>CM056049.1:621122303-621722303 GCA_029574335.1 Rana kukunoris | reverse complement strand
ACCTCTTGGTATAAAACCATACTTATTCTTACTAGTAGGGTGATGTTAATCCTCACCCAGCCTTATTTACTAGAAGGATCTAGTGTTCATTTGAATCTAGATATTCTTACCTCCCCCTTTTTCAAAACCTTGTTTTCGGAAGGAAAGGTTATTGCTTTCTCTCAGTAGAGATGAGAGCAGTTAAATATCTATCTGAAGGTTCAGATATAGAAATCTGAAGTTTTTATTGTGCTGCCAGAAGACCCTAGATGTGGGCAGGCAGTGTTCAGTTCAGCTATTAAGATGGTTACACTCTCTCCTTTGGAGTAGAAGGGTCAAGGCCTATCTGAAGCGGCTGCTCGGATACGGAAAGCTGATGTTATTGCGCTACCAGGAGGCCCCAGGAAGGGGCAGGCAGCGTCTAAAATCAACTGTTTTCAAGATTGATTCATCAGGGTATTATTCAGTCTTGTGGTTCGGAGAGTGGGACTCCCCCTGTTTCTTGGGGGGGGGGTGCTCCGTACCAGGATAGTAAGCGCTTTATGCGCGATGCTTTACCGAGCCTTTATGACGCAGATTTTCAGGGCCGCAACTTGGCGTCTGTGCTTAGGTTCACTGATTTTTGTCAGAGGTACATAGGAGGGCAAAAGGATGCAGCTTTTTGGCGCAGTATGCATCTGGCAGCATTATAGATCCTCACATCTGATGGCGGCCTGCGTTGTTTGTGTCTCCCTCCCCTCAGTAAGCATTGCTTTCGGACATCCCACATAGTAATGGATTGCCGCTCTGTGTCCCGTGATGTACGATAAAGAAAATAGGCTTTTTTATGACAGGTTACCTGTAAAATCCTTTTCTTGGAGTACATCACGGGACACAGAGCTCCCGCCCCTCTTGTTTGGGGATATTGGGACACTTATTGCTTTGCTACAAAAACTGAGGCGCTCCCAGTATGGGAGGGGTTATATAGGGAGGGAACTTCCTGTGTAGTTAATTACACCAGTGTCCACACCTGAAGGTAGACTCTCTAACTCTAATTATCTCTAACAATCTAACTGTCTTCTCCTGGAGACACTTGTTGACGGCTACAGCGAATCGCCTGCCAATAACGATAATTTTTTGTGATGGAAAAAAAACGACGTTTTCTGTGAAGTAAAAAACAACGTTTTTGAAACGTCACTTTTCAAAGACGATGTTGCATACACACCATCGTTTTTTTCAGAAAAAGCGAGGTTACGTTCACCACTCTTTTCCATTGAAGCTCGCTTCATAACTAGCTTCTGGGTATGCGCGGGTTGAAAAACGTTGTTTTGAACAACGTTTTTGCTACACACGGTGACTTTTTGTGAAACAAAAAACGACGTTTTGAAAAACGACACAAAAAATTCAAGCATGTTGGAATCTTTTTTTGGTCGTTTTTTTTAAGACAAAAAACAAAGTTTTGCCCACACACGATCAATTTAAATGACGTTTTAAAAAACAACGTTTTTTTTCATCGCGAAAAACGACCGTCTGTACGCGGCATTAGAGACTTCAAGGAGGTGTGAATTACTGGGCGTGCCACAGTTCATACTGGGAAATGTAGTTCTTACATGAACAAGTGATGCAAACCAGGAAGTGAATGAGAGAACAGAAACCAGAACGCCAGAGGTGATATAGATGAAGGAATTTCGTAGGTATTTACTAGTTTTAACAGAATCATTACACTATTCTGTCTGTCTACCTTGCAGACATTAATTTTAGGCAATTTTTTTTTTTTTTCCTTTAACCACTTCAGACCCGCGCTACCGTCAAATGACGGCAGCAGCGCGGGTCGGAATAGTCAACATGCAGTCTTTTGACGGCATCCCCTTTGGGCGTTCCCAGCGCGCGCTCTAGAGCGCGCTGCGGGGAAGCCCTGTGTTGTCCGTGTCCCTTGGACCCGGCCAATCACAGATCGCGGCGAACGGCTAATCAGAGTGGCCGTTTGCGATTTGTTCTGTGGGCGAATGAGAGATGATCTCATAGATCATCTCTCATTGCCGTTGTACACAGAGACAGCGTCCTGTCTCTGGAGAGGAGGAGCCCGATCTGTGTTCCTTCCTACATAGGGACACAGATCGGTCACCCCCCCCCCCAGTCACTCCCCTCACAGTTAGAACACACCTAGGATACACATTTAACCCCTTCCTCACCCCCTAGTGTTAACCCCCTTCAATGCCAGTCACATTTATACTGTAATTAGTGCATATTTATAGCACTGATCGCAGTGTAAGTGTGAATGGCGCCAAAAATGTGTCAAAAGTGTCCGATGTGTCCGCCATAACGTCGCAGTACCAATAAAAATCGCAGATCGCTGCCATTCCTAGTAAAAAAAAAAAATAATAAAAAATAGTAATTCTCTCCCCTATTTTGTAAGCGCTATAACTTTTGCGCAAACCAGTCGCTTATTGCGATTTTTACCAAAAATATGTAGAAGAATACGTATCGCCCTAAACTGAGAAAAAAAAAAGTTTTTTCTTTCTCGTACATCACGGGACACAGAGCAGCATATTCATTACTATATGGGTTATATGGAGTACCTTCAGGTGTGGACACTGGCAATCTCAAACAAACAGGAAGTCCCTCCCTATATAACCCCCTCCCATAGAGGAAGTACCTCAGTTTTTTCGCCAGTGTCTTAGGTGTTGGTCATGGAATAGCTTTGCTCCACATCCTTGGGATTAAGGGCGGGCTAACCGGATCTGTCCAAGGAGCCTCAGTGCCAAAGTGGACAGTACCCGGGCCCCAAACCGTGGGGTTTTGCCTATAATGCTCCTCTTTGGAGGGCTGGACCCTGGGCCCAGGACTTGGAGTTCGTAAAGACCATAAGTTCCTGTTTGCCAGGGTGCTATATAGGTCCAGGACAGTGGGTACCTTCATAGGACCCCAGGGCCTGAAGGTCTACTACGCTACCCACGGAGATGGGAGAAGATTGGACCGTTTTGCAAAACGTCCTGCGGCATGGAGCAGGTAAGAGGGGAGCCTGCGGGACTTGGTTCGACAGCAGGCTCTCCAGGGGAGATCTTAAGGGGGGTAGCCTGAGTATGCTCTGCATTGGCACCATGGTCACTATGTCTGATGGACAGGATGCCCTGAAATGTTTCCCCCCATCACTTGATCCCCCTACCTATCTATGTATGTTTGCTAGCTACCTGCTGCTCGCTGGTTGAAGATCTTTAAAAAAAAAAAAAAACAACAGATCTGTCTCTAGGCTAAAGGGACTCCTTAGGGGCCTGTTTTAGCCTTACCTTGCCGGGATTCAAATCTACCGCCTGATGCGTCCTCCAACCTGCATTCCTGGGCTCCAGAGTGTGTCTCCTCCTGGGCTCTCCTCCCCCGACAGGCGCGCGCGCGTGCACGCGCGCATGCATATAGAAAATTTTCGCGCCGTTCGGGGCGGGGGGGGGGGGAGTTGGGCGGGGAGCGTGACTGCAGTGTAGAGTGGGCGTGCCTTCAATTGCTGTTATACACAGCAGGCGCGTTCTTAGCTCAGTTCAGAGCTGAGCTGGAGAGAGAGGACGTAGAGCTGGCAGCACAGTGACTCCCGGTGGCGAGAAGGGGTACTACATGCTGGAGTCAGCTCCAATACTTTTTGTTAAGCCAAAATCCCCTTGGCAACAGGTTGAATGCTGGCAAACATGTTGGGGGTGGGGCTGTATGTGGTGAATAATATTATAAAGAAAACATACTGAGCCCCACCGTTTTTGGGGCATTAGTGATCCTATTGTCCCCTAAACCTTAATTTTTTGTACTCCTGGCTATAACAGTCTGTTGTTGTAAGCAGAGTCCTTCGGTTTTGTATTATGGCTTCCAAGGGTTCAGGATCAAAACACACAAAAAAAAAAAAAAAAAAAGAGAAAAGGCAAAGACAAAGGGGGTTCCTCCTCTGGTTCTGATGATATGTCAATACTTTCCCCACAGTTATTCTCATAGGGGTATCATTCCTGGATTAAGATATAGGGGACCCTGGATAAGGCTAAGGGGGTCTGCGCGGAGGCTGGCCCAGGTCGGCCCAACCCTGTGTTATCACAGAGGAGATGCTAGCCGTCACCCTAGGGGGGCTAGAGAAAAAAGGTTAACAGCTATGATCGCTGGCTCTTTTTCTGGCAAGAAGCTGACTAGATCACCATCGCCAAAAGGGACAGAACCTGGAGGATCTACCACTGAAGAATCCAGTCTTTGACAGACATGGTCCGCTCGGCATTTAATTTGCCATTTCCAGAGCCTCAGGTTCCTGCGGTATCCTCTTTGGGTTCTTTTAAAACGCCTTTAAGCAACGCAGCTTTTCCGGTCCATCCTCTGTTAGAGGAATTGGTTTCCAGGATTGGGACGACCGGACAGAATTTTTTCTGCCGCCTAAAGCTGACGAGAGGGTAGTCTTTATGCACGTCTGCCAGGAAATATTTGTGCTTGCAGGCACTCTTTCCCCTGACCAGTGCTCTTTAAAAGGGGCCCGGAGGCTCAGTCGGTAGAGCATCGGACTTTGGGTCTGAAGGTCCAGGGTTCAGGTCCCGGTTCGGGCACTGCTTTTCAACTACCCGTGAGGTCCTTGAGGCCACATCTCCCGGAAGAGCCCGATCTCGTCTGATCTCGGAGGCTAAGCAGGGTCGGGCCTGGTTAGTGCCTGGATGGGAGACCACCTGGAAGGTTTTCTGTTATTTGCCCTATGGAAAAGACATTTTTCTAAGAAAGGGGGCGCTCCCAACTGTGGACGCAGCCATCTCATGGGTGAATAAATCATTAACTGGCCTAAGGGGAAACATACAAATGTTTATGGTCCCGGTCGATAAACGTTTAGAGACACTTTTTCCAGCATCCCTGGCTACAGCTAGCAGTGGCTGCAATTGGAGTTTTGTCAGGCGTTAAAAAAAAACAAAAAAAAAAAAAACAGACAAAACAGATGCTTAAGACATCCCTGCCCAATAGGCAGAGGAGTTATTGGATATTCCCAGAGCTCTGTGCTTTGCGGTAGAGGTTAAAAAAGACTCCATCCAGCAGGCGTCTCGTTGTCACTATTTTTAGTGCATATGAGAAGGCTCTTATGTTGAAGAAACTGGGCGGCCGAGCCCCATGTAAAAGACTGCTGGCAGTTTTGCCCTTCCATGGAAAGATCTGGATAAATACATTCAGACTGTTTCAAGTGGCAAAAGTACCCTTTTACCAGTCAAAAGAAGTTCCCGGGGTCCTGCGTTTAAAAGGCAGCTCCCCCCGGTTCCAGGGCCCTCAAATTCCAGGCAGTACGGACCTCCTGCGCGATCAAACTTTAACAATGGATCGCAGGACAGGCCTCTGGGGATCGGTCCCCGACAGAGGGGGTCCGATCATCTGTGGCCGGCAGGCTACAGATTAGAATTTCTAAAATTTCCTCCACAAGAAAGGCCTCAATGCGGGCGGCATTGGATCACCTGCTTTACCAGGGCATAATGGTAGAGGTACCAGCCCAAGAACAGGGGCTAGGGTGTCTATTCCAATCTGTCATACCAAGCTCATCGGCAATGTCAGACCAATTTGGACCTAAAAGGTTTAAATGTTTACCTAAGGGTTCGCTCTTTCCGGATAGAATCCGTTTGGTCAGCAGCCGCCACACTCCAGAAGGATCTGGCTTCTATAGACATAAAGGATGGTTACCTTCATGTACCAGGTCTTTTCAGCCACATCAAATAATTTTGTTTTTACGCTTCGCAGGGATACAGCGTCACTTCCAATTCATGGCGCCCCCAGTCGGGCTGGCTACGGCCCCCGGGTATTCACGAAGGTCCTAGCTATTCTAGTCAGTCTAGGGATGAATAGGGATCTCGGTCCAGTGATACCAACCTGGACAATCGCTTAATCATGATCACACGCCTAATCCTTGGTGGAATGCGTAGTAGCCCTCATGGTTCAGTACCTCGAAGGTTCGCTGAGTCCTAAACCGGGGATTCATCAGCATTTCATTCTACAAAGCAGTTGGAATATCACGGCACGAGATTATCACGACAACAGAAGAATGGGTTCCTGCCTCTGGTAAAGGTCGAGGCTATTAAAAAAGATTGATTCATAGTTGGTCTAAGCAAAAAAAGAACAACTATTCGCCTATGTAATGCGATGGCCATGTTCGAGGCGGTGTGGTTCCACACGCTTCCACACTCGTGTCCTACAGGCAGCAATTCTAGCAGCTTGGTGCTGCCCAGTGGTCTGGAAGGCTGGAGAGCCGTCTGGAACAAGTTCACTGCCAAGGAACTTGGGCAGAGGCGGAGAGGCTCAGCTGCCATCATGGTCTGGGAGGTCTCTGAGCGGCTCGGCTAGCCCTCCTGGCATAGACATCCAGATTACAGGGGTCCTCGGTGAGAAGTCATTCAGACAAATGCCACAGCCGGTGGCATATAGGTGAACCACTTAGGGGGGAACCACAAGAGTCAAGCCACTCAGAGTGAGAGGGAGCTTGGTTTTTCGGTGGGCAGAGGTTTATGTACCCTGCATATTCGGCGACATTCATTCCCGAGGTGGACAACACTACAGGCGTACTTCCTAAGTCGCCAAAACCCTGTCGCCGGGGAGAGTGGTCTATGCATCCACAAGTTTTTTTCAGACAATCTGCCAGAGTGCCAGAAGAGGGAGTGCCAGACGTGGTGGGGTCATGGCCAGGAGTATCAGAAGCTAGACAGGTTCATGTCTCGAACGAGGGACCCTATGCCTGCGGAACCGATGGGGTGGTGGTTGCCCTGGGCATCAATCATAACTTCTATATGCATTTCCCCACTGCAGTTACTCCCGCCTGTGGCGCAGGATCATAGCACAGGCCGGTTTATCCTGGTATAGCCCCAGCTTGGTACCGGAGGGCATGGTACTCACTAGTCCTGAAATGGGCAGCGGGAGGCCCTTGGACTCTTCCTCTAGGCCAGACCTACTCTCACAAGGCCCGATCCTCCACCCTGCATTACAGCGTCTAAATTTGACGGCCTGGCGGCTGAATCCCTGATTCTCAGGGGTAGAGGTCTGTCTAGGCAGGTAATCCCTACCCTCATTAAGGCTAGAAAGCAGGCCTCCAGCCAGGTAATTTTGTTACAGGGTTTACGGGGAGGAGGGCCTACGTAGGTTGGTTGGTGTGAGGCTAAGAGATGGAATTCCCGCAAGTATACCATTGATAGAGTATTAAGTTTCTCCAGCTAGGAGTGGATAAAGGCCTGGCATTAAGCACGATCTAGGGACAGATTTCAGCCTTATCAGTGTGGTTTCAGAGGCCGCTGGCCGCCCACTCGCTGGTTAAGATCTTCGTACAGGGAGTCTTACGTGTTAATCCTCCAGTCAAATCACCACTTTGTCCATGGGACTTAAATCTTGTTCTGTCAACTCTACAGAAACAACCCCTTGAGCCGTTGGCTGAGGTACCTTTGGTTTTACTGACTGAAAAGTCGGTATTTCTGATCACCATAGTTTCGGCCAGGAGAGTATCGGAATTGGCAGCCTTATCTTGTAAGGAACCATATCTCATTTTACATAAGGATACATAAATAGGGCGGGGTTCCGTCCTCATTCGTCCTTTCTACCAAAGGTTATATCCAGTTTCCACCTGAACCAGGATGTGGTACTTCCATCCTTCTTCCAAAACCCACCTCTAGAAAGGAGGGGTTGCTGCATATGTTGGATATTGTCAGGGCCATAAAGGCCTATCTTAAAGCTACAGAGAAGGTTCGGAAAACAGATGTGGTGTTCGTTTTACCGGAAGGGCCCAAGATGGGTCAGGCAGCTGCCTGATCCACCATCGCAAGATGAATTAAACAGTTAATCGGTCAGGCCTGCGGTTTGAAGAGGTTGCCTCCTCCTTTGTCGGCAAAGGCCCATTCTACCAGGGCCATGGGCACCTCCTGGGCAGCACATCATCAGATCTCTATAGCTCGAATATGCAAGGCAGCAACGTGGTCGTCAGTCCACATGTTTACAAAATTTTATCAATTGGACGTAAGAAGGAATGCGGATACAGCCTTTGGGCAGTCAGTACTACAGGCCGCGATTCAAGCTCCTCAGGATCTGAGGGGGCTCCCTTGATTTGATTTGAGATTTACATTTCTTGTTTAAGTTGGATTTACTAGTATTTGAGTATACCTCTAAATTAAATCCTTCTTTGGAAGATGTCTCCCTCCCCTCATTAAAGCATTGCTTTCGGACATCCCATATAGTAATGAATATGCTGCTCTGTGTCCCGTGATGTACGAGAAAGAAAAAGAGATTTTTTAATACAGCTTACCTGTAAAATCTTTTTCTTGGAGTACATCACGGGACACAGAGCTCCCACCCCTCTTTTGGGGAACATTTTTGGGAGGCATACTGCTTGCTACAAAACTGAGGTACTTCCTCTATGGGAGGGGGTTATATAGGGAGGGACTTCCTGTTTGTTTGAGATTGCCAGTGTCCACACCTGAAGGTACTCCATATAACCCATATAGTAATGAATATGCTGCTCTGTGTCCCGTGATGTACTCCAAGAAAAAGTTTTTACAGGTAAGCTGTATTAAAAAATCTCTTTTTTTAAATTGGGATATTTATTATAGCAACAAGTAAAAAATATTGTATTTTTCTTTAAAATTGTCGCTCTTTTTTGTTTATCGCGCAAAAAATAACAACCGCACAGGCGATCAAATACCACCAAAAGAAAGCTCTACTTGTGGGGAAAAAGGACGTCAATTTTGTTTGGGAGCCACGTCGCACGACCGCGCAATTGTCAGTTAAAGCGACGCAGTGCCGGAAGCAGAAATTTCACCTGGGCAGGAGGGGGGGTGAATGTGCCCAGTAAGCAAGTGGTTAATGTACTGAACGTACAGTGGGTATGGAAAAGAATCGCCCCCCCTTTTAAATAATCACAGTATTTTTTTTTATCCAGCTGTACTTACTAGTGCGACTTATGATATTCAAGTGAAAGCTTTAACACCAACATGTCATAAAAAAAAAAAAACAGCACCACTCAGGACATGGATCACCCCCCCCCCCCCATTCCAGTATTTTGTTGAACCACCTTTTGCTTTAATTACAGCCTTGAGTCTCCACTAACTTTCCATATCTAGACTTTGCAATATTTGCCCATAACTCAAGTTCAATTTGATGGTGACCGTTCAAGTCATTTCACAGATTTTCAATGGGGTTTTGGTCTGGGCTCCGACTAAGCCATTTAAGGATGTTCCTCTTTTTCTCCTTCAACCACTGTGTGGTCATTTTTGCTGTGTTCTTTGGGTCGTTGTCATGTTGGAAGGTAAACCTTTCCATTGACAGCTTTCTGACAGAGGGCAGCAGATTTGCCTTAAAGCAGAGGTTCACCCTATATATCAACATTACCTTATTCAGACATGCTCCATATTTACTAATACCGTCCGCTATCTGCAATTTTTTAAGTTATGTACCTTGATTCTGATGTCAATAGCAGCCACTTCCTGCTATCACTCCCAGGGGAGTGGGCGTGTCTCCCTTCTCCACAGCGGCCCAGTGTTTCATGGGACAGCATCGCAGTGTCTGCTGGGAGCAGAGTGTGACGCTTCCCTCGACACAATTCTTAAAACAGCCCGATGTGGCTACCGTCACAAGGGGGTTTGTACTTTTAAGTACGCCAGCCATTGTGATCGCAACCGTGTTGTGTTGACGGCGCCGCTCGCCGTCAACACTGCCCATGCACGAGATAGAGCGTGAATGCTGGGACTACAGCATTCACCGTATCCCGGAAGTATTTGCGTGTGAGCTTCACAGTGCCCACAAGCAAGATGGAACCATACAGGACACATTTGTATAAATGTATTCTTTTTGGCCGAATGTCCATGCGGATGTCTAGAAAAATCAGACACGTGCGTACAATCTTAACATTTTTAACAGCGGTAGATGCACATGAAAAAAAAAAAAAAGATTTCCCGCGGAACCCCCGCTTTAAGGATTTGATTGTATTTTGACCCATCCATTTTTCCTTCTATACTGACAAGTGCTCCATTTCCTGTTGCAGAGAGACCTCCCCATGACGGGATATTGCATATCTATGCTTTGCTGTAGGAATGATGTTGTTTGGATGGTGATCTGTATTGGATTTCCGCTAGACATATCATTTGGTGTTGAGGCAAAATAATAAAATTTTTGTCTCATCTGACCAGAACACCTTTTTTTCATGTGGCCTCTTCTTGAAATCTTCAAGGTGCATTTAAGGTGGTCAGATGAGACTAAAATTGTATTATTTGGCCTCAACACCAAATGATAAGTCTGGCCAAAATCCAATACAGACTTAGACCCAGATCCAGTGTCTGGATTTGCCAATCTTATGTTTTTTTTTTTTTTACAAAAGATACCCACCGATTTCTTCCAGGATTCACACAATTTTCAAATTGAATTGAAATAGAAAAATGTGTGAGTTTTGGATGAAAACTGTTAATTCTGTGTGAAAACATTTATTATTAAACCCCCTAATTCTTGTATATTGATGACCTACAGGTGGGTACCTCTATTATATCAAGACAATGTGAATCTGCTTTCTTTCTAGGAAAACCCTGACTTTGATCTGCATTTTGATAAAGTCTACAAGTGGGTCGCCAGCAGCCCAGCTGAAAAAAATGCTTTCATTTCTTGCATCTTGAAACTGAACCAAAGGTACCTGAGAAAAAAAATTGACCTTGTCAACGTCAGCCTACAGATTTTGGAAGGTAGGTACTTAGGAGATCGTATTTCATCATCAATGGCATTGAACAACCCACACCTAAATCAAAGGAAATATTATTATTTTTGAAAATGAAGTTTTTAGTTAAAAATAACAGTTATCTTCTTTCTTTGCAATCGGGTAGTAGCTTGTTTTCAGGTCAGGAGTGGAATCCATATTGCATAGTAAGCCTTACTGAATATATGCTGAAGTTAGCGGCCTTGCTGTATGACCAAGTTGAGACCCTTACTGATTTATAGGCTAAGTTCACCTTTTTACATGAACTCTGCCATGCAAATAAGGGGTCCCAATAGTTTGAAATGCACTCGGTGGTTTGCTAAAATATAGTTAGAGGCAGATGATATAACTTTAGGCTATTTCTATCCCTCATGCAGCCTGGCCGAAATACTCTATTGCTTACACCCTGGGCTAATTGCATGCAGGACATGGCAGCCATTGGCACTCACTCCTAGCTTCTCAGGTGCAAGTGTGCTTCCTGTTTCAAAAGCCACATAGTGCTCGCTCTCTCTCCACTTATCCAAGCAGTGGCTGAGATCAGCATTCCTGGGATTAAGTGTAAATGGAACATATCCTGGCATGTGTGGATTTTGAAACCAGAAAAGTGATGCTGGGGGCAAGCACCACTGACTGCTGTGTACTGAAATTGACCTAGACTGTAAGGATGTACAGTTGCAAGAAAAAGTATGTGAACCCCCTTGGAATGATATGGATTTCTGCACAAATTGGTCATAAAATGTGATCTGATCTTCATCTAAGTCACAACAATAGACAATCGCAGTCTGCTTAAACTAATAACACACACAGAATTAAATGTTACCATGTTTTTATTGAACACGCCATGTAAACATTCACAGTGCAAGGATTTAATAACTGGTTGAACCTCCCTTTGGCAGCAATAACTTCAACCAAACGTTTCCTGTAGTTGCAGATCAGACGTGCACAACGATCAGGAGTAATTCTTGACCATTCCTCTTTACAGAACTGTTTCAGTTCAGCCTAATTCTTGGGATGTCTGGTGTGAATTGCTTTTTTGAGGTCATGCCACAGCATCTCAATCGGGTTGAGGTCAGGACTCTGACTGGGCCTCTCCAGAAGGCGTATTTTCTTCTGTTTAAGCTATTCTGTTGTTGATTTACTTATACGCTTTGGGTCGTTGCCCTGTTGCAACACTCATCTTCTGTTCAGCTTCAGCTGGTAAACGGATGGCCTTAAGTTCTCCTGCAAAATGTCTTGATAAATTTAATAATTCATTTTTCCTTCGATGATGGCAATCCGTCTGGGCCCTGACGCAGAAAAGCAGACCCAAACCATGATGTCCCCACCACCATACTTCACAGTTGGGATGAGGTTTTGATGTTAGTGTGCTGTGCCTTTTTTTTTCTCCACACATAGCGTTGTGTGTTTCTTCCAAACAACTCAACTTTGGTTTCATCTGTCCACAGAATATTTTGCCAGTGCTGCTGTGGAACATCCAGGTGCTCTTGTGTAAACGTGCAGCGATGTTTTTTTGGACAGCAGTGGCTTCCTCTGTGGTATCCTCCCATGAAATCCATTCTTGTTTAGTGTTTTATGTATCGTAGATTCGCTAACAGGGATGTTGGCATATGCCAGAGACTTTTGTGAGTCTTTAGCTGACACTCTAGGATTCTTCATTGCCTCATTAAGCAGTCTGCGCTGTGCTCTTGCAGTCATCTTTACAGGACGGCCATTCCTAGGGAAAGTAGCAGTAGTGCTGAACTTTCTTCATTTATAGGCAATTTGTCTTACTGTGGACTGATGAACAGCAAGGCTTTTGGAGATCACATCAGGCAAACTTTTTTATAGGGCAGGGCAGCTGTAACCAACACCTTTAATCTCATCTCATTGATTGTACTCCATTAGGCTGACACCTTACTCCAATTAGCTCTTGGAGATCTCATTAGTCTAGGGGTTCACATACTTTTTGCACCTGCACTGTGAATGTTTACATGGCGTGTTCAATAAAAACATGGTAACATTTAATTCTTTGTGTGTTATTAGTTTTAAGCAGACTGTGATTGTCTATTGATGTGACTTAGATGAAGATCAGATCACATTTTATGACCAATTTGTGCAGAAATCCATATCATTCCAAAAGGGTTCACATACTTTTTCTTGCAACTGTACATTATTGGGTATTTCAGACAGGCTGCATGGTGGACAGAAATGGTCTATAGATATGGCATCTGCATCTAGCTATATTTAAATAAACCGTACAGTACATTTAAAACTACTGGAGCCCTTTGACTGTGTGGTACAGTTTATGTAAAAGGTGAACTTGATCTTTTTATAGTGGTTGTAAAGTCAAAGAAAGATTCCTGCCAGCTCCTCTGTTTTGCCAAGCCACGCTACACTGTGTAAATGTATAAAATTGATGCCTCTAAATACCTTATTTCAGATAGTTTTTGTTTGGTCACGTGACCTCAGGCTGCTCTCCTCCCCCGATCTAAGGGCTACAGCGGGAGGGACTGAGATTCCTCTTTGATGTCAGCCGGGTAGATCACGTGACCACTGTGCTGTCTGCTTAGCCCCTCCTGCTGTAGCTCTAGGATAGGAGGAGAAGAGTGGCTGGAGGTCAAACAAACTATCTGAAATAAGGTATTTAGAGGCATAATTTTATACAAACATGTACACTGTGTAGTATAGCTTGGTATAACATTGAGGCTGGCTATAATTCTTCTTTGACTTTTAATGCCAGCTACTAATGGCAGCAGGAGGGGAGGCACAGGGAAGAGATGGCTCCTATGTGTAAGCGAACAGGCAGGGAGGGGGAGAGGAGGGAAGCAGTGGGATGATGGAGACCTGTAAACTGACCACAGTATAATGCATCAGCCAACCGTGGTCAGTTTACATGGGGGGCGGGGGGACACAGGAACAGGCAAGGATCGACCAGTTTTTTTTTTTTTTTTTTTTTACAGCATAGAAAGGTACAGATTAGACGGCACAAGCATCATGCTGTTTAACCTTCTATAAGGGAACAGTTTCTTTTTAAGGGTTACAACCTCCTTTAACCACTTTAGCCCCGGACCATATTGCTGTCCAATGACCAGAGCACTTTTTGTGATTCGCCAGTGCGTCGCTTTATCTAACAATTGCGCGATCGTGCGACGTGGCTCCCAAACAAAATTGGCGTCCTTTTTTTCCAACAAATAGAGCTTTCTTTTGGTGGTATTTGATCATCTCTGCGGTTTTTATTTTTTGCGCTATAAACAAAAATAGACCGACTATTTAAAAAAAAAAGTGCAATATTTTTTACTTTTTGCTATAATAAATATCCCCCAAAAATATATAAAAAAACTATTTTTTTCCTCAGTTCAGGCCGATACGTATTCTTCTACATATTTTTTGTTAAAAAAAAATCGCAATAAGCGTTTTCTTGATTGGTTTGCGCAAAACTTATAGCGTTTACAAAATAGGGGGTCGTTTTATGGCATTTTTATTAATATTTTTTTTTTACTAGTAATGGCAGGCACTTCGGACACTTTTAAAACATTTTTGGGACCATTGACATTTTTATAGCGATCAATGCTATAAAAATGCATTGTATTACTATTAAAATGCCATTGGTAGTGAAGGGGTTAACACTAGGGGACGGGGAAGGGGTTAAGTGTGTTCCTGGGTGTGTTCTAACTGTATGTGGGGGTGGCCTCACTAGGGGAAATCACTGATCTTCTGTTCATACATTGTATGAACAGAAAATCAGCGTTTCCCCCGCTGACAGGAACAAGAGCTTTGTGTTTACACACAAAGCACCCGTTCCCCGCTCTGTAACGAGCGATCGCGTGTGCCCGGCGGCGATCGTACCCGCCGGGCACGCGCGTGCAGGCGGCGAGGAACGCGCCCCCTAGCGGCCGCTAAAGAGAGGACGTAGAGCTACGTGCTCTCGCGGGAACAGTGCCACCGTCCCGCAGTAATATGACGGCGGGCGGTCGGCAAGTAGTTAAAATGGATGTAAACCCAAAAAAAATTTTTTTTTTTTAATGTCACAAGGTAGAGTATAAGATTTCCTATCATCTGTGCCCAGTCTTGCCACACAGTTAATCCAGCTCTGATCAATCCTCTTTTATTGTTTAGTGAAAATTAACAGAATAACAGTCTAAATAAAAAGTCAGTTTCTCTCTTCTTGCTTTGAGTGACAGGTTATTTACATATCTAGCTTGGACATGTTTATCATATGTTATGTTTATCATAATATGAGGTGATTCAAAGTTTATTGTATATTACCAGGATGTGTTATGTGGGGGAGGGGTGGATTTCTCACTTTTTATACTGTGAATCACCTCATGATATGATAAACATGTCCAAGCTAGATATGTAAATAACCTGTCACTCAAAGCAAGGAGAGAGAAACAGACTTTTTATTTAGGCAGGTTTTTATCTGGAATTGTGTTAGTTTCACTGAACAATAAAAGAGGATTGATCAGGGCTGGATTAACTCTGTGTGGCAAGACTGGGCACAGATGATAGGAAATCTTATACTCTACATTGTGACATCAATTAAAAAAATAAAACATTTTGGGTTTACATCCACTTTAAGTTAGTGGGGGCTCAATGTGCAAGCGTGGCCAGGGTGTTATTCAGGTTGTAAACACCAAAGGGGGATGCAGCTTTGGAATGAAGATAAGTAAGGAGCTTGGTAAAGGAGGGGGGGGGGTACAGCTGTTCTTTTTGAACATAATATCAAGTAATAAAACTACTGATTCATGGTTTGACATTAGTGAAGCCTGTCCTTTGCAATACAATAGTTAACTCTTTGCATGGCCTGTTTTTGACAGTAGTTTATTTCTGAAGCCTGTCTAATTGGTATTTGTCTGTTGGGTTCTGTACTGCTAATGTTTGGCGGTATTTGCCACAGCTGTATGCATTCTGCCTTTTGTCTGTCTGGCTTTAATACTCTTTTGCTTACTGTCCTCTGCTCTTTTTCCCCAAACCTATTACACTTCAGAACTTCCTAAAGTTGCAGAAGGTGGGTGTCCTCCATTTACTTCTTTCCCTTATTCAGTGACTGTTCATTTTTGTTGCAATTTTGTGTCTCCTGTTGTAAACCATAGTTCATAAAGCATGTGATTCAGGATGGAAATGCTGCTTTCTATCCACTCACAGCAGAGGAGTCTCCGCTAATGGCTGTGCTAATGTCCATGTAGAATGGATGCTGACTCAGAGTGCACTACATAATGTAAACTATTCATTTTAGGACCATGGAAAATATTTTACAGTTGCAATCTTTTGCTTCATCTTGGTTTCCAATCTTTTCAGATTGTTTCCAGTTGTGGAAAATAGCAATAAAATAATTGCCTGAAAAACTATTGAGCTTTGTTCATTATCCAAGAATGATGCTAGTGGCTACTTTTAAAGTGGTATTAGGCTGCATTCACACCTAGGCGACACGATACGCCGCGTACGCGGCTTATCTTGCCGCCTGTAGATTAAACCTTTTTTTTTTTTTTTTCTTTCTTTAACATTGCGGTCTATGAGCGAACGCCAATGTCGCCTGAAAAAAAGGGTCCGGGACTTTTTTTCAGGCGACAGGCGTGGAGATGTGAACAGTCTCCATAGACCGCAATGTTATTTCACATCTCGAGCGACAAGCGCGACGGGCGTCCGGCGCTTTGTCGCTCAGATGTGAATGAAGCCTTAAACCCACAACCAAGAATCGTAATGACTGCTAGGCTGCAATACATCCATCTGGTTGCTACATTCCTTGTTTTTGTTTTTCTACGTTTTTTTTTTTTTTTTCATCAATCCAGTTTTTATTGAGTTTTTTTTTCATCAATCCAGTTTTTATTGAGTTTATCATAAACATTGAAAGACAATGTGTACATTGTACATTGTTTACAGAAATCCGTTGACATTTCAAAATACAAATATTAGGCTAAAATATAATTTAACAGGAAAATCTAGATCGCAAATCATATGTTAATAAATACATTGTAATAAATACATTCACAGGAGTCGCCAATAACTTACCCCCAGGAACCCAACTGGGATCTCTTTACCTTCCCGGAGGTATGTCACAGGCGACAAACAACATGTATGAGAGTTCACACGGCTGAACTTGCCTTCATATCATGACACTATGAACTAAGAACAAACAAAGTCAAAGAAACTTCACAGCTCCATTCCATTTTTCCCAAAGTGACCAAGTGTTTTTTCCCCTAATCCAATATCCACCACTAGACGCCATAGTCATTTCATATCCATAATGAAGGTTCACCAAGTCAAGTGTGTTTTCTATGGAGGGAATTTTATCTGACTTCCACAGTCTAGTTATAGACAGTCTAGCTGCTAATAATGTGTGTAGTTGCATGCCTGGCAATAGGGGGTATTGAATCTATAGAGAGATTGAGGACCGCTAGGTCAGGTGTGGGGGCAATTTGTTGGTTCGAGATGTCTGATAGAATTTGGAAGATAGTCCTCCGATAAGGTGTGAGAGAATTGCAATTCCACATTATGTGAAATAAATCACCTTTGGCTGAATTACATCTCCAACACATGTCATTGACATTGAGACCAAATGAGGCCAGTTTCGCTGGAGTTAAGTACCATCTGAGGGACAGTTTTTGAGTAAGTTCCCATAGTGCAGAGCATTTGGTAGCCTTATAAGTAGACTGCAATGCTTGTTGCCACTGGTGGTTTGTGTAAGTTCGGCCCAAATCGTTTTCCCAATGTGTGTGGGGGGATAGTTTATCAAATTGGAGTTTTTGTTGTAGTACATTATAAAACAAAGATATGCCCTTAATTTTGCGCGAATCACTATTTAGGCGTTCCCAAGCCTTCGGGTGTATTGTGTAGATAGGCGATTGAAGTGTGTCTAGGTATCTTTTAACCTTGAAGTAAGTAGAGAGTTCAGAGGATGGTAAGTTAAATTTTGTTTGAAGGAGACAAAATGATTTCAGACGGGAGTCTTTAAATAAATCTTGAATAGATCTGATACCCCGGGCAGACCAATGATTTATGGATAGGTTAAATGATAAATGATGAAGAACTTCTAGAGGTATTGGTATCTGTGGGGTTTTTGGGTGTACAATACTTTCCTGGGTCAATGCTTTCCATGCCGAAGCTGATGCCAACATGGTGGGAAGTATTGCTAAAGGTAATTTAGTCTTAAAGGGAGTGCTCATCACCCACCACTTAAGATTCGGGCGTATTAGTGTTAAAGCCTCAATAATGCTCCACAATTTAGTCAGGATCAGGATGACATCATCCGCGAAGAGACTTGTCTTATGTGCCGTATTGCCTATTGTCAAACCTGTGATCAAGGGGTTCGATCGTACATGCGCCGCTAGAGGTTCCATTAACAGATCAAATATTAGTGGCGATAAGGGGCAACCTTGGCGTGTGCCATTTGTTATGTCAAACGGTCGAGATAACATGTCCACAGTATACACTTGCGCCGAAGGATTTGAATAGAGTGCCATGATAGCCCTGAAGATGTGGTCCTGAAAACCACATTTATGGAGTACCTCTTGCAGATACACCCAATGTACACTATCGAACGCCTTCTCTGCATCTAAAGAAAGCAACAGAGAAGGCGTTCCGCTGGATTTAGCATGGTGTATCGGATCTATCATACGTCTCGTGGCATCAGGTGCCTGTCCCCCCTTGATGAAGCCAGATTGATCTAACAAACCTCTAGCGATGGATTTGGCATAGATCTTAACATCTACATTTAGGAGGGATATGGGGTGGAAATTTTGGGGGGAAGTTGGATCCTTCCCTGGCTTCGGGAGCGTAACAATAATAGCATTTAATGACTCTTTAGCAAACGTTGAAGAGGAGGCAGCGTCATTACAAAATTGTGTCAGGTATGGGATTAGTTGGTCGGAGTATCGTTGATAACATTCCCCTGTTAAGCCGTCTGGTCCTGGAGCTTACCCAGAGGGTAACGAGTATTTCATGACCAGTGAAGGGGTCTATTCAGGGAGGACAGTTGTGCTTCTGTTAAAGTAGGGAGTGTGATTTGTTGAAGGAATGCATCAATGTCAGTCCCTGAGGGTTGTGGCGAAGAGGGGTCACTTCTAATGTTAGGTTACTGTAATAGTCACTAAACGCATCTGCAATATCCTGAGGATTAGTCAATTTATGATTGGTGTGAGAGTGAATTAAGTGAGTTATCTTTGATTTGGTTGTTCTACCTTTCAGGCGTTGTGCCAGTTTTTTCCCTGCCTTATTAGAAGTGGAGTAAGAGGTGGCTTTAAATTTACGTTGCACTCTCGAAGGAGTCAAGGAGTATGGTCCTCAATTCCTGCCTAAGAACTAGCAATTGGGCTAGGTGTGTCGGGCAGGAATTGGCTTTATGGAGGGTCTCAAGATTGGCTATTTGTGAAGTTAATTCGTCAATACGCTGCGTCCTCCTCTTTTTACATATGCGACTGAATTTCATTATGATACCTCTAATTACCGCTTTGTGCGCATTCCACACCACTGCGGGGTCCCCCACTGAACCATCATTAATTTCAAAATATTCTTTTAAATTTTTGGTTATTTCCTGGGAGTAGACTGAATGTTGTAATACATAGTTATTGGCTCTCCAGAGAAATGTATTCCTCTGATGTCCAGTGTCATTAATGGTAGTCGTGATTGGAGCATGGTCCGACCACGACATGGTGTGGATTACAGATGCGCAAGTTTTTTGTAATAACCACTTGTCTGTAAGGAACATATCTATACGCAAGTATGAATTATGTCGCGGAGAGTAGTATGTATAATCTCTTTCGGAACTGTGATAACCTCTCCAAACGTCAAATAAATCCTGTGATGTGAGGAACTGTTTCAGGGGGGGCTCTCTTCTTTTGGCTGCTGAGGTGGAATCCATATGTATATCAACCGTTAAATTGAAGTCTCCACAAACAAGTAGGTGGCCCTGCTTGAGTAATTGAGCTTTACGTATGGTCCTCCGAATGAAGTTCATCTGTTGGGTATTAGGGGCATATAGATTCAGCAGAGTGTAGTTGATGCCATTGAGAGTACATATTAAAATAAGGTATCTGCCATATGGATCAGAGATTTCCTGTATCAGGTGAAAGTCAATGTTGTGTTTTTATAGCTATGAGAACACCTCTCGTTTTAGACAAGAAAGTAGCGTGGTACACCATAGGATATTTGGCGTTATAGCAAAGAGCTTTGGAGTCGGATAATAAGTGCGTCTCCTGGACACAAACGATATCACTATTGAGATTTTCTGCTGTCAGCCATAGAGAATGCCGTTTGGCTGGGTGGTTCCTGTGTTATGTGGCAAGTAAGATAAGATGGTAAAACACTTACAGTTAGATGATGGTAGGTACGTGGCGGGAGCAAACAGTTCAATCAAAGGTTGCAATGCAACCGTTAATAAGGTGCTGTGATCCTGTGGGAGTAAAACTGGAGCTGCGAAATAAGGCAATAAGTTAAAACAATAATACAAAAAAAAAAAAAAACTAAGATTCTCCTGTTAAAATAAGATGTATAAATAAATAGATGCCACAAAAATAAGCTGAAATCAGCTAAGCCGCCAGTGGAGGTAAACAGTATCTTAAGAAACAAAGTGAGGACCAGAAACCAGTGAGGGAGAGGCTTTATATTTGATATAAGCCCATAGTAATCAAGTAATAGATCATTGTTTGGATCTTGTGTTCCCTTGAGAGCGTCGAGATGCTTGCGCCTTGCGTTGTTGCAGGTGTGGGATGCCAGAAGAGGGGGGTTCCAAAATGATGCCCCAGTCATGCAAGAGGTGCAATCCTTTTTGTAAGTCACTAACAACATGGGTGGTGCCATTTTTAGAAATCAGAAGAGTTGCAGGATAACGCCACTTGTATAGAATTTTATGGTTCAGAAGGCCCTTAGTAACAGGATTCAGGTTCCTTCTAAGTTGCAGCGTGTATTTAGATAGATCTGGAAACGGTTGGATCTCTTCATATGGACGAGGTAAAGGCGATTTGGATCTTGCTTCATATAACAGCCTTTCTTTAATGTGAAAGAAATGTATGCGCATAAGTACATCTCTGGGCACAGATGCTGCTAGATGATTGGGCTTTGCAATTCTTTGGATCCTGTCGACAACAATGTCTCTCGGCGAAGCATCAGGTAAAATGGTATGTATGAGTTCTCTGGCATATTTCTGCAATTCAACTGGCAATATAGTTTCAGGGACTCCCTCAGTTTTACGTTATTGCGTCTTGATCTATCTTCTAAATCTGACAGCTTGGCCCGGACCCAGTCTTGTTCAACCTTCACCTCCTCAATTGTATCTATTAGATCATTCACAGTAGTTGTGCATTCAGTCATCCCTTGCTCAATTGTTGTGACTCTCTGGCCCATACTTTGCATGCCAGTATTAATTTGGTGAAAAAGGGAGGACAAATCAGTTATCAGAGAAGTATGGAGGGATATAAGCATATCCTTTAAAGTGGTATCCATGACGGGTTTCCCTGTAGTGGGGAAGGATGACATGGAGCTGTGTAAGGCCTGGTGAGATTGCAGCAGATTAAAAGCCTGGGGCTCAATTTGCGTTTGGTGTGGCTCAGGGAGCTGTTCATCCATCTGCATCTTTGCCTTAGCTGGGCTGCATGTGAGGGGATCAATCTCTGTATCAGGTGCGGGAGGTATCTGTAGCGTTGTGACAGTATTATCAGCCTGCTTATCAGGCAAGTCTGTATAAGCCTCCCTCAATGCATCACAGCTGCCATTTACCTCAGGATATACACTAACCTGGGCCTCAAGCGGGAACATGAAGGTGGTGAGTTTTTTTAGGCTTGTAATCTCCCATCCGTTTGCGGGACATCGTCGGCTGGGACTAGTAGCAGCTATCTCTGAGGTGATTTTGACAAGGAATTAGCGCCGATACTGGGCTCTAGTCGCTCCGTTATTTCTCCCTCACAGAAGAGCTGTACAATTAAAGCGGAGGTTCACCCTCAAAACGAAGTTTACAGGATTCCTAGCTTTCACCCGATTTAAGGATGATAGTGTTGAATTTTTTTTTCTATGATGCTTCCTTACCTCTCATCTCCTCCACTTCCTGGTTTTCATCCCTGCGGGGAATGGGCGTGTCGCTCTATTCCCCGACCACTCGGTGCATTGTGGGAGCATTTTGTGTATTATCCTAGGAGTGACGTGCAGGCCAATCACAGCACATCATCTCCAATAGCTGGGCGAGTATTCTCGCGCTAGCTGGGCTGTCACGTGACGAGGGTCACATGACTCGCAAAGCGCGTTCTGAGCTTAGCTGATAAACAAGCACTATTAGAATTATCACAGCGGGGCGTGTCCTTTTAAGGACGCCGCCGGCCGTTGTGATAGTAACCACGCAGTGTTGACGGTCCCCACCGACACTGTGAATGCGCGGGATTACGCAGTGAATGCTGGGAGATCAGCATTCGCCGCATCCCGGAAGAAAACGCAGGAGGGATTCAGAGTGCCCACAGATAAGATGGCAATGTCCATCGCTAGATTATATAAAATATTCTTTCTTTATCGTACATCACGGGACACAGAGCGCATAGCCATTACACTTGGGTTATATGGGTACCTTCAGGTGTGGACACTGGTGTAATCAATTTCACAGGAAGTTTCCTCCCTATATAACCCCCTCCCACTGGGAGTGCTTCAGTTTTTTCGCCAGTGTCTTAGGTGTTGGTCACGTCTAGCTGTCCCTCGGAGGTCTCGGGACCCAGGATAGCTAGCCGGATCTGTCCGAAGTGCTTCAAAGCCAAGGTGTACGGTACCCGGGCCCTGCTGGAGTGGGGTTTTGCCTATAATGCCTCTCCTTGGAGGGCTGGATTCTGGGCTCCAGTGCCTTAGTCTCTTCCAAGAACTAAACGCTACTGATGCCAGGATGCTATATAGGTCCAGGGGTGTGGGTTCCTTAACACAGGACCCCGGTCCCTGAAGGTCCAAGACAATGCCCACGGAGATGGGGGAAGGCTGGGCCTCTTGCATTTTGCAATACCCTGCGGCGTGGAGCAGGTAAGAGGGAACCTGCGGGACTTGGTTCGACAGTAGGTATCCCCCTGGGGGTTCTGGGTTGGCTAATGGTATGCTTGTGCATCAGCCACTATCTCCACTATGTCTTTTGAGGCAGGATGGGATGTACTAATGTTTACCCAGATAACATGTAGATATATATATGCTTTTAAAGATATGTATTTTGCTACTCCCCCCAGACTTGCCTGTTAGCATGATACTGCAGCCCCACGTGTTATAGGGAGGAAATGCTGACAAAACTCCTGTTTCCTAGGAAGCCTATGGGGACAGCTTCCTCTATGTGTGCACTACAAAGATTAGTGACTTACCTGGTGTCTGTTGGGTTGCTAGCGCTGGTCCAGGCTTCTCCTCTGCTCTCTGCTTTCTCCATGTTGGTTTCAGCGTGGGGGGGGGCAGGGGCGTGCGCGCCGCCTTTTACAGCGTCAGCGTGCGTGGGGGGGGCGGGCCAGCAGCGTCAGGTCTCAAATAAAGCAAAAAAGCATTTCCTGGCTGGTCATTCCCTCCTGAGAGCAGTGGAGGCTGAGGACATAGAGCGCGCAGCTGAGCCAGTTCTGGCTAACAGTGACACCCAGTGGTGGTTTGTGGATCTTCAGGTCTGGACTTAGTCCACACTGACCAGAAAAAAAAAAGTTTTTTTCTTAAAGGGACTCAGCCTTAGATCTGGCAGTATCTGAGTCGGTGCAACCTTGGGCTCCAGCTAACGGGCATTGGTGTGGCAATACTCACAGGACTTTCCTCGGTATTGCCGCCTTCTCAGGCGTATGAAAATTTAGATTTTTTTTTACCATAGCCTGTCCTTATTAATGGTTCACTTCTAGCTACTTCTAGCTACAACAGTTGGGTGTTGGCTGTAGGGGTGTCTCAAGGTTGTGCAATGGCTCCCAAGGGATCAGGACCAGCTAAGGCTGCAAAAGGTACCAAAAAGGTAAAGGGGTCTCCATCGGGGTCAGAGGATTTGGGCCAGGCTCCAGTGGTCCCACCCTCACCAGATAGACCACCGAACAGCATGTTGCAGGATCCATTGAGGGTGCTAGGGGCAGAGGCGGCCCCCAATCAACCCATTCCCGTTTATGTTACGGAAGAAATGCTAGAATCCACCCTGGGTGGGCTAGAGAAAAGGTTAACTGCTTTAATTGCCTGCTCTTTGCCGGGTGGCAAACGGGCTAGATCCCCATCACCTAGAGCGGTGTGTTCGGATGCAGAGGTCCTCTCTTCGGAGGAATTGGACCCACAGGGGGATCAAGCGGACCTGAGTCCCGATGGGTCAGACATTGAAGATTCCACTATAGATGAAATTTTTTCGGCTTCTCAAGCAGAGAGTCTGTGGATCCAGTCTCTGACGGATATGGTTCGCACTGCTTTTAAACTTCCAGTGTCAGAACAATTAGCCCCCGCGGTATCCTCTTTAGGTTCCTTCAAGGCACCGTTGAGTGGTGCGTCTTTCCCGGTTCACCCCCTTCTGGAGAGCGTGATTTTTCAGGATTGGGCTCGACCTGATAGGATTTTTATCCCTCCTAAAAGGTTCACCATTCTCTATCCTATGGAAGAAGAATTTGCAAAGAAATGGGCACTCCCTACCGTGGACGCAGCCATTTCCTGCGTAAATAAATCCCTGACCTGTCCGGTGGAAAATGTCCAGATGTTTAAAGATCCAGTCGACAAAAAATTGGAGACCCTACTGAAGGCTTCTTTTACCACAGTAGGTGCCGTGGTTCAGCCAGCGGTGGCAGCCATTGGCGTTTGTCAGGCTTTAAAGGATCAGACTAAACAGATATTAAGGGACATACCGGCTCAGCAAGCTCGTGAATTGGCTGACCTCCCAAGAGCTCTCTGCTTTGCAGTAGATGCTATTAAGGACTCCGTTCAACAGGCGTCCCGTTTATCTCTGCTGTTGGTTCATATGCGTCGCCTTTTGTGGCTGAAAAACTGGTCAGCAGAGGCACCCTGCAAAAGGCTTTTAGCAGGATTTCCCTTTCATGGTGGGAGACTATTCGGTGAAGACCTAGATAAATATATCCAGACCATATCAAGTGGTAAAAGTTCTTTCTTGCCTGTCAAGAAAAGATCGCGTGGGCCCGCGTTTAAGCGACAGGCCTTCGCAGGCTCGGCCCCTTCAACTTCCCGTCAGTATCGACGGCCTCCCGGGCGTTCAGCATTTAATAGCCGCGCACAAGGACAAGCCACGGCAGGCAAGAGGCCATGGTCTCGCAAGCCGGTTAAACCAGTCCTCAAGTCAGATTCATGAAGGGGCGCCCCCACTCTCTTGGGTGGGGGGAAGGCTTCGGTTTTTCTCCGAAGTGTGGAAGGCCAGAATTCCTGACTCTTGGGTAATGTCCGTGGTAGCCACGGGCTACAAGCTAGAATTTCGGGAAGTCCCCCCTCCTCATTTTCAGGGGTCAAGTCTTCCAAGCGACCCATTAAAGAGGGTCTCTCTTGTAAAAGCATTGGATCGTCTCTTGCTCCAAGGAGTAATTGTAGAAGTACCAACCCAGGAATGGGGTCTGGGATTCTACTCCAACCTTTTCATAATACCAAAGCCCAATGGCGACATCAGGCCTATCTTAGACCTCAAACGCCTAAATCGCTTTCTAAACATTCAGACCTTTCGTATGGAGTCCATACGTTCGGTGGCAGCCAGCCTACATCAAGACGACTTTCTAGCATCTATAGACATAAAAGATGCGTATCTGCACGTGCCGATCTACCCGGCACATCACAGGTTTCATCGTTTCATGATAGATCACCGCCATTACCAGTTCGTAGCCCTCCCTTTCGGGTTGGCAACAGCTCCGCGGGTATTCACAAAGGTGTTAGCCCCGGTGCTAGCCGTCCTAAGGACAGAAGGCATTTTGGTCTTGGCATACTTGGACGATCTTCTGGTTATCGACAGCTCAGCTTCCAGCCTCAATCGGGCAGTAGGTCGCACAGTTCAGCATCTAGAGGAATTCGGGTGGATTGTAAACCTAGAAAAATCGATATTGAAACCAACAAAGCAGTTGGAATATCTAGGCCTTCGGCTAGATACAGACTGCCAGAGGATAATTTTACCTCAAGCAAAGATCAGATCAATAGCTCAAGCAGTTCAAGTGATCTTAGGCAAGAAGAGGCCGACTATTCGCCTATGTATGCGACTGCTGGGGAAGATGGTGGCCACCTTCGAGGCAGTACCCTACGCCCAGATCCATACCAGATATCTTCAGGCAGCCATTCTCTCTGCTTGGAACAAGTCCATTCAGGCGTTTGGTCGTCCGTTAGTGCTCTCCCCGAAGGTCCGGCGCAGCCTGTTTTGGTGGCTGGTCCCTCAAAATTTGTCAAAAGGGAAATCCTTTTGCCCCATCACGTGGAAGATAGTATCCACGGATGCCAGCCTGTCAGGTTGGGGGGCAGTGCTAGAAGGACAGACCCAGCAAGGGCAGTGGTCGGAGGCAGAAAAACTGCTTCCCATCAATATCCTGGAGATCAGAGCTGCTCGGCTGGCCCTGATCGCCTGGACTCTCCCCCTTCAGGGTCTGCCAGTAAGGATACAGTCCGACAACGCCACGGCGGTGGCATACATAAACCACCAGGGGGGCACGAAGAGCCCAGCAGCCCAAAGAGAAGTAAACCTGATTTTCTCATGGGCCGAAGCCCATGTACCCTGCATCTCGGCGGTGTTCATCCCAGGGATAGACAATTCTCAAGCAGATTTTTTGAGTCGTCAACAGTTGCTCCCGGGGGAGTGGTCTCTTCACCCCCAGGTATTCCAAGAGATTTGCCAAAGATTCGGAGTCCCAGATGTGGACATTATGGCAACGAGATCCAACAAAAAGTTGGACAAATTCATATCCCGAGCCAGGGATCCCTCGGCCTACGGGACCGATGCGTTGGTTTGCCCTTGGCACCAGTTTTCTCTTCTGTATGCGTTCCCTCCACTGCAGATGATTCCCCGCCTTCTACGGAGGATCCGGGTGGAGCGCAGGCCTGTGATCCTGGTGGCCCCAGCCTGGCCCAGGAGGGCTTGGTACGCACTCATCGTGAAGATGTCAGTCGGGGCGCCGTGGCCGCTCCCGCTGCGCCCAGATCTGCTGGCTCAGGGCCCAATCTGCCACCCTGCTTCACAGCAGCTAAATTTGACGGCTTGGAGGCTGAATCCCTAATTCTTAAGGGCAGAGGCCTCTCAGATCAGGTCATATCTACGTTGATTCAGGCTAGGAAACCGGTCTCCAGAAATATTTATTACAGAGTCTGGAGAACCTATGTGGAGTGGTGCGAGTCTCAAAAATGGCATCCTCGAAAGTTTTTTATTGACAGGATCTTGCGATTCCTCCAGGTTGGCGTTGACAAAGGGTTGGCTCTTAGTACTCTAAAGGGGCAGGTGTCGGCTTTATCAATATGGTTTCAAAGACCCTTGGCCACCCATTCGCTTATGAAAACCTTCTTGCAGGGGGTCTTGCATGTGAATCCCCCTATTAGCGCTCCCCTCTGCCCCTGGAATTTAAATCTGGTCTTGTCAGCTTTACAAAGGCAGCCGTTTGAACCTCTGACAGAAATCCCTCTTGTGCTACTAACCCGAAAGTTGGTTTTCTTGGTGGCTATGGCTTCGGCCAGAAGGGTTTCCAAGCTGGCAGCCTTGTCATGCAGGGAGCCATACCTTATTCTGCATAAGGACAGAGTGGTTCTGCGGCCTCAACCTTCTTTCCTTCCTAAGGTCATATCCAGTTTTCACTTGCATCAGGACCTAGTCCTACCATCCTTCTTTCCTACTCCCCAGTCCAGAGAGGAAAGACTGCTTCATACTTTGGACGTGGTTCGAGCCATGAGGGTCTATCTCAAGGCTACAGAGAAGATTCGGAAAACAGATGTGCTTTTTGTTCTTCCGGATGGCCCCAAGAAGGGTCAGCCGGCTGCCAAGTCTTCCTTGGCTAGGTGGATTAAGCAGCTGATTTTTCAGGCCTATGGTCTGAAGCGCGTTCCACCTCCCTTATCAGTTAAAGCCCATTCTACGAGAGCCATGAGTGCCTCCTGGGTGGCACACCATCAGATCTCTATGGCACAGGTTTGCAGGGCGGCAACCTGGTCTTCCGTACATACGTTTACTAAATTTTATAAGTTGGACGTTGCAAAGGGTACGGACGCAGCTTTTGGGCAGGCGGTCCTACGGGCAGCAGTATAGAATCCTCTGGTCCGGGTCACGCCCCTTTTTTCTGTTGGTGGAGTTACTTTACTTCCTGATAATTTTTTATTTGGCTATTCTTGGCCTTACGGTCTCCCTCCCTTCATAGAGCATTGCTTTAGGACATCCCAAGTGTAATGGCTATGCGCTCTGTGTCCCGTGATGTACGATAAAGAAAAAAGGATTTTTAATAAACAGCTTACCTGTAAAATCCTTTTCTTGAAGTACATCACGGGACACAGAGCTCCCACCCCTCTTTTGGGGAACATTGTGTAACCTCGGAGGATTGCTTGCTACAAAAACTGAAGCACTCCCAGTGGGAGGGGGTTATATAGGGAGGAAACTTCCTGTGAAATTGATTACACCAGTGTCCACACCTGAAGGTACCCATATAACCTAAGTGTAATGGCTATGCGCTCTGTGTCCCGTGATGTACTTCAAGAAAAGGATTTTACAGGTAAGCTGTTTATTAAAAATCCTTTTTTGGTCGGAAACGAGCATCCTGACGCCTAATGAAAGGGGACATGTGAGTAACAAAAATACTATAGCAAATGCAGCTGATTAGTGTTAAAAAAAAAAAAAAATTTTGCCCACAGAACCTCCGCTTTAAGCATCCGTCTTCGGCTCCAGCAAGCCACGGTTTTTCTACGTTTTTAACTGATGATCTGGCCAGTAACACACCTCCTGTATTAGCATGCCCCCATTCTGGATGAAGGAGCGCAAGGGCACAGCCAGCAGCAGCCTTGTTAATCCGGGGGAAGTGTTATATGGACCAGTAGATTTAGATGCGCTAACACATTGAAACCCAAACTCCAGCTCACACTGCATTTACAGAAGCAGCTATTGCAGCAGTTTTTTTTTTCTTCGTTTTGTGAGATAAAAGTTTTGCGTGAATAAGTAAACGCTGATCACGCTGTGGCCCCCTCGCCGGGGGGGGGGGGGGGAGGTTAGCAGGACACACATCCCCTACTTTTTTTTCACCTTTTTGATCGTAGCCGCTTATCCGTTGCATGCCGGGTTCCAGAAGGGATTAAGGTGAACCTCCTCTCTACCATGTCCCCCCCCATTTTTTCTTCCTTTCACTGGACCTCATCTCCTGGAACCCTCAGCTTATAAGTGGCCAGCTAGACATTTAGTTGTAGTTCTTACACAATTTAATATACATTTCTGGGTCTACTCTCTCTCTCTCCGTGTCTTCGCATACGCTTTCTTTCCTACTCCTATTTCCAGGAGTGTGACGCCACATATTCCACCTTCATTTTACCCCCCCCCCCCTTTTTTTTTTTTTTTTTTTGAAGACTGGCTCCCAAGTTGATATTACACTCACTTACTAGTCCCTTCCCATAGATCATTGCATCAGCTACCTTTACTCCTAAAGGGGAAGTGAGACATCCATTCATTGTTCGGTTTTACATTCTCTTATTCTAATTAGTGGATGTTTCTCTGCTCTTTGCACTGGGAGATTAGATTTTATATCTCTAACTTTGTGCGGAATTTGATATTTTGGATCTGTGTTGTTAGGCAACTATATATGCCTTCTCCTTTGTACAACTATTTTCAATAAAATATTTTTGGAACAAAAAAGACAAAAATATTAACCATAGCAAAATCATCATTGTAGGCACCTCCATCGGTGGAAAAGGGTTTGTCTCAACATAGTAAGCAAAAAAAAATGCGCTATCAATACAAAATCAACATAACAAAGAAACATGTACATAAAACCTAGGGGAGGGCTGCGGCTGTCGTGGGATGACAAAGAGATATGGAAAAACAAAAGCAAAGCTGCGCCCTTTAATATAACATAACAGTGTGGCAAGAGTTAATCAAAATCTGTGATCCCTTAGAATGGGGCCACCAATAATAAGTCCATGGAGCAAAGTTCATAGATTAAGTATGACCATAGATTCAGCTTAGATCTTTCACAGACTGTATCACATAAACGAAATCACCCAGTGACTGATGTAAATCAATACGTGATCCCTTCACCAATGAATAGATGGCTGCTTACCAGAGGGCAAGCCACATGAACGGTCGGCTATAGCCCAGCCGCGGCCTTGTAAACCTGGGGATGGTAGTCAAAGAAGATCCGACTGGACACTAATCTGCAGCACTCGCAGTCATCCAGGGAAGAAGATGAAAAATGTGCACCATAGTGTGACTCCGTTTTTAAAATAAAATTTTAATAAAATAAATGTACTCGCATACAAAGATGTAAAAACAGCATATAAACGAAAATGCCGGCCGGCAATCGATGGGAACCCTTCCCTCTAAAGGGTGGTGACGTTACTGCGAAGTCCCCAGACGCGTTTCGTCATCAACGGACGTTGTCAATGGGATGGGTGGGTTTGTCTCAACACCCTTTAAAGTGGATGTAAACCCGATTTCATGAAATTTGAGCTGGGCACAGATATCTGCAGTGTTTTGTTGTCTCTCTTCAATGAGCTAAGTTTCATAGCTCTCTCCTGAACTGTTCCTCTGTTATTGGCCTGATAACTCCTGACAAATTCTCAGAATTTTTAGACCAAAGCAGCCCAAATCTTCTGTCCGGGGAGGTTGCTAAAATAGATTAGCAGAGAGCAGGTCCTATCAAAAAAACACCTCTGAGAGTCTCTGCCTATGATTAGAGGGGGTATGTGCCTTTCCTCCAATCGGCAATGTTGGCTATCTTGGCTGTATGCCCAGACATCACACTCCCAGGAATAGAAAATCTAACGTGATCTGAACTTTCCAAACAGTATATAAATGTGAAGACAGCAGATATACATGTATAACCTATGTAGGGAGATTGGTTTCATCCCTGTGTATCATCTGAGGCTGTTCCCTTCACTGGGTGTGTGGAGGGTTTACATCCACTTTAACTGATACATTTACAGGAAAACTTGTTCTGTTGAAAAACAGACTTGCCACCCAGATCACAAGGTGAAAATAAAATAAAAAATGTCTTTAAAAATTATGCAGTCATCACAAGAATTTTGTCAGTTGCAATATAATGTTTGCTTTTGGGTTTAATACCACTGTAAGTCATGTTCTTTTTTTGGTTGCCAAGACTAGAATTGCCAGTCTAAACACACATTCACGTCCATGCTGTTATTTTGCACCAATGTTCATGTCTAATACGTCCCCTGTTTTAGTATTGTTACATTTTGAACCATTATTTTTTGTTTCTCTAACTGTTTCATTTCCCATTCTTGCATTCTAAATCTGTAAACCTGACCTTGTGTGTTCCCATGCTGCAGAGTCCCTGCTCAGTAACTTTTACTGATTTCATGTGCCATGGATATTAACGGCGTGTTCATTGATTCATTATTTTTGTCTTCACCTGCATCATCTTGAAGAGTCTGTTCCTAGTGGAGAGAACCAGAGTGTGGCTGGGGGAGAGGAAGAAGCAGCTGCCGAATACCAAGAGCTGAACACCAGGGAGAAACAGGATATCGAGTTCATGATGGTGGGCTGTGAATATGCAATTTCCAATGCTGAGGCCTTCGCTGAGAAACTTTCCAGTGAGCTGCAGGTCCTGGATGGGGTAAGGCCTTTATATTGTAAAAATGGTTCTGGAGAAAAGAGTTGCCCACTTGCCTTACAAAGATTTATGTTGCCACTTTAAGTGGTTATACTGGGATGATACCTGCCGCTATAGCCATCATCCCTGTATTGTTTTAGGGCTTGGCGATTCTGTTTTATGTAAAAGCTTTTCTAGTGGCCAATTGGCAGCTGAATTGCTTTTAGGGGCAGCGGGAGGGATTGTCCTCACTCCGCCCTCCCATGCTTCTCTGGGCTCTACCGTCTCACCAGAGAGCCTGCATGAAGCTGGCGATTCTGCCAAATTACAATAGAGCTTATTGGGGGAACGTGAACGTCCCCAATCATCTCTATATGGTATAAGAAACCAGAATTGATGGCCAATACTGACAAGGGAAGGCTCTGAATTTGACCCAAAGCTTTCAAGGACAAAGGGGAGATCAAAAACGTTTTTTTGAAAGCTTGTGGCGAACGCAAAAGCAGAAAAAAACTTTTTTTTTTTTTAAAGCAAAGACAAATGTATACGTAGGTCGTGCATGCATATCTAAACATCGTTGCAAGCATTAAAGGGGGAGCAATAACTCTAAACTGGTAACCTGTAAAGGCTTTTAAAGCCTCGCCTGTGGTGATTTTTTAGTTACAGTACTTTGCCACCATTCCACGAGCAAGTGCAATTTTAAAGTGTGTCAAGTTAAGTATGTATTCGCCGTAACATCATCTTTTTTGTACTTATATTGTGTTTGTCTGCATTAAAATGAATAGTGTATTTTTTGCAAAAACATGGCATTGGTAAGACCGCTGTGCAAATACTGTGTGACCTAAAAAATTCCATCACCCACCATTTTATTCTTTAGGGTCTCCTGCTATATATATATATATATATCTCTGTAAATGTGTGTGTTCTAAGTAATTTTCTCCTAAAAAAAAAAAAAAAAAGTTTTTTTTTTTTAAATGTTAAAGTGTGAGAATTGGCCTGGTCTTAAAGTGGTTAAATGTCTTCACTACTACTACTTTCCTTGATTGACATTGACCAGATAGCAGGAGATTTGATTTCTACAAGAATAATATCTATATGAATTTTCACTGTCCTTGTGTTTGCGTGGGTTTTTCCCAGATGCTCATCCTTTTGTTCTTTGTAATTACTCAGTTCCTGTACGCTGCAGTTCTAGTCTTCACTGTGGTCCAGGAGCCTTCTAATGCATCTAAGTGGTGTCTGAGTTTCCCGATACAATGTGGGTGTTTTGGTGGTCAGTTGAGATGCACCTGCATTGCATTGTGGAATATGATGGGAAGGGCTTTTGTTGTGCCAACATTTAACTTTATGCAAATTTAAAACTTAAAGCGGAGGTTCACCCTAATTTTCGACTTTATCGCAATAAAACAGCGGCATTAAAAATAACAAATACGTTTTTTTTTTCTTTATCCTTACCCCGTTTCTGGTTGTGTTTCTTCCCTGTCAATCAAAATCCACCGGGGAGTGGGCGTGTATCTCTATTCTCCCCCGACGTCGCTATGTCTCCTGGGACTCAGTCCTGACAATCGCAGGAGACGCGCTCTGCTCAAATCGCGCGAGATCTCGCCGGTCACGTGACTCAGCAAGCGGGCCTTGGAACGTTTTGAGCTGCAGCTGATAGCAAAGGTAGAAGCCTGCACAATGGGGCGTTGGCTTATTACGCCGGCTGTTGTTATGGCAACAGTGTAGTGTTGACGGCGACGCTCGCCATCAACACTGCACATGCGCGGGATCGAGCGGTGAATGCTGGGAGGCCAGCATTCACCGTATCCCGGAAGAATACCATGTGGACTTCACAGTGCCCGAAGTTAATATGGAAACGTCTGTCGGATTGTTTTATAAAATATCGTTTGCTCTGTTACCGCGATGACGCCGGCTAAAGGAGTGGGACACCCGGGCTGTGATGTCTTAAAGGTATGACTAGAGGAATAATGCAAAAAAAAATAAAAAATTATATCCCGTGGAACCCCCGCTTTAAGTAGGGTTTCCTCAAAGCTCCTAAGGTGCACAGAGGCATCATGAAGGTTAAAACTTTGGGCTACAGACCTCAGGTAGGGATTAATTCAATGGGGTTTATTTACTAAAGACAAATCCACTTTGCACTACAAGTGCACTTGGAAGTGCAGTTGCTGTAGATCTGAGGGGAAGCTCTGCTGATTTTATCATCCAATCATGTGTTTTGCCTTTTAGTAAATAAACCGCAATGTGTACTTCTTAACTTCAGATGAATTACAATAGCATCAATGTCCTGTAGTTGGCCTTAAAACGGAGGTTTACCCTAAAAACTATTTTCTAACATTATATTGTGCTCACTCTCGACATTGACAGTATGCTGATTTTTTATTTTTTTTTGCCGTACATACCGTTGTATCGCTATTCTTCCCCCCGGCTTCCGGGTAGTGGCTCCCGCGGGAGTGGGCGTTCCTATGCAGAGACTAAGTGATTGATGTGATGACAAAAGCTTCCCCCCCGGCGCATAATGCGAGTCACGAGTTGCCAAAAGAAGCCCAACGTCAGTGCGCAGGCTGAAAAATGAAGAAGGGTGGTAGTGTGTGCGCTGTGAATGGTGGGAAAACGAGATACAGAGATCTCACAAGAGTAGGTGGCTAAGCCAATGGGTGTGAGTGAAGGTGGGTGGGAACAGGGTACAGAGCAAAACAATAACAAACATAAGTAATTATACCAGTGCAGGATATAAATCAAAGTACAACGATGAGTAGTGAAAATACAAAAGTGACAAGCATACTCAAAAAACCAAAAGAAAGTCCATATAGCGAAAAAGCCAAATAGGATGTGATATTCTCAAAGTGCTTCCTAAAGCTAAAATTAATAAGTGTTTAAGCCAGAGAAGACATCCCACAGAGAACGCCTCTGGATAAAAAAATTATTCAAAAAAAGGTCTCTCAAGGTGCTTCCCAGATATCCGGAAATTAAAAGATGTGGTGCCAGGAAAGAAGTTTGCAGTGAACACCTCTGGTGGTCCCTAGCTCCTCACCTCACGGCTATTGCACAGATAGCCAAAAGCCCAACTCCGGGGGGGGGGGGGTGCACTCCAATAGGAGAATGACAGCAGCACTCCTCAGCAGTAAGGCATGAAAAGACATGAACAGGATCTTGGTACAGTATAAAAGAGACATCTAGTCATACATCATGAATCACACATGCATCCACTCACTGGAGGTAATGAATGGTGGGTCTATCTCCAACGAACTGCGAGTTCGCCCTTGGTCCTGGATATACACCTGGCTGCTCTTCTTCTATGGATGGGCTGGATTGGCACTCGGATCGGAAGAAGCCTCAGACAGTGTACATGCCAGGAGAGAGACCGACCATAGCACAGCCCCGTAAAATTGAACACATTTATTGAAAAAACAAATATCACAAACATTTAAAAAGGTGATACTGGACACATAGATACCAGACGGTCGGCAGGTGGGTCTTCCTGCGTCAGGCGTGTGGACTCTAATGCTCCTCGATCCCTACGCGTCTCATCACACCACGTGACTTCCTTAGGGGATCAAGTGCTCACTCTCGACATTGACAGTATGCTGATTTTTTCATTTATTTTTTTGCCGTACATACCGTTGTATTGCTATTCTTCCCCCCCCGGCTTCCAGGTAGTGGCTCCCGCGGGAGTGGGCGTTCCTATGCAGAGACTAAGTGATTGACGTGATGACAAAAGCTTCCCCCCGGCGCATAATGCGCGTCACGAGTTGCCGAAAGAAGCCGAACGTCAGTTCGCAGGCGCCGTATAAAGCCGACTCGCAGTTTGGCTTCTTTCGGCAACTCGTGACACACATTATGCGCTGGGGGGAAGCTTTCGTCATCGCGTCAATCACTTAGCCTCTGCATAGGAACGCCCACTCCCGTGGGAGCCACTACCCAGAAGCCGGGGGGAAAAATAGCGATATACAATGGTATTTACGGCAAAAAAAATAAAAAATCGGCATACTGTCAATGTCGAGAGTGAGCACAATGTAATGTTAGTAAATAGTTTTTAGGGTGAACCTTGGCTTTAATGTTCAAGACAGTACGGACGATAATATTTAAAGATATTTTGTGGAACAAGAAAAAATTGTGAATCTGACTTAATTGAAATCCGCAGCCACCAAAGAAGAGAAAAGGGGATACGAGTTGGCTGTAAAAGGGATATTGGGAGTGGTTTACTAGAGACAAATAGCCTTTCACTTTATAAGGAAAGTTACACTTTGCAAGGGGACTTCCCCCATAGCTTAGTGAAACTTTGTTAACGTCCGTCAGCCAATCATATTTTTCTTGCATGCGATTAGCGATTCTTTGCAAAGTGAAATTTCACCCCATTGAACAACCTATTTGCCATTAGTAAATAAACCCCATTATGTCAATGATCATATGTAATTACACTGTTATCTCTTGTAATTGTTAGTCTGCTAAGGTTATTTCTCTTCGTTTTCCAGGCAAATATCCAGTCCATCATGGCTTCAGAAAAACAGGTTAACATTCTTATGCAGTTGCTGGATGAGGCCCTAAAAGAGGTGGACCAGATAGAAGGGAAGCTGAGCAGCTATGAAGAGATGCTGCAAAGTGTAAAAGAACAAATGGATCAGATTTCTGAGAGTAACCACCTCATTGAGCTCAGCAAAACCAACAGCGAGACTCTGCTGGGCGAAATTGAGTTTCTTGTTGTAAGTACGATGTTTTAGGAGCTTCTTTCAGCTGTACAGATTGCATTGGGCCTATACTGTACCAATATTTGTCACATGTAAAGGGAATTTCCTGCAGATACCAGTTTGTAATACCTGATTTGAGGAGCATTCTATTCAGTATGCATTTACAAGCATTTTAAATAACTTTCTTTGACGCGATTATACTGTATGTAATTGCTTCCGACAGATGTGGCTTTCGTACACTGCAGCCATCCTGTCATTTATCCACCTCCTCCTCTTCATTTTTCCACTCGCCAAATGCTTTAAATTCTGTGAACTTATTCAAAAAATACAAATGGTTCTGGGAATGAACGTGGGAAAAGGTGAGCATAGATTTATTTAAAATGGAGATGGGTATCTCTCGTCGGCTCATGGAGCTGGAGAGTATTTGCCATAGGAGGAAACTGATTTGCCACAGCCTTTCTACCATCTATGCTGCCCTGATTCGGCCAGCGACAGATTTTACCCCCCCTCCTTGATCTCGTAGTGGGAATCCGACCTTGCTATGCAGTTTCACTGACTCGCAAAAGGAGAAAATTCTCCATAACCACTGAAGTCTAATGCCACGTACACATTTTTTTAAATTGGTTGTGATTTTTTTTTTTTTTTTTAGAACCTGCTCTATTTTTTTTCTCTGCGTTTTTTACGTCATTGTTTTTCACGTCATGTGTACACTTTAACGTATGCAAGGCAGGCTTGAGAGGAATTGCGTCGAGAAAAAAGTTTTTTTCCATGACATGAATAACCAACACGACGATGACATGGTCGTGTGTACACGGCATAAGAGACCAGTTACAAGGCCCACAACCCTAAACCGTATTTTTCTGCAGGTACCTGACACGTGCTGGTGGTGCAACGTCGGACAAGGCACAATGTTGCACATCTTATGGGAGTGCACAAAACTTAGACCATTTTGGCAAGGTACTATCAAACAGTTGTGGCGATCTGGTGGCTAACCCTGCGGCATGCTTGCTTCACTTGACACAATGACCCATTTAAAAAATACAAGGCTTTTCTTAGGGCTCTTTCACACGGGGCGGATCAGTAATGATCCGCCCCGTGCACCTCCATTTGCTCAGCGAGGATCGCTCCGTTGATCTCCGCTGAGCTGCCGGATGACAGGGTGGTCTCTGCACACTGTGCAGGGACCGCCCTGTCTTTTCTCCGCTCTCCCCTATGGGGAATCGGATGAACACTGACCGTCTGTCCATGTTCATCCGATCCGCCAGACGGAAGGAAAAGTAGGTTTTTCCTCCGGCATACTTTGGCGAATCGGAGCGGATCGGATGTCAGCGGACATGTCTTCGCTGACATCCGCAATCCCATAGGGATACATGTATGTCCGTTTTTCATCCGACAACGGATGGATGAAAAACGGACATACGGAACGTCCGTATGAAAGAGCCCTTACCGTTCAGCTATTAAATGTGCCCAAGGCGTGCATTGCCTTGTGCTGGAGGTCTGTACACCTGCCCTCAAAGTCTCCCTGGTTCTCTAAAATCAATGAATTCAGGGACATGGAAGACCTTAGGGCTACCCTCTATAACCGGGAAGAGTCCTTTAGTGATACTTGGAGGCCATGGCAATATTTTCTTTTCACGGATGCCTATTTGCAGGAAGTTTCACAATCTGTCTTATTTTTCCTGAGACTTGTTATGAGGCCCTGGGTAAGAGAATTTGCTTTTCTGGTTCTTAAAATGGATGTAAACCCAATTCATGAAATTTTGAGCTGGGTACATATATCTGCAGTATTATGTCATCCCTCTTCAAAGAAGTCCCATAGCTCTCTCCTGAACATTCCTCTATTATCAGCCAGATATCTCCTGACAAATTCTCTGACACATCAGATAAACGCAGCCTGAAATTTCTGTCAGGGAAGGTTGCTAAAATAGATTAACAGGGAGCTGGCCCTGTTACAAAACACCTCTGAGAGTCTGTCTATGTGGAGAGGGGGTGCTTGCCTTTCCTCCAGTCAGCAATGTTGGGTATCTTGGTTGTGTGCCCAGACATCACACTTTTTTAAACGGGAAGAAAAAATCTCCTTACACAATCTAAAATTTCTAAACAGTATATAAATATGAAGACAGCAGATATACACGTAAAACCTATGTAGGGAGATTTGGCTCATCCCTGTGTATCATCTGAGGCTGTTCACTTCACTGGGTGTATGGAAGGTTTACATCCAATTTAAGGAAAGATAAAAGTACAAACTTTTTTTTTTTGAGGATTCCTGCTAGCAATTTAGTTAGCTTTGAAGTAGTGGCCATGCATTGGGTTTGAAGAGAATTCATAAGTTAACACCATGCAATTAAAGTACACTCCCATTCCGTAGCTGTTTATCTTCATCCCAGTCCAGTATGTCTCACCAGACAGCACACGTTCCCTGGATGGTGTCATTCAAGCTCTATGGCTCTTTTTGTTACTTTCATTTTTTTTTCTCCTGCTTTTGGGTTTGTAGTGTACCCTTGTCTCTTTCTTCTGTGTGTGTGTTTTCCTTCTCCATTTCTCATCCTTCCCATTCCCCTCCCTTCTTTTGTTGTTCAGTCTTTATATACCTTCCCATTCAACTTGTAAACTTCTCCCTACAGTTTCTTTGCTGTTCTTATGTACCTGATGTCTTTTAGACCTTGCACCCTTATTGGGTTATACTGGCTACCAGGGGATCTTTCCTTACTCGGGTATTTTTTTACTCTATATCTCACATGGTTGCATTACCAAGTTTGGGCTCTCTTTTATATATCAGGCCAACCAAATGGGACCCTCAATTCACCTCTATAGAGAGACAGATGTCTGTTTACAGCTGCCTATCTCCAATCCGAAAAACAGAAGGGAATTTGTCCCCTTCCATCTGGGCTGATCGGAGGGCCCATAGAGTAGCCGTGACCTGTCATACGCCTGCTGCGCTCATTGTGGCCCTCGACTAGTTACCAAGTTGCATAAGTGGCCCTTGCTCTTCAAAAGGTTGGGCACCCCTGCTGTAATAGAAAAAAAGAAGGGGTTTGGGACTTTAAATGAGATGCGTTTTAATGCCAACAGTAGGTATAAATAAAGTTGTATATGTGATAACCAGACTCAAATTTACCAACCAAACAGCAGGCCGAACTCAACTGTCTAACTTTGTATGTTAAAAGCAGAGGATTGGTTGCACACGTTTGCAAATATATGGTTTGAGGAAACTATAAAAGTTTAGTTAGGACTACAGAAACGCAGAGAGCCTTGGCGAGGCCTGTAGCTTAGACATATATTTGCAAATGTGTGCAACCAATCCTCTGCTTTTAACAGTTGAATTTGGCCTGCTGTTTGGTTGGTAAGTTTGAGTCTGGTTATCACATATAAAACTTTATTTCTTTATCGTACATCACGGGACACAGAGCGCATAGCCATTACATATGGGTTATATGGGTACCTTCAGGTGTGGACACTGGTGTAATCAACTTCACAGGAAGTTCCTCCCTATATAACCCCCTCCCACTGAGAGTGCTTCAGTTTTTTCGCCAGTGTCTTAGGTGTTGGTCACGTCTAGCTGTCCCTCGGAGGTCTCGGGACCCAGGATAGCTAGCCGGATCCGTCCGAAGTGCTTCAAAGCCAAGGTGTACGGTACCCGGGCCCTGCTGGAGTGGGGTTTTGCCTATAATGCCTCTCCTTGGAGGGCTGGATTCTGGGCTCCAGTGCCTTAGTCTCTTCCAAGAACTAAACGCTACTGATGCCAGGATGCTATATAGGTCCAGGGGTGTGGGTTCCTTAAACACAGGACCCCGGTCCCTGAAGGTCCGAGACAATACCCACGGAGATGGGGGAAGGTTGGGCCTCTTGCAGTTTGCAATACCCTGCGGCGTGGAGCAGGTAAGAGGGAACCTGCGGGACTTGGTTCGACAGTAGGTATCCCCCTGGGGGTTCTGGGTTGGCTAATAGTATGCTTGTGCATCAGCCACTATCTCCACTATGTCTGTGTGGGCAGGATGGGATGTACTAATGTTTACCCAGATAACATGTAGATATATGTATACTTGTGTAAGATATATATTTGCTACTCACCCCAGGTCTGCCTGTTAGCATTGATACTGCAACCCCACATGTTTTTAAAGAGGAAAGTGCTGGTGAAAACTCCTGTTTCTTAGGAAGCCCATGGGGACAGCTTCCTCTCTGTGTGTGCACTACAATAAGATTAGTGCTTACCTGGTGTCTGTTGGTGCTGCCTGGCGCTGGTCCATGTGTTTCCTCTGCTCTGCTTCCTCCATGTGGTTTTCAGCGTGGGGGGGGTGCGCGCGCGCGTACGCGCCGCCTTTTATAGCGTCGGCGTGCGTTGGGGGGGCGGGCCAGCAGCGTCAGGGTCTGTTTAAAGGAAAAACTTTTTCTCTGGCTGGTCTTTCCCTCCTGGAGGCAGAGGAAGAAGGATACAGAGCGTGCAGCTGGGTCTTTTGGCCACACAGGGACACCTAGTGGCGGTTTTGTGGATCTTCAGGTCTAGGACTTAGTTCCACTATTGACCAGAAAAAAAAAAAAAAGGAAGTTTCTCCCTCGTCTTCCAGGACGGCACTGTGAGAGTAGACTGGCTCACCTGACAGGAAACACAATCAAAATGAGGTTTAAAAGGCCCCACCCCTCCCGTGTGCCTCAGTTCTGATTGTGTTTCCCTTTCAGCGAAACGTTTATTTTTTTTCTAGTGACCTAAAGCCTGGGGCTGGTGGTCCCCCCCCCCCGGGAGCCCGGACCGCAGGTACTGGGTGCCGTTGGGTCCGGTGTAGCTTGCTACCCCCCGGGGGGTTTCCCCTTCGTCTTAGTCCAGGGGGGAACAGGAGAAGACACAGACTCCCCTGGACGCCGGAGCCTCCTAGGAGGGCAGGGCTCTCCAGTGCTCCGAAGAGGCCACATCCTCTCTCCCCCCGCCTGGTCCCTACCTTGGAGGTTGGGCTAAGGCCTCCCCCTTCCTGCTGGCTCCGTCCGGGGGTTCGCTGGACCGCATGGCGGGTAGTTAGGCGCCGCTCCAAGCGGCGCCATGAACATCCGGGCGCCTGTTGATGACGCGCACGGCGCCGTGACGTCATTCCGCTCCCGCGCGGCAAGATGGCGGCCCCCACCGGACAAACGCTGCAGGCGATCGGGGCGCACTATAAATCAGCCAGGGAGATAGAGGGGCCTGGCGGCCTCAGAGCGTGTCCATGGAAGACCTTTCCTCGGCACAAGACGCTACTATGGAGGAGGACCGTCGTTTTCCTATGGCTGCAGAGGAAACCACCAAGGGTGAGTCCTTCCTTTTTCGTAGGGGGTTTGTTGTTTTCAGATGCGGAGGTCTCCTCTTCAGAGGAACGGGACCCACAAGGGGATCAGGCAGACCCAAGTCCCGACGGTTCAGACAGGGAAGGTTCCACTATAGATGAATATTTCTCGGCCTCTCAAGCGGAGAGCCTGTGGATCCAGTCTTTGACAGATATGGTTCGCACTGCCTTTAAACTTCCAGTGCCAGAACTAGTAGCCCCGGAGGTTTCCTCATTGGGTTCTTTAAAGGCTCCATTAACTTGTGCGTCTTTCCCAATGCACCCCCTTCTGCGGAACGTGATTTACCAGGATTGGGCTCGACCTGATAGAATCTTTGTCCCTCCTAAAAGATTCTCTATTCTCTATCCTATGGAAGAGGAATATTTAAAGAAATGGGCACTCCCCACAGTGGACGCGGCCATTTCCTGCGTGAATAAATCCCTGACCTGTCCGGTTGAAAATGTCCAGATGTTCAAGGATCCGGTCGACAAGAAATTCGAGACCCTACTGAAAGCCGCTTTTACCTCAGTAGGTGCCATGGTTCAGCCAGCAGTAGCAGCCATTGGTGTTTGTCAGGCCTTGAAGGATCAGGCAAAACAGATATTAAAGGACATGCCGGCTCAGCATACTCATGAATTAGCAGAATTCCCTAGGGCTCTCTGCTTTGCAGTAGATGCTATTAAGGACTCCATCCAACAGGCATCCCGTTCATCTCTACTGATGGTTCACATGCGTCGTCTTTTGTGGCTAAAGAACTGGTCAGCAGAGGCACCCTGCAAAAAGCTCTTAGCAGGGTTTCCCTTTCATGGGGGAAGACTATTCGGGGAAGACCTAGATAAATATATCCACACCATATCAAGTGGAAAAAGTACTTCCTTACCGGTCAAGAAAAGACCGCGTGGGCCCACGTTTAAACGACAGGCCATTGTAGGCTCGGCCCCTTCGACTTCTCGTCAGTATCGACGGCCTCTCGGGCGTCCAGCGGTTAATAGCCGCCCACAGGGTCAAGCCGCGGAAAACAAGAGACCCTGGTCTCGCAAACCGGCTAAACCAGTCATCAAATCAGATTCATGAAGGGGCGCCCCCACTCTCTCGGGTGGGGGGAAGACTTCGGTTTTTCTCCGAAGTCTGGAAGGCCAGAATTCCCGACTCTTGGGTTCGGTCCGTGGTAGCCACGGGATACAAACTAGAGTTTCGAGAAATCCCCCCTCCTCATTTTCAGGGGTCAAGTCTTCCAAGCGACCCATTAAAAAGGGCCTCTCTCGTAAAGGCGTTGGATCGCCTATTGCTCCAAGGAGTAATTGTAGAAGTACCAACCCAAGAATGGGGTCGGGGATTCTACTCCAACCTTTTTGTTATACCAAAACCCAATGGCGACGTCAGGCCTATATTAGACCTCAAACGCCTAAATCGCTTTCTAAAGATTCAGACCTTTCGTATGGACTCCATACGTTCAGTGACAGCCAGCCTGCATCAGGGCGACTTTCTAGCATCTATAGACATAAAGGATGCATATCTGCATGTGCCGATTTACCCAGCACATCACAAGTTTCTTCGTTTTACGATAAATCAAAGTCATTTCCAGTTCATAGCCCTCCCTTTCGGGTTGGCAACAGCTCCGCGGGTATTCACAAAGGTGTTAGCCCCGGTGCTAGCTGTCCTAAGGACAGAAGGCATCTTGGTCCTGGCATACCTGGACGATCTCCTGGTTATCGACAGATCAGCTTCCAACCTCAATCATGCAGTAGTCCGCACAGTGCGGCATCTAGAAGAATTCGGGTGGATTGTGAACCAAGAAAAATCAAGGTTACAACCCACAAGACAGTTGGAATATCTAGGCTTTCGGTTAGATACAGAATGCCAGAGGGTATTTTTACCTCAAGAGAAGATCAGGTCGTTGATTCAAACGATTCAAATAGTCTTAGGCAAAAAGAAGCCGACTATTCGCCTATGCATGCGACTGCTGGGAAAGATGGTGGCCGCCTTCGAAGCAGCGCCCTATGCCCAGATCCATACCAGAGTTCTTCAGGCAGCTATTCTCTCTGCTTGGAACAAGTCCATACAGGCATTAGACCGTCCATTAGTTCTTTCCCCAGGGGTCAAGCGCAGCCTGTACTGGTGGCTGATCCCTCAAAAATTGTCAAAAGGGAAAACCTTTTGCCCCATCACGTGGAAAATAGTAACCACAGATGCCAGCCTAACAGGTTGGGGGGCAATCTTAGGAAATCGGACCCAGCAGGGACAGTGGTCAGAGGCAGAAAGTCTGCTTCCCATCAATGTCCTAGAGATCAGAGCTGCTCGGTTGGCCCTGGTCGCCTGGACTCTCCCCCTGCAGGGTCTGCCAGTAAGGATACAGTCCGACAATGCCACGGCGGTGGCATACATAAACCACCAGGGGGGCACAAGGAGCCTAGCGGCTCAAAGGGAAGTAAACCTGATTTTTTCATGGGCCGAAGCCCATGTACCCTGCATCTCAGCAGTGTTCATCCCAGGGATAGACAATTCTCAAGCAGATTTTTTGAGTCGTCAACAGTTACTCCCGGGAGAGTGGTCTCTTCACCCCCAGGTATTCCAAGAGATTTGCCAAAGATTCGGAGTTCCCGATGTGGACATCATGGCAACAAGATTCAACAAGAAATTGGACAAATTCGTATCCCGAGCCAGGGACCCCTCGGCCTACGGGACCGATGCGTTGGTTTGCCCCTGGCACCAGTTTTCTCTCCTGTATGCGTTCCCTCCACTACAGATGATTCCCCGCCTTCTACGAAGGATCAGGGTGGAGCGCAGGCCGGTGATCCTGGTGGCCCCAGCCTGGCCCAGAAGGGCTTGGTACGCACTCATCGTGAGGATGTCAGTAGGGGCACCGTGGCCACTCCCCCTGCGCCCAGATCTGCTGTCTCAGGGCCCGATCTACCACCCTGCTTCACAGCAGCTAAATTTGATGGCTTGGCGGCTGAATCCCTAATTCTTAAGGGCAGAGGCCTCTCAGCCCAGGTCATATCTACGTTAATTCAGGCTAGAAAGCCAGTCTCTAGAAATATCTATTACAGAGTCTGGAGGACCTATGTGGAGTGGTGCGAGTCTCAAGGAGGGCATCCTCGCAAGTTTTTTATTGACAGGATTTTGCGATTCCTCCAGGTTGGCGTTGACAAGGGGTTGGCTCTTAGTACTCTAAAGGGGCAGGTGTCTGCCTTATCGATATGGTTTCAAAGGCCTTTGGCCACGCATTCGCTTGTGAAAACCTTCTTGCAGGGGGTCTTGCATGTGAATCCCCCTATTAGAGCTCCCCTCTGCCCCTTGAATTTAAATCTGGTCTTGTCAGCTTTACAAAGGCAGCCGTTTGAACCTCTGACAGAAATCCCTCTTGTGCTGCTAACCCGAAAGTTGGTTTTCTTGGTGGCTATGGCTTCGGCCAGAAGGGTCTCCGAGCTGGCAGCCTTGTCTTGCAGGGAACCGTACCTGATTCTGCATAAGGACAGAGTGGTTCTGCGGCCTCAGCCTTCTTTCCTTCCTAAGGTCATATCCAGTTTTCACTTGAATCAGGACCTAGTCCTACCATCCTTCTTTCCTACTCCCCAGTCCAGAGAGGAAAGATTGCTTCATACTTTGGACGTGGTCCGAGCCATGAGGGTTTATCTCAAGGCTACAGAAAAGATTCGGAAAACAGATGTGCTTTTCATTCTCCCGGATGGCCCCAAGAAGGGTCAGCCGGCTGCCAAGTCTTCCTTGGCTAGGTGGATTAAGCAGCTGATTTTTCAGGCCTATGGTCTGAAGCGCGTTCCACCTCCCTTATCAGTTAAGGCCCATTCTACGAGGGCCATGAGTGCCTCTTGGGCGGCACACCATCAGATCTCTATGGCACAGGTTTGCAAAGCGGCAACCTGGTCTTCCGTACATACGTTTACTAAATTTTATAAGTTGGACGTCACAAAAGCTACGGACGCAGCATTTGGGCAGGCGGTCCTACGGGCAGCAGTATAGAATCCTCTGGCCCGGTTCACGCCCCTTTTTTTCTGTTGGTGGAGCTATTTTTTACCTCCTGATATATTTTCTGTTTGGCTAATTTTGGCCTTACGGTCTCCCTCCCTTCATGGAGCATTGCTTTGGGACATCCCATATGTAATGGCTATGCGCTCTGTGTCCCGTGATGTACGATAAAGAAAAAAGGATTTTTAATAAACAGCTTACCTGTAAAATCCTTTTCTTGAAGTACATCACGGGACACAGAGCTCCCACCCCTCTTTTGGGGAACATTGTGTAACCTCAGAGAAATTGCTTGCTACAAAACTGAAGCACTCTCAGTGGGAGGGGGTTATATAGGGAGGAACTTCCTGTGAAGTTGATTACACCAGTGTCCACACCTGAAGGTACCCATATAACCCATATGTAATGGCTATGCGCTCTGTGTCCCGTGATGTACTTCAAGAAAAGGATTTTACAGGTAAGCTGTTTATTAAAAATCCTTTTTTAAACCTACTGTTGACATTAAAACGCATCTCATTTAAAGTCCCAAGCTTATGTTTATTGTAGTTTACCTGCTATGTATGTCATGTCACATTGTAATCTATTTTCCGTGTTTGTTTTGTGAGCAATAAAAACTTTTCTGATTTAAAAAAAAAAAAGTCCCAAACCCCTTCTTTTTTTCTATTAAAGGGATGGAGGCATGTGTTTTTTCATATGCCTCATTCAAAGTCCCACTCCAAGTTCTATTCATATCAACAGGGATGGAGATGCGTTTTTGATGCCTTTTATACATATACCTTAATGCGTTTTTTCCAGTGCTCTTACTACTATACCATTCCTAGATGGAGACGGCTGGTGACACACACCCCTAGTCACCTGCCCTCCATCTACTCATTAGTATTTGTATGCCTCCATTGAGGAAATTATATAAAAGTTTAGTTAGGACTACAGAATGCAGAGAGCCTTAGCGAGGCCTGTAGCTTAACCATATATTTGCAAATGTGTGCAACCAATCCTCTGCTTTTAACATACAAAGTTGAATTCGGCCTGCTGTTTGGTTGGTAGGTTTGAGCCTTGTTATCACATATACAACTTTATTTATACCTACTGTTGGCATTAAAACGCATCTCATTTAAAGTCCCAAACCCCTTCTTTTTTTCTTATATATTTTGGGAATCTTGGAGATGTCCTCCACTGCGCCCTCCCAGTTATGTTTACACCTGCCCAACTTAGAACTTATTGTTTTGCTGCCTGTGTAGCTCTAACATTGTCTGTTACTTGGCATACCAACATCATTTTTTTTGCATTACTCTTGTATTAGTTTGTATAATGCAACTTTTGGTTAAAGAATTGCAAAATAAAAAATTGAGACCGGTATTTACAATTTTTTAATTAAGTCAGTTTGCGATACAAACGCCTTTTTGTATTGTGGGCTAATTTCATTTTATATTCTAATGCCGCGTACACACGATCATTTTTTGTGATGAAACAAAACGACGTTTTTCAAACTTCATTTTCCAAAACGACGTTGCATACACACCATCGTTTTTCCAAAATGCTCTAGCAAAGCGTGGTTACGTAAGACACGTTCGACGGCACTCTGTTCCATTGAAGCTCCGTCTCATAACTTGCTTCTGAGCATGCGCGGGTTTAAAAACTTTGTTTTTAACATCGTTTTGCCCACACACCATCACTTTTTATGACACAAACGACATTTTTTTTTTTTGGTCGTTTTTTTGAAGACATAAAACGACGTTTTGCCCACACACGGTGATTTTAAATGACGTTTTTGAAAACGTCGTTTTTTTTCATCACAAAAAATGATCATGTGTACGCGACATAAGATGCAAAGCGTGTTCTCGTGACAAATTGCAAGACTACGTTTAGTTTTACTTTTTTTACTTTTACTTTTTTTACTTTTTTTTACTTTTACTTTTTATGTTTTGTAAATTCTTGCTGAGTGTGATTTTATTCAGACCAGCATTTACAATCTAATATCTGTTTGAGATTGGCCTAACCTGCTTGTAGTTCTATATTCAGGTATCCATCTGTTTTGTATTCTTTTGATCTAAAGCTTGTGCCTCCTGGGGTATAAGTAGAACTGTGATTTTGAAAGTGTGTGGTTTAAAGGGGTTGTAAAGACAAAAATATTTTCCTCTTAAATTAAAGTCTGACAGTAGCTGATAAAGTAAAAAGTAATGTTTTGAATTATAACTAGTTTGATACCTGTTGAAATTGAGCTAATTTATTCACCTCCATCACTCCTGAATCGTTATTCTCACTGACTTCCTGGTTTGCGGTGCGCATTCATTCTTGCTACATCACGGCCTAATGGGAACTACAGTTCCCATTAGGCTTAGCCTTCATGCCTGTGAGGGATAAAAGACCATCTTCACGCAGGGCTGTAGTCATAGGGAGGGGGTGAGCACATTCTGCTTTCCACCATGCAAAACGGCTCAGATGCTGGTGGTAAGCAAGAAGAGGAAAGACAGGAAATGACATTTTCAAACCTGGATTACTGTATTTTGGAGGTCAAAAGGAAAAACGAGGTAAGTGATATTTAAATGCTCTAGTTTATAGCAATCAATTGATCTAATAAAAAACAAACCTTTAGTGTTCCTTTAAGTTATGTGAACAATAAATATATTTTGTAGTGCTTATTGCTAACCAGTTGTATTGAATTGTGTTTCAGAACCACATGGACCTATCGAAAGGTCATATTAAAGCCCTTCAGGACGCTGACCTATCTTCCTCTCGTGGTATTGAGGCTTGTACTAATGCAGCGGAGGCACTTCTGCAGTGTATGAATGTATCCCTTCGACCAGGTATTCCATTTATACAACATGTCTAATATGAAAGTGTGTGGTATTTCATTGTATTTGCAATCAGCTCTGTGATATGATCCTGACCACAAGCCACAACCGCAAAGTAAACAGTTGTACAAAAATAATGCATTTTACGCTGTGTGCTTATGGTTTCCTAAGTACGCAATGCATACAAAGACCATGGTGCCATTAATGTAGTAATAGATCCTGAACATGAACGGAACTGACCTTGGTGGAATATTGAGGGGATAAGGATGTGGTTTGTGTGTTAGTGGGTTTATATACTTCTCTGAATAGCACTGCTAGTAGTTGATCTACTAGAGGCTAATAGACTGTTCACTATGCCAGGGAATTTTCACTTTGCAAGGGAATTTGCCCTTAGCCTTAGCGTAGTGAATGAGGTGAAGCTCTGCTGACTTCCATCGTTCAATCATGTGCAAGTAAAATACAGTTTTATGTTTTGTGTTTTCTTTGCAAAATTATTTTTTTTCCACATTCACTAAGTTATTGGGAAAAATCCCCTTGCAATGTGAACAGACTATTTGCTTTTTGTAAATCGCCCACTTTGCCTGATAATACTCAGCACCTGGTATAATTTTTCAAAGGAGGTTTTTTATCTTTTGTTAGTATTTTACCTGGCGTGGACAGCAGTGCATACTTGGTGAGTTTCTTTAGTGAGCGGATTAATGGCCATGACAGATGCTGCAGAGCAGTCGGGGTCATTTCACCGGACCTCTCCATTGCCTTTGGACAGTTTGATTATTGAAGTGGAACTACACTGCATCTGAGCACCGCAGACCAAAAATGCTATTTAATACATTTTTAATATTTTAAGTAAACTCATCCATCCATCAATCCATGTCTCCATGCTTTATTTCGCTGAGGAATCACTTTGGAAAAACAGTCCCTAGCATTTCTGGCTGTAGCCATCTTGAATAAGGGAAGATGATTCACGTAGCATTTACTTCCTGGAAGTCATCAACCCTTAGATCAGGCATGCAAGCAGGAAGGTGTGCTTAGCTGAGAAAACCCCTCCTAAAGACTTATGGGATGTATGACATCGGCCTGGAAATTGGGGAGTAACTGAAGAACTGTAAAAAATACTTTCCTATCTATTTGCCAATGCTGTCAGCATAAGCATTAAGAATAATCCATGTTTATTGAGAGTGACGTTCCACTTTAACACTTTCCCTACCGAGTCATTGTAAAATGACGTCGGCAGGAACCCTCCCTCCCTCAGAGTGGACATCATATGACGTCCTTGCAATCCCGGGCGGTGGTGTCCAATGGGCAACCGCGATTGCCCGCAATCACGGCAGGACCATGGATCTGTGTGTGTAAATGCACAGATCCATGTCCTGTCAGCGGTGAGGAGACCGATAAGTGTTTCCAGTACAGAGGAACACACATCAGGCTTCCTACCCTTGTGAGTCCCCCTACAGTTAGAACACACTTTAGGGAACATATTAACCCATTCCTCGTCCCCTAGTGTTAACCCCTTCCCTGCCAATCACATTTACACAGTAATCAGTGCAGTTTTATAGCACTAATCGCTGTATAAATGTGAATGGTCCCAAAAATGTGTCAAGTGTCCGATATGTCCGCCGCAATGTCACGGTCACAATAAAAATTGCAGATCGCCGCCATTACAAGTAAAAAAAAAATGCCATAATTCTATTCCCTATTTTGTAGATGCTAGAACTTTTGTGCAAACCGATCAAATACGCTTATTGCATTTTTTTTTTTGTAGAAATATGTAGAAGAATACGTATCGGTCTAAACTGAGGAAAACCATAAAAAATAAAAAAATAAAAATTATATTTTTATTATATCAAAAACTAAAAGATAGAAAGTGTTTTTTTTTTTCTAAATTGTCGCTCTTCTTTTGTTTATAGCGCAAAAAATAAAAACCGCAAAGGTGATCAAATACCACCAAAAGAAAGGTCTATTTGTGGGGAAAAAAGGGCGTCAATTTTGTTTGGGAGCCACGTTGCACGACCGCACAATTGTCATTGGAAGTGCGACAGCGTTGAAAACTAAAAATTGGTCTGGGCAGGAAGGGGGTGAAAATGCCGTGTATTGAAGTGGTTAAAGGATGACTGTACTGTGCGGCTGTGCCTTGAACTGCACTGATTTTTCTTCTGGAAGTGTCCTTGTCAAGTCCTCTTTATTCTGCACCTGTTGATTCCTATGGGGAGCCATACTCATGGTGGCCTCGGCATTCTGTGAAGAACGACACTCCCCATAGAAATGCATTGGGCATGTGCAGGGTGAAGAGGATGAGTTGTTTCTGGCATCCACCTGAAATTTCTACTTAGCGATGATTCTGACCATCTGGATTCAATATTTTGTCTTTTTTTTTTTTACCATGCTCTTTAAGAGAAGATATTGGTTTTCCATGCTCAGGCTGCTTTTTCTAAAGACTTTCCCGATCAGAAGGGGACTCAGAAAATCCTCAGAATGTTTCCAGTGTACACAGTGAATTAGACTTTAAGTACAAATCTAATGTGTTGATATTTATTTTTATCAGGTCTTTAGCAGTTGGTTTTTTGCTTCTTGTGATAACCTGTTTTATGACCTACGGACTTCCTGTTCCTGTTTAGGACACTCCAAGCTTCAAGCTGTAAAACAGCAACAGCAGCTCTTCACTGACCTCCGAGAGCAGTTTGCCCGCCGACTAGCCAGCCACCTAAACAATGTATTCGTCCAACAGGTACTTCTGTAATTTCATTGCTATATTTTTAATATGTTTTTTTTTTTTTAAAGCCTGAACAGATAATTTGTGTAGCAAAGTAAAATATAAATATGTGAAAAACAAATGCATAGAACTGAAGACCCAAGCAACTGATAGGAACCCTTTAGGACAGGGGTGCCCAACCAGTGGCCCACGGAGCCCTCTGATGTGACCCGCGACCTCCTGTTCTGGGATAGAATACTGTTATTGAAGGTCAGATTATTAGTAAAATCACAGTGTATATATGGGCATATCTGTCCTGCAGTGGTTACTGGGCTGCTTTCAAACTAATCCGCAGATGCAGAGCAGCACACCTGCGGGTTACCTGCACTGAGCCATAGACTACTGTTATTGCCTGCAAGTTTGGTAAGCTTTCTGAAAGTGCACCAAACCTGCAGAATATAATAGAAGTCTATCGCAAAGTGCAGAAAAGCCAAGGGTAAACCGGCAGCACATCAGTGTGAAAGCAGCCATTGGCCCCTTTTACACGGTCAGTCCGACCCAATTGGACTCTCAAATCGCCTCTTAGGAGTGGAAGATGTAAACCGACTTGTGTCCTACCTCCAATTCGATCCGGCTGTGTCTGTATCTGCTCTGCATATGCAGAGCGGACAGGGACATGCCATCCGCCCGCTCCACTGATTGTGGCCCGCGACCAGTTACCATGTCGCTCTTCAAAAGGTTGGGCACCCCTGGTTTAGGAAGTCTAAGTAAGGGAAATGGAAATATCTTTGTTTTTATTACATGGGTTTTGCAAACACAAAGTTCACTCTCCAACAACAATACAGGGATGGGAAAGGGAATAGCCGCTCCAGGTGGGAACCCAAACGAACCTCCACCGCTGCAGACAACTCGGGTGCAGGCAATGCACTTAGCAAAGCAGGAACAAAGATTGTCTCTGGACAGCCGCATACTGAACAAATTGTAGCCTTTATTGAAAAAAGGACAGCACTACAAGTCACAGCACAGCAAAGTAAAATAAAACCCAACCACTGACGCGTTTCACACTAACGCTTAGTCATAGCTATGACTAAGCACTAGTGTTAGTGTGAAACGCGTCGGCAGTTGGGTTTCATTTTACTTTGCTGTGCTGTGACTTGTAGTGCTGTCCTTTTTTCAATAAAGGCTACAATTTGTTCAGTGTGTGGCTGGCCAGAGACAATCTTTGTTCCAACAATCCAGGGATAAAGGGTAAATATCAGAGAATATACTGGTGGCCCTTTCCAAGGTCCTGAAATCTAGGCAATTTCGATAGTTGCAACAAGCCATTCTGCAAGTTGGCCTTGATTAAAGCAACCAGTCAATAGAGAAGGAGAGATGGCATCGTTCATCTCTTTCTGAAGATGTTAGATCCCTATGCTGCCCCATGGTCTTTAATATGTTTAGAAAAAATTAGAATAACCAAAGTCCTTCTCGGCATACTTGTGTCAGGTAGGTCTATTAAGGTATTGAATAATTGGGTCAGTATTTTTAGAAGTAGTGTTAACAATAGCAGCCTCCCTAAATACCTTCGCACATGTTTCCTTTTAATGGGACATGTCAACCACAATAAATACCGTACATCCTCTGTTTCTGGTAAATGGGACATAATCCTTAGAAGCTGAGTTGAAGCGGAAGTAAGGGCATTATACTGCCTCCTTTCTAACAGTCCGAATCCCTTGTCAGTAACGTCATCTCCTCCCCAGGTGCCAGTCTTTGGGCATCCCAATTTGTTGGCGTGGGATGATGTAACTGTTGTGCATGTGTAGGAGTTGGTCATCCTGCCACACAGGGGCCTTGCCAGCAATGTAAACTGAACTTGCATGCTGCAGAAGACTAATGCCACGTACACGCGATCATTTTTCGGCATGAAAAAAAAACGTTTTTTTTAAAATGTAATTTAAAATGATCGTGTGTGGGCTTCACATTTGTTTTTCATCTTCTGAAAAACGACAAAAAAAAAATTCGAACATGCTGCATTTTTTTCACGCCGTTTCGTGTTGTAAAAAATGATCGTGTGTGGGCTAAAACGACATTTTGAACCCGCGCATGCTCAGAAGCAAGTTATGAGACGGGAGCGCTTGTTCTGGTAAAACTACCATTCATAATGGAGTAAGCACATTCATCACGCTGTAACAGACAGAAAAGCGCAAATCGTCTTTTACTAACAAGGAATCGGCTAAAAGCAGGCCAAAGGCGAATAGAACTTCCCCTTTAGAGTGCTGTTGTACATCACCGCGCTTTGTTCATCGTTTTTCAAAAACGATGGTGTGTTGAAATTCTGTGGGCAACATCGTTTTTAATGATGAAGTTGGAAAAACTTCGTTTTTGGACATGCTGAAAAACAACGTTCTTTTTTTATGCCGAAAAACGATCGTGTGCACACAGCATGAGAGCAGACAGGTAGGTAGGTGTATTTTGAGACACTATGGGGTAGATCTACTTAAATGGGTGCACTGGTGCAGCTGTGCATGGTAGCCAATATGTTTCTAACTTCAACTTGTCCAATTAAGCTTTGGCAATAAAAACTAGAAGCGGATTGGTTTCTATGCAGATTTGCACCAGATTTTTTACTTTAGAAAATAACACCCTACATATCTGTTCTGTGATAATTGCCTGCCCGTCCGCAGTCTCTTGTAAAATGCATTTAGTTCTTCTGTAACAGAAAAAGCTCTAATGAGCCTCATTTGGTAATGCAGCTTAACAGAGCACATCTCTGGACAGCTTAATGGCTTTCCAGTTTGACAAACTCTGTAGAATATCTGCAAGTTGTTTCCTTTTGCGTTGAGTGGAGCACATAGCATTATGTAGTTCTGTGGAGTATCTCCATTTATTTTTATATATTTTTCCTAAAGGACTACTGCCATGCTCTTCACATGTTCTGAAAATCTGTTACTACTTTACAGTGTCAGAATGACATGTATACATAAATATTTAAAGTGCTTTCTGTTCTGTGCTGTGAAGCGTATATATATATATATATATATATATAATATTTTTATCTATATCCTTCTTTATTTATTAAAATATATATATTATAAAAAAAGATTACAGGTTCTACTACTTTCAGCTTTCAGGCTCGGTTTACATATGTCCGGGTTTCCTTGCACTTTTTCAAAGGAGTCCAGTGCGGTTTCCTTCAACGGTTCAGGTGCAAATTTAGGACACTTGATTTCGCTCATGAACCGGATCTAAAATTGTACAAGAATTTTTTTTTTTAAAACAGATTGCGGCTGTCCCAGACATGCTGTATGTGAACCTGCTCCATAGAAAGCCGGTTCCATACACTTGTCATGCGAATCAGGTTGCGGTTTAAAACGCATCCAATTTTGTATATCCACTTAACCACTGAGCCTGTTTTTCAGATTCTGTGTTTACGAGACTAAAACAGTTTTTTTTTTGCTAGAAAATGTATTAAAACCCCCAAACAATATTTTTTTTTTTCTAACACCCTAGAGAATTAAATGGCAGTCATTGCAATACTTTTTGTCACACCGTATTTGCCAAGTGGTCTTACAAGCACACTTTTTTTGGAAAAAAAATCACTTTTTTGAATTAAAAAATAAGACAACAATAAATTTTGTCCAATTTTTTTTAATATATTGTGAAAGATAATGTTACGCCGAGTAAAATGATACCCAACACGCTCGTGGCATGGCATCAAAAATTCTATAGGTTGCATTTTTTGAGTTACAGAGGAGGTCTAGGGCTAGAATTATTGCTCTCGCTCTAATCATCGCGGCGATACCTCACTGGTGTGGTTTGAACACCGTTTTTATATGCGGGCGCTACTCGAGTATGCGTTCGCTTCTGTGCGTGAGCTCGTCGGGGCGGGGCGCTTTAAAAAATGTATTTTTATTTATTTTATAATTTTTTACACTGAAAAAAAAAAAAATATCACTTTTATTCCTATTACAAAGAATTTAAACATCCCTTGTAATAGAAAAAAGCATGACATGTCCTCTTAAATATGAGATCTGGGGTCAAAAAGACCTCAGATCTCATATTTAGACTTGAATGCAAAAAAAGAAAAAAAAAATGGAAACTGTAATTTTTTCAAATGACAAAAAAAAAAAAGTTTCTTTAAGATGCATGGGCGGGACTGACGTTTTGACGTCATTTCCGCCCAGCAAAACTATGGGGACGGGTGGGGGCCATGTTGCCCTCACTCACATCCCCACACAGACAGCCGAAGGACCCGATCGCCTCCGCCGGTACCGACGGCTCCGGTGAGCGGCGGGAGGGGGGGGCCCTAACATGCCACGGAGACCACCGTTATCATTGACAGGACCGCCCACTGAAGAGATGGATATCTCGGTTGTGACAGCAGCTGCTGCCGTTACCGAGATATCCATCTTTAAAAACAGGACGTATATATTTACAGTGGGCGGTTGTCAAGTGGATATACAGTGCGGAAAATAAGTATTTGAACACCCTGCTATTTTGCAAGTTCTCCCACTTGGAAATCATGGAGGGGTCTGAAATTGTCATCGTAGGTGCATGTCCACTGTGAGAGACATAATCCAAAAAAAAAAATCCAGAAATCACAATTTATGATTTTTTAACTATTTATTTGTATGATACAGCTGCAAAGAAGTATTTGAACACCTGTCTATCAGCTAGAATTCTGACCCTCAAAGACCTGTTAGTCTGCCTTTAAAATGTCCACCTCCACTCCATTTATTATCCTAAATTAGATGCACCTGTTTGATGTCATTAGCTGCATAAAGACACCTGTCCACCCCATACAATCAGTAAGAATCCAACTACTAACATGGCCAAGACCAAAGAGCTGTCCAAAGACACTAGAGACAATATTGTACACCTTCACAAGGCTAGAAAGGGCTACGGGGAAATTGCCAAGCAGCTTGGTGAAAAAAGGTCCACTGTTGGAGCAATCATTAGAAAATGGAAGAAGCTAAACATGACTGTCAATCTCCCTCGGACTGGGGCTCCATGCAAAATCTCACCTCGTGGGGTCTCAATGATCCTAAGAAAGGTGAGAAATCAGCCCAGGACTACACGGGAGGAGCTGGTCAATGACCTGAAAAAAACTGGGACCACCGTTTCCAAGGTTACTGTTGGTAATACACTAAGGCCGTGTACACACGGCAGAGAACCTCGATGGGCAGAACACATCGTTCCACCCGTCGAGGTTCTCTGCCGGCCGTCGAAATCGGCGACCCGCCCGTCGGGAATGGCAACCAGCCATTCATCCAGGCGGGCCGTCGAGCAAATAGAGAACATGCTCTCTATTTCTGCTCGACGGCATTCCCGACGGGATGCTCGCCGAGAGCGTACACACGGCCGAGGTCCTCGCTGGAATGCTTTCCAGCGAGAACCTCGGTCGTGTGTACGCTGCCTAAGACATCATGGTTTGAAATCATGCATGGCACGGAAGGTTCCGCTGCTTAAACCAGCACATGTCAAGGCCCGTCTTAAGTTTGCCAATGACCATTTGGATGATCCAGAGGAGTCATGGGAGAAAGTCATGTGGTCAGATGAGACCAAAATAGAACTTTTTGGTCATAATTCCACTAACCGTGTTTGGAGGAAGAAGAATGATGAGTACCATCCCAAGAACACCATCCCTACTGTGAAGCATTGGGGTGGTAGCATCATGCTTTGGGGGTGTTTTTCTGCACATGGGACAGGGCGACTGCACTGTATTAAGGAGAGGATGACCGGGGCCATGTATTGCGAGATTTTGGGCAACAACCTCCTTCCCTCAGTTAGAGCTTTGAAGATGGGTCGAGGCTGGGTCTTCCAACATGACAATGACCCGAAGCACACAGCCAGGATAACCAAGGAGTGGCTCTGTAAGAAGCATATCAAGGTTCTGGCGTGGCCTAGCCAGTCTCCAGACCTAAACCCAATAGAGAATCTTTGGAGGGAGCTCAAACTCTGTGTTTCTCAGCGACAGCCCAGAAACCTGACTGATCTAGAGAAGATCTGTGTGGAGGAGTGGGCCAAAATCCCTCCTCCAGTGTGTGCAAACCTGGTGAAAAACGACAAGAAACGTTTGACCTCTGTAATTGCAAACAAAGGCTACTGTACCAAATATTAACATTGATTTTCTCAGGTGTTCAAATACTTCTTTGCAGCTGTATCATACAAATAAATAGTTAAAAAAATCATACATTGTGATTTCTGGAATATTTTTTTTTTGATTATGTCTCTCACAGTGGACATGCACCTACGATGACAAATTTTAAACCCCTCCATGATTTCCAAGTGGGAGAACTTGTAAAATAGCAGGGTGTTCAAATACTTATTTTCCGCACTGTATGTAAACCGAGCCTAAAAGCCGATGTAAAAACTGTGCGCTATTAAATTGCTGTCATTTAATATTGAGGATTTGACAAGAAGCTCTGTAAAAAGGTAAACCAATGCACTTATAATAAAAGAGGGATAAGTTATTTTGCTGCATTTTCGCTTTACTTAACTTACATGCTAAAAAAGGATAGAAGTAATCTAGCTCTAGCTCTATTATTCTAGTCCCTGGCTTCAGTATTTTTGACACTGTCACCATAGTGTCTCTTACAAAAAAGGCCTTCCCTATAAAAGAACAGGACTATACTCGCCTTTCTGGTGGCCGGATCTTTCAGGTGTGTGCCCTTTCCAGCATATGCAAAATTTCCTTCCGCAGACTTGTATGCCACAGCCTACAGGATATACCAACTAGCAGGAGGAACCATTGTGTGCAGTGGGGGTAGCAGGTATTTGACCCCTTTTTTGAGGTCGATTTACCTGCAGCAGCTTGGGGAATTGAGGAGGTAGAGCAGGATTCAATATCAGTATTTGCATTACCGAGCTCCCGGTAGTGGAGAATCCCACAGGTTCACATAGGTTTATTAGGTTATAACTTCATCAATATTTTATTCTTCCTGCCTACGTTTTAGCATTTTTCTCTTTTTTCTTTCTATGTCAAACTTTTATATTTTATCTTCTACCAGTTTACTCAGATGTTCCCTCACTTATATAGCAGGTCCTACTATCTCTCTATGGCAGTGAGTACTCTGTGTGGAGATGAAGGCAATGTTTGTGTAATGTTTGTATGGTTGATATTCTGTTCTGCCCTCCCGTTGCAAATTTTCAGTGCTAACAATATGTGTGGAATAGCCTGCCATTTATTGTGTAATCAAATGTAAATGTCTAGATTTTTGTCTTTTTTTATAATAAAGTGGAACACTTTTGAAATTCATATGTTTTTACCAGATTTGAAATTCTGTTCAGCCAGTCTTGTGATTGCACATCTGTAGCCCACTGCGTAGAAATGGACATGATGATAATGTGCTGATTAAAGTGGAGGTTCACCCTAAAAACAAGTATTTAACATTCCATTCCATTACACTATGTTTTTTTTTTTTTTTTTTTGCTGTACATACCGTCTTATTGTTCTGGGTTCTCGCTCCCGCGGGAGTGGGCGTTCCTATGCAGAGGTTAGATGTTTGACGCCTGGTGAAAAACGCCCCCCAGGCGCATAAAGCGTGTCACCAGCTTTCCGTAAGTAGCCGAAATTGCGAGTCGGCTCTATACTGCGCCTGCCGTGTAGAGCTGACTGCGCAGGTGCCGTATAGAGCCGACTTGCAGTTCAGCTACTTACGGAAAACTGGTGAGGCGCCTTATGCGCTGGGGGGGACGTTTTTTACCAGACGTCAATCATCTAACCTCTGCATAGGAACGCCCACTCCCGCGGGAGTGAGAACCCGGAAGCTGGGGGGAAAACAACAATAAGACGGTATGTACGGCACAAAAAAAAAATACTTTTTTGAGCATCCTGCCAGCGCACCGACCCAGTGTGAAAGCACTCGGGATTTCACATTGGAGTGAAAGAGGCCCTATTTTTAGCGCTACAGCGCCTGTAAAGCGCCTCAGTGTGAAAGGGGTCTAAAGATTTTACAAGAAACACAATAAGCTACCTACCTCTGTCCTGGCTTTTGGGAGCTGTAGGTGACGCCTCCAGGCCACTTGAAATTCTGCAGTAATGTACTCCTTCAATGGGGTGGAAAGCATTCTCTTAGGATTTTGAGTGCCTCGAGGCCAGGAGGCAGTAATAAGGCACGGTGATGTCACCGATGCCCCCCAAAAGTTTAAGGTATTTTTTTATTGTGTTTTTATTTTTTATTATTATTTTGAATGTTAATTTTGTTAGGGGGCCTGGCAGGGAAGCAGACTTTCATTTCCTCATGGAAGGTTCTGCTTTAAATTTACACTCCATTCATAAATGATATTTTTTTGCAAAGATGCTAAACCTTGTTTAATACAAAGGGGACCTACCTAAAGTTTTGCTAAAGGCATTTTTTAAAAAAAAAAAAAATGTTTTTGTTTCTTTTTTTTACATCTGTATCCCATCTCGGTGATTTCCCTTCATTCCTGTCTAGATGCCAAAACAAGGAGAGAGGACAACATTTCTCCAAAGGGAGTGAAACCCATGGTGTCACCAAAATCAGTTTCTCTATTTGAAGAATTCCCCTTTTTATTCCTGTCTTATGTCAACCCAAAATTTGGGATTTCCTTTTTACTTTAACTTTTGATGATAAAAGTAAACACGACCAATAGGGTAAATCTAGCATTGTAGCTACATTATCTATATTAAGTTGGAAATTCGCTTAATTGTAGTTGTACTGTATTAGTTTTGTTCCACTTTTTTATAAATGAGTCAAAGTCAAATGAGAGTGCTTATTGATGTGGCTGCTACTAAAGTCTTTTTATATTATGGATGCTGAACTAACCTATGGAATGAAAATAAAGCCGGGAACAACAAATGCTTGTTTGTATAAAAGCTGGAAATGTTTTTGCGGTGATGAGTACGGAATAACCGTAGTCTACTAATTACCTTTTCTTGGAAATGTCTGTATAGGACAATATAGAAGATTTTATATTGTCTTTCATTTTTTTAACAAGTGATGACATGTATTGAAAGGCTGTAATAGATGAACCTTTTTATGGCACAGTAGGTGACTCGTAGCAATGCAATCTTTTTTCTGTCAAGAGGCCTTATCCTTAATGGGCTGGCCACAATGGCATCAAGTTCATATTAACTCACTTTTTACATTTGATCAGAATTTAGGATCGTAGTTGGGAAAAAATTTCTTTTACTGATCCACAACCCTTTGGAAATTGTCAACCATTTTCTAACCTAACCACATCATGGGAACAGATAATTTTTATTTAATTTAAACCCTCTCCGCTGTAATGTGGAGGAGGGGGAAGTGACCACAAATATTTAAATTTGTCCTTAAGTGTCTAAAATTCGAGCATGGAAATGCCATGAACTGTTAAAGTGCAGCAACGCCACCATAGCAAGGTCCCCCTCTTCGAAGAAGGCACATGTACAAGCCCATCTGAACATCTAAATTGATTCAGAGGAGGATTGGGAAAAAGTGCTGAGGTCAGAAGAGACCAAAATTAAGCTCAAATCCCTGTGTTTGGAAGAAGAAACATGCTGAATATGACCCTAAGAACACCATCCCTACAGTCAATCACGGAGGTGGAAACATTATGCTTTGGGGCTGTTTCTCTGCTAAAGGCACAGGCCGACTTTGCCGCATTGAGAGGCCAATGGACGTGGCCATGTTTTTTAAAATCTTGGATGAGAACCTTCTTCTCTCAGCCAGATCACTGAAGATGGGTTGTGGATGGGTTTTCTGGCATGACAATGACCCAAAACATACCGCCAAGGCAAAAAAGTAGTGGCCCAAGAAGAAGCACATTAAGGTCATGGAATGGCCTAGCCAGTCTCCAGACCTTCATCCTATAGAAAGTATATAGAGGGAGCTGAAACTTTAAGTTGGTTTAAGGATTTAGAGAAGATCCTTAAAGAAGGGTGGACCAAAATACCTCCTGAGATGTGTGCAAACCTGGTAACCAACTACGAGGGTTTCTCCACAAAGTACCAAGTCATGTTTTGCTTGGAGATCAAATACTTTACTTTTTTACTCGCTGAACGGCAACTCAATTTATAACATTTGTATTTTTCTGGATGTTTGGTTGATGTTCTGTCTCTATCATCTAAAATACACCTATGTTAAAATTTTAGACCCTTTTATTTCTTTGTAAGTGAGAAAACCTACAAAATCTGAAGGGGATCAAATAATTATTTTCCCCAGTGTATGTCCTATGAGGAGAGCCAGTGTTGTATTTTCAAAAACCTATCATTGTATGCTGATGGAGGTTTCTTATGCTCTTTTGTATGTAAGATCAAGTTGACTATTGTAGAAGAGATTAGAAAACGATGAACTTGGTGATAACTTTTAGAGGACCTTGTTATGGACTTTATCGCTTTTCTGTTGCAGTTAAATGCCCCATAATTCATGAGACGATTTTACATGGGACAACTTGTTTACAAAAATTCATGGCATCATTTTATATAAGATGACTTGTTTACAGCACCTTAGGCACGTATATATCTGATTAATACCATTGAGTGAGCCATTCTAGAAAAATGCATAATTAATGGAACAAGCATAATGTCCATGACAGGTATTTCATAGTTAAGCCCAATTAGAGTAAAAGGCTTACTCCTGAATCTCTAACAAACACCTTACTAATTTATGAGAAGCTTTCCCGTGTATACCAAGCAGTTTTACTCTGTGACAACTTGCAGGGTGTGCATGCTTCAGAAAGGCAAACGTATCAGTAATTGCAGTACACAGGGGCTTGTGAAATTTCTCTCCATGAATTGGCTGGTGTTGGTCATAAAGTTTGTCCATGGCAAGAAGATTATAAGATTAAGGGTTTCTCCCAGACCCAGTCACTGGGCACCATGTTTACCCAGCTGATGGTTTGAATCGGTTTACACTGGTGTTTTTCTCAGCAATGCATGTCTTTGGTGTAACACCTGTACATAATTGGCACAGACACTCCCAGAGCAGGTTAAGGTAAGTATACAAAAGAGTTTAGTGTTAGGGTTTGATTAAGTAGTTCGGTGTTGGGGGTGGGGTGTGTGTGTTTAAGGGCACATTTGTATGAGGAATGTTAAGTGTTGGGGTTGGAGGACCTTATCAGGATACGGGGGTGGGGTTTACTAATTGTTAATGGGTTTCTTTTGAGGGTTTGGTATTGCTCAGGAAGAGACTTTTAGAGGTGGTTTATTGCATAGTAAAGTAGGGGTCAACTTCAGTATAAACATTAAAATCTCAGGAACATGATGGCAAGAAATAAAAGTACTTTGGCAGGTAAAACAGACCACATATATGTATTTAACCTCTATATTAAAATGGTTGTACAGGCAGAAGTTTAGCATGATGACTTAGACAGGGGCTGGCCAGGTTGCTGCTCCTTGTCTGAATGGACACACGGAGCTGTGACTTGGCTCGGGTGCCCTGATAGAAAAAGCTGTTGACTGTGGGGGCACTCAACAGGTGGGAGGGGTCAGGAGCGTATCAAAGAGGGATCGGAGAAGAGGAGGATCTGGGCTGCTCTGAGCAAAACCACTGTATAGATCAGGTAAATATAAAAAAAGCCTTTACAATCACTTGAAGTCGTTTTGCCTGGAGTTCATCTTTAAAGAAAGTGGAAGTGGGGTGCAGGTTTTGCTATAAAAACGTGTTTTTCTTTGTGATCTGTACATAGGGTCACGATCAGACTTCCACACTTTCAGTTGAAATTACCCTACCAAACCATCATCCTTTCCACCGAGATCTTCTACGATATGCCAAACTGATGGAGTGGCTGAAAAACACAGAATATGCTAGATATGAAGGACTTATGAAGGTTTGTATTTTTAATTTTTTTATTTATTTTCCTGTTCATGTTGAGACCCTCTAGGTCGATTATAATCACATTTTGAAAATTTTAGCAAATGTCTTCGTAGGTTTTTACCTGCTCCTGTTCTGTTAAAAATTACAAATGTAATTTCCGGTAAGTGAGAAGAGCTACCGGTTACAACCACATGGTCAGTCCATGTAATAAAAGCTAGTCACATGAACAAAAAATTGTATTTCCAGAATCGATTGGTATAGAAAACACAAGTGTTGGCATTGAAGCAGCTTTTTAAATTTTTACGTAGTTTAAATAAATCAAATGGCTACAGATTAAGTCATGAATCTTTTCTTTTTAAATACTTCTTTAAAAAACAGAATTATGGAATGTCTCCATATAGCAGTTATAGTTGCTTAATCAGTGTGTTTCCACTAAAAGAATTTTTGCTTTAGGCGATGTGAAGTTGCTTCGGGAAGCCTTCTTGGGTACTTCTGCTCTAATGGTGCGTACACACGATCGGTCAAACCGATGAGAATGGCCTGATGGACCGTTTTCATTGGTCAAAACCGATCGTGTGTGGGCGCCATCGGTTAAAAAAAAGCCAACTTGTTTTTAACCGCTGGATTCCTAACCGATAGAACAAAACCGATCGTTGGTAGGCACGACCATCGGTTAAAAATCCACACATGCTCAGAATAAAGTCGAAGCATGCTTGGAAGTATTGAACTTCATTTTTTTCAGCACGTCGTGTTTTACGTCACCGCGTTCTGACACGATCGTTTTTTTTTAGGCACGACTAATCATCGGTCAGGTTCATCGGTTAACCGATGAAAACGGTCCAAAAAAAAAAGAGGTTAATCCTTCAACATATGGCTTAAATCGGCTCACAATTCTAAAGCAAAAACACTTTAGAGGGGTACTATTAAGTAGAATAATTAATTTCTTTAATAAAAACATTTGTTAACTTTTAAATTACAAAAATCCCCAAATCCCTCAAAAATGTATATCATTTTTTCCCCTGGTGCCTGTCCCAGGGTATATTTCTTTTATTTGTCTAAGTGATATGTCATGTCCCCCACACCGTTATAGATTTTTCGTTGATCGGGCAGCCGGCTGTTCATCAAATTTCCCCCCATTGGGCCACACACCAGTAGAATGATGTTTGCATGTAAATATGAAAAGTCATACTATTTTGCTTAGACCTGCTACTAAGATTGGAATCTAAGGTGTATTATACAGTTTTCTTTTGCGTCTCTCATATGAGCATTGTTATACAGTATGTACATCTTCCACCCCCCCCCCCCCAAACATTCTACTAGTGTATGGTCAGCTTTAGTTTAAGAGTGGAGGTTCAGATTATTACAAATACCCAGTGAATTCGTATGGGAATGGTACTTAAAATTCCATTCAAACTCTAGGATTGAGACTTTGCGTTTGACATAGACTCATGAGTAACTTGATAAGGCATTCTGTAACTTTTACAGCTCATTTAAAATCAGGAAGTGTGATAATCGAGATGTGGTGAAGCATGTATCCATGCCAGATTTCATATTATCTAATCAATAATCTACTTCCCCTCTGCTTTTACCAGGGAATCTTTCTCAATACAAGCCATTATTGATTAAACACAGTTTTATTGCTTGAAGCAAAATGTATCATTAATCCTAATTAATGACTGGCCTTTCTTAAAGGGCGCTTGTTGACATATGACCATGCCTATTTTTATATCGAATTTAAAGAAGATGAGCAATAATTGAATTCTGAGCACTCATTAAAATATAATTGTATACAGAGCCATTACCTTTTTAGTTTACTTCTGAAATTTCCGAAACTCTGTTGGTTTCCATAGTAATGTAACAGAAGAGAGCACATACACAAAGTAGAAACCACTGCAAGAAGTTCCAACCTTACTGGCTATTCACCAAAGAATATTCGACAGGGAGTGTCTGGTCATAATGATAATCTGGTGATTGCCTTGAGTATAGGGCTCCTAGGATATCTTGAATCATCTATCCTTTATATAAGAAACTTTTGTTAAGGAAATCAGTTTAAAAGAGCTATCCCCTTCTGTTCATCTGGTGTTTGAAATGCACTTTAGTAGGGGCAAAGTTTCTCCCCCAACATTTTTAGTCAAAGCACTTTTTTTTGGGAGAGGGGGGTCTTCGTTTAATGGCAATTATTAATAGATCGCCCCATAAGAAAAAAAAAAAATATATATTTTTTTTATCAGATGAAAACTGGCCAAAAAATAGCTGCAGGTAGCAAATATGTCTATATGTGCTGTTTGTACCAGTATTGGTGGAAAGAAAAATGGTGTGCAGTTTTTTTTTTTATCCCACATAAACACGCTGACACCAAATATAAAACCCACTGGCATTGACCCTAACATAGACAGACTTTTTTTTTTCTAGCAACGCAAAGAAGATCCAGTTTATTATATAGAAGCAGTCTCTAAGGCTGGCTGTAGACAGAGCAAATTTCTTTGCTGCCATCACTTGAGTCCCCCATCACAACAGTGACAGTGTTGACAGTAGTTCAAAAATAGGGAACGGGGAAACATAAAAGCACTCACATGTAGCCAACATCCGAAATGATTCAATCAAAAATAGGAATTACTACAGAGAGTAGTAGAAAGGCGGACTTTTTCAGGCAATCACAAGGACATACAATTTAAGAAAAAATATTTAATTATATATCATAAAATCCAAAAACAAAAACTAAAATATACAAAAACAGAGTATACAGAATATATATTAGCAATGGTAGCTTGCATCTCGCCTACGCGTTTCGCCAGACGGCTTCTTCAGGGCGAGTTTGAGAGAGGGCTGATAGTATATGATTGCTAATTTCATATATCAAAAACGTTTGCTGTCCATCCGATTATATCAGGGATTATGTAAATATCCGAGTGGCATATGAGAGCTCAATGCGGCAGACAAAGTGTATCAAGTATACAAAAGAATGTCTGGTATGATTAGCAACGAATCATCATCCACAGATGAACAGATGTATTTCTGAGGTAGAGCCAGAAATCAAAAAGAAGACCCGGGACTGATCACAGCAATAAAACATAGACCATAGCCAGAGAGGAGTAGAGTCCAATCGCAATAGGCTGAACCGGATTGTGATGTCCAGTATAGGACAGTCCAATGAATCAGGAGTCTGGATGTGGATTGGTGTTGGTATGTCCCGGGGGGAGTCAGACCTGTGCTGCACGCAGCACAGGTCTGACTCCCCCCGGGACATACCAACACCAATCCACATCCAGACTCCTGATTCATTGGACTGTCCTATACTGGACATCACAATCCGGTTCAGCCTATTGCGATTGGACTCTACTCCTCTCTGGCTATGGTCTATGTTTTATTGCTGTGATCAGTCCCGGGTCTTCTTTTTGATTTCTGGCTCTACCTCAGAAATACATCTGTTCATCTGTGGATGATGATTCGTTGCTAATCATACCAGACATTCTTTTGTATACTTGATACACTTTGTCTGCCGCATTGAGCTCTCATATGCCACTCGGATATTTACATAATCCCTGATATAATCGGATGGACAGCAAACGTTTTTGATATATGAAATTAGCAATCATATACTATCAGCCCTCTCTCAAACTCGCCCTGAAGAAGCCGTCTGGCGAAACGCGTAGGCGAGATGCAAGCTACCATTGCTAATATATATTCTGTATACTCTGTTTTTGTATATTTTAGTTTTTGTTTTTGGATTTTATGATATATAATTAAATATTTTTTCTTAAATTGTATGTCCTTGTGATTGCCTGAAAAAGTCCGCCTTTCTACTACTCTCTGTAGTAATTCCTATTTTTGAGTGTTGACAGTAGATTTCCTCCCACCGAGCCATTGTGTTTTCCCAGCAGAGTGATTATTGCTAGTGGCTATAAAAGCCGCTAGTGATAATCTCATGTAAATTCCGGCAGGCTGGTTGTACCCAAGTGGATCAAATTAACTACATTCTACCTGTCCATACATGGTTCGAATCATCTATGGCCAGATTAACACTAGTGATCACTGTGGATGGCATAACAGTGATTGTATGAACAATGGACTGCATTCCAAATACACATTGAAAAAAGACAGCTTCCATGATGCTGCTTATATGTTAATGCCATTAATGTCTGGTGCCTTCTTTTGTGGGCACTCCTGTCTAAACCAGGAGGCACTCCAGTGTGCTGTTGCACCCCAGTTGGGCAAGGCTAGCTTTTTTTTCTCGCTTGTTCAAGCTGGGCCTTGATTTCAGTTGGACTCCTTAGTTTTTGTTTCCTGCTTGCCTAAACAAAGCAGACCAGTGAAGGTTGCTGTAGCCTGTAAGTTCATGCCTTAATTTAGGCAATGGCTTGGCCCTTTGAGAAAGTGACTTCCACAGCAAACAAGTAGCGGTGTCCTGTCGAGAATTGCCCCCATATCGAAAAATGCCCGGCCAGAACTGCGCAATGTATGCGCAGAACAGAGCTTCAGAACAGCTGAGTTTATGATCGGCTGGTGTCTCGCGTTGCGTAGGAGAGGGGCGGATATTTACATTAGGGGGAGGATATTTCAATGATTGGTGGGGCGGAGTTTTTATCGATGGCCAAACAAATCTGCTAAAAATCTTTACCCAATATAGAAAAGCCACCCTTTAATTGACTAAACACGCGTCGCAAGCGTTCAAAATGAATAGCGGATAAAGATTTATTTTTCAGATTTCTTTGGCCATTGATAAAAATTCCGCCCCCCAGCACTGCCCATCATTGAAAAATCCGCCTCCTTATAAATATCCGCTCCCCGCCTACATTAACGTGCCTTGACTACGCAAAACAATAGCTGATCGTAAATTTAGCTGTTCTACAGCATCATGCACAGTTCCACCCAGGCACTATTCGATAGCCGGGCACTTCTCGACAGAACACCAGAGCAAATTTGTTTTCCATACAAAATAAAGACGTCCGTCAAAGCTGAAAAGTAATGTATTTCTCTACAGTAATGATAATGAACTTAATGAATGTTTGTTCCTTTGTTTGCAGAACTACATTGATTACATTGTGCGGTTATATGACCGAGAGATTAGGGATTTCTTTGAGGTGGCTAAGAACAAGATGACCGGTGCCACCAAAGAAGGAAAAAAGTTTGGTAAGCTAGATGAGTCTGCTGAAATTTATTTTGAAGGTACAGCAGCACTGACAAGAACATATACTATTGTCTGCTTGAGTAGAGAGAGAGACTCTTTGTAGCTCTGGGGCCACTTGTCGTATTGGACAGAAATCTAATTTCTATTATGTTTCTATAATCATTATTCGGGATCGTTTTTTTCAGAAGCCTATTGTTTGAATGAAACATGTAGTTTGTTGGAAACTCAGATCTTCAGTGAACCTAATGCCTCGTACACACGACCGGGTTGTAAAAAAATGACGTTTTTTTTATGTCTTTAAAAACTATCTTGTGTGGGCTCCAAAGCATTTTTCACAATGTAAAAATGGGCATTAAAAATTTAGAACATGCTCTAATTTTTCACAACGTTTTTAACGTCGTAAGAAATGGTTGTGTGTGGACTTTAACGACGTGAAAAGACCGCGCATGCTCAGAAGTAAGTTATGAGACTATGGTAAAACTAGCGTTCGTAATGAAGTAAGCACATTCATCAAGTGGTAACAGACTGAAAAGCGTGAATCGTCTTTTACTAACACAAAATCAGCTAAAGCAGCCCAAAGGGTGGCGTTATCCGAATGGAACTTCCCCTATATAGTGCCGTTGTACGTCACCACGTTTTGCTAGAGCATTTTTTTGTTCATGATCCGTGCGTAGGCAAGGCCGTTTTAATGATCGGGTTGAAAAAAAAATAAATTATTCTAGACCCTTAAAAATTTAATTTTTTACAACCCAAAAAACGGTCAAATTAGTCTTTGATCTCTGGATGTTGGAAACTCAGATCTTCTTAAAAAAATCACATTTTTACAGTGAACCCAAGTCTTTGATCTCTGTATGTGCAATGAATTCTTCCTTCTCAGCTCTGGACCTTTTGTAATACCCAGCACATATGAACTAAAGCTGGCCATATGGAAATAGATTAATTTTCTAGCAAAAAAATTGTAAATAAAAACACATTTACTTTGCACAGGGGCATGGTTTCTATTAAATTACAGGTGTCTAATAAACCAACACTGATGCACACACCTGTACTTCTACCTAGAATTGTGGAACAACTGCATTAATAGCTTCTACCTATGAAGCCGTTGCACAGCTTCGTGTGGAAAGATAGATTAGATAGAAGAACAATTCTAAATGTAGATCTCTTGGGCTAGCTGGAATTCCTACATGTTGCAATAGTCTAGCATCTCTGCTATGTATGAACAAGACATATTCAGATAAACCATATCTGAATACAATTCTCTCAAAGATTTGGTGCTTTCCAGCTATTATGTAGCCCTTGCAGAGCCTACCGGTGGGATATATTTGAATTGTGCTCTATCACTGGGTTTGTCATAATAGTGCTCTATGATGCTTGCACTTCATTGCTTGTGTGAGATGGATGTCATGCTTGCTGACGTTTGGAGGTGTGTGGCTTGGCATGCCTGGTTTTGTGGTGGTCTTTTTATTTGTTACATGGTATGAGCTGTCTTCACACTACACGTTTTTTTTTTCCTTTTTAATGCAGATAATGTTGGTTCAACAAGAATAATCAATAAAAACGGTAAAGGAGAAGGCAAACACATTATTGTTTACTAAGTGTATGAAATATAACTCCTGATGTTCACCTCCTAAGTCAGAAAACCCCTGTCTTCTTGTGAAATAATCTTGTGTTGTTTCTTACCTAACTTCATATTTACCCACAAGAATCCACAGTGTTCTGGCAAAAAACAGTCAATGGCACGTCGTCTTTAAAAAAGGTGTGCTGGCATTGGCAATCACATTTTATCTTTATTCAGCCATAGGTATGAAAATAATAATTAGGTTGCTATGGATAACACACTTTCCCATTTATATAGGTCATGTATGATAATTCTACTAGTAGTCCAAATTTTAACAGGTCTAGTAAATGAACATTATGGCAAAAAAAGCAAATTAACCTTGAATGAATTTGCATTGGTCCTTTAAACAGGCATTTAGGTGTAGTTCACTTCCCTATCTTTGCCTCTTTCATGCCTGAAATGCACATAACCCCCATCATCCCTTACATCATACATTAGACTGAAGTTCTAATACAGCTTATGACTGTGTGTGTGTGTTTTTACATGATTGTAATATGTCAGATTGTCCATGTAACAGTTTACAGCTTAAGATAACCATAACTGCATAATATAGCCTTCTGCATGTCTTTCTTACTAGTGCCTAACTTACCTCTTGTGCACGGTCTTTGCTAAATGCCTGTTTTCTAATGCATCTTTGTCTTTGATGCTTGCAACTTAATTCATCCCAGCTACGCTGCCTCGAAAAGAGAGTGCCGTGAAACAGGAGACCGAAAGTGAGTATGAGCTGGTCACCTTCAACCAGCATCCTTCCTTGATGCATTCTTGGTCTGAGGATAATATACAATAATTCTTGTGGGCTCTGATTGGACAGACTGCTATAGCCATTAGTTGGCCATGGGTGAACAGAGTTTTCTGCATAAATTGTTCATAACCCACTCAGTGTTGTTGTGAGTGGGTTATGAACAATTTAAGGCAAAGTAAAAGTAAAATTTCAAAGAAACAGACTAGTAGAATTGAGGGGTTCCCTTCGTCAAACAGTTCCAGGATTTATGATAACTGGGTACCATGAAAGCCAGACTGCTAAAATTTGGTATTGTAGCATTGCCATAAAATGGGTTGATTCTCTATAGTGCAGTGGTCATCAACCCTGTCCTCAGGGCCCACCAACAGGCCAGATTTTATGTATTTCTGTACCTTGGGGAGATGCAAACTAGAATACTGCAATTACTGAGCAGCAAATGATATCACCTGTGATGTATTTCAGTTATCTTGCAAACCTGGCCTGTTAGTGGGCCCTGAGGACAGGGTTGATGACTAAGGATGAGCTCCAGGGTCTTTGCACACCTCATGTGCAAAGCCTGCCAGTAAGTCGGCACTGCGATGCGCTGATCGCAGGCAGTGAGACATTTTCCTGATGCGCTGCTGCAGAGATCGGGAAATGTCTCACTGCCTGTGATCAGCCAGGGCTTTAATGAGAGGGCACACCTGGGCACTGCCCAGGGGCCCCTGCACTTCCCCCAAAGCAGCTGGCCCTTGAGCCCATGCTGCCCCCGAAATTGGGGGCCCCATGATGGTACTGAAAGTGATGGATACATAGGGGAGGCAGGCTGGCAGCAGTGCACGGTGCTGTGCAGAATGATACTTATAATTTCACAGCCGGCAGGGAGGGGCAGGGCCAGAGCATCGGTGATGCTCTGACCCCGCCCCAGGCAGCTTGAATGCTTGGGACTCCATGGAAGGGATGTAGAGAGGCCACAGTGTAGGGGGTATCAGGGATGTAGTGGGGTCACAATTCAAGGGGTATCTTATGGTATATGGTTACATTGCTGGGGGGGGGACATCTGGGGTGTAAAGGGGTCAGAGTGCTGGGGGGATATCTAGGATGTAGAGGGATCAGAGTGTTGTGAGCATATCTGGGGTGTAGACGGGTCAAAGTGTTGGGGGGGATATCTGGGGTGTAGAGGGGTCAGAGTGCTGGAGGATATCAGGGGTGTAAAGGGGTCAGAGTGCTGGGGGGATATCTGGGGTGTGGCGAGGTTTACCTGCACTGTCTCCATTGTAGGGGCCCCAGAGCACAGAGCATTACTTTGCCCAGGGGCCCATGATGATATTAAGATGGCCCTGTGATCAGCGCAGTGCCGACTTCCTGGCGGGCTCTGCACGTGAGATGTGCGAACATGACGGAGCTAATCCTTATTGATGACCACTGCTCTATAGAACATAATGCATTTTACCTTCAAACACTAAAAGCAGTTTCCCAGGAGTCCTGCTGCTGTTAACCATGGAGTTGTGGTAGGTAAATGTAGATCTTCCATATTACAGAAAGAACGAGAAGAACGTAGTGTTTTCCTAATAAAATTAGTTTGGGGTTCTTCGGGAGCTCCTAAACTATACTGTCCTTAAGTTGGTGTTCTGGTTTGGAAAAATGTTTGTGATGCTTCCAAGACCTAATTCTATTGATTTACTAAAACTGGAGAGTGCAAAATCTAGTGCAGTTGTGCATGGTAGCCAATCGGCTTCTAACTTTTAGCTTCTTCAAATAAGCTTTGACAATTTTTTATTTTTTTTAAACTGTAAACTGATTGGTTTCTGCACGCTGCACCATATTTTATTTACTACGTTTTAGTAACTCAACCCCAGTGGGTAGGATATTTACCTATAGGCTTCCTTTTAGAGAATCACTTTATTTTTAAGCACAAATATTCGGGGGACCGACAAATTTGTGAACCTGAAAATTCACAAATTCAGGGGTCTCACCAAATTTGTAAGCCTGAATATGCACATATGTTTGGTTTGCCTGAATGCAGATCTGCCTGGTGTGCAGAGAATCGCTCGTATACTGAGTCAGTTTGCTCATCCCAGTCTGCCATGTCGTGCCCCCAGAGGTTTATCTAAGCAGACATTCAGCATCTAAGAAAAATGTTTCCATCGAATAGAGATGGTTAACTGAGCTGATTCTATGCATTCATTGGGAGAACTGAGAAATGTTGTATAAATATTGGAGCCCATCATGGGTGAAGTATCTGTCCAACTAAAGCCAGCACTGTTTTTATGTATTTTGAGATTTAGGAGTGTGTTTTAATTGCATGGTGTTAACTTATGAATTCTCTTCAACCCCAATGCATGGCCACAACTTCAAAACTCACTAAAGTGCTAGAAGGAATCCTCAATATAAAAAATAAAGTTTGTACTTTTATGTTTCCTTAACCACTTCCCGACAGCCGTACGAATATATGCGGCCGTCGGGTGGTTCTGAATCTCTGACAGGGCGCATATATTCCTGGCCACTAGAGGGCACGCAAGCACGGCCGCCGGCGGCGGGCGCGTGGCCACTGCATCCCTGGTGGCCGCGATGTCCGCCAGGCACTCGCAATCGGCGGCTACAGGGACAAGACGTGGATCTCTGTGTGTAAACATAGAGATCCATGTCCTGTCAGGAGAGAGAGGAGACCGATCTGTGTCTCTTGTACATAGGGACACAGCATCGGTCACCTCCCCCAGTCACCCCCCCTCCCCCCACAGTTAGAACACACCCAGGATACACATTTAACCCCTTCCATGCCCCCCTAGTGTTAACCCCTTCACTGCCAGTCACATTTATACAGTAATCGGTGCATTTTTATAGCACTGATCGCAGTATAAATGTGAATGGCGCCAAAAATGTGTCAAAAGTGTCCGCCATAACGTCGCAGTCCCAATAAAAATCGCAGTTTGCCGCCATTACTAGTAAAAAAAAATAATAATAAAAATTAATAATAATTCTGTCCCCTATTTTGTAAGCGCTATAACTTTTGCACAAACCAGTCACCTTTTGCGATTTTTTTTTTTTTTTTTTTTAATTGGCTATTTATTATAGTAACAAGTAAAAAATATTGACTTTTTTTTTCAAAATTGTCGCTCTTTTTTTCTTTATAGCGCAAAAAATAAAAACCGCAGAGATGATCAAATACCACCAAAACAAAGCTCTATTTGTGGGGAAAAAAGGACGCCAATTTTGTTTGGGAGCCACGTCGCACGACTGCGCAATTGTCAGTTAAAGCGACGCAGTGCCAGAAGCTGAAATTTCATCTGGTCAGGAAGGGGTATAAGTGCCCAGTAAGGAAGTGGTTAATTTGAGAGATAAACCTACCTACCTAGAGAACAAGCCTATTGCTTCCACCGCTCCTTGGTGTTTTCTGTACTGTGGGAATGCAATGGAGGGACAAACCAAAGCGTTAAATATAGCAGGATGGTTACTGCAGGCTTACCTTCCAAGTGAAGAAGGCTTCTTTCCTGTCTGTAGATTTTCAAGCAATAAGGGCAGGATAGAATTCTATGGTGGGTGTTACTTCTAAGAAACTTATCTGAGCTGTCCTGCCCAAGCCATGCACATTATGATCAGATAATTTATTAAGGGTTGAAGATTCTAGCTGGGCAATATACCTCACAGTAAGGTAGTATAACCCTCCTTATGTGTTATATTAAATGATTTGAAGCGCATTTGCCAAAGTGCTTCAAAGCTCAACATGAAAATTCCCATTCTATCTATCAGTTGAAGGTTGTTGCTCAAAGCTCAAAAAAAAACGACATGAGCTACTTTAGGGCCAATAGCGCATTGTTGGCTCCTATAGACTTAAGTAGATGCCCCTGATAATGCACATAATGCATTCTTCGCACAATTTTTTTTGACTCGCCACCTCCTAGTAACAATCTTTCTATTGGCTAGGTCGAACAGAGTGCTACTATGAAGCACTTCACTTCGAGCATATTGTCCCTTCTGCTGGGAGCATGGCTGGAGGAGAGTCTGGTCTATTTCTGAATGCGGTGGAAAAAAATCATAATTCTAATTTAGGTCTAGAGCAGTGGTCTCCGAACTGTGGCCCATTGCTTGCCTTTATATGGCCTCTGGGGGAACTATTACTCCCACTGACACCAACAGTGGTGCATAAATCCTGTCATTGATGGGACACTGTTCCTCCCACTGATACCAATGATGAAGCACTATTCCCACTATTCCTCCCACTAATGGCAACAGTGGGGCTCTATTCCTCCAAATAATACCAATTCAATTTCGTCAACTGACACCAATGATGGGGCACTACTACTCATACTGATGATGGGGCACTGTTTCTTTCCGATACCAATAATGGGGAACCTTCCCTCCATGGATACAAGTGATTGGGAACTTTACCTCCCACTGATACCAATGATGGGGGACCTTTTCCTCCCACTGATACCAATGATGGGGGAACCTTTCCTCTCACTGTTACCAATGATGGGGGAACTTTTCCTCCCACCGATACCAATGATGGGGGGAACTTTTCCTCCCACCGATACCAATGATGGGGGAGAACTTTTCCTCCCACTGATACCAATGATGGGGGGAACTTTTCCTCCCACTGATACCAATGATGGGGGGAACTTTTCCTCCCACTGATACCAATGATGGGGGGAACTTTTCCTCCCACTGATACCAATGATGGGGGGAACTTTTCCTCCCACTGATACCAATGATGGGGGGAACTTTTCCTCCCACTGATACCAATGATGGGGGGAACTTTTCCTCCCACTGATACCAATGATGGGGGGAACTTTTCCTCCCACTGATACCAATGATGGGGGGGAACTTTTCCACCCACTGATACCAATGATGGGGGGAACTTTTCCTCCCACTGATACCAATGATGGGGGAACTTTTCCTCTCACTGATACCAATGATGGGGAACTATTGCTCCTACTGATACCAATGAAAGGGCACTATTCCTTTCACTGATACCCCTACTGATATCAATGATAGGGAGCTATTTGTATTTTCCACAATCAGGCCCCCAGAAAGTCTGAAGAATAGGAAACTGGCCATTTGTTTAGAAAGTTTCAAAATTCCTGATCTAGCGTCTAACTAAACCCATAATACTAGTCTCCTGTTTTTGCTTAGTGTTTTTTTTACAAGCCTGCAGTAGGTGCCCAGTGATTATATTAATGATACAAGTATAGGTGGGTAAGCCGGATCATTTCTCAGGTTAATGATGACATCATAAATGTTTTGTTGAACTAGAATTATTGGTAAATCTAATTCGAAATTATTTTGTAAAGGACAACATTAAGAATAAAAATATATTGTTTTGGGTCATTTTTAGGTTCCATTCTTTATTCTTTTAGCTTTTTTGTAATTGTAAAAATTACTTATTTTAAAAATTAACATTATTTTCTGCTTTCAAGCAATGCATTCAGCTTCTTCCCAGCATAATGAAAGGGGGTGCACTGTGATGTAAGGGAGAGGGGGGGGATTCCACTTCTGATGATGGGGTGGCTCTTGACATCTAATGTAAGGGGAGGTGATGCGCTGGACATGATGCGGCCCAGCATATATTTAAATTTGACACCCCTGCTCTACAGGTAAGTTAGGATTTGACAGGTTCTTCCTGAGTTGATCTCTAATGATAAAAATGGCAATAATATTAGAATAATTTTAAAGTCTTTCCAGGGCAGGTTTACAAAAAATAAATAAAAAATCTCACTTACTGAACTACCAGTGCTTTAATTACATTTAGGGAAATCCAGGACAGTGGAGGTTAGTTGGTCAGTATAGCCAACATTTATAGATGATCATGATTTCTAGAGCCAAATTATACAATGTGTATTTATGGAATCTAGGTCTTCATGGGAGCTCTGGAAAACTGACTGGCTCCACATCAAGTCTGAATAAGCTGTCGGTCCAGAGTACAGGAAGCCGCAGGTCTCAATCATCCTCATTGCTGGATATGGGCAACATGTCTGCCTCTGATTTGGATGTCGCTGATCGTACCAAGTTTGACAAGGTATTTTGAGGTTCTTCTCTCAGGCTGTTTGTAGTGCTATTTTGTCTTGGTAGGTTTTATAAACGACTAAAACATACCCACTACTACTACTACTACCCTATGCTGCTACTTAATAAAATGAAAATTGTAAAGGTAAATTATTACAATTAATAATCCACAGTAGTGCACCAATATTGAATGAAAAAACTAAGTCCATAAAAATTAAAGAATAAAAGTCCAAAATTGTGAAAAAGTGGTGCATCACTCTGAAAAAATTTACCGCATATCCACCACCACAGTGTTTATGCAGGTTCCACTCGCTTAAAACTAAAACTCACCAAATAGTATTGCCATTCATTCTCATGACTGGCAAATAGCGCTTATGCTAATATACAAAACATCAGAAGACTCCAGTCCCCATCCAGGTGTCAAGATATCCACATGTAGAGGAAAATAAAGACAACGCCTCCAATAGTGTAAAAACCTTAAAGGAGTTGTAAAGGCAGAAGGTTTTTTATCTTGATGCATTCTATGCATTAAGATAAAAAAATGTGTGTAGCAGCACCCCCCTAATGAGCAGCACCCCCCTAATGACCTATCTAAGCCCCTCCTCTCTCCAGCGAAGTCCACGATCCCCTCAGCCATCCAGGACACTCCTGATTGGCTGAGACAGAGCAGCGGCAACATTGGCTCCCGCGGCTGTTAATCGAATTCAGTCAGCCAGTCGGGGGATAGGGGGCGGGGCCAGGTCGGAGACTCTGTGTCTGAATGGATACACGGAGCTCTGACTTGGCTTTGGGTGCCCCCTGTAGCAAGCTGCTGACTGAGGAGCACTCAAAGGAGGGAGGGGCTAGGAGCAGCGAAGAGGGAACAGAGAAAAGGAGCACTGGGACTGCTCTTTGCAAAACCAACTGAACAAAGGAGGTAAGTATAACATAGCATTGTTTGCATTTGTGATCGCTGTGATTGGCAATTACAGTGATCACGAGTCACGCTGATTGACTTTGTGCATTTTGCCTGGGATAATGACAGTCTGATCCAATTATTTGGGCACACTGGTCACACATGCTTGTTTTCTGCAGCGCAGTTTATAAACGGCTGTCCAGAAATAAGTTGTTGCCATTGCCTAACTCTAAGAAGCAGTGCTAATTCCAGGGCAGACAGATCGTTGTGCATATTCCGGTCATGGAAAAATTATCATTTTGGCAGTAGCAGCCTTTAACTGACCATAGCTATATATTTATATGGCCACTATTAAAGTATGTATCGGAATTTCTGCCTTTGTGTTTTAATTATTACATTTTGTGTTTTATGTTATTGTCTTTCATTGTTTTCAAATGTGCTTAATAAGGTCTACACAGTCAATCTATCCTTTATTTTTTTTAGATATTTGAACAGGTCTTAAGTGAACTGGAGCCGCTTTGTCTGGCAGAACAAGATTTCATTAGTAAATTCTTTAATCTATCTCAGCATCAGAGCATGTCTCGGACATCCATGGTAAGGATCACTATTTATTTATTAATGTTAGTTGTGTTTGTTTTATTACCATTTTTGTCTAGTTCATTGTTTTCAAGCCAGGAAATAAAAAGCTACAGAGTGCAAGAGGTAAAAAAAAAAAAAAGAGGAGGAAGCAAAAAAATGATATTCCTTATTGAAGCCAGATGTTAAATAACAGCTATTTGAGGGTCAATGGGAAGATTATATGTATAATATATTTTATGCATATTACACACCTGTAAACATATTTTCAGTGTGGACATTTGTCGCCTTGAGACTGACGCTGGGCACCACCATCTTGAATGTGATGTCAGCAGCCCCAAGCACATTTAGAACCATCACTTGACACTATAGTATTCACTTTACTCCTTCCCAGGTAGCTACATAAAAGGTTGTATGGTTGTTAGGGAAGGGGCAGGGATGCTGGGCCGGTGTTCTGACAAAATGTCGAACCCGGCAAAATATTGAACCATGTCACTTCCTGTGACATGAAATCGGCTGTTGCAGGTAACCACACTTACTGCGCATGCGCACCCCATTATCTGTGCATGTGCAGTGTGTCATCGCTGACGTCCAGACTCTAGCAAGCAAGCCAAATTCATGGACCGATGCCCATCTTGCTACACCCCGCACTAAGCCTGCATTCAGAAGGCCTTAGAGGACATCTTTTTACACTGTGAGGGATTAACTCGGTAGCGGGTGTGTGTGTGTGTGTGTGTGACCCCCTGGATGGGTTCACCACATGCTGAACTGTACAAAACGGCACTTGAGGATGACTGAAAACAAATGATATGGTTTATTTTTCCATCTTGCGGGATACACGTGCAAGCATCAAAACAGCATAAACAAAACCTAAAACAAACCCTTGCCACTTGGGGAGTCTACCTTCCCAACACAGGAACCTACCTATGGAGTCTGGCACAGCCTACTGCTGGGCAGACACTGCTGGTCCTACAGCAGAAAACAACAAAAAAGTCTCTGATATTTCTCACACAGAAATATCCATCAGCACCTCACCTCTTCAGAAGTGCTTGTGACTGCTCCTTCACTCACAAAGCCCCCAGGATGCAGCAATCAGCGGTTATCCTTAGGATTTATTTATAGGGGCTTTAATTGCTTCATTTTGAACAGCTGAAGGCTTCTAACTCCCCAAACCTCTCTGGCCATTTCTACAGCCGACGCCCAATAGTAATTGGTGTATTGTCTACACAAGGCAGAAAAGTATCTTCCGTCGGGGACAGCACACACAGATTTACCTGACTTCCTGTCACAACACCCACCCAAGTCTTGCTGTATTTTCAAATCAGTCACCTTTTTTTCATGTTGAATTTTAAAAGTAGCCGTGTTCTAGCCATGTTCTGTCAGATTAGCAAACCTGCCAGATCTGCAGGATTTCCGCTGCTTTTAAAATTGAACATCAAAACAGTGTCACGCACTTCTAAATACTGTTTTGCACTATATGAGCTGAGTTTACTGTTAAAGATGCATGTGGAAAGCAAGACTTGGGTGGGTGTAAAAAGATGCCCGCTGCCGCCTTCTGACTGCAGGCTCAGTACGGTTGAGTGCCTGGTGTAGCAAGATGGCCGTCGGTCGACGAATTTGACATGGAGTGTCCTGACGACAGTGATGACGCACTGTCCATGTGACAAGGTGCGCATGCGCAGTACATGTGGTTTTCTGCAAAGCTTATTCCACGTCACAGGGAGTGACGTGGTTCCGTTTTCTGCCAGGTTTGATATTTTGTCAGTACACTTGCGCAGAGATTAACTAGACACTCCTAGAAGGGTTATAATGTGCAAGTAGGTAGGGGGTTGTGCTAGAGAATCGACTCTCCCGGGGTGGTTAAATATCTAGCATGTTTAATAGAAACCTTGCAAGTGAATAAAAATCATTATTTGAAGGAAAAACAAGCACTTATACTTGATTTTCTGTGTTTTACCTGCAGTTTTCTTAAGTTGGCGACAGGGTCTCTAATGAATTGACCCTAAAGAATGTTCTTTGAGCTGGCATTTATGTAAGCCTGTTACTGATGAAGACCACTCATTGAAACCATGAATAATCTTTGTGCTGTTGTCTTGATATGAACACACTGGATATTTAGGAATGTTGCTGTTTACTTTTTAAGATTTTCACACTTATACGACTTGTCCCACGATTTTGGACTGCAAAATCGTATGACAAGTCATTCTCCATTATTTTCAATGACTACCATTCATACTGGCACAACTTTTAAGTTGTGCCTACTTCAAAGTAGTCCTTGCACTTCTTTGGTCCTGAAGTCGTACAAGTGTAAAAGGTGTCTTAAAGGCGTTGTAAAGGTAATTTTTTTTTCCCTAAATAGCTTCCTTTACCTTAGTGCAGTCCTCCTTCACTTACCTCATCCTTCCATTTTGCTTTTAAATGTCCTTATTTCTTCTGAGAAATCCTCACTTCCTGTTTTTCTGTCTGTAACTCCACACAGCAAGGCTTTCTCCCTGGTGTGGATTGTCGTGCTCGCCCCCTCCCTTGGATTACAGGAAAGTCGGGACGCTCTCTAGGTTGTAGATAGAGAAAAGAGCTGTGTGTTAGTGGGCGTCCTGACTCTCCTGTAGTCCAAGGGAGGGGGCGAGCACGACACTCCACACCAGAGAGAAAGCCTTGCATTACTGTGTGGAGTTACAGACAGAAGAACAGGAAGTGAGGATTTCTCAGAAGAAATAAGGACATTTAAAAGCAAAATGGAAGGATGAGGTAAGTGAAGGTAAAGGAAGCTATTTAGGGGAGGGGGGGATTGTATCTTTACAAGCCCTTTAAATGGTTTTCAATCCAGTCCTATTTTGGATGGATAACCGGGCAGGCTGGGTATTGTAGCTCCCGGAAAAGCTGAAATCTGCTAATAAAATCCTCCCTATTTATACTTTGACACACACAGGATATGGTGAAAAGTTGGTCAGTTGCAAAGAGATACAGGTTCTACTATTTGTTCTCCTGCTTGGAACAATACAAATTTCAGAAAACGAAATAGGCTTCAAAGTATAACTAAATGCAAAACTTTTTTTTTTTTAGATAAAGTGCAGAGGTATTGGAACGCTTGTCGGTTTTTATTGCTGACTGTGCCCCTTGTTAAAGCAGAGGTCCACACAAAAATGGAACCTCGGCAGTCCGGATTCCTCCCTCCCTCCGGTGTCACATTTGGCACCTTTCAGGGGGGAGCAGATAGACAGGTATTTGCACCCAATTTCCGGCATAGATCCCGGCATTCTCTGCGGGAGTCTATGCCACGGGCGCCCCCCCGCTGTCTTCTGGGAGACATACGGGTCCCAGCAGACAGTAAGGACCATTACGCAGCGCGAGTCGAGCATGCACAGTAGGGAACCAGGAAGTGAAGCCGCAAGGCTTCACTTCCTGATTCCCTCACCAAAGATGGTGACGACAGCAGCAACCGAGAGCCGAGGCAGAGATTGGCTTCGGGTGCCGACATGACAGGTAAGTGTCCTTATTTTAAAAGTCAGCAGCTGCAGTATTTGTAGCTGCTGACTTTTAAAAAAAAGTCTCGGACCAGGTTTTCCTGTAAAACCACACCACTAAAAACGGCAGCAAATGACTTCTGGTCTAAACCAAAATATGGTTACTTATTGTCTTATCTATTAAAAAGCATCTACGCAAATAACAGAAAGCTTTTATGTGAAGATAAAGAGATGAGTGAACCACAAACATTTCTACCCAATATTTCTAAAGGAACACCGAGAACTGATTAGTAAATCTAAATGATGACGTTCTGAATTATTAATTTCACTCATCTGTTGTGGTTTTGTAAAAGTCTGGCTGACATTTATATTGTAATTTATAAGGCTAATGGATGAATGTGGAAGCTTGAGCACCTTCATCTCATCAATCTGATCAGGAAGGAAGCAATTTATTATTTAAATGTGTTTTGTAGAGCAAGTGCAAAGGTGACTAACAATGGTAAAATTTAAGTAGTTTTAGGAGAAAAATACTACCAAACTGAAATAACAAATCCCAAATCTTCAGAAACCAGCACTGGCACTTATTATTTGGTGTATCTAGGTCTAGTCATGGCCACAGCTTAAAGCCAAGGTCTTGATTCCACAGGAAAAACTTCATACTCTGATCTTCAATACAGACTCTCTCCGGTTGAGAAGTGATTCGACTCTTTGCTTTTGCCTTGTACACACGATCGGTTTTCCCATCGGAATAAACTCTGAAGGTTTTTCCAACGGAATTCCACTCAAGCTGTCTTGCATACACACGGTCACACTAAACTAACGTGGTGACGTAAAACACTAAGACGAGCCGAGAAAATTAAGTTCTGTGCTTCCAAGCATGCGTGGTGTTTATTCCGTCGGAAAAGCATACACACGATCGGAATTTCCAGTCAAATTTTTTTCCAACGGGAAAATTGAGAACATGTTCTCTATCTATTTCCATCAGAAATTCCGCTTGTGTGTACAAGGCATTCGAATCTTGGGCATGGATTGTAGCTTCCTTGGAGGCAGTCCCATTTGCCCAGTTTCACTCCACACCTCCACCATGCAAAATTCTGTCATTATGGGACAAGTCAATCTAGTCATTGGACAGACTTATTTGTTTGTCATGGAGGACCAGGTTGTCCCTGGATTGGTGGCTCTGGAATTTAAGTCCTTCCTTCTTTCGGACGATGTTAATGCCGGGCTTGGTAGAAGTCCTAATAACTTGGTGATGCAGGGGGCTTGGTCATTGCTGGAGTCTTGTCTTGCGATCAGCTCTTGGAGCTTTGGGTGATTAGACTGTCTGTAGCGTTGGACCATTCTGCTGGAGGTACTAGATAGTGGAATTGTGTTAGAAAGTCCATATATATATTGTACCTAGAAAGTCCTCTGTGTGGGACTATACAAACACAGGCTGCGAAAGTGTTATGTTTTCTTTAAACCCATAGAAATATTTTATTTGTACAAAAAATGGCTTCACATACAGCTATATGACATCTTGCAGTATATAACACAGATAGGGGCCCAATATGAAAAAAGAAAACGGTGGGAAGATCATTTGATACGTTTGGTGGCAGGGTTTTATATCTCTTCTTCAGAGGTGCCTAAATCTGAGTTGGACCTATAACGTAAACACAGGGCTCTCTACAGAGGGAACAATCTCAAAGCAGGGATAAGAGACAAAAAGATTATTAGTAAAAAGCAGCACACATTATACAAATTATATATGGTTAGGCACACAGTTAACCATTTGATCGCCCTAGATGTTAACCCCTTCTCAGCCAGTGTTTAGTACAGTGACAGTGTATGATCGCTGTATTAGTGTCACTGGTGGTGGCAGTCAGTTCCCACCCAATGTCGGTGCCACATTTCCTGCCGCACCATCACAGTCCCACTATTAGTCACTGATCATCGCATTAGTAGTATAAAAAACAACAAAATAAGTAAACATTCCAGTGTATATATCATAGTTTGGAGATGCTATAACTGTCACGCAAACCAATCACTATACACTTATTGTGATTTTTTTTTTTTTTCTTTTTTTTTTTTTGTACCAAAGACATGTAGCAGAATATATTTTGGCCTAAATTTATGAAGAAATAGATTTTTATTTATTTTTTTAATGTATATCGCAAAAAAAATAAAAAACAGTGGCGATTAAATACCACCAAAAGAAAGCTCTATTTGTGTGATAAAACGAATACTTTTGTTTGGGTACAGCGTTATATGACTGCTCAATAGTAGCGCAGTGCTAAATAGCAAAAAATGGCCTGGTCATGAAGTGGGTATATTGTATTTATTGGCGTATAACACTCACTCAAAATAGAGGGTAAACTGTGCCTGCGTGTTATACGCAGGGGGCTGTGGAAAGTTTTTTTTTTCCTGAAACTTCCCTCTTAAAGTTAGGGGGCGTGTTATACACCTGTGCGTGTTATATGCCGATAAATACGGTAATTTTCCAAAAGGTGAGGTGGTTAATAAAAGGAGATCAGTACATTTTTAAGTTACAAATCTTTGTCTTTAAAGGGGTGTTCCAGCCAAAATTGTGTTTATTAAAAGTCAGCAGCTACAAAAAGTGTAGCTGCTGGCTTTTAATAAACACTCACTTACCTGCTCCTGCGTTCCAGCGACGCGCCGACCGGGGCTCCGCTCCTCTCCCCCCCTCCCCAGCCGGCGTCTCCATCTCGACTGTGGGCACCCAGCCGTGACAGCCTTCGGCTTCACGGCCGGGCACCCACTGCGCATGCGCGAGCCGCACTGCGCATGCGCGCGCGGCGCGGCTCGCCGCTGATTGGAGAGGCGATCGCATGGGACCTGTCAGTGTCCCATGTGATCACCTACAGGGAGGGGCTGGTGTAGGCGATTAAGGCTTAATCGCCTAACCAGCCCCTCGGCGGAAGCAGGAAGTGGGACAGGAAGTCCCACTCCTACTGAAGCCCCCACTCCCCCCCAAAAAAAATTACATGCCAAATGTGGCATGTATGGGGGTGAGGAGTGGAACAAGAGGACGTTCCAAATTTGGGTGGAACTCCTCTTTAACCTAATGAACCACTTTCCAGTTGACTAAACCACAATGTGTGTCTATGGCCGGGCGAATGTAAACAGAATATCATCCGTTTACATCTGCCTACATCCGTGTCTGTTCAACTCTGTTTTTTTTTTCAATTGAATAAGGCTTTTCCATTTAGACAAATGTAAATGGATGCTATCCATTCAGTTTTTGTCAATTTTTTTTAGGCAAGAAACATTTTGTGTTTATAATTATGTCACCTATGATTTGGATTCTTGCAACAACTAAAAAAAAAAAAAATGGACGGAAAAACTGATGTAAACTCATGTGAAGTGAAGATGGATGTGCAAACTAATTACCTGACCCATATTCATCAGATTCTCTTGGCATAAAAACATGACTGAACTGCTAATGATCGTATGAAAGAACCTTTGTGTTTTTCTTATGCCTTTTTTTTTTTTAACAGGGTGAAGGTGATGAAGGTGATGGTGGGGTTTCATCTCGACATCAAACTACTGCCGTGCTGTCTTCAGAGTAAGTTGGTAAATTAACTGCTTGCTGTCCGCCTAAAGTACATTTACTGTGGCTGAGCGTGTGTCACAGCCAGACTGTATCGCGTAAATGTACGTCTTCTAGCTTCGTTCAAGTTGGCTACAGTGCGATTCTGTCAGCAGGTTTCGGCCAATGATTTTGGCCATGGACCTGCTGAATGGCTGTGGCCAATCACAGAACAGAGTCCTGTGTTTACAAACACACAGGACTTCGTACAAAGAGCAGCGATATGGCTGTTTCTTCTCCCTGCAAAGGAGGGGGAAAAAACAGCCAGATTTGTAAGTAGAAGCCACACATATTACACTTCTCAGGCACACAGTTAACCCCTTGTTTGCCTCTAGGTGTTAACCCCTTCTGAGCCAGTGTTATTAGTATAGTAAAACAAAAAAGCAAAGCCGCGCCACAGATACAATATAAATTAAATACTAAAACACCATAAATTGAAAAACATGAATTGAATGTGAATTAAGAAAAAAACATATAAACTTTATAAAGGAGATTAATCCCTTAATATAAAGAATATGAAAGCCAATCTATGAATAAGCAACATGTGCAAGGCTGTCCATCAGTATGTGCTAGAAAGCAACACATGCAGAGACGTCCATAAAACACCACCACAGTGACGGATAATAAGAAGTGATCCCTTCAACGATAAAGCAATGGCTGCTTACCAAAGGCAAGCTCACAAGAGCAGTTGGCTATAACCCAGCCACGGCCTTGGCGTCCAGAGGATGTACTAGGGAATTCCCACACGTTGGTCCCGAAAGGCACCTCTATTCTCCTGTTGGCTTGTGGGGCATCCGTGGGAATAATAAACAAAACGTGCACCATAGCGTGATTCCGTTTAAAATATTTATTTAGGTAATAACCATATTGTACTCACAATCATGAAGTATTAAAACAGCGTAAAAGTAATGCCGGCCGGCAATTGATAGGAGCGATACCTTCCCCCTACGTGGTGACGTCACTGCGCGTCCCCCAGACGTGTTTCATCATCAACGGAAGTTTTCAATGGGATGGAATTTATTAGTACAGTGTCTGTGTACAGTATTATATGTGATCAGTGTAGTCGTGTCAGTAGCGACTTTAGTGTCATTTTAGTCATTTGGTGTGCCTTCCCACAGAGATCTGTTGGCGGTAGATTACCTGCCACACTATCACAGTCCCAATATAAGTCGCTGATCTCTGCCATTACAGTATAGTGTCTATAGCTACGTAAATGACAGTATATATCATAGCTTGTAGATTCTATAACTTTCACACAAACCAATAAATATACACTTTATTGGAATTTTTTATTAAATTTTTACCAAAGGCGTGAAGCTGACTATATTTTTCGCCTAAATTTATGAAGAATTCCTTAAAGAGGAGGTTCACCCTAAATATACGCTTTTCCATGTGATCCAGCATACTGGCGTCAGCGCCAGTATGCTGTTTTTTTTTTTTTTTTTAACTTACTGTCTAATCTTCAATTTTGATTTATCCCCCCAGCGGGGGATGGCGCCTGTATGACCAGTCACTGGTTCCGAAAATACCCGATTTAGGACTCGAGTATTTCCGGCGCAATACGGCGCCTGCTCACAGACCTAGGAGCTGACTGCGCAGGCACTGTATTTCTCCGAGTCCTACGGCTATGGCGCGTCACGCCCTCTGAAAAAAGCCGAAATAGGACTCGGAGAAATACGGCGCCTGCGCAGTCAGCTCCTAGGTCTGTGCGCAGGCGCCGTATTGCGCCGGAAATACCCGAGTCCTAAATCGGGTATTTTCGGAACCAGTGACAGGCTATACAGGCGCCATCCACCGCAGGGGAGCTAAATCAGAATTGAAGATTAGACAGTAAGTGGGGCATTAAAAAAAAAAAAAAAACAGCATACTGGCGCTGACGCCAGTATGCTGGATCACATGGAAAAATACTATATTTAGGGTGAACCTCCGCTTTAAGCATTTAAAGCAATTTCTGTATATTAAAATTATAAACAGGTTTATACTTTACCTGCTCTGTAGTCACAGGATTTGACTGACAGTAGCAGGAGCCAATGGCTCCCACTGCTCTTAGCAAAGCCTGTGAGACCCGCAAGAGAATTAGAGAAGACTTGCAACTGAGCACAACAGTACTGGATAGATACACAGGAGTCGGGTAGGTTTTAGGGAAAAGGGGGGGGGGGGCGTGTTACAGACAGTGAAGGGTATTTACCTTCATGCAGAGAATGCATTATAATAAAAAAAACTTTAGACTTTAGAAGCGTTTTTGTATGGCATGTGCTGTTTAGTGGTCTGTTTTTTTTTTTCTCAAGAACTTTGAGAGCTTTTGGATTGTATGATTCTCGATTAACTCTTTGCACACTGCTATACAACTTCATGTACTAGATTCACATGTATTCCAATATGTATGTAAACTGGCCAACTGTGTCAAAATAATCCCTCTCTGGCCAGTTCCTACTCTAGCTCATTGCATACTTTATTGGGCTCACAGTACCAAAATCATAGATCCAAAATCATCTTCCTTCTTTTTTTTTGTAGGAAGGAAATGGTCCGACAGATGATGACTCACATATTCCGCTGTATTGAACCAGAACTGAACAACCTCATTGCTCTGGGCGACAAGATTGACAGCTTTAACTCTTTGTATATGCTTGTGAAGATGAGCTACCACGTGTGGACAGCAGAGAATGTAGATTCCGCCTCCTTCCTCAGCACCACACTTGGCAATGTCCTGGTCACTGTGAAAAGGAACTTTGATAAATGCATTGTAGGTGCCAGCTTAGCTAAGCATAACTGTTGCTTCCATGTTCTCATGTTATTTATTAAAGTGTATCAAACCCCCTCCACCAAAAAATGTATATAATGTATTGCAGCTTACTGGTATTTTGTATGTAGTTACAGCACTCATTCTTGTTTTTCAGGATTTTGTATCCCTTATTTTCACTTGGTAATTTGACAAATATGTTATGTTATTTCCTGTCCTAAGTGGATATGCTCACTCATGTCACTGTATATTCTATCTCTGGCTCTTACCATAGGGCCAGACTGCATCTCCTAAATATTGTTACTTTCATTCTATGCACCTAGTATATGTTGTAAGATCACATTCTGTTTCATGGGTAGTTCTGACAAGGAGATCCGGTACAGGCATATATGATTATTGAGATTACTATGTTAAAGTGAGAGCAAACTCCCATCTCTGACTTTTACCTAAAGGTAAGATTATAATAAGGCTTACTTATAGATACTCTAAATATCTCCAAAACGTGTGCCGTATAGGAGATATTTACTGTAAATACAGCCGGTGATGTCACTGGCGCATGCACCTGGGCCATTCCTTCAGAGTGCTGTGCCGTGAACTGCGGCTCCCACGCACAAGTGCGGGAGTGACGTCATCACGGCTCTGTCCAGTCCATGAACCTGAAAGACCGGGTGTAGATAAAAGTGCCTGTAGCTATGACAGCTCAGTGCTGGAAGACTACTTTTTTAGGCAAGTTTAACATAATGATATTACCGTTCAGATTAGAAAAAAAAAAGCCCAGTGGTTTACTACTGCTTTTAATGACTTACAGGAGAACTGTAATCTTAGTAAAGTTACCATTTTCAAATATACTCCCTCCTCAAATCTAACACTCATCTGTCCCCACATTGTCAAGATCTTCACTGTGTGGCCTGTTGGCTACTGCACAGTGATTTGTGCAATAGTCTCCTATTCAAGCTCTTCAGCTCATACATACTACAATCCTCATTTATTTATAAGGAGCAGTTACTTATTCTTGGGAAGCAAAAACAATGGCCATCCCTAGGAATGAATGTGTACTTTTCCCATTGTTTGATATCTCTTTCCCATTTTTACCATACATACTGCTATGTGTGTGACATTCTACCCTTTATATTTTGCAGAGTAACCAAATCAAGCAGATGGAGGATGTAAAAATCTCAAAGAAGAGTAAGGTTGGCATTCTTCCATTTGTATCTGGGTTTGAAGAGTTTGCTGAATTGGCAGAGTCAATCTTTCGAGGATCTGAGAGACGTGGAGATTTAGACAAGGCTTATACAAAGCTGATTAAAGCAGTTTTTATAAATGGTAAGTAGCAGTACGTTTCTATTGTGTGTGTGTTGTGGTTTTTTTTTTTTTCTATATTACATTTGCCCATGAATGTCAAAAAAAATCTCTGTGTAATGCGACAGACCTGGACCATTGGCACCAAAACTTCTATTACCTGCCCCCACAAAGGAATCCCTATTTTGTCATATTGGCATACCTCCCAACTTTTTGAGATGGGAATGAGGGACACCTATCAGCAAAAGTATGCAGGCAACCCTGGCTCTCTGAATTGTCATGTGTTGTTGAGCGGGAGGGGGGGGGGTTCCGCGGATCTGAGTTGTTGAGCGGGGGGGGTTTCCGCGGATCGGAATTGTTGAGCGAGTGGGGGTACGCGGGACGGATCTGAGTTGCTAAGTTGTTGAGCGGGGGGGGGGGGGAGTTCCGCGGATCTGAGTTCTTGAGCGGAATATAGAATATATAAAATAAATGAAGACTATGATAGTGGATATATATATATCCACCATCTCCATCTATCAGTCTTTATTTATTTAATTTTTTTCACAGGAAACCATGTATGAGATTTCTTTGTTATAAATAGTATCATTAACCACTTAAGGACCGCCTACTGCACATTTACGTCGGCAGAATGGCACGGCTGGGCACATAAACGTATATATACGTTGATTTTAGTACCCAGCCGTGGGTCACGGGCGCGCGCCCGCGACCCGGTCCGAAGCTCCGGGACCGCGGTATTCGCGGACCCGATGGCCGCTGGAGTGCGGCGATCCGTCCCTGGAGCGGAAGAACGGGAGAGCCGTGTGTACACACGGCTTCCCCGTGCTTCTCTGTGGCCGTAGCATCGATCGCGTCATCCCTGTAATAGGGGGACGCGATCGATGACGTCACACCTACAGCCACACCCCCCTACAGTTGTAAACACACACATTAGGTCACACATCCCCTACAGCGCCCCCTTGTGGTTAACTCCCAAACTGCAACCGTCATTTCCACAGTAAACAATGCAATTTAAATGCATTTTTTGCTGTGAAAATGACAATTGTCCCAAAAATGTGTCAAAATTGTCCGAAGTGTCCGCCATATTGTCGCAGTCACGAAAAAAATCGCTGATCGCCGCTATTAGTAGTAAAAAAAAATTTTTTTTATAAAAATGCAATAAAACTATCCCTTATTTTGTAAACGCTATAAATTTTGCGAAAACCAACCGATAAACGCTTATTGCGTTTTTTTTTTACCAAAAATACGTAGAAGAATACGTATCGGCCTAAACTGAGGAAAAAAAATGTTTCTTTCTCGTACATCACGGGACACAGAGCGGCATATTCATTACTATATGGTTATATGGAGTACCTTCAGGTGTGGACACTGGCAATCTCAAACAGGAAGTCCCCTCCCTATATAACCCCCTCCCCTAGAGGGAGTCCCTCAGTTTTTTCGCCAGTGTCTTAGGTGTTGGTCACGGAATAGCTTTGCTCCACATCCTTGGGATTAAGGGCGGGCTAACCGGATCTGTCCAAGGAGCCTCAGTGCCAAAGTGGACAGTACCCGGGCCCCAAACCGTGGGGTTTTGCCTATAATGCTCCTCTTTGGAGGGCTGGACCCTGGGCCCAGGACTCGGAGTTTGTAAAAACCATAAGTTCCTGTTTGCCAGGGTGCTATATAGGTCCAGGACAGTGGGTACCTTCATAGGACCCCAGGGCCTGAAGGTCTACTACGCTACCCACGGAGATGGGAGAAGATTGGATCAGTTTGCTGGACAAACATCCTGCAGCATGGAGCAGGTAAGGGGGAGCCTGCGGGACTTGGTTCGACAGCAGGCTCTCCGGGGTAACCTAAAAGGGGGGACAGCCTAAGTATGCTCTGCATGGGCAACCTTGCTCACTATGTCTAAGAGAGACAGGATGACACCTTTTTCCCCCATCACTAGGTTCCCCTGTCTAAAAATGTGTTGCTAGCTAACCTGCTGCTTTCTTCCTAGGACTAGTAAGGATCCCTAGGGGCCTTTTGGAGTCCTACCTGGCCGGGGGTTTGAATCTGCCGCCTGTTTCTGCAGTCCTGGGTCTCCAGCAGCGCGGCTCCTCCATGTTCCTCCTGTTCCGGCATACGCGCGCGCGCGCGCGCACGTCTTATAGACGTTTTTCGCGCCGTTCAGACAGGAGGGCGGGGGGGGGGGCGTGCCTGTGGCGTCATACAGGGGCGCGCCTTGTGCTGTTATAGATCAGCAGGCAATTTCAGTGCTCAGTCTGAGGCTGATTTCAGAAGGAGAGGACGCAGAGCGGCAGAACAGTGACTCCCGGTGGCGGAAGAGGGGTAGTACATGCTGGACTTTGTTCCAATGCCTTTTTTGTTAAGCCAAGAAATCCCCCTTTTTGCATACAGGTTGGAGGCTGGCAAACTAAGTTTGGGGTCACGGTATGTTTCTAAAAAAGAAAATATATATAATATATATTTAAAAAAAAAAAAAAAGAGAAAAACATACGAGATCCCATCAGTTTTTGGGCATTAGTGATCTATTGTCCCCTAAACTCTGGTTTTGTACTCCTGGCCACTACAGTCTGTTGTGTGGGCGGAGTCCCTCGATTTTGTATTATGGCTTCCAAAGGCTCGGGGTCAAAGGGTACAAAAAAGACCAAAAAACAAAGGGGTTCCCCTTCTGATTCTGATGATATGCCGATACTTTCCCCGCAACTTATTGACATAAAGGGTGCCTTGGATGAGCCATTAGGGGGATCTGGTGCGGAGGCTGGCCCAGATCAGCCCAGCCCTGTGTTTATCACAGAGGAGATGCTAGCCGTATCCCTAGGGGGGCTAGAAGAGAGAATAGCAGCATTGATCGCTAGAGCTATTCCTGGTAAGAAACGGGTTAGATCCCCATCACCAAGAGGTGTATCCTCAGATGCTGAGATTCTCTCTCCGGAGGAATTGGAATCACAGGAGGATCAACTAGACCTGAACCAAGAGGGTTCAGGGATTGAGGGATCTGCCTCTGAGGAACCATTTTCAGACTCCCAGACAGAAAGACTGTGGGTACAGTCTTTGACGGACATGGTCCGCTCGGCATTTAGTTTACCATTGCCAGAGCCTCAGGTTCCTCCGGTATCCTCTCTGGGCTCTTTGAAAGCTCCGTTAAGCAACGCAGTGTTTCCGGTCCATCCTCTCTTGGAGGAATTGATCTTTCGGGATTGGGTACGGCCGGACAGGATTTTTCTGCCACCGAAAAGATTTGCGGTCATTTACCCCATGGAGGAAAGATTCTCCAAGAGGTGGAGGCTCCCAATAGTGGATGCAGCCATCTCATGTGTGAATAAATCACTAACTTGCCCGGTGGAAAACATACATATGTTTAAAGATCCGGTTGATAAAAGGTTAGAGACACTTTTAAAAGCATCCTTTGCTACGGCAGGAGCAGTGGTACAGCCAGCTGTGGCTGCAAGTGGTGTTTGTCAGGCGTTAAAAGACCAGACAAAAGAAATGTTAAAGGACATGCCTACCCAACAAGCAGAAGAGTTTTCTGACATTCCCAGAGCTCTGTGTTTTGCTGTAGATGCTATAAAAGATTCCATCCAGCAAGCCTCTCGTTTATCACTATTTTTGGTGCACATGAGAAGGCTCTTATGGTTGAAGAACTGGGCGGCGGAGCCCCCATGCAAAAAGCTTCTGGCAGGGCTTCCCTTCCATGGAGGACGACTCTTCGGAGAGGATCTGGATAAATATATTCAGACTATTTCAAATGGCAAGAGTACCCTTTTACCGGTCAAAAAAGACATTCCGGGGTCCTACATTTAAAAGGCAGCTCTTTCCTGTCTCGGGGCCCTCAAATTCCAGGCAGTATCGACGGCCGCCTGCACGATCCAACGTTAACAGTAGATCGCAGGGACAGGCCCCTGGGGGTAAGAGGCCATGGTATCGCAAGCCGACAAAGACAGCCCCTAAGTCTGCCTTATGAAGGGGCGCCCCCACTCTCGCGGGTGGGGGGAAGGCTTCGTTTCTTCTCAGAAGTTTGGGAAGCCAAGATCCCCGACAAATGGATCCGGGCATCTGTAACCACAGGGCTACAGACTGGAGTTTCTAAGGTATCCTCCGCCTCATTTTCAAGAATCAAGGCTACCAAGGGATCCAGCAAGGAAGGCATCATTGCTGGCAGCTTTGGACGTAATAATAGAGGTGCCAGCCCAAGAGCAAGGGCTAGGTTTCTATTCCAATCTCTTTGTCATACCAAAGCCCAACGGCGATGTCAGGCCAATCTTGGACCTAAAGAGGTTAAACGGTTACCTAAAGGTTCGTTCCTTCCGGATGGAATCCATCCGGTCAGCAGCCGCCGCGCTTCAGAAAGACGATTTTCTGGCCTCCATAGACATAAAGGATGCTTACCTTCATGTACCAATCTTTCAGTCGCATCAAAGATTTTTACGCTTCGCGGTGGGGCAGCGACACTTCCAATTCAGGGCGCTCCCCTTCGGGCTGGCCACGGCCCCCCGGGTATTCACGAAGATCCTAGCCCCAGTTCTGGCCAATTTAAGGATCCAAGGGGTCACAGTCCTAGCATACTTGGACGACCTTTTAATCATAGATCACTCACGACCGGGTCTGCAAAAGGCAGTAAACCTCACGGTTCGGTACCTCGAAGAATTCAGCTGGGTCCTAAACCGGGGAAAGTCAGCGTTCCAGCCTACAAAGCAGTTGGAATACCTCGGCATGAGGTTAGACACAGAACAGCAAAGAGTGTTCCTGCCCCTGGTAAAGATCGAGGCTATCAAAAGGCTGGTTCAGTTGGTTCTAAACAAGAAAAAACCAACTATTCGCCTGTGTATGCGATTACTAGGCAAGCTAGTGGCCACGTTCGAGGCAGTACCATACGCTCAGATCCACACTCGCGTCCTACAGGCAGCCATTCTAGCAGCCTGGGGCAAGAGGGCACATGCCTTAGAGTCCCCTTTGACGCTATCATCAAGGGTCCGACAAAGCCTGGCCTGGTGGTTGAACCCCCAGAAAATCCTTCAGCCCTGTTGTCTGGAAGGTAGTTACCACAGACGCCAGCCTGGCAGGCTGGGGGGGGGCGGTCTTCGAGGGGTCCTCTCGCCAGGGAACTGGGGTGAAAGCAGAGAGGCAGCTCCCCATCAATATCTGGGAGATCAGAGCTGCTCGCCTAGCCCTTCTGGCATGGACCTCCAGATTAAAGGGGTTCCCGGTGAGAATCCAGTCAGACAATGCCACGGCGGTGGCATACATAAACCACCAAGGGGGAACCAGGAGTCGGGCCGCTCAGAGGGAGGTGAGCTTGATTTTGCAGTGGGCAGAGGTTCATGTACCCTGCATTTCGGCGATATTCATTCCCGGAGTGGACAACCTGCAGGCAGACTTCTTAAGTCGCCAGAGTCTGTCGCCAGGGGAGTGGTCTCTGCATCCCCAGGTCTTTCAGACAATCTGCCAGAGGTGGGGAATGCCAGACGTAGATATAATGGCATCCAGGTTCAACAAGAAACTAGACAGGTTCGTGTCTCGAACGAGGGATCCTATGGCCTGCGGAACCGATGCGTTGGTTTGCCCTTGGCATCAATTCAAACTTCTATATGCATTCCCTCCGCTACAGTTACTCCCTCGCCTGTTGCGCAAGATCAGAGTGGAGCACAAGCCAGTCATTTTAGTAGCTCCGGCTTGGCCCCGGAGGACTTGGTACTCACTAGTCCTGAAGATGGCAGTGGGAGACCCTTGGACTCTTCCTCTACAACCAGACCTACTCTCACAAGGCCCGATCCTCCACCCTACATTACGGCGTCTAAATTTGACGGCCTGGAGGCTGAATCCCTGATTCTCAGGGGTAGAGGTCTGTCTAGGCAGGTAATCCCTACCCTGATTAGGGCTAGAAAGCCGGTCTCCAGGGTGATTTATTACAGGGTGTGGAGGAACTACGTAGGCTGGTGTGAATCCAAAAGATGGAATTCCCGCAAATATACTATTGATAGGGTGTTAAGTTTTCTCCAGCTAGGAGTGGATAAAGGCCTGGCACTAAGCACAATCAAGGGACAGATCTCAGCTCTGTCAGTGTGGTTTCAGAGGCCGCTGGCCACCCACTCGCTGGTAAAGACCTTCTTACAGGGGGTCTTGCGTATTAATCCTCCTGTCAAGTCACCACTTTGTCCATGGGACTTAAATCTTGTTCTGTCATCCCTACAGAAACAACCTCTTGAGCCGTTGTCTGAGGTACCTTGATTTTACTGACTAGAAAGTCGGTATTTCTGATCACCATAGTTTCGGCCAGGAGAATATCGGAATTGGCAGCCTTATCTTGTAAGGAACCATATCTCATTTTGCATAAGGATAGGGCGGGGTTCCGTCCTCATCCTTCCTTTCTACCAAAGGTTATATCCAGTTTCCACCTGAACCAGGATGTGGTACTTCCATCCTTATTCCAAAACCCACCTCTAGAAAGGAGGGGTTGCTGCATACGTTGGATATTGTCAGGGCCGTAAGGGCCTATCTTAAAGCTACAGAGAAGGTTCGGAAAACAGATGTGGTGTTCGTTTTACCGGAAGGGCCCAAGATGGGTCAGGCAGCCGCTTGATCCACCATCGCAAGATGGATTAAACAATTAATTGTTCGGGCCTGCGGTTTGAAGAGGTGCCTCCTCCTTTGTCGGTAAAGGCCCATTCTACCAGGGCCAGGGGCACCTCCTGGGCAGCACATCATCAGATCTCTATGGCTCGAATATGCAAGGCAGCAACGTAGTCATCAGTCCACACGTTTACAAAATTTTATCAAGTGGACGTAAGAAGGAATGCGGATACAGCCTTTGGGCAGTCAGTACTACAGGCCGCGATTCAAGCTCCTCAGGATCTGAGGGGGCTCCCTTGATTTGATTTGAGATTTACATTTCTCGTTTAAGTTGGATTTACTAGTATCTGAGTATACCTCTAAAATTAAATCCTTCTTTGGAAGATGTCTCCCTCCCCTCATTAAAGCATTGCTTTCGGACATCCCATATAGTAATGAATATGCCGCTCTGTGTCCCGTGATGTACGAGAAAGAAAAAGGATTTTACAGGTAAGCTGTATTTAAAAATCCCTTTTCTTGGAGTACATCACGGGACACAGAGCTCCCACCCCTCTTTTGGGTGACCATTTTGGGAGGCATACTGCTTGCTACAAAACTGAGGGACTCCCTCTAGGGGAGGGGGTTATATAGGGAGGGGACTTCCTGTTTGAGATTGCCAGTGTCCACACCTGAAGGTACTCCATATAACCATATAGTAATGAATATGCCGCTCTGTGTCCCGTGATGTACTCCAAGAAAAGGATTTTACAGGTAAGCTGTATTTAAAAATCCCTTTTTTTTTATATATTTTTGGGGGATATTTATTATAGCAAAAAGTAAAAAATATTGTTTTTTTTTTTAAATTGTCGCTCTATTTTTGTTTATAGCGCAAAAAATAAAAACCGCAGAGGTGATCAAATACCACCAAAAGAAAGCTCTATTTGTGGGGAAAAAAGGACGCCAATTTTGTTTGGGAGCCACGTCGCACGACCGCGCAATTGTCAGTTAAAACGACGCAGTGCCGAATCGCAAAAAGGGGCAAGGTCCTTTACCTACATTTTGGTCCGGGTCTTAAGTGGTTAAAGTGTGTTCATATAATTTTTTTTTTTTTTTTTTTTAGAACCATTTCCTCTCTAGAGCATTTTTTTTACTGCATTTTTTTTTGGCTATAAAAGCCTCCCAGAATATTATTTATTTTCTGAGAGCAGAGACCCTGTATTATTAAAAGATGGTATGGTTGCATGATATTTATGCAGGTGTTTATCACGTCTATGTTTTAAGGAAGAACTGCACTAAGGCACTAAAATAAGTTTTAGTGCACACGAAAACAATTTAACCCCCAACTTTTATACTACCTTAAGACTTAGGTAGTTAAGAGTAAATAGATACAGAAAGTGTCAAGTCTCAAAACTGCGTGGATCTGCGAAATGGCAAAAAAACGACAGTACCCAAAATGATCAATGGTGACACTTTACGTGCCTTTACAGCTAATCGGAGTAAACTAAATGATGGCACTTAAATTCTAGCTCTCACATTGCGTTTTTCAGTGATGTATAGCACGTGTGGTGCAGTTGTATGTAAACAACTATTGGAGCTCTAATGGCGCGTACACACGATCACTTTATGTGATGAAAAAAAATGACGTTTTTAAAAACGTCAATTTCATTGACCGTGTGTAGGGGAAAACGTCGTTTTATGTCTTGTAAAAAACGACAAAAAAAAATTGAAGCATGCTTCAATTTTATGTGTCGTTTTTCAAAACGTCGTTTTTGTTTCACAAAAGTCACCGTGTGTAGCAAAAAACGTAGTTTAAAACAACGTTTTTCAACCCGTGCATGCCCAGAAGCTAGTTCTGAAGAGAGCTTCAATGGAAAAGAGTGGTGAACGTAACCTCGCTTTTTGTGAAAAAACGATGGTGTGTATGCAACATCGTCTTTGAAAAGTGAAGTTTCAAAAACGTTGTTTCTTTATCGTACATCACGGGACACAGAGCGCATAGCCATTACATATGGGTTATATGGGTACCTTCAGGTGTGGACACTGGTGTAATCAACTTCACAGGAAGTTCCTCCCTATATAACCCCCTCCCACTGAGAGTGCTTCAGTTTTTTCGCCAGTGTCTTAGGTGTTGGTCACGTCTAGCTGTCCCTCGGAGGTCTCGGGACCCAGGATAGCTAGCCGGATCCGTCCGAAGTGCTTCAAAGCCAAGGAGTACGGTACCCGGGCCCTGCCTGCGTGGGGTGTTGCCTATAATGCCTCTCCTTGGAGGGCTGGATTCTGGGCTCCAGTGCCTTGGTCTCTCCCAGGACTAAACGCTACTGATGCCAGGATGCTATATAGGTCCAGGGGTGTGGGTTCCTTAAACACAGGACCCCGGTCCCTGAAGGTCCGAGACAATACCCACGGAGATGGGAGAAGATTGGGCCTCTTGCAGTTTGCAATACCCTGCGGCGTGGAGCAGGTAAGAGGGAACCTGCGGGACTTGGTTCGACAGTAGGTATCCCCCTGGGGGTTCTGGGTTGGCTAATGGTATGCTTGTGCATCAGCCACTATCTCCACTATGTCTTTTTAGGCAGGATGGGATGTACTAATGTTTACCCAGATAACATGTAGATATATGTATACTTGTTTAAGATATATATTTGCTACTCACCCCAGGTCTGCCTGTTAGCATTGATACTGCAGCCCCACGTACTATAAAGAGGGAATTGCTGGTGAAAACTCCTGTTTCTTAGGAAGCCTATGGGGACAGCTTCCTCTCTGTGTGCACTATAGTAAGGATTAGTGCTTACCTGGTGTCTGTTGGTGCTGCTGGCGCTGGTCCATGCTTTTCCTCTGCTCTCTGCTTCCTCCATGTTGTTCAGCGTGGGGGGGGGGGGGTGCGCGCGCGTGGGCGCGTGCACGCCGCCTTTTATAGCGTCGGCGTGCGTTGGGGGGCGGGCCAGCAGCGTCAGGGTCAGTTAAAAGTAAAACGTTTCTCTCTGGCTGGTCTTTTCCCTCCTGGAAGCAGAGGAAGAAGGACACAGAGCGTGCAGCTGGGTCTTTTGGCCACAGTGACACCCAGTGGCGGTTTGTGGATCTTCAGGTCTAGGACTTAGTTCCACTATTGACCAGAAAAAAAAAAAAAGAGTTTTTTTGCTTAAAGGGACTCAGCCTTGGATCCAGCAGTATCTGAGTCAACCTTGGACTCCGGCTAACGGGCATTGGTGTTGCAATACTCACAGGTTTTCCTCAGTATTGCCACCTCCCAGGCGGGTAAAAAAAAAAAAAAAAATATATACAAAATTTTTCATTTTCCTCAGCCTGTTCTCATATTAATTACTCCTAGCTACAACAGTCAGGTGTTGGCTATAGGGGTGACTCAAGGTTGTGCAATGGCTCCAAAGGGATCAGGACCAGCCAAGGCTGCAAAAGGTGCCAAGAAACAAAAGGGGTCTCCATCGGGGTCAGAGGATTTGGGCCAGGCTTCAACGGCCCCACCCTCACCAGTTAGACCACCGAGTAGCATAGTACAAGAGCCATTGGGGGTGCTGGGGGCAGAGGCGGCCCCCGATCCACCCATTCCCGTTTACGTAACGGAAGAAATGCTAGCGACCACCCTGGGTGGGCTAGAGAAAAGGTTAACTGCTTTGTTTGCCCGCCCTTTGCCAAGTAGCAAACGGGCTAGATCCCCCTCACCTAGTTTGGTGTTTTCAGATGCGGAGGTCTCCTCTTCGGAGGAACGGGACCCACAAGGGGATCAAGCAGACCCAAGTCCCGACGGTTCAGACATGGAGGGTTCCACTGTAGATGAATATTTTTCGGCCTCTCAAGCGGAGAGCCTGTGGATCCAGTCTTTGACCGATATGGTTCGCACTGCTTTTAAACTTCCAGTGCCAGAACTAGTAGCACCTGTGGTATCCTCATTGGGTTCTTTAAAGGCTCCATTAACTTGTGTGTCTTTTCCGATTCACCCCCTTCTGCGGAGCGTGATTTACCAGGATTGGGCTCGACCTGATAGGATCTTTATCCCTCCTAAGAGGTTCTCTATTCTCTATCCTATGGAAGAGGAATTTTTAAAGAAATGGGCACTCCCCACAGTGGACGCGGCCATTTCCTGCGTGAATAAATCCCTGACCTGTCCGGTTGAAAATGTCCAGATGTTCAAGGATCCGGTCGACAAAAAATTAGAGACCCTACTGAAGGCTTCTTTCACCACAGTAGGTGCCATGGTTCAGCCAGCGGTGGCAGCCATTGGCGTTTGTCAGGCCTTAAAGGATCAGGCAAAACAGATATTAAAGGACATGCCGGCTCAGCAAACTCGTGAATTAGCAGATTTCCCTAGGGCTCTCTGCTTTGCAGTAGATGCTATTAAGGACTCCATCCAACAGGCATCCCGGTTATCTCTGCTGGTGGTTCACATGCGTCGTCTTTTGTGGCTAAAGAACTGGTCAGCAGAGGCACCCTGCAAAAAGCTTTTAGCAGGGTTTCCCTTTCATGGGGGAAGACTATTCGGTGAAGACCTAGATAAATATATCCAAACCATATCAAGTGGTAAAAGTTCTTCCTTACCGGTCAAGAAAAGACCGCGTGGGCCCGCGTTTAAACGACAGGCCTTTGCAGGCTCGGCCCCTTCGACTTCCCGTCAGTATCGACGGCCTCCCGGGCGTTCAGCAGTTAATAGCCGCCCACAGGGACAAGCCGCAGCAAACAAGAGGCCCTGGTCTCGCAAGCCGGCTAAACCAGTCATCAAGTCAGATTCATGAAGGGGCGCCCCCACTCTCTTGGGTGGGGGGAAGACTTCAGTTTTTCTCCGAAGTCTGGAAGGCCAGAATTCCCGACTCTTGGGTTCGGTCCGTGGTAGCCACAGGCTACAAACTAGAGTTTCGAGAAATCCCCCCTCCTCATTTTCAGGGGTCAAGTCTTCCAAGCGACCCGTTAAAGAGGGCCTCTCTCGTAAAGGCGTTGGATCGCCTCTTGCTCCAAGGAGTAATTGTAGAAGTACCAACCCAAGAAAGGGGTCTGGGATTCTACTCCAACCTTTTTATTATACCAAAACCCAATGGCGACGTCAGGCCTATCCTAGACCTCAAACGCCTAAATCGCTTTCTAAAGATTCAGACCTTTCGTATGGATTCCATACGTTCAGTGACAGCCAGCCTGCATCAAGGCGACTTTCTAGCATCTATAGACATAAAGGATGCATATCTGCATGTGCCGATCTACCCAGCACATCACAAGTTTCTTCGTTTTATGATAGATCAAAGTCATTTCCAGTTCGTAGCCCTCCCTTTCGGGTTGGCAACAGCTCCGCGGGTATTCACAAAGGTGTTAGCCCCGGTGCTAGCCGTCCTAAGGACAGAAGGCATTTTGGTCCTGGCATACCTGGACGATCTCCTGGTTATCGACAGATCAGCTTCCAACCTCAATCATGCAGTAGTCCGCACAGTTCGGCATCTACAAGAATTCGGGTGGGTTGTGAACCAAGGAAAATCGAGGTTGCAACCCACAAGACAGTTGGAATATCTAGGCCTTCGGTTAGATACAGAATGCCAGAGGATATTTTTACCTCAAGAAAAGATCAGGTCATTGACTCAAACAATTCAAATAGTCCTAGGCAAAAAGAGGCCGACTATTCGCCTATGCATGCGACTGCTGGGAAAGATGGTAGCCGCCTTCGAAGCAGTGCCCTATGCCCAGATCCATACCAGAGTTCTCCAGGCAGCTATTCTCTCTGCTTGGAACAGGTCCATACAGGCATTAGACCGTCCATTAGGTCTTTCCCCAGGAGTCAGGCGCAGCCTGTACTGGTGGCTGGTCCCTCAAAAATTGTCAAAAGGGAAAACCTTTTGCCCCATCACGTGGAAAATAGTAACCACAGATGCCAGCCTAACAGGTTGGGGGGCAATCTTAGGAAAACGGACCCAGCAGGGACAGTGGTCAGAGGCAGAAAGTCTGCTTCCCATCAATGTCCTAGAGATCAGAGCTGCTCGGTTGGCCCTGGTCGCCTGGACTCTCCCCCTGCGGTGGCATACATAAACCACCAGGGGGGCACAAGGAGCCTAGCGGCTCAAAGGGAAGTAAACCTGATTTTCTCATGGGCCGAAGCCCATGTACCCTGCATCTCAGCAGTGTTCATCCCAGGGATAGACAATTCTCAAGCAGATTTTTTGAGTCGTCAACAGTTACTCCCGGGAGAGTGGTCTCTTCACCCCCAGGTATTCCAAGAGATTTGCCAAAGATTCGGAGTTCCCGATGTGGACATCATGGCAACAAGATTCAACAAGAAATTGGACAAATTCGTATCCCGAGCCAGGGACCCCTCGGCCTACGGGACCGATGCGTTGGTTTGCCCCTGGCACCAGTTTTCTCTCCTGTATGCGTTCCCTCCACTACAGATGATTCCCCGCCTTCTACGAAGGATCAGGGTGGAGCGCAGGCCGGTTATCCTGGTGGCCCCAGCCTGGCCCAGAAGGGCTTGGTACGCACTCATCGTGAGGATGTCAGTAGGGGCACCGTGGCCACTCCCCCTGCGCCCAGATCTGCTGTCTCAGGGCCCGATCTACCACCCTGCTTCACAGCAGCTAAATTTGATGGCTTGGCGGCTGAATCCCTAATTCTTAAGGGCAGAGGCCTCTCAGCCCAAGTCATATCTACGTTAATTCAGGCTAGAAAGCCAGTCTCTAGAAATATCTATTACAGAGTCTGGAGGACCTATGTGGAGTGGTGCGAGTCTCAAGGAGGGCATCCTCGCAAGTTTTTTATTGACAGGATCTTGCGATTCCTCCAGGTTGGCGTTGACAAGGGGTTGGCTCTTAGTACTCTAAAGGGGCAGGTGTCTGCCTTATCGATATGGTTTCAAAGGCCTTTGGCCACGCATTCGCTTGTGAAAACCTTCTTGCAGGGGTCTTGCATGTGAATCCCCCTATTAGAGCTCCCCTCTGCCCCTGGAATTTAAATCTGGTCTTGTCAGCTTTACAAAAGCAGCCGTTTGAACCTCTGACAGAAATCCCTCTTGTGCTGCTAACCCGAAAGTTGGTTTTCTTGGTGGCTATGGCTTCGGCCAGAAGGGTCTCCGAGCTGGCAGCCTTGTCTTGCAGGGAACCGTACCTGATTCTGCATAAGGACAGAGTGGTTCTGCGGCCTCAACCTTCTTTCCTTCCTAAGGTCATATCCAGTTTTCACTTGAATCAGGACCTAGTCCTACCATCCTTCTTTCCTACTCCCCAGTCCAGAGAGGAAAGACTGCTTCATACTTTGGACGTGGTCCGAGCCATGAGGGTTTATCTCAAGGCTACAGAGAAGATTCGGAAAACAGATGTGCTTTTCGTTCTTCCGGATGGCCCCAAGAAGGGTCAGCCGGCTGCCAAGTCTTCCTTGGCTAGGTGGATTAAGCAGCTGATTTTTCAGGCCTATGGTCTGAAGCGCGTTCCACCTCCCTTATCAGTTAAAGCCCATTCCATGAGGGCCATGAGTGCCTCTTGGGCGGCACACCATCAGATCTCTATAGCACAGGTTTGCAAAGCGGCAACCTGGTCTTCCGTACATACGTTTACTAAATTTTATAAGTTGGACGTCACAAAGGCTACGGACGCAGCATTTGGGCAGGCGGTCCTACGGGCAGCAGTATAGAATCCTCTGGCCCGGTTCACGCCCCCTTTTTTTCTGTTGGTGGAGCTATTTTACCTCCTGATAATGTTTTTTTGTTTGGCTATTTTTGGCCTTACGGTCTCCCTCCCTTCATGGAGCATTGCTTTGGGACATCCCATATGTAATGGCTATGCGCTCTGTGTCCCGTGATGTACGATAAAGAAAAAAGGATTTTTAATAACAGCTTACCTGTAAAATCCTTTTCTTGAAGTACATCACGGGACACAGAGCTCCCACCCCTCTTTTGGGGAACATTGTGTAACCTCGGAGAAATTGCTTGCTACAAAACTGAAGCACTCTCAGTGGGAGGGGGTTATATAGGGAGGAACTTCCTGTGAAGTTGATTACACCAGTGTCCACACCTGAAGGTACCCATATAACCCATATGTAATGGCTATGCGCTCTGTGTCCCGTGATGTACTTCAAGAAAAGGATTTTACAGGTAAGCTGTTATTAAAAATCCTTTTTTTTTTACTTCACAGAAAACTTTGTTTTTTTTCCTCACATAAAGTGATCGTGTGTACGGGGCATAAAGCTCCCCTGCCCTCTGGTCCAGCTGACCAAGCATAGGAGTGTGCAAGTTCTAGCCAGGATTTTAACAGCTGTGAACCGGAAGTGCACAGAACTGATCGCTTCCAGTTCACACTGCTTCAGGGGAGAATGGGAAACCTCAGAAACATGACTGTGGGACAAATCCTGCCTTTTCTTTAGTTTGGTCAGCATCTGACCTTGAGTACCATCAAAGGGTAAGTCTCGATCTTAGCGGTTCTTTTTCAGAGACTGCTTGCTTCACACTTTCTAGTAAAGACCTTTGCATAGGGTGACACTCACATTATCCCTCCTGTACATTTCCCAGTGACTCATTAGATCACAAATTGGTTGTTTTAGTACTTCTAAAACTGCCCTTTTGACAATAAGTGTATATTGATTGGTTTGCCCAAAAGTTTTATAGCATCTACAAATGATGGCACATTTTAATGGAATTTTTTTACCAGTAATGGCGGTGATCAGTGACTTTTAGCAGGACTGCGACATTGCAGCGGACAAGTCGGACACCTAACTGACACTTTTTTGGGGACCAGTGACACTAATACAGTTTTGTTTTTTTCAAAATTGTCCCTATTTTTTTGTTTTATAGAGGGGGAAAAAAACAGAGGTGATTAAAATACCACCAAAACAAAACTATTTGTGGGGGAAAAAAAAAACATACATTTTATTTGTGTACAGTGTCGCAGGACCGCAATTGTCAATTAAAGTAATGCAGTACTGTATCGCAAAAAATGGCCTGTCATGAAGGGAGTAAAACCTTTCTGGGGCTGAAGTGGTTAATGTAACCACTGCAGTAACAAATCATCTACTTGCTGAAAGTGCAGAATCCTTTTCTTTAAACACATTGATTGAATAATCCAAGCCCATTCAGTCTGGCCACAGCATGTCTTCCTCTGTATAAGTACTGGTATGTTGCGGACACTAGGCTGTAAACTCTGTCAGGTATCTGAATGGCCCACACACTCTGCTCTTTAATGAGTGATTATTAAGAAGTGTTTCTTCTTTTCTTCTAGTTGAAAAAGTTGCAAATGAAAGCCAGAAGACACCCCGGGATGTAGTCATGATGGAAAACTTTCATCACATCTTTGCCACTCTCTCCCGCTTGAAGATCTCTTGCCTGGAAACAGAGAAGAGGGATGCCAAGCAGAAATATAATGACCATCTGCAGTCATATGTCATATATTCTTTAGGGCATCCACTGGAAAAACTAAATGTAATCTTTTTTCATTTCTTGTGTTCTAGTGTAGAACTGTCTAAATAAAGTCCTGTTTACACAGGGTTTGCCAAGCTTTTGTAAAGGCCCATACACAAGATCGGATTTTCCGACGGGAATTGTGTGATGACAGGCTGTTGTCGGAAAATCCAACCGTTTGTATGCTCCATCGGACAATTGACGGATTTTCCGCAAAACAAATGTTGGGTAGCATGCGTTAACCACTTGCTTACTGGGCACATAAACCCCCTTCGTGCCCAGGCTAAATTTCAGCTTTCGGCACTGCGTCACTTTAACTGACATTTGCGCAGTTGTGCGACATGGCTCCCAAACAAAATTGGTGTCTTTTTTTTCCCCACAAATAGAGCTTTATTTTGGTGGTATTTGATCGCCCGTGCGGTTTTTATTTTTTGCGTTATAAACAAAAAAAGAGCGACAATTTAAAAATCTATATATATTTTTTACTTGTTGCTATAACAAATATTCCATTTTTTTTTAATAATTTTTTTTCTCAGTTAAGGCCGATACGCATTCTTCTACGTATTTTTGTAAAAAATCGCAATAAGCGTCTGCTTTGCGCAGAAGTGATGGCACCTACAAAATAGGGGACAGAATTATGATTTTTTTTTTACTAGTAATGCGATTTTTATTGGGACTGCGACATTACGGCGGACACTTTTGACACATTTTTGGCGCCATTCACATTTATACACCGACCAGTGCTATAAATATGCACTAATTACTGTATAAATGTGACTGGCATTGAAGGGGTTAACACTAGGGGGTGAGGAAGGGGTTAAATGTGTATCCTGGGTGTGTTCTAACTGTGTGGGGGGGAGGGGGGTGACTGGGGGAGGTGACCGATGCTATGTCCCTATGTAGAAGGGACACAGATCGGTCTCCTCTCTCCCTGACAGGACGTGGAGCTCTGTGTTTACACACAGAGCTCCACGTCCCTGCTATGTCATTGCCGATCGCATGTACCTGGCGGACACCGTGGCCGCCGGGTACATGCATCGAATCCTCGGTGATGCGACGGCACTGTTTTTCCCCGCTGCGCGCCACCCAGTGGCGCGCGCGGGGAATATAACAACATTGACGTCCAAAGACGTGACCCCGGCAGCTCAGGTCCACGCTGTTGACGTCTTTTGTCAATAGCGCGGATCTGAACTGGTTAATATTTTACGACAACAAATGTGTGCTGTTGGATTATCCGATCGTGTGTACAGAAGTCCTTCGGGAAAAAAATCCAAAGTACAAATACACATGCTCAGAAGCAATGCTAACCATAAGACATTAGCAGAAGTTGCCCAAAGGGTGGTGCTAAAGAGCTGAAAAACCACGTAGTTTGTGTTTGTTGGCTGACAATTCTTTGCCGTTTGTATGCATTACAAGTTCCTGGCCAATGCCCTTTGCAAAAAAGTCCTATGCTTTGTTTGCGGAAAATCCGGTCCTGTGTACCAGGCTTGATGCATCTGTAAAGCTTACGGCAATTTTTGGTCAGTTTTTCTTTTTTAAGCCTTTGAAAAAAAAAAAAAACCTAGTATAGGTAAGTTAAAACTTAATGGGAATACTGACTGTTGCACAAAAGCTTGGTGAAAACTTTGAAATGCTTTGCATTTGTACACAGTGCTTCTATACGAGGTGAAGCTTGCATGCACATCATCCTTTTGGAGGGAAGCATGTATTTGTTGCCTTAATGGCTGCGATGGGCTTTTTACACAGGATCCATGGACGTATGTTTTCATGATGAATAAACAAATTATGTTTTTTTTTTGCTTTTCTTCTAGTCTGCCTTTTAGATGCAACTTTCATACATTTGCAAAATGCTGCAGCAAAGCAAATGTTGGGGTGCAGCGTAAAAAAAGCTTTTTTTCTGTTTGCTTATTTTTTTATGTTTTGATAATTAGAATTTTCTAATTTTAATAACTATATTTGTTTATATCGTATCAGATATTCTTTGAAGGGGTAAAAGCTCGCGTGGCACAAGGGATTGGCTATGAAGAAGTAAGCTACCAGCTGGCTTTTAGCAAGCAAGAACTGCGTAAAGTCATAAAGGATTATCCTGGTAAGGAGGTGAAGAAAGGACTGGATAATCTCTACAAGAAGATGGACAAGCATTTGTGTGAGGAAGAGAACTTGTTACAGGTAACCTTTTTTCCCCCAAAACATACTTTTTGAAAAAGTTTTCCTGATCCAGCTTTCTGCATTAAAAGATGTTTAATCACTTCCAGCCCAAGGACATCATATGATGTCCTGGACTTCTATCAGGGATATCTGAATGATGCCTGCCGCTACAGGAATCATTCAGATATCATTATTTCCGGCCGGAAAAAAATTATCATAGCGGCAGTTCCACCACTTGCTCGTTCTTATAGGCGACAGGCATATAACTGCAGGCATCATTCACATATCCCCCCTAAAAGTCAACAACTGGGAAGTGGTTAAAGCGGAAGTAAACCCATCGATTTAACAGTTTCAAAAAGCAGTTAAATTTCCGGCATGCCGGGATTGCCTACTGCCACATTGGTTGTGCTTCTCAACCAAACTGTCAAACCATCCAATGGCTGGTGTCATAACTGATCACATGTGCAGAACTACGGCAGTTGAAGATTAAACATAGGCCAATATGGCAGCTTCCCTGGCTGAAAATGATAGAAGGGTTTACTTCCACTTTAAAGATTACTGTTCATAGTCATCCTCTAATTGCAGTAACAATTCGGATATTGGAGCTAAGAAATGGTCCATCTGTGTAGGCCAAGTTCATACCATTTTGTGACATGACCTTATGCTTCGTACACACGATCATTTTTCAGGTTATAAAAAAGAAACATTTTCAGGCTCTAGAAAAAACGAACTTTTTTTCAACTTCATCATTAAAACGGCCTTGCCTACACACTATCGTAAAAAACGGCACTATAAATGTGGATAACGCCACCCTTTGGGCTGCTTTCGCTGATTTCATGATAATAAAAGACGATTTGCGCTTCTCTGTCTGTTACAGCGTGATGAATGTGCTTACTCCATTATGAACGGTAGTTTTACCAGAATGTTCGCTCCGGTCTCATAACTTGCTTCTGAGCATGCGCAGGTTTTACACGTCATTAAAGCCCACACACAATCATTTTTTACAACCCAAAAAGCAAAATAGTTTAACTACATGCCGACCGCCCACCGCAGTTATACGGCGGCAGGTCGGCACTGCTAGGCGAGAGCACGTAGCTCTACGTCCGATCTTTTGCGGCCGCTAGGGGGCGCGCGGCAGCCGAGTCCCGCGAGTCCCGATCGCCGCCAGGCACACACACGCGTGCTCGTTCGTTACAGAGCGGGGAACCGGGAGCTATGTGTGTAAACACATAGCTCTCGGTCCTGTCAGCGGGGAAACGCTGATCTTCTGTTCATACAATGTATGAACAGGAGATCAGTGATTCCCTCTAGTGAGGCCACCCCCCCCCCCCCATACAGTTAGAACACACCAGGAACATACTTAACCCTTTCCCCGCCCCCTAGTGTTAACCCCTTCACTGCCAATGGCATTTTTATAGTAATCCAATGCATTTATATAGCATCGATCGCTATAAAAATGCCAATAGTCCCAAAAATGTGTCAAAAGTGTCCGATGTGTCCACCATAATATCGCAGTACCGAAAAAAACCGCTGAACGCCGCCATTACTAGTAAAAAAAAAAATATTAATAAAAATGCCATAAAACTACCCCCTTTTTTGTAAACGCTATAAATTTTGCGCAAACCAATCAATAAACGCTAATTGCGATTTTTTTTTTTTTTTACGAAAAATATGTAGAAGAATACGTATCAACCTAAACTGAGGAAAAAAATTTTTTTTAGATATTTTTTGGGGATATTTATTATAGCAAAATGTAAAAATATTGCATTTTTTTCAAAATAGTGGCTCTATTTTTGTTTATAGCGCAAAAAATAAAAACCGCAGAGATGATCACATACCACCAAAAGAAAGCTCTATTTGTGAGAAAAAAAGGACGCCAATTTTGTTTCGGAGCCACATCGCACGACCGCGCAATTGTCAGTTAAAGCGATGCAGTGCCGAATCGCAAAAAGTGCTCTGGTCAGGAAGGGGGTAAATCCTTCCGGGGCTGAAGTGGTTAAAATGTCGTGAAAAAATAGAGCATGTTCGAAAATAAATTTGCCCATTTTTCAGAACCCGAAAAATGATCGTGTGTAAGCGGCATAACATCTGCTGTTCTACGGTTTCTTTTTGTGTAATTTTTGCCTCATAGTGCATTCCTAATTCCAGGCATTTGTTATGTTTTCTCTTCCTCCCTAGGTGGTCTGGCACACAATGCAGGATGAGTTCATCCGTCAGTACAAGCACTTTGAAGGTTTGATTGAGAAATGTTACACTGGAGTTGGTATTACCATGGAATTCACCATCCAGGACATCTTGGAATATTTCTCCAGTATTGCACAATCTCATTAGCAAGTCTACATGTAATAAAGATCAGGGAACTAGCACTTTAGGTGTCATTTATATACAAGGATATGAGTGGTGGAATTGTCTTTTGACTGGTCAAGGAGGAATCTTGACCATTTAAGTGTAGAATGAACTAAGTACATTTAAGCCACCCGCCATTATTTAATGCTAAACACTGTAGTGTAGGTGGGGTCCAGGTAATTTAAGGTAAAAAGAGATGAATCTGCGCCACAGACAATTTAAATAAAATAGTGTAGGGGTCCAGGTAATTGTTTGGAGAACTGTAATATTGCAATTGTCACAGACAATGACACTGGGCTTACTAGACAAATGGCAGCGCTGTTCAGTGTACCATAAGTCTTTCATGAATCATGCTTGAAAAAACATTACTGCAATATTTGCTATATTCACATCTAAAATAAAGTGTCAATATTGGTGATCCATACATTCTGTTAATCGAACAAGTATTGTACACACATTTTTATCATTTCCATGCTTTGATAAAGTCTTTGGAATGGCTGAACCACAGAGAAGATAACCATTTATTTCAATTTCTACTTGAGTAGTAGGAGGCCAGGGAAAAATACCTTTGGCAATACCTTTGTCTAAAATGACTTGCACCGTACGACACAAAGCGACAGCTGTACGTGAATATGTTGGATCTATAATCTTAGGCTACATTCACACATAGCCGACTCTGTCGCAGTCCGTTCCGACAGGGTCCGCCTGTGTCCGCCAGCTCAGCGGGAGATCAGTCCGCAGATCTCCGCTGAGCCGACGGATGACAAGCTCACTGAGCGGGGAGGAGCTTGTCGAGCCCCGCTGTCCTCTATTGAGCGATGCTGTCCGTTTTCATCAGATCTTATCCGATCCGCATGGACGGAAGGGGACGTGAGCCACATACGTTTGTTTTTAGCGGATCGGATCAGGTCGGATGTCAGCGGACATGTCTCCGCTGACATCCGGCGCTCCATAGAGATGCATGGAGCGCCCGTTCAAGTCCGCCTGAAAAACTGACAGACGGACCTGAAGGGATCCATGTGTGAATGAGGCCTTAGACTGCATGTCTAATTGTCTGCTTCTCAGTATGCATTATACACTCGTACCCAGATCTGAAGGCTGCTATTGAAGGGATTTTCAAACCATTGACACATGGCAGATGATGCAGTAAAGTGGTTGGCTTTATGATGTTAAAGGGGACTCCCAGGCATGTTTCATGTTTATTAAAAGTCAGCAGCTACAAAAAGTGTAGCTGCTGGCTTTTATTAAACATGCACTCACCTGCTCCACGGTCCAGCATCGTACCGGCCGGAGCTCCTCTCCCCCTCTCCGGACAGCGTCCTTATTGCTACTGTGCACACCCGGCCGTGACAGCTGCGCTGTCTGATTGGAAAGGCGACCTGTCAAGTGTCCCAGGCGATCGCCTACAGGGAGGGGCTGCCAAAAGGCGATATGACGTATCACCTTAGCGGCCCCTCGGCGGAAGGAGGAAGTGGGACAGGATGTCCCACTCTTCCTGAAGCCCCCACTCCCCCCCCCCCCCCAAAAAAAAACCTACATGACAAATGTGGCACGTAAGGGGGCGAGGAGTGGATTAAGCGGAAGTTCCACATTTGGGTAGAACTCCGCTTTAAGTAGATGGCCATTGGTTGGCAAATGCCATACCGAATCAAGATGAAAATCTGCTAAATATCTACATACATGGATACACACATCCTATCCAGGATGGTGACCCCACTGCTCACTACTGCATCTTCTTGTGTCACCTGGCTGCTCATTCAACCAACATGGAGCATAGTAACCGTGCTAGTTAGATTTGTGTAATGAAATAGTCTGCATAGCTTTTTTAATTTGCTATGCAGGGGGATTGTGGGAGAATGGTGCATATATAATTTTCAGACAGTCACTTTTGATATTTTAAGATGCGTTCATTGATTTATTAATTAATACATAGAGACCTAAAACTGGTACGCAGGATCTGGTGCCAGAGCAGGATCGCGGGACTACAGTACAGTAGGGGATGAGGAGAGGGGGTCCAGTGTAAGGTCACCTTACAGATTTCTGTAAAGTTGAACTTACATTTTAATTGAACAAGCGGAAGTTAGCTGATTTTTTTTCCTATGTACAGCTGCACCAGATTCTGTATACCAGTTTTAGTAAATCTCCCCCATAGTGTACTTCCACTTTTGTATCCTAATTGGCACACTACCCACGTTATATGTGTTATATGTCTCCATTCACATAGCATAACTTAAAGCGGTGTTCCAGCTGCAAATATTTTTTTTTTAAAGTCGGCAGCTACAAACATTGTAGCTGCTGACTTTTAATAAGGACACTTACCTGTCCAAGGAACCCACAATTCCCCCCCCCCCCCCCAAGGCCGATCTATCCATCAGGTGGCGGCACCACCATTCCCACAAAGGCAAACCGGCAGTGGAGCCTTGCAGCTCCTACTGCAATTTGCCCGGCGCTTTGTGAATAGTCAGCTTGTCTTCGGGGACACACACAGGTCCCAGAAGACAACAGTGGAGATCAGCGCAGAAGATGACGCGATGTCGTGGGAGAAAATATAGAGAACACACAAAGCGCTTGGGGTATGTACTTTGTCTACAGTATCAAATTGATAAACCAATATAATAAAAAAAGGAATGTCTATGAGCTCTCAGATGGAAATGCCCAGACAGTCTGTGGCCCCTGTGCAGGGGTACCAGGAATTCTTTAGTGAGGCTCATTGGAGACATGGCCATCAAGGCACAGAGACCACTGAGCATTTCCAGCTGAGTGCTACCTTTCTAAGCATCTAGTGCAGGATCCATGCGCTTTAAGCGGTGGGATTGACTGTCGCATCTCCTTGTCTGGCAAATAGGCTGACAGCCAATGGTAGTACATTTCAACCTATGGAGCTGGTTCTTCAATTTATGTTAATGGAACTGTTAATTTTTATGCATATACGAGTGCTGATCTTTTACAAGACCCTGCAGGTCAATAAACTTTTATATTCTAAATCCTAAGGGCATTTTGTTATTATTATATTGGTTTATCAATTTGATACTGTGGACAATGTTCATACCCTAAGCCAGTGATGGCGAACCTTGGCACCCCAGATGTTTTGGAACTGTATTTCCCATGATGCTAAACAATACTCATGGTGCATGAGCATCATGGGAAATATAGTTCCAAAACATCTGGGGTGCCAAGGTTCGCCATCACTGCTCTAAGCGCTTTAGAAGAAGTTGTGTGTTCTCTCTATTTGTACACTGGACTGTCTTGTATCTTTAAAGTTAGCAATAGCGTGCTGTGTCTTGAGCTTAGGAGATTGATGTTGAATGGAGTGATCGTGTTATTCTATAGCCTCGTACACACGATCGGATTTCCATCGGACAAATCCGTGGATTTTTGTCCGAAGGGCGGTGGCCGTGAACTTGTTCTGCATACAGACGGCAGAACTTTTTCAGCCAATATTCATGAAACTACGTGTTTTTTCTGCTCTTTAGCGCCACCCTTTGGGCAACTTCTGCCCATGTTGTCTTATGGTTAGTATTAGTTCGGAGCATGCATGTTTGTTCTTTGGATTTTAGTCCGACAGATTTGTGTACACACGATCGGATAATCCGACGGAACACATTTGTTGTCGGACAATTTTGAGAGCATGACTATCCAACATTTGTTGTCGGAAATTCCAACAACAATTTGCCGATGGAGCATACAGACGGTCGGATTATCCGTCAACACCCTGTCATCACACAATTGTTATCGGAATATCTGATCGTGTGTACGGGCCTTAAGAATGTCTCCTCTGTAAAGCAGAACTTGTTTCTCACAAGAACCTTCCAATGCCCCGTCTTTAAAGTAAAACTTAAATGTCGTTTTCAGTTACCATTAGTTCCTAACTTTGTAGATTATAAAAATAGTATTTATTCAGGAGTCCCAATCCAGTGGCTTGAGGGCTATGTGTGGGCTCTGAATTATGGTGCCTGAATGCCACCTAAACTACAGAGGTGAAATGATTATTTTACATTATATGTCCACCACTACTATTACAGACTATGTATATGCAGAGTACAAAACTGAGTGGAATTCCAAGGGTTAACATTAGTAGAGTTGCGTTTTACTTCGTAGAACCTTTATCTGCGAGGAGGGAAGTTATTAAAAAAAAAAAAAATTCCAGCAAATACAGATCAAATTCTTGAAGTTTGTTCGTGTACATCTGAAATATACTGCATAGAAAAAAGAACCAAAGATTTCCTATATACATCCTGACATTATTCTAACAATCGATCTGAGATAAATTCACATTAAAATAGTGTACTTGGCTTGTGAAAATCCCTTTTAAATATTGCCACTTTTTTTTCTTTAAACGTGGCACACAAGCTCATGAAATTTAGGGATCCCTGATTAAAGCGTTATTGAACTCAAACCCAAAAATGTAATATATTGCAGCTTACCAATCAGATGTGGTGATTGGAATAGTTCTTTTTTTTTTAGGCTGCTTTTCCCTCTGTTTTCACCTGGTTATCTGGCAAGTAACACATCTCCTGTATTAGGCTCGATTCACACCTATGCATGTTGCTTTTGAGCATTTTTGCGGTGCTTGCTGCGTTTTTTCGCCATTCGTTTTTACCGCGATTTGCATTTTGTTTTTGTTTTTTTTAGCCAGCAATTTTTAGTTTTTTACATTTCCTTTAACTACCAGCTATAAACAGGTTTAAAAAAAAAAATGCAAATTGCGACAAAAACGCAGTACTTGCATTTTGGATTCGGGTCCATTGATTTATATTACATGCTAAACGCTGCTTTTTGCGGGGGAAAAAAGTCCCTGGCCCTTTCCAAAAACACAAAGGCATAACAAAGCATTGATGTGAACATGTTCTATAGGAAACCATGTTTAAAAATGTCCCTGCATTTCTGAAAAATGCCTCAAAAAACACATTAGTGTGAATGTAGCCTTAGCGTGCCCCGTCTCCGGGTGTATGAGCACAGGGGCCACCTTTTGGACAGCAACATTGTCAGGTTGGGGGGGGGGTTATGTGCTAGCAAATTCCGTCACAGCAAACTTTTTTTTTTTTTTTACCTTTTTGGCATAAAAGTTTTCCATAAATTAAAAGCTGATCGTTTTAATCACCCCCTACCACTGGTAAATGATCTGTCTCATCCCTGTAACTGCAAGAGTTTTTTTTGTTGAAAAACAGACTTTCCGTCTGGATCACCAGATGAAAATAGAAGAAAGAAAGTCTTAAAAAGGAAGCAAATGCAGCCATCACATCTAAGAATTGGTATGTGCCAGTTATTTGCCAAATCCTTGTGACTGTTCGTGTTCATGCAAGGGTACATTTTTTTTTTTTTTTAACGCTGTCAGCAGGTTTACTTGGATTGGTCAGTCAATCTAAAGTTGGCAGAAGAAATGCTATCTAGCAGTGTGGTTCATCAGCTAAATGGACCAGACTGGGTGCAAATGGGGGGGGGGGGGGCTGAAAAGAAAAATGTGTCTAAATGTATACCCATTTTTACTTTGCTTTGAAAACACTGTTACTATTTTTAAACCTGTTTTCAGTGGGATTTGTATCTTGTGGAATATTGTACATATTAAAAAGTATGACTACAAATCTGTAATTTTTTATTTTTTTGTCCAAATGTATATTTTCAGAGATGAATGTTGTGGTAATTAAGGGATTATACTTAAAGTGATTTGTAGAGATTCACAGGGGAGTTGTCTGAGCATGGCTGTGTGAGGACCCACAGGCAGGAGCTCCGTCCATACCACCGAGATACAACCAAAGCTGATAGCTGTTTAGCTTTTCAGTCGTTTTGATGCTTGGCGCTCGGTATGAGCATAATTAAGCAGCGGATAACACGAACCTTCCGCAAGGTGGGGGAGCAGAGCGAGACACAGCCTTATATCCAGCGATACTTCCCGACAACACAGAGATGGGAACCAAACACACAGCCAGAACCTCCGAGAGCGGTGCAAGTTTTGGGAGAAGGCCTGGAGCGGAAGAGCAGTGTGTGTGGCTGGAACACTGTTGTGGAAAGCCCGGCCGGTCAGCGTGAGATGGAGCAAGATCTGAGGGCTTTGATACAAGCCCTACCCACGAGGATGGACTTGGAGGCACTACCCACTAAAATGGACATAGAAGCCCTCATTGCCAAAGTTGAGGAGCTGACATACCTTCTGTATCTCCACATACACCTGTTGTATCGGAGCGTCTGGATGCAGGAGAGGTAAGAGTATCTTCGTTGGAAAAAACGGTGTGCAAGTTGAAGAAAGAGAAGGAAGAACATATAGAAATGGTCTCGGAGATGCAGCTTCAGATTGAAGAGCTGGGGGATCGTAGCCGCCACTGCAATTTGAGGCTACGGGGGGGTTCTGGAAGCCGCAGACCAAGAAAACCTACAGGAGAAGGTAATTGGCATTTTCCATGTGATATTAGAGGGGAAATCCCCACCGAATATGGACCTGGACAGAGTACATAGGGCCTTTGGCCCCAAATCGGTAGACCCCGGGACATTATATGTCGCCTGCATAGATATACGCACAAAGAAGTTATACTAAGGAAAGCATGAGATATGGGTGCAGTTGAAGTAGCGGGGTCCATGGTGAACATTTTGCCAGACCTCTCCTGAGCCACACTACAGTGCAGGGCAATGCTGCAGACTGTACTGGACTGTGTGCGGCAGGAGGGGGGGGGACATATCGATGGAGGTACCCCCTTGCAGTGGCTATAAAAAAAGAATGCGGCTATGTTTATATTACAAACATACAATGATCTCCCTGGACTGGTTTTTTTCTTTTCTGAAGGTGGAGCCTTTTACAGTACCCAACTGGAGACTACCTATCAAAAATTTAAGGAACATTAGAGATACTCAAACTTCTGAAATAAGACAGCAGGCAGATAAAAAATAGAACTGCCCTTGTAGGAGAATAACCATCTAAAGTAGTAGATAAGACTGAGGCATAGAAAGAGATTCTTATTATGTTCTATTTTTTGAGAGCTATTTATGCCTTCCTTAAATTTGAATTCCTTGATATATATTGGATTTTCTTCTGTTTTTGTTGCTTTTTTTTTTGCTTTTTTTTTTTTTAAAGTAAACTCCCTGAATTGGGTGGGGGGGGGGGGGGTAATGAAGTTTAATTTAATTAATTAAATACAAAAAAAAAGCCGTGCCATAGATGAAAAAATTATTGCCTAAGAATGGAATATGAGATATAAATCAAGTCCAGTTTGAGCAATAGACTCTGTAGGTTGTTGATGGAATGCAGTTCATATAAATATAAAATCCTGAAAATCCACCACCAGAGTGACCTATATGATGTAATAAAGTGACCCTTCACCGATAAATTGGGCAAGCTTTCTGAGTCGTTGACTATAGCCCAGCTGCGGCCTTTGGTAGACTCACAAAATCACAGGGGGAGACCGGTCCCAGGGAGGTAACAAGCGTCAGGTGTATTTCACAGAGTCGTCCAATGTAAAGAAAGAAAAAGAAGAAGCACCATAGCGTAATTCCATAAACAACTATAGTATTTATTAAAAACAAATATACTCACAGACGTAGGTATAAAAACCGCATATAAAAGAGAAATTGCCAGCCGGCAGATTTTAGGAGCCCATCCTCCTTAGTGTGGTGACGTCGACGTTCCGACGTTTCCGTAAGCGATACGCGGCGTAAAGATAAAGCAGCCCCCTAGTGGAGTATCCTATGTTAAGTATAGCCGTCGTCATCGCGTCGGAAAGAAAAAAATCGCGTCGCTTGCGTAAAACATCCATGAATGGGGGTTTGACGTCATTGACGTTCACTGACAGAATTTGGAGCATGCGCACTGGGATGCATTGACAGTCGACGCATGGGCAGTACGTTCACCGCGGGATCGCGCTTAGTTTAAATAATACACGCCCCGTACCCGCCCAATTTGAATTCTGCCGGCTCATTTACGATACGCTGCCGCAACTTTAGGAGCAAGTGCTTCATGAATAACAGCACTTGCTCCTAAAATTTCGCCAGAGTAACGTAAATGAGAAATGTTACTCCAGAGCAAAGATGCTCCCATCTACCTGAATCTGGCCCAACATCGTGGATGACACTAGTACATATACTTTGTTACCAAGTGACCCCAAATACAAAAGAGATCTGGAGGTACTCATTGGAAGGGGGTTCTATGAGGGAATAGTTTCTCCTAAGGAGAGACTTTATTTGATACCTAAGGCCCCCCATACTCCAACCATATACTATCTACCCAAACTCCATAAAAATCCGGTCTGCCCCCCGGGACGTCCTATAGTGAGTGGTATCGATTCCATTACATCCCGGGTGAGCAGCCCTGTATGGTGCAAGGAATAAAAAAAGGAAAAGGAATGAACTATCTAGCCCCCCCCCCCCCCCTAAGCTTTAGCCCATTGACACTTACATGATGGCAGATTGCGTTCCCAATGAGGAAACACTGCAGGACCCCATGAAGACCCATAGAAGAGGTTCCCAGGCTTTTCAGCATATTTAGCAGCCCGAGTGCTGGGACTCTTCACACTGGGAGAGGCTTGAACCCAGATGAGTACTGCACTGAGGCAGAGGGGGGGGGGACAAAGAACTGTTTACTCTTCACTGGTGCATGGAGGTTTGAGGGGGGAAAAAAATGGGGGGGGGGGGGGGGGACCTAACTAGGCTTTTTTTTTTTTATACTGGTCCTGAGGGAGTGATCAAGAAGCGGAGCTCTATCACTAGTATGCTGCCTTGTTGGTGTCAAGAAAAGACTGTTTTGATGTTGAATTTTAAAAGAAGTGGCAAGCCTGCTGATCTCACGGGTTTGCTATTCTGACAGAACACCTCTGCTTTTGTAATTCAGCATCAAAACAGTCAGACGGATTTCTAAATCCTCTATTTTACTATATAAACTCAGTTTAGTAGTAAAAATAAGTGTGAAATGCAAGAATGTGGTGGGTGTAAAAAGATGTTCTACTTGCTACCCTCTGACCGTAGGCTGACTGTGGACGAGTGCGGGGTCTATCAAGATGGCCGTGACGCAACATCATTTTCTGTCACAAAATCTGGCGGGTCGCCTAATCTGACAAAACATCTGCTCCCAGGGACATTAACATTGGGTGAGTTGTATGGTGACAGGCCAGTGTTTAATCAGATTAGGTGTCACGAAAGTGACGTTTTGTCGCCACCATCTTGCTACACCCCGCAGTTCTCCACAGTAAAGATGCACTGAGAAGGGGACATCTTGTTACACCCACTAGAGTTTTGCATTTTACACTTATCTATAACTACAAACTGAGATTCTATAGTGAAATACCGTACTAAGAACTCCATCTGACTGCTGATCTCACAGGTTTGTTAATTGAACAGAAGTTCGCTGCTTCTAAAATTCATCTAAACAGTCAAACGGAGTTCTAATTTGTATTTCACTATATAAAATCAGTTTGCTGTTAAAAATAAGTGTAAGAAGCAAAACTCCAGTGGGTGTAACAAGATGCTCGCTTGCCCCCTTCTTACTATATCCTTACTGTGGAGAGGAGTGCTGGGTGTAGCAAGATGGCGGAGGCGACGACACGTCATTTCCTACACATTCTGACGGGTCGCCTAATCTGATGAAATCCCGGGCACAGCTCACACATTGACCAATCATCCTTTACTAACACTCGTTCTTCCGAACAATTATGGGCTGGGCAGACAGCAGGGGTCCCTTTGATTGGTCGGCTGTACATCTATGTGAATGGCTCTGTCAACCGTTTCCTGTGTAGCAGCGCTGGGTGTGCTGACAGCTCCCCTCCTCTCACTTCCTCGGCAGCAGATTGGTGCAGACAGGTACCGCTCTGACCAATGACCGCTCACTACTAGTTCAAGTCCCAGAGTTCATCGGAGGCGTGTCTATGGTGGGCGGAACGGTAGCCTTCCTCCGCCCCATCTGCCCAGCCCCTGTCACAATTGGAGCTCGTGATTGGGGGTGTCTGGCATGGTAATAGCTGGAAGGGGCGGGCTGAGGAACGTTGCTATGGGTGACAGGCTGTGCGCTTCCTTGGCCCAAACCGGGCTTCCTGCGCGCCATTTTCGAACCGCTCCTCCGCCTGCCGCTGTGTCCTCTGACCAGTGCCAGCTTCCTGAGCATGTCACCTAGCAACCCCTCTCCGGACACTGGGAGGAAGACGGGAGCGCTGTGACGAGCTGGACACTCCACTGCCTGCTGTGTAAGTGCCCAGCTGTACCCTCACCTGTGACTTCCTGGTGTCCCCCCTCTCTCGTCCCGGGGTGTCCCCCCCACTCTCTCGTCCCGGGGTGTCCCCCCCACTCTCTCGTCCCGGGGTGTCCCCCCCCTCTCTCTCGTCCCGGGGTGTCCCCCCCACTCTCTCGTCCCGGGGTGTCCCCCCCCCCCCTCTCTCGTCCCGGGGTGTCCCCCCCCCCCCTCTCTCGTCCCGGGGTGTCCCCCCCCCTCTCTCGTCCTGGGGTGTCCCCCCCTCTCTCGTCCTGGGGTGTCCCCCCCCCCCTCTCTCTCGTCCCGGGGTGTCCCCCCCCTCTCTCTCGTCCCGGGGTGTCCCCCCCCCCTCTCTCTCGTCCCGGGGTGTCCCCCCCTCTCTCTCGTCCCGGGGTGTCCCCCCCCCTCTCTCTCGTCCCGGGGTGTCCCCCCCCCCCCTCGTCTTCCCTCTCTTTTCCTGGTGTTGTCCGGAGAGAGACCAGGGTGAGTCAGTGCCTTCCACAATGGGCAAGTCTTATGGGAGAGTATGTGTAGGAGAGGAGTGCTGAGGGACATGGGACAGTGTGTGTAGGAGAGGAGTGCTGAGGGACATGGGACAGTGTGTGTAGGAGAGGAGTGCGGAGGGACATGGGACAGTGTGTGTAGGAGAGGAGTGCGGAGGGACATGGGACAGTGTGTGTAGGAGAGGAGCGCTGAGGGACATGGGACAGTGTGTGTAGGAGAGGAGCGCTGAGGGACATGGGACAGTGTGTGTAGGAGAGGAGCGCTGAGGGACATGGGACAGTGTGTGTAGGAGAGGAGTGCGGAGGGACATGGGACAGTGTGTGTAGGAGAGGAGTGCGGAGGGACATGGGACAGTGTGTGTAGGAGAGGAGCGCTGAGGGACATGGGACAGTGTGTGTAGGAGAGGAGCGCTGAGGGACATGGGACAGTGTGTGTAGGAGAGGAGCGGAGGGACATGGGACAGTGTGTGTAGGAGAGGAGCGCTGAGGGACATGGGACAGTGTGTGTAGGAGAGGAGCGCGGAGGGACATGGGACAGTGTGTGTAGGAGAGGAGCGCGGAGGGACATGGGACAGTGTGTGTAGGAGAGGAGCGCGGAGGGACATGGGACAGTGTGTGTAGGAGAGGAGTGCGGAGGGACATGGGACAGTGTGTGTGAGTGCGGAGGGACATGGGACAGTGTGTGTAGGAGAGGAGTGCGGAGGGGGACAGTGTGTGTAGGAGAGGAGTGCGGAGGGACATGGGACAGTGTGTGTAGGAGAGGAGAGGGACATGGGACAGTGTGTGTAGGAGAGGAGTGCGGAGGGACATGGGACAGTGTGTGTAGGAGAGGAGGAGGGACATGGGACAGTGTGTGTAGGAGAGAGTGCGGAGGGACATGGGACAGTGTGTGTAGGAGAGGAGTGCGGAGGGACATGGGACAGTGTGTGTAGGAGAGGAGTGCGGAGGGACATGGGACAGTGTGTGTAGGAGAGGAGTGCGGAGGGACATGGGACAGTGTGTGTAGGAGAGGAGTGCGAGGGACATGGGACAGTGTGTGTAGAGAGGAGGAGGGACATGGGACAGTGTGTGTAGGAGAGGAGCGCCGAGGGACATGGGACAGTGTGTGTAGGAGAGGAGCGCCGAGGGACATGGGACAGTGTGTGTAGGAGAGGAGCGCGGAGGGACATGGGACAGTGTGTGTAGGAGAGGAGCGCGGAGGGACATGGGACAGTGTGTGTAGGAGAGGAGTGCGGAGGGACATGGGACAGTGTGTGTAGGAGAGGAGTGTGGAGGGACATGGGACAGTGTGTGTAGGAGAGGAGTGCGGAGGGACATGGGACAGTGTGTGTAGGAGAGGAGTGCGGAGGGACATGGGACAGTGTGTGTAGGAGAGGAGTGCGGAGGGACATGGGACAGTGTGTGTAGGAGAGGAGTGCGGAGGGACATGGGACAGTGTGTGTAGGAGAGGAGTGCGGAGGGACATGGGACAGTGTGTGTAGGAGAGGAGTGCGGAGGGACATGGGACAGTGTGTGTAGGAGAGGAGTGCGGAGGGACATGGGACAGTGTGTGTAGGAGAGGAGTGCGGAGGGACATGGGACAGTGTGTGTAGGAGAGGAGTGCGGAGGGACATGGGACGAGGGACATGGGACAGTGTGTGTAGGAGAGGAGCGCGGAGGGACATGGGACAGTGTGTGTAGGAGAGGAGCGCTGAGGGACATGGGACAGTGTGTGTAGGAGAGGAGCGCGGAGGGACATGGGACAGTGTGTGTAGGAGAGGAGTGCGGAGGGACATGGGACAGTGTGTGTAGGAGAGGGAGTGCGGAGGGACATGGGACAGTGTGTGTAGGAGAGGAGTGCGGAGGGACATGGGACAGTGTGTGTAGGAGAGGAGTGCGGAGGGACATGGGACAGTGTGTGTAGGAGAGGAGTGCGGAGGGACATGGGACAGTGTGTGTAGGAGAGGAGTGCGGAGGGACATGGGACAGTGTGTGTAGGAGAGGAGTGCGGAGGGACATGGGACAGTGTGTGTAGGAGAGGAGTGCGGAGGGACATGGGACAGTGTGTGTAGGAGAGGAGCGCGGAGGGACATGGGACAGTGTGTGTAGGAGAGGAGCGCTGAGGGACATGGGACAGTGTGTGTAGGAGAGGAGTGCGGAGGGACATGGGACAGTGTGTGTAGGAGAGGAGTGCGGAGGGACATGGGACAGTGTGTGTAGGAGAGGAGTGCGGAGGGACATGGGACAGTGTGTGTAGGAGAGGAGTGCGGAGGGACATGGGACAGTGTGTGTAGGAGAGGAGTGCGGAGGGACATGGGACAGTGTGTGTAGGAGAGGAGTGCGGAGGGACATGGGACAGTGTGTGTAGGAGAGGAGTGCGGAGGGACATGGGACAGTGTGTGTAGGAGAGGAGTGCGGAGGGACATGGGACAGTGTGTGTAGGAGAGGAGCGCGGAGGGACATGGGACAGTGTGTGTAGGAGAGGAGCGCGGAGGGACATGGGACAGTGTGTGTAGGAGAGGAGTGCGGAGGGACATGGGACAGTGTGTGTAGGAGAGGAGTGCGGAGGGACATGGGACAGTGTGTGTAGGAGAGGAGTGCGGAGGGACATGGGACAGTGTGTGTAGGAGAGGAGTGCGGAGGGACATGGGACAGTGTGTGTAGGAGAGAGAGTGCGGAGGGACATGGGACAGTGTGTGTAGGAGAGGAGTGCGGAGGGACATGGGACAGTGTGTGTAGGAGAGGAGTGCGGAGGGACATGGGACAGTGTGTGTAGGAGAGGAGTGCGGAGGGACATGGGACAGTGTGTGTAGGAGAGGAGTGCGGAGGGACATGGGACAGTGTGTGTAGGAGAGGAGTGCGGAGGGACATGGGACAGTGTGTGTAGGAGAGGAGTGCGGAGGGACATGGGACAGTGTGTGTAGGAGAGGAGCGCGGAGGGACATGGGACAGTGTGTGTAGGAGAGGAGTGCGGAGGGACATGGGACAGTGTGTGTAGGAGAGGAGCGGAGGGACATGGGACAGTGTGTGTAGGAGAGGAGTGCGGAGGGACATGGGACAGTGTGTGTAGGAGAGGAGTGCGGAGGGACATGGGACAGTGTGTGTAGGAGAGGAGTGCGGAGGGACATGGGACAGTGTGTGTAGGAGAGGAGTGCGGAGGGACATGGGACAGTGTGTGTAGGAGAGGAGCGCGGAGGGACATGGGACAGTGTGTGTAGGAGAGGAGTGCGGAGGGACATGGGACAGTGTGTGTAGGAGAGGAGTGGAGGGACATGGGACAGTGTGTGTAGGAGAGGAGTGCGGAGGGACATGGGACAGTGTGTGTAGGAGAGGAGCGCTGAGGGACATGGGACAGTGTGTGTAGGAGAGGAGTGCGGAGGGACATGGGACAGTGTGTGTAGGAGAGGAGCGCTGAGGGACATGGGACAGTGTGTGTAGGAGAGGAGTGCGGAGGGACATGGGACAGTGTGTGTAGGAGAGGAGTGCGGAGGGACATGGGACAGTGTGTGTAGGAGAGGAGTGCGGAGGGACATGGGACAGTGTGTGTAGGAGAGGAGTGCGGAGGGACATGGGACAGTGTGTGTAGGAGAGGAGTGCGGAGGGACATGGGACAGTGTGTGTAGGAGAGGAGTGCGGAGGGACATGGGACAGTGTGTGTAGGAGAGGAGTGCGGAGGGACATGGGACAGTGTGTGTAGGAGAGGAGTGCGGAGGGACATGGGACAGTGTGTGTAGGAGAGGAGCGGAGGGACATGGGACAGTGTGTGTAGGGAGGAGGAGGGACATGGGACAGTGTGTGTAGGAGAGGAGTGGAGGGACATGGGACAGTGTGTGTAGGAGAGGAGCGCGGAGGGACATGGGACAGTGTGTGTAGGAGAGGAGTGCGGAGGGACATGGGACAGTGTGTGTAGGAGAGGAGTGCGGAGGGACATGGGACAGTGTGTGTAGGAGAGGAGCGCGGAGGGACATGGGACAGTGTGTGTAGGAGAGGAGTGCGGAGGGACATGGGACAGTGTGTGTAGGAGAGGAGTGCGGAGGGACATGGGACAGTGTGTGTAGGAGAGGAGCGCGGAGGGACATGGGACAGTGTGTGTAGGAGAGGAGCGCTGAGGGACATGGGACAGTGTGTGTAGGAGAGGAGTGCGGAGGGACATGGGACAGTGTGTGTAGGAGAGGAGTGCGGAGGGACATGGGACAGTGTGTGTAGGAGAGGAGTGCGGAGGGACATGGGACAGTGTGTGTAGGAGAGGAGTGCGGAGGGACATGGGACAGTGTGTGTAGGAGAGGAGTGCGGAGGGACATGGGACAGTGTGTGTAGGAGAGGAGTGGGACAGTGTGTGTAGGAGAGGAGCGCTGAGGGACATGGGACAGTGTGTGTAGGAGAGGAGGAGGGACATGGGACAGTGTGTGTAGGAGAGGAGTGTGGAGGGACATGGGACAGTGTGTGTAGGAGAGGAGCGCTGAGGGACATGGGACAGTGTGTGTAGGAGAGGAGGAGGGACATGGGACAGTGTGTGTAGGAGAGGAGTGCGGAGGGACTTGGGACAGTGTGTGTAGGAGAGGAGCGCGGAGGGACATGGGACAGTGTGTGTAGGAGAGGAGTGCGGAGGGACATGGGACAGTGTGTGTAGGAGAGGAGGGACATGGGACAGTGTGTGTAGGAGAGGAGCGCTGAGGGACATGGGACAGTGTGTGTAGGAGAGGAGGGACATGGGACAGTGTGTGTAGGAGAGGAGCGCTGAGGGACATGGGACAGTGTGTATAGGAGAGGAGCGCTGAGGGACATGGGACAGTGTGTGTAGGAGAGGAGCGCTGAGGGACATGGGACAGTGTGTGTAGGAGAGGAGCGCTGAGGGACATGGGACAGTGTGTGTAGGAGAGGAGCGCTGAGGGACATGGGACAGTGTGTGTAGGAGAGGAGCGCTGAGGGACATGGGACAGTGTGTGTAGGAGAGGAGCGCTGAGGGACATGGGACAGTGTGTGTAGGAGAGGAGCGCTGAGGGACATGGGACAGTGTGTGTAGGAGAGGAGCGCTGAGGGACATGGGACAGTGTGTGTAGGAGAGGAGTGCGGAGGGACATGGGACAGTGTGTGTAGGAGAGGAGTGCGGAGGGACATGGGACAGTGTGTGTAGGAGAGGAGTGCGGAGGGACATGGGACAGTGTGTGTAGTAGAGGAGTGCGGAGGGACATGGGACAGTGTGTGTAGGAGAGGAGTGCGGAGGGACATGGGACAGTGTGTGTAGGAGAGGAGTGCGGAGGGACATGGGACAGTGTGTGTAGGAGAGGAGTGCGGAGGGACATGGGACAGTGTGTGTAGTAGAGGAGTGCGGAGGGACATGGGACAGTGTGTGTAGTAGAGGAGTGCGGAGGGACATGGGACAGTGTGTGTAGGAGAGGAGTGCGGAGGGACATGGGACAGTGTGTGTAGTAGAGGAGTGCGGAGGGACATGGGACAGTGTGTGTAGGAGAGGAGCGCTGAGGGACATGGGACAGTGTGTGTAGGAGAGGAGTGCAAGGAGCGAGGCGACACTGCTAGTTCCCCTGACGGCTCAGCTTGATTACTTTGATTCCTTACATGGAGATGTCACCTATAAAGTCGATGTGATCACTCTCCTTGTAAAACACTCCATTTGGTTTAAAATAGAAATAAAAAGGGAAAACGTGTGTGTGTGTGTGTGTGTAAAGTCTACACACCCCTGTTAAAATGTCAGGTTTCTGTAAAAAAAAAAAAAAATGAAACAAAGATAAATAATTTCAGAACTTTTTTCATCCAAAAAAAAAAACTGGAACCATGTCCTGTGGTCTGATGAGACCAGTGCCTCGTTTCCACTGAGCGGATCGGTGGGGTGAGGTTCGGTACACTATTTTGTGTTTTTACATTATGAAAGCGTGCCATAAAAGCGAACCGTACCGCACCAGCAAGGGTCCTGCTTCTCATGAGGGTCCAGAGAGAATGGAACGGTTCCATTAGGGCGGACCTACAAATACATCTCACTGATTGGTGGACGCGCTAGGAATTTTTTCTAAACCCTGAATGGTCCCTGACGGTCCGATTTGCAGTGGAAACGCTCACGCGAATAGACCGGTCCCATTCTAACTGCTCCAAATTTACTGAGCCGAACCGATCCGCTCAGTGGAAACAAGGCATAAGATACACTTATTTGGTTCAGATTGTGTCAGGCGGCAACCAGGTGAGGAGTACAAAGACAGGCATGTCATGCCTACAGTCAAGCATGGTGGGGGGAGTGTCATGGTCTGGGGCTGCATGAGTGCTGCCGGCACTGGGGAGCTACAAATCATTGAGGGAACCATGAATGCCAACATGTACTGACATACTGAAGCAGAGCATGATCCCTTCCCTTCGGAGACTGGGCCCAAACACACCTCCAAGACGACCACTGCCTTGCTAAAGAATCTAAAGGTAAAGGTGATGGACTCGCCAAGCATGTCTCCAGACCTAAACTCTATTGAGAATATGTGGGACATCCTCAAATGGAAGGTGGAGGAGCTAGGGCCGAAACAACTAATCGATTAATCAACAACGAATTGATTATGAAATTAATCAATTACAATTTTCATAATCAATTAATCGGCCAGTAACATAATGGGGTTAAAAAACTAAAATTGGCCCTATATAGTACAAAAAAGCAAATCGCTACTGTAAATATCACTTTCACTGTTTCACGGTAAAAAAAAATGAACACCTTACAGTAGCAATTATTTGCTCTTTTTGTACTCATTTTTGTTTTTAACCCCATTATGTTACTAAACATCTCAGGCCCGGGTCACACCTCTGTGTTTTTGTGCTTTTTGCAGAAACGCACCACAGTTCATTTACATGTTTTCCTATGGGACACGTTCACATCCATGATTTTTTGATGGAGAAGCTGCCGAAAAGAATTGAATGTGTTTTTGCGGCAATTGGTGTTCTGTAATCTGCCCAACAACAAATTGGGCCAAAAAAATAAAAAAAATATATATTTTTTTTAAGGCGATTAATCAAAACAAAAATCGATTATGAAAATAATCGTTAGTTGCAGCCCTAGGAGAAGCACAAGGTCTCTAACATCCACCTGCTCTGTGATGTCATCATGGAGGAGTGGAGGAGGACTCCAGTGACAACCTGTGAAGCTCTGGTGAACTCCATGCCCAAGAGGGTTAGGGCAGTGCAGGAAAATAATGGTGGCCACACAAAATATTGACGTTTTGGGCCCAATTTGGACATTTTCACTTAGGGGTGTACTCACTTTTGTTGCTAGTGGTTTAAACATTAATGGCTGTAAGGTTGAGTTATTTTGAGGGGACAGCAAATGTACACTGTTATACAAGCGATACACTCACTACTTTACATGGTAGCAAAGTGTAATTTCTTTAGTGTTGTCACATAAAAAGATACAATAAAATATTTACAATAATGTGAAGGGTGTACTCACTTTTGTGTTTGTGAATGTATAATTTTTTTTTTTATTGTATTCCTATTACAAGGAATGTAGAATAATATTAAACAAAAAGATAAAGGGACCGTGTAAAAAAAATTTAAAATAAGAGGGGGGGAAAAATAATAATTAAAGCGAACACATACATATGTAAACGGTGATTGCACCACATGTGATAATTCTAACGCTCTTCTGTAAGGCTGGGTTCACACTACGATTTTCCCGCCCGTCAGCCGCATACGATTTCAGTTTTGAAAACGTACGGGCCCGTATGGGAAAACGCATACATAGACAATGCATTGCAAATCATATGCACTCAGATGCATCCGGGTGCGTACGATTTGCTGGCAAAACGTTTTTTAACAGTACACAAAACCGTGTTTGACCACGGTTTTGAGTCAGTTTTTTAAACCGTATGGCAAACGCATACGTTTTTTTTTTAACATTAAAGTCAATGGAAAACGCACATATGTGCGGTTCCATACGAATAAACCGTATGCGTTTTTCGTCTGCGCATGCAGACACTAATTCCAAAAACGTATGCGTTTTTTTAATCAAAACCGGATGGAACCGTACGCACTTTTTTGAAACCGTATACGTTTTATAAACGCATACGTTTACGTACGGTTCAATCCGTTTCAGCCGCATACGTTTTTTCATATAAATCGTATGCGGCTGACGGATGGGAAAATCGTAGTGTGAACCCAGCCTTACTCTAGACAAGTAACCTGGGAATTTTTTTTCAAGCGTCTCCTATGGAGACTTTTAAGTATTGTAATTTGTCGTCATTTCATGACCATGCACAACTTTAAAGCGTGACATGTTGGGTATCTATTTACTTGGTGTAACATCATTTTTTTATATTTTACCCAAAAATTGTGATATATTATTATTATATATATATATATATATATATATATATATGTGTGTGTGTTTTGCATTAACATGCATTTGAAAAACCCCTGCACAAATACTGTGTGGAGTAAAATATTGCAACAATTACCTTTTTATAAAAAATATATAATGTTTGGGGGTGTTTTCCAAGTAATTTTCTAGAAACAATTACTGATTTAAACAAGTGCCAGAAAAGTCTTGATCGGCAAAGGGGATAAGCCAGAAGATTTTACAAAGTGGCTGAATTGCTGGAGTTTCGCTTTAAAACCAGGCAGAAGTTCCACCTCCAGTTTGTTTAAAACTGAAATAAAAAATGTAATACAAAAATCTGAGCTACCATCATATATAGTGAGAGCCGGTTCACACTGGGGCAGCACGGCGTTGGGGGCGACTCGGCAAGGCAATCTCAAGACTACTGTATTGAAGTCAATGCAAGTCGCCCCCAAAGTCATCCAAGAACCTTTTTCTAAGTCGGAATGACTTGCGTCGCTCCTATTAGAACGGTTCCATTGAATAGAGCAGTTTAGAGTATGGCTGCATTCACACCTAATGGCGGCGTTTTGTACCGCAAATTGCGGCGACAAATTGCGGCGTTTTGTACCGCGATTTGCGGCGACAAAACGCCGCGATTTTAACCCCCATTTTTTTTACAGGTCCACATCTTCTATGCCGAACGCCGAAGCCGTCTGGGGAAAAAAAGGTTCCGGGACTTGTTTTAAACTTCAGGCGTTCGGCGTGGAGATGTGAACCATCTCCATAGAGGGCAATGTTAAATCACCCCTCCAGCGTATAAGGGGCTGCAAGAGCGTCGGGCTTCAGGCGTTAAAACGCCTAGGTGTGAATGGAGCCTATATGTAAGAAAAATGAAAGGGGATCAGCGACGGATAATGTGTTCCTTTCAGAATACATTTTCTGATTTGTTTCAGGAGCTGTTTTTATTGTAGAAGATCAGCTGATGCATTTGACAGTCGGATGTATTACGGGGCACTTCCTGGGTAAAGGGTTGAAGGTCGGCTTGTTACGGTACAAAAGTGAAAGGGAACGACTTGGATCACGTTTTATTTAATTGATTTGCTTCAGTCATGATTTTGCATGCAATATGTAGGCACACAGTTGGTTCTTGATGTCAGCTTTAACAATTATTTGAAGATTTAGATTACTGTTTTTAATTAATTCATATATTTTTTTTTTTTTCTCAAGGAATGAAATTGAGTCCTTGAGACTCAATAAGAGCTTCTACAATGAGTACTGCCGCAGAAAGAAAATTTATTAACCTCCGCAAGCGCCTGGACCAGCTAGGCTACAAGCAACCACTAGGCATTGAGTCTTTACCTCTAGTTGAAAAACTCTTCAGGTATTTTCATTCCTTTTGATGTGTGTGTGTGTGTGTGTTTTTTGATGTGTGTGTGTGTGTGTGTGTGTGTGTGTGTTTTTTCTATTTGGAGAACTACGTTTCAAAGCCCAAGTTCAGTGTTTCCTAAAATGTTATGTCTTCTATTTGCTTTAGTTTCCATATTTTTATTGAATTACATTTTGCCCTTTTCATTCTTCTTATTTCTCTGTATCTGCCCATTGACCGTCCTCAGTTTTTGTTAATTGTTATGGGTGACCTGCTCATATTACTAAGCCCTATGTATGCTGTAATGATTGCACAGAAGCATATTGTCAACATCACTTTTGACCCAATCACACCACTTCTTCAGTTGAGCTCCATTTTATATGCACAATTAGTGAATGCCATGGCAAATTTTAAAACAAAATATGCAATACATGTCCATTTTACTATGTTTTATCTCTTTAAGAGCCAGTTCACACTCCCGCGGCATGACTTCGGGGGCGACTCTGCAAGTCGTCTCGAGGATGACTTCAGAGGCGTCCAGCAAAACGACTTCTGTATAGAAGTCAATGCAGGCCGCCCCGAAGTCGTGCAGGAACCTGCGTCGCTCCTGTTAGAACGGTTCCATTGCATTGAAATGGGATGCGACCTAGTGTGAACTGGCTCTTAAGCAAAAATAAACCCCTTATCTTAATCATACAGTGTACACAGGATTGGGATTCATTAGTGATGAGCTCTGGCGAGTTTGGAAAGTGATCCAATCTGGTGTGCAAGCCCAACAGCAAGCTGGCCCCCTTATGGACTAATCATCTGCGCCCAATGCATTTCCTGTTCCGCAGCCACACATGCATAACGGGTGTAGAGGTGACGGCTTCCTGGTGGCCTTGCACATGTGGGTTGAGATCCAAGTCCAAACATGACTGAGCTTGTCAGATCCTAGTTCAAACATGACCAAGCTCATCGCTGTACAGGCACAGACCTGACAGTTCTAATGCGTTGCCCTCTACACACAAAAAGTCCTTGCAGGAAAGAAATTCAATCAATTCCCCCATCTACACAGACAGTGTTGACAGGGAAATCCCTTCCTCCGAGCCATTGTATCCTCCCAGCGGGGACAGCTTCCAGCGAAAATCCGGCAGGCTGCTTGTGCCCAGGTTGATTGATCGATCAACCTGGTACATTCAGCCTGCCTATACATTGTTCGAATCTCATCCAGTTCAGCAGAAATCTGCTGAGATTCAAACAGTCTATAGCTAGCCTTAGGCTTTACTACCTAATCTCTGCTAAATTATGCCAGTAGTAGATTAGGATTTTTGCTAGAGGCAAACATAAGGTTTAATCATAAGTGTGAGCACAGTGTGTTGGGCACACACCAATCGCCACGTGCAGTACAGATTCCCCCTACTTCCCATCTCCACCCCCCCCCCCCCCCTGCAGTGCTGCCAGCTTCCCTCCTCTTCTCTAATGAGCATGGAAGGCGCTGGTAAATAATTAACCAGCCTTTCTTTTCTGAATGAACACAGTGAGTGATCTGTAATGATCACTCCTGCCTTCATTCTTAACTGAAGTACAGTAAACGATGTTTACTGCAGGCTGCATAGAAAGTGATTGGGTAATCTCTGTGCTCAGTGTCTTTCTATTTCTCAAAAGTGAGACATCGGGTGTCTTTTTAGACCCTTAATATTTCACCAATGCCCCATAACAAGGCACCTAAAAAATATTTTAAATAATATTGTAAAAAATATTTTAAATAATATTGTAAAAAATATTTTAAATAATATTGTAAAAAATATTTTAAATAATATTGTAAAAAATATTTTAAATAATATTGTAAAAAATATTTTAAATAATATTGTAAAAAATATTTTAAAAATAAAAAAACTACTGACACTGTCCACTGCTCTGCTGATATAAACATGTGTTCTTGCGCTCTGGGGTTTAATGCTAGCAATTTTTTATGTGCCTTGTTAAATGACTAGGCCTCATGGCAATAGAGGATTTCCACATGCAGCAATTATCAGTTTAGTAAGGAAATTTTAAAGAAAAGCTGAGATTTTCAATTTTCCCAGATCTGAAAAGCTATTGTATGACCTTGCCTTAAGTTTTTTTTGCATTTATGCTGATCCTTTTTGTTTTTTATGTCTGACATTTTGGTTTGTTTGCATTTCACAGTGACCTCGTTCATACTACAGAGAGCCTTCGCAATGCTAAGTTAAGCGTAAGCAAAAATGAGAAGGAGAATAAGAATTTTGACTCTGTGATAGAACCATACAAGGCAGAAAATGCTAGACTTGTCAGGGAAAACAATGAGCTACACTTGGAACTCCTGAAGATCAAAGAAGAATCGGATCGACACATTAAAGGTTAGACACTGGACCTGAGATTTTTTTAAATGTCTGTTTGAGGTTATGTCTATGCTGCCGGGTTATACTTGTCATTTTAGGAAGTTGGTTGTTTTCCATGGATGTTCTCAAGTCTTTAGGCTCCATTCACACCCAGGCAATTTGAATCGTGGCTAACGTGGGAAGCGTTTGCAATGCTATTGCATGTTAATGGCACCCCATTTGCGGTGCGATTTTGCTCCATGATAAATTGCAATGCACAAAGCTTAGCAATCAATAAGTAGCTTCTTTTGGACGCACGTCGTGATTTTGCCGCGATTGGAGAGTGTTTTATCGTTGCACAATTGGTGTGCCATTAACAAGTAATTGCATTACAAATGCGTCTTGCAAAATCGTGGCGATTCAAATCGCCTAGGTGTGAATGGAGCCTAAAAGTTATGATTTCTTTAGGATATTTAAAAGGTACTTGTCAGAATGGTTGTCACAACTGATGCTCTCCCCCCTTGCTAGAATTGGTCATTACTTGACTAGTCAATTCTGAGTAGCACAGTTGTATGACTGAGACCTGCCCTCTCCTTTCTCCTCCAACTTTGAGAAAAATTCTTCAGCTCCGTTTGGTAGAGGCCTAAATTATTTTCCCTGATGTCAGGGGCCTCCACATCGGCTTGGGATTTTCTAACCACTCACGCCTAATTCCTAAAATAATTGAGAACCTTTGCCTACTGAGTCTATCTCTCTCTGACCCCCCCCCCAAAAAAAATTAGTATGGTCTGGGCCACTGGTCCATGTAACCATTGTTTGCAGTTTCAGAGTTCCAACCGTCTATTTATGAAGATTTCCCGCTGTCGCCTTAGAATTTCAAGGGGTTGTTTTGGATCTTATCTATACAGTGCATACTACCCTGCATATACAGAATCATCCCGCTGTCTCCGATTTTGTGTCTTTCAGAGCTCCTACTGCTGTAAGGACATTCTCTTTACACCTGCAGTTTGTGGTATTCCTCTACCCTGAAGGATCCTACACCCAACCTGACTGTGTGTCAGAACTGTTCCCCTTTTTTAAGAGGGAATTCGTTGTAGATGTATTCTATTTGGATCTACCAGTGACCCACCGTATCACAATATTACCTGACAGATAGCAGGTGTGCTTACTTTATAAGGATTCTTATGACCACCAGCTGCAATCCCTCTTTAAGACAGTTTGAACAGACAGTGACTGTGCTCACTGCCCTTTGTTAACAGTGACCTTGGTCTGCCAAACTGTGGCGCAATTGGAAATATCCCTCCTAAAAGGATCTTTCTAGAAAAAGATTAACTCATGCAGGGCGGCATGTGGTTGCCATCATCCCTTAATTGATAAACGATTGAAAAAATCTCAAAAAAGGAGTTGGGATTTTAAAGGCAACAAATAGTAAACTCAAAAATGTACAAAATATACAAATTTATTATAAATATTACAAAATTAACAGTACAAAATGAATGCATGAAAAAATGTTAAAGTTGAATGAGAAATGTGACATAGATACTGTCCGTCATGGAATACCATCACCAAAAGACTGATGGCAAATTAGGGTGGATAAACTGATGCGCTTCGAATTAAAACATTCTGCTTCAAGGTATTTAACAGTATCACATTTCTCCTTTAAAAAACTGTGTCAGAAAGTATACAGGGGTGTGTATCTCCCGATGTACCAAAGTGCAGGTGCCTCTCCTTTGTATAAAGTGCTCATAAGAACTCCTCATCCCTACAATCCATAGGGGGCCGGAATCAATAGATTCAATGAATGGCGTTTAAAAGATCCTCACCATGTCACATAAGAGAAAACTCCCATGTATCTGAAACTTTCGGGTTTGTAATCAAGGAGAACCCATTGGCCACAGGTGCATTCCCTCTAGCACCAAAGGATGCCTCCTCTATCTCTCAGGATTCCATCCCCCTATGGATTGTAGGGATGAGGAGTTCTTTTGAGCACTTTATACAAAGGAGGGGCATCTGCACTTTGGTACATCGGGAGACACACACCCCTGTATACTTCCTGGCACAGGTTTTTAAAGGAGAAATGGGAATCAATCTCACCTTCACTGAGAACCCCTCATTGGTTACCAGTTAAAGACAGAATCACTTTTAAAGCACTCTAACGCATAGATGTATCCATGGGAATGCTCCCCATTATCTGCGAAAAAATAAAAGCTCATAATCCCAATCGCGTTTTGCAATCCACCAATCAAAATCTCCCCCAGATACCGAAAGCCAACTACAAGTCCAAAGGAGAAAGGAGACTCGCGGTCCAAGGTCCCAGACTATGGAACGCTTTACCAACCAGCATTCGGTTGGAGGAGAACCACTCAGCGTTCAGGAGAAAGATCAAGACTCATCTCTTTTGATACCAAAGGAGACAGGAACAACAAGCGCCCAGAGGCGATTAAGTTTGCATGTGCCGCGCTATATAAGTTTTTTTATTCATTCATTCAGAAATGTGATACTGTTAAATACCTTGAAGAAGAATGTTTTCATTTGAAACGCATCGGTTTATCCGCTCTAATTTGCCATCCATCTTCTGGTGATGGTATTCCATGACGGACAGTATCTGTCACATTTCTCATTCAACTTTAATATTTTTTCATTCATTCATTTTGTACTGTTAATTTTGTAATATTTATATTTGTAATTTGTATTTTTGTAAATTTTTGAGTTTACTATTTGTTGCCTTTAAAATCCCAACTCCCTTTTTTTTTTTTTTTAGTTTTTTTTCAATCGTTTAAAAGAATCTTCCTAGGACTGGGATACACTCCTTCTCAATTGATCGTGTGAACAGATGTTTGAAGCCTTGCCCTGCTTTTAGATGCTTTGAAACAAGCCATCAACTTTGTGTCTTGTGCCAATAGAGATGCACAGAGCATGCTGGCTAAAATGCTCATGCTGTTTACAAAAGTCATCTGACTGCATTGGCCTTCAAGGGACATCATCTCTTTGTTTCTTCATTTGACACTATGATCAAGATTGCCACAGGAGGCCTGAGCATACTCCTTACATCATTAAAGGAGGTTTAAGGAGAAGTCAGCTAAGCCCCATTCTTGTCCATCTATTTATATAGTAGGGACCCTCAGACCCCAACTCTGACCGTTCAATTGTCTCAAAGTCTTGGCCTGCGAATTGCATTCACTGACCTGGAGGTGCGGACCCCGTGCTGAAGGGTTGTTCCTCTGTCAAACGTATCCCCATATATTGACTATACTCGCTATGTCAGATATTGTTGGGATGGTACACTTCCTTCCTATTATGCGTTTGATCTCTGCCAATGTGCTGACCTTTCTTCTCTTTCCTTACCTGTTTACATAAATGTTTTCACTCTTCTCTTCTCCTGTATACGCGTATTAAAAACTTTAATAAACAACTTTCAAAGTCAAATGGCACAAATTCAGAGAGCAGCTAAGCCCTCCTATCAGCCTTCTGCATGACAGCATGCCTCCACTTGCCGGTCTTACATTGACTAGGTCAGATAGATCTTTTCAGTTTTCTCAGATGATTGGGATTCTCTTTTCCTTGTACTCAAGGGGAAAGCTTTGTTCATTGGAGAGCCTCTATCACCCAGAATACTGTCTGGTTCTTCAGTATTCAAGTTGGGGGACCCCATGTTGTGCAGGTTTCCTGGTTCACACTCTATTGGCCGCAACCTATTCATGCTGTCTCTTTTTGAAAGACCTTGCCATTGGGAACGTTACACTTTGGGCTAAGCAGAGAGGTTCACACACCTAGGTGTGCCTCAAATTCTGTCTGGCCGCCGGAGATTATCGTTGGAGGGCCCTGTGCCTCCCTGGTAGACAGCAGGCATTGTGCACCAGTCTCCTGCTTTATAAATTCTCTGTAGGGTACAGAGTTGGCTATGTGGACTTCAAGGGACTTGTTCAAACAGGGTTAGGTCTTCCTTCCTTGATCCATAACCTGAGGTAAAAATGCTTTGGACCTTTCCCTGTAGACCACCTTGTCTAATCACCAAAACCTGTTGCCATTGGACCCTTCTCAGTAGGGTTGTCCCGATACCAATACTAGTACCGACCGATACCGAGTATTTGCGGGAGTACTTGCAGGACATGGCTGCAATATGTGGGGGACAGGACATGGCTGCAATATGTAGGGGACATGACATGGCTGCAATATGTAGGGGACATGACATGGCTGCATATGTGGGGGACATGACATGGCTGCAATATGTGGGGGACATGACATGGCTGCAATATGTGGGGGACATGACATGGCTGCAATATGTGGGGGACATGACATGGCTGCATATGTGGGGGACATGACATGGCTGCAATATGTGGGGGGACATACATGGCTGCAATATGTGGGGGACATGGCTGCATTTGGGGACACGTTTAAAAAAAGTATTGGTATTCGGTATCGGCGACTACTTGAAAAAAAGTATCGGTACTTGTACTCGGTCCTAAAAAAGTGGTATCGGGACAACCCTATAAAGAATGTTTTGTATATTGCTCCTTTTTATTTTTTTATTTCTGTTATTTGCTTTATTTATTTTTTTTAAGACTTGAAAGCTTCTCTAAGAAAACTTGAAAACCAGACAGCTGACCTGAAATTTTTAAATAATCAATATGTCCATAAGATTCGGTCAATGGAAAAGGAGAGTAAAGCCAAAACGGAAAGGATTCAGCAGCTGCAAGAGAAGAACCTGCAAGCTGTAGTGCAAACACCAGGTTAGAGTGGAAACGTATCTTATGGCTGTTTGTATTTTTCTGTGTCTGTAAAACTTTTTTTCTTATTCATTAAAGAGGAACATCAGTTAGATTTAAGGCTGCAAATACAAATACTGTAGCTGCTGACTTTTAAAAATCGGGTACTAACCAGTGGCCTGGGTGCAGCACTGTCTTTCCGCATCTGATTCTTACCACTATGGGCTGCTAGTGCTGCCATTTTGATTTATAGGAGTGGGCTATGGCTTCCTGGAAAAACTACAGCAGGCTTTTCCCTGTACACGTAACAGCTCATGCAGCACTCTGTGAATGGTCCTACTGCCTGGAGGCTATGGGGTGGGGGGGGGGGGGGTGAGCAAAGGATGATGTTCTTGCCTAGGTGAGGATTGCAGAAGTTAGAGTGGGTACCATTAAAAATCAGGATTTGCTCTCCTCTCCAGTGTGAAAGCCCTTGGGCTTTCACATTGAGACTGCAGGGAAGGAGTTTTTCAGGTGGTATCTAGGCGCTATTTTTAGCACTAAAACGCCTAAAAAACTCAGTGTGAAAGGGGCCTTAACCGCAAGTAATTTCCTTAGTCATACAAGAAATATTTCCTATATATATTTTGCAGAGAGAGAGAGACTAATTTTTTTATTAAAAAGTATATTTATTAAAACAGTTTTACACACTAAATTTCTTTATTAGGTGGAAAGAAGAGAAACATTCCTTTTAGGCGTCAGCGCATGCAGATCGACCAACCCATCCCACCATCTGGTATGAGCAGCCACCCTGTACCGCAGCCAGAAGATCCATATGTTGCTGATCTGCTGCAAGTTGCTGATGATAGGTGTGTTGTCTGTTTTACTCCAAAAAGCAGAACTGTTAGTTAAATGAAAATGCAAATGATCTGACTGCAATATGCGATTTGCTCACAAGTAGTATTTAATATAAAGCAATCCTTTCCGACTGGCATGTAATTAATATGCACTTTTATTTTGTACATTTCAGAATTCGGGAACTTCAGCAGGACGTGGCATCTTTACGACAAAAGCTGGACACTTCTGAGAAAGCAGTTAACCATTTCACGCAGAAGGTTGGTTTCAATCTGAAACGCATTTACATTTCTTACATGTGCATAATAGATGTTAACTAGGTTATTTGAACACCCTGCTATTTTGCAAGTTCTCCCACTTGGAAATCATGGAGGGGTCTGAAATTGTCATCGTAGGTGCATGTCCACTGTGAGACATTTAAAAAAAAAAAAATTCCAGAAATCACAATGTATGATTTTTTTTAACTATTTATTTGTATGATACAGCTGCAAATCAGTATTTGAACACCTGAGAAAATCAATGTTAATATTTGGTACAGTAGCCTTTGTTTGCAATTACAGAGGTCAAACGTTTCTTGTAGTTTTTCACCAGGTTTGCACACACTGGAGGAGGGATTTTGGCCCACTCCTCCACACAGATCTTCTCTAGATCAGTCAGGTTTCTGGGCTGTCGCTGAGAAACACGGAGTTTGAGCTCCCTCCAAAGATTCTCTATTGGGTTTAGGTCTGGAGACTGGCTAGGCCACGCCAGAACCTTGATATGCTTCTTACAGAGCCACTCCTTGGTTATCCTGGCTGTGTGCTTCGGGTCATTGTCATGTTGGAAGACCCAGCCTCGACCCATCTTCAAAGCTCTGAGGGAAGGAGGTTGTTGCCCAAAATCTCACAATACATGGCCCCGGTCATCCTCTCCTTAATACAGTGCAGTCGCCCTGTCCCATGTGCAGAAAAACACCCCCAAAGCATGATGCTACCACCCCCATGCTTCACAGTAGGGATGGTGTTCTTGGGATAGTACTCATCATTCTTCTTCCTCCAAACACAGTTAGTGGAATTATGACCAAAAAGTTCTATTTTGGTCTCATCTGACCACATGACTTTCTCCCATGACTCCTCTGGATCATCCAAATGGTCATTGGCAAACTTAAGACGGGCCTTGACATGTGCTGGTTTAAGCAGGGGAACCTTCCGTGCCATGCATGATTTCAAACCATGACGTCTTAGTGTATTACCAACAGTAACCTTGGAAACGGTGGTGCCAGCTCTTTTCAGGTCATTGACCAGCTCCTCCCGTGTAGTCCTGGGCTGATTTCGCACCTTTCTTAGGATCATTGAGACCCCACGAGGTGAGATTTTGCATGGAGCCCCAGTCCGAGGGAGATTGACAGTCATGTTTAGCTTCTTCCATTTTCTAATGATTGCTCTTTGGTCTTGGCCATGTTAGTAGTTGGATTCTTACTGATTGTATGGGGTGGACAGGTGTCTTTATGCAGCTAATGACCTCAAACAGGTGCATCTAATTTAGGATAATAAATGGAGTGGAGGTGGACATTTTAAAGGCAGACTAACAGGTCTTTGAGGGTCAGAATTCTAGCTGATAGACAGGTGTTCAAATACTTCTTTGCAGCTGTATCATATAAATAAATAGTTCAAAATTCATAAATTGTGATTTCTGGATTATTTTTTTTTGATTATGTCTCTCACAGTGGACATGCACCTATGATGACAATTTCAGACCCCTCCATGATTTCCAAGTGGGAGAACTTGCAAAATAGCAGGGTGTTCAAATACTTATTTTCCGCACTGTATAAGCAAATATTTTTTTGTGCTGCAGCACTGCATTACTTCAACTGACAATTATGGGGTGTGTGACGCTGTACCCAAATAACATGTGTAATTGTGTTCCCCCCCCCCCCCCCCCACAAATACAGCTTTCTTTTGGTGATATTTGATCTCCTGCATTTACTTTTATTTTTTGTGCTAGAAGGCCCCTTTCACACTGTCATGGATGGAGATGTGTTTGTTGATACCCTTATACATTTATGCGTTTTTTTTTTTTTTCCAGTGCTCTTTACTACCATACCAAGCATAGATGGAGGCGGGGACACACCCCTAGTCACCTGTCCTCTATCTACCCATCAGTATTTTACATGCCTCTATTGAGGAGACTTTAAAAGTTTAGTTAGGACTGCAGAATGCAGAGAGCCTTGGCAATGGCCTGCAGCTTAATCATGTACTTGCAAATGCGTGCCACCAATCCTCTGCTTTTAGTGTACAGTTAGACAGTTGAATTTGGGTTGCTGTTTGGGTGGTAAGTGTGAGCCTGGTTAGAAACATTTACAACTTTACTTATACTACGGTTTGCTTAAAAACGCTTCTCAAAAACTCCCCTTTTCTTTCTCGTACATCACGGGACACAGAGCGGCATATTCATTACTATGTGGGTTATATGGAGTACCTTCAGGTGTGGACACTGGCAATCTCAAACAGGAAGTCCCCTCCCTATATAACCCCCTCCCCTAGAGGGAGTCCCTCAGTTTTTTCGCCAGTGTCTTAGGTGTTGGTCACGGAATAGCTTTGCTCCACATCCTTGGGATTAAGGGCGGGCTAACCGGATCTGTCCAAGGAGCCTCAGTGCCAAAGTGGACAGTACCCGGGCCCCAAACCGTGGGGTTTTGCCTATAATGCTCCTCTTTGGAGGGCTGGACCCTGGGCCCAGGACTTGGAGTTTGTAAAAACCATAAGTTCCTGTTTGCCAGGGTGCTATATAGGTCCAGGACAGTGGGTACCTTCATAGGACCCCAGGGCCTGAAGGTCTACTACGCTACCCACGGAGATGGGAGAAGATTGGATCAGTTTGCTGGACAAACATCCTGCAGCATGGAGCAGGTAAGGGGGAGCCTGCGGGACTTGGTTCGACAGCAGGCTCTCCGGGGTAACCTAAAAGGGGGGATAGCCTAAGTATGCTCTGCATGGGCAACCTTGCTCACTATGTCTGAAGAGAGACAGGATGACACCTTTTCTCCCCCATCACTAGGTACCCCTGTCTAAGAATGTGTTGCTAGCTAACCTGCTGCTTTCTTCCTAGGACTAGTAAGGATCCCTAGGGGCCTTTTTTGGAGAGTCCTACCTGGCCGGGGGTTTGAATCTGCCGCCTGTTTCTGCAGTCCTGGATCTCCAGCAGCGCGGCTCCTCCATGTTCCTCCTGTTTCCGGCATACGCGCGCACGTATTAGACGTTTTTCGCGCCGTTCACACAGGAGGGCGGGGGGGCGTGCCTGCGGCGTCATACAGGGGCGCGCCTTGTGCTGTTATAGATCAGCAGGCATTGTCAGTGCTCAGTCTGAGGCTGATTTCAGAAGGAGAGGACGCAGAGCGGCAGAACAGTGACTCCCGGTGGCGGAAGAGGGGTAGTACATGCTGGACTTTGTTCCAATGATTTTTTGTTAAGCCAAGAAAATCCCCTTTTTGCAGCAGGTTGGAGGCTGGCAAACTAAGTTTGGGGTCACTGTATGTTTTAAAAAGGAAAATATATATAATATATATAAAAAAAAAAAAAGAGAAAAAACATACGGGATCCCATCAGTTTTTGGGCATTAGTGATCTATTGTCCCCTAAGCTCTGGTTTTGTACTCCTGGCCACTACAGTCTGTTGTGTGGGCGGAGTCCCTCGATTTTGTATTATGGCTTCCAAAGGTTCGGGGTCAAAGGGTACAAAAAAGACCAAAAAACAAAGGGGTTCCCCTTCTGATTCTGATGATATGCCGATACTTTCCCCGCAACTTATTAACATAAAGAGCGCCTTGGATGAGCCATTAGGGGGATCTGGTGCGGAGGCTGGCCCAGATCAGCCCAGCCCTGTGTTTATCACAGCGGAGATGCTAGCCGTATCCCTAGGGGGGCTAGAAGAGAGAATAGCAGCATTGATCGCTAGAGCTATTCCTGGTAAGAAACGGGTTAGATCCCCATCACCAAGAGGTGTATCCTCAGATGCTGAGATTCTCTCTCCGGAGGAATTGGAATCACAGGAGGATCAACTAGACCTGAACCAAGAGGGTTCAGGGATTGAGGGATCTGCCTCTGAGGAACCATTTTCAGACTCCCAGACAGAAAGACTGTGGGTACAGTCTTTGACGGACATGGTCCGCTCGGCATTTAGTTTACCATTGCCAGAGCCTCAGGTTCCTCCGGTATCCTCTCTGGGCTCTTTGAAAGCTCCGTTAAGCAACGCAGTTTTTCCGGTCCATCCTCTCTTGGAGGAATTGATCTTTCGGGATTGGGTACGGCCGGACAGGATTTTTCTGCCACCGAAAAGATTTGCGGTCATTTACCCCATGGAGGAAAGATTCTCCAAGAGGTGGAGGCTCCCAGTAGTGGATGCAGCCATCTCATGTGTGAATAAATCACTAACTTGCCCGGTGGAAAACATACATATGTTTAAAGATCCGGTTGATAAAAGGTTAGAGACACTTTTAAAAGCATCCTTTGCTACGGCAGGAGCAGTGGTGCAGCCAGCTGTGGCTGCGATTGGTGTTTGTCAGGCGTTAAAGGACCAGACAAAGGAAATGTTAAAGGACATGCCTACCCAACAAGCAGAAGAGTTTTCTGACATTCCCAGAGCTCTGTGTTTTGCTGTAGATGCTATAAAAGATTCCATCCAGCAGGCCTCTCGTTTATCACTATTTTTGTTGCACATGAGAAGGCTCTTATGGTTGAAGAACTGGGTGGCGGAGCCCCCATGCAAAAAGCTTCTGGCAGGGTTTCCCTTCCATGGAGGACGACTCTTCGGAGAGGATCTGGATAAATATATTCAGACTATTTCAAATGGCAAGAGTACCCTTTACCGGTCAAAAAGACATTCCGGGGTCCTACATTTAAAAGGCAGCTCTTTCCTGTCTCGGGGCCCTCAAATTCCAGGCAGTATCGACGGCCGCCTGCACGATCCAACGTTAACAGTAGATCGCAGGGACAGGCCCCTGGGGGTAAGAGGCCATGGTATCGCAAGCCGACAAAGACAGCCCCTAAGTCTGCCTTATGAAGGGGCGCCCCCACTCTCGCGGGTGGGGGGAAGGCTTCGTTTCTTCTCAAAAGTTTGGGAAGCCAAGATCCCCGACAAATGGGTCCGGGCATCTGTAACCACAGGTTACAGACTGGAGTTTCTAAGGTATCCTCCGCCTCATTTTCAAGAATCAAGGCTACCAAGGGATCCAGCAAGGAAGGCCTCAATGCTGGCAGCTTTGGATCACCTGCTTTGCCAGGACGTAATAATAGAGGTGCCAGCCCAAGAGCAAGGGCTAGGTTTCTATTCCAATCTCTTTGTCATACCAAAGCCCAACGGCGATGTCAGGCCAATCTTGGACCTAAAGAGGTTAAACGGTTACCTAAGGGTTCGTTCCTTCCGGATGGAATCCATCCGGTCAGCAGCCGCCGCGCTTCAGAAGGACGATTTTCTGGCCTCCATAGACATAAAGGATGCTTACCTTCATGTACCAATCTTTCAGTTGCATCAAAGATTTTTACGCTTCGCGGTGGGGCAGCGGCACTTCCAATTCAGGGCGCTCCCCTTCGGGCTGGCCACGGCCCCCCGGGTATTCACGAAGATCCTAGCCCCAGTTCTGGCCAATTTAAGGATCCAGGGGGTCACAGTCCTAGCATACTTGGACGACCTTTTAATCATAGATCACTCACGGCCGGGTCTGCAAAAGGCAGTAAACCTCACGGTTCGGTACCTCGAAGAATTCGGCTGGGTCCTAAACCGGGGAAAGTCAGCGTTCCAGCCTACAAAGCAGTTGGAATACCTCGGCATGAGGTTAGACACAGAACAGCAAAGGGTGTTCCTGCCCCTGGTAAAGATCGAGGCTATCAAGGGGTTGGTTCAGTTGGTTCTAAACAAGAAAAAACCAACTATTCGCCTGTGTATGCGATTACTAGGCAAGCTAGTGGCCACGTTCGAGGCAGTACCATACGCTCAGATCCACACTCGCGTCCTACAGGCAGCCATTCTAGCAGCCTGGGGCAAGAGGGCACATGCCTTAGAGTCCCCTTTGACGCTATCATCAAGGGTCCGACAAAGCCTGGCCTGGTGGTTGAACCCCCAGAATCTTCTAAAGGGAAAATCCTTCAGCCCTGTTGTCTGGAAGGTAGTTACCACAGACGCCAGCCTGGCAGGCTGGGGGGCGGTCTTCGAGGGGTTCTCTCGCCAGGGAACTTGGGTGAAAGCAGAGAGGCAGCTCCCCATCAATATCGTGGAGATCAGAGCTGCTCGCCTAGCCCTTCTGGCATGGACCTCCAGATTAAAGGGGTTCCCGGTGAGAATCCAGTCAGACAATGCCACGGCGGTGGCATACATAAACCACCAAGGGGGAACCAGGAGTCAAGCCGCTCAGAGGGAGGTGAGCTTGATTTTTCAGTGGGCAGAGGTTCATGTACCCTGCATTTCAGCGATATTCATTCCCGGAGTGGACAACCTGCAGGCAGACTTCTTAAGTCGCCAGAGTCTGTTGCCAGGGGAGTGGTCTCTGCATCCCCAGGTCTTTCAGACAATCTGCCAGAGGTGGGGAATGCCAGACGTAGATATAATGGCATCCAGGTTCAACAAGAAACTAGACAGGTTCGTGTCTCGAGCGAGGGATCCTATGGCCTGCGGAACCGATGCGTTGGTTTGCCCTTGGCATCAATTCAAACTTCTATATGCATTCCCTCCACTACAGTTACTCCCTCGCCTGTTGCGCAAGATCAGAGTGGAGCACAAGCCAGTCATTCTAGTAGCTCCGGCTTGGCCCCGGAGGACTTGGTACTCACTAGTCCTGAAGATGGCAGTGGGAGACCCTTGGACTCTTCCTCTACAACCAGACCTACTCTCACAAGGCCCGATCCTCCACCCTACATTACGGCGTCTAAATTTGACGGCCTGGAGGCTGAATCCCTGATTCTCAGGGGTAGAGGTCTGTCTAGGCAGGTAATTCCTACCCTGATTAGGGCTAGAAAGCCGGTCTCCAGGGTGATTTATTACAGGGTGTGGAGGAACTACGTAGGCTGGTGTGAATCCAAAAGATGGAATTCCCGCAAATATACTATTGATAGGGTGTTAAGTTTTCTCCAGCTAGGAGTGGATAAAGGCCTGGCACTAAGCACAATCAAGGGACAGATCTCAGCTCTGTCAGTGTGGTTTCAGAGGCCGCTGGCCACCCACTCGCTGGTAAAGACCTTCTTACAGGGGGTCTTGCGTATTAATCCTCCTGTCAAGTCACCAATTTGTCCATGGGACTTAAATCTTGTCCTGTCCACTTTACAGAAACAACCCTTTGAGCCGTTGGCTGAGATTCCTTTAGTCTTACTGACAAGAAAGTTGGTTTTCTTGGTCGCCATAGTTTCGGCCAGGAGAGTGTCAGAATTAGCAACCTTATCGTGTAAGGAACCATATCTCGTTCTGCATAAGGACAGGGCAGTTCTCCGGCCCCATCCTTCCTTTCTACCAAAGGTTATATCCAAATTTCACTTGAACCAGGATTTGGTACTTCCATCCTTCTTTCCAAAACCCACATCTAGAAAGGAGGGGTTGCTGCATACCTTGGATATTGTCCGGGCCATGAAGGCCTATCTTAAAGCTACAGAAAAGATCCGGAAAACAGATGTGTTGTTCGTTCTACCAGATGGCCCCAAGAAGGGGCAGGCAGCTGCAAAATCCACCATCTCGAGATGGATTAGACAATTAATCATTCAAGCCTACGGTTTGAAGAGGTTGCCTCCTCCTTTGTCGGTAAAGGCCCATTCTACCAGGGCCATGGGCGCCTCCTGGGCAGCACACCATCAGATCTCTATGGCTCAGATATGCAAGGCAGCGACGTGGTCATCAGTCCACACGTTTACAAAGTTCTATCAACTAGACGTGAGAAGGAATGCAGATTCTGCCTTTGGACAGGCAGTACTACAGGCTGCAGTTTGAGATCCTCGGGATCAGAAGCACCCTTGGTTGTATTAAAAAAAAAAAAAAAAAAAAAGAAGTTTTTTCTTGACTAAGTTGGAATTATTATTATTATTTGAGTTTACCTCTAAATTGAATCCTTCTTTGGAAGATGTCTCCCTCCCCTCATTAAAGCATTGCTTTCGGACATCCCACATAGTAATGAATATGCCGCTCTGTGTCCCGTGATGTACGAGAAAGAAAAAGGGATTTTTAAATACAGCTTACCTGTAAAATCCTTTTCTTGGAGTACATCACGGGACACAGAGCTCCCACCCCTCTTTTGGGTGACCATTTTGGGAGGCATACTGCTTGCTACAAAACTGAGGGACTCCCTCTAGGGGAGGGGGTTATATAGGGAGGGGACTTCCTGTTTGAGATTGCCAGTGTCCACACCTGAAGGTACTCCATATAACCCACATAGTAATGAATATGCCGCTCTGTGTCCCGTGATGTACTCCAAGAAAAGGATTTTACAGGTAAGCTGTATTTAAAAATCCCTTTTTTTTTTTCACACGGTCAGGTCCACTGTCAGCTTTTTCAGCGGACCTGAATGACCGCTCCACACATCTCTATGGAGGGTCGGATGTCAACGGTGACATGTCCGCTGACATCTGATCTGCTAAAATCAGATAGATGGCGATACGTCACCATCCGTCCATATCTGATCGGATGAGATCTGATGAAAATGGATATGCTGCCGTTTTTGTACGATCTCTCTATAGGAGACAGCGGCGCTGGACAAGCCCCTCCCCGCTCAGTGAGCAGAGAGGGACCTGTCATCCGCCGGCTTAGCAGAGAGATCTCCCGCTGAGCTGGCAGACCGCTGCAAGCGGATCCGTCCCTGTGTGGCAGGGGCCTAAACAAAAAGACTGACATTTTAAAGAAGGAAGAAGAAACTTTTATTTTTCTTTTTTTTTTTTTTTTTACTTTCTGCTATAAAACATATGCAAAAAAATAGAATTTCTTCAACATATGCATATATATATATATATATATATATATATATATATATATATATATATATATATATATATATATATATATATATATATATATATATATATATATATATATATATATATATATATATACTATATATACTATATAAATTTTATGAAGAAATTCTATTTTTTTTGCATATGTTTTATAGCAGAAATAAAAAAAAAAAAGATAAAATTAAAAAAAAAAAATATATATACCATAGGTTTGTAGACGCTATAACGTTCATGTAAAGCAGGCATGTCCAAAGTCCGGCCCGCGGGCCAAATACGGCCCCCCTGTTGTTTTAATATGGCCCCCCTGGGGATTTGGATATATATTGTTTGTGGCCCCCAGGGCCACAAAAGATATATACCGTATTTATCAGTGCTGCCCTGGAGGGGACAGGGAGGAGGCAGGACGAGCGCCGTCAGATTACATTAAGAGAATCTCTGTTTACTCAGCTGTATTGGAAGTCCCGTCTCCTGGGATGCCATTGGACGACCGTTCTGTCCATCATAGGAGGACTTTGTATTAAAGAGGCCACAGAGTAAACAAGAGATTCTCCTGTTTGTAATCTGTCGACACTCGTCCTGCCCCCTCCCTCTGCCCTCGGAGGCTGCAGATGGGCATCGATCAGGCTGCACCGATGACAATGGTAAGGCTGCATTCATGGCACATGTGAGGCTGCATTCATGGCAATGGTAAGTCTGTGCGTGTTATCCCCCGATAAATACGGTATATCCAAATAACATGCCCAAGCTCATCCTTAGTCCTGAGCAGCGCTCTGGGATTCGTTGGGGCCACAAAATAAATGTACACAGTATATCCAAATAACACACCCAAGCTACTCTCTTCACCGCACACAGCCACAAGGGCAAGAGAATTCTTGTTGGGCAGTGTATTAGTGATCGGACGAACACACTTAGACCAAATTTCAATGGTTCAAAGAATGTCAGGCAAAATAGTCGGCCCTTACGCATGTTCACTTCATCAAATCTGGCCCTCTTTGAAAAAAGTTTAGACACCCCTGATGTAAACCAATCAATATACGCTAATTGGGATTTTTTTTTTACCAAAAATATGTAGCAGAATACTAAGTATAATATATATATTATACTTGGTATTCTGCTACATATTTTTGGTAAAAAAAAAAATCCCAATTAGCGTATATTGATTGGTTTACATGAACGTTATAGCGTCTACAAACCTATGGTATATATATATTTTTTTAAATACTAGTGATGCCGGTGATCATCGACTTATAGTGGGACTGCAACGGACAATTGGACACTTACTGAGATTTTTGACACTTTGCGGTAACCAGTGGCGCTAATACAGTGATCAGTGCTAAAAATATGCATGGTCACTGTACTAATGACACTGGCTGGGAAGGGTTTAAACATCTAGGGTGATCAAAGGGTTTAACTATGTGCCTAGCACAGTCTCTATTTGTGTACTGTATGTGCTGATTTTACTAGGGGGAGAGATTTCCAGTGAATCCATCCCTTCTCCCCTGTCAGAAAGGCGAGCCGTCTTGTTTACATAGGCAGATCCCTGTACTGTGAAGTTAACCAACGAGTGGTGGGTGCTAGAGGACATCGAGTGCCCAGCACCCACAGATCGGCTTTTGCTGTGAACAATCTCCAACCCATGTAATATGCTTAATGTGGAGAACATGCATCTTTAAGTGATTGAACAACATCTTAGCAATCTGTAAAACTGGTTGCACAAAGCTACTATAAACGTAAAAAACAGAAGCATGGTAAAATGCACAATTCACGAAAAGTAGAAAAGGTTAAAGTTTTTGTATGGGGGGTGGTTCTTTTTCTTCTTTTTTTTTTTTTTTTTTATTCCTTCAAGCAGTAGTAAACCGCTGCAATACAAAACAAACAAAAAACAAACTTTCCCCCTGCAAAATAATATATACGTTACATCTCATCGAGCACATTATGAAATACATTCCTTAAAGCGGAGCTCCACCCTAAAGTGGAACTTCCACTCATCGGAACCCTCCCCACTCTGGTGTCACATTTGACACCTTTCGGGGGGAGGGGGGTGCAGATACCTGTCTAAAGACAGGTATTTGCACCCGCTTACGACCACACCGTTTGCGGGTAGACTGCGGGCAGAATGTCAGATCCCGTTGTGTTTTGAAAAACGCAGCTCCCAGAACACAACGGGAACCAGTCAGCATGGCGCAGCGCTTCACTTCCTGGTTCCCTCACCGAGGATGGCGGTGGGGGTAGCAGAGTGACGAGCGATCGCTGTGGACGATGCTGGACTCCAGGGCAGGTAAGTGTGCTGATATTAAAAGTCAGCAGCTGCAGTATTTGTAGCTGCTGGCTTTTAATATTTTTTTTTTTCCGGCGGACATCCGCTTTAAACAAAGCCCTTCAGCGGTGCACTGTCACCACTGAGAGGGCTAGGCATCACAGAAAAGAGGCAATGAAGAGCTTGGAAGGAAACTGAAATTGCAGCATGCTCAGTGGATGACAACAGCTGCTCTACACTATCTCAGTCTGCAATAGCGACATAGAGGAGGTTGTAGGAAGAACTGAAGGCAGGATCAACTAGGTATAGTTCACTCAACACAAAATAAATACTATAACATATGAGAGGTTTTAATTTTCTGGGTTTAATGACAATTGTTTAGCTTCCCCAGCCCCCATAAATATTTTAGCTCTTTTCTCTGGATTTGGAGGCAGCAGCAGCTCCTGCTGTTTTCGGCCACAGCCTGTGTGGAGAGAGTGGGGCTGAGCTGCATTTTGCGTGTGTTTTGTGTCTATGGCCACAAAGAGCCGGTTCAGGACTGAGCCTCCATGAGTGCCCCCATAGCAAGTGGCTATTGGGGAGGGGCGCTGGCGGTGGACACCAGAAGGGGAGGGTCAGGACTGCTCTGTGCAAAACCATTGCATAGAATAGGTAAGTATGACATGTGTATGTGGTGTTTTGTGTTTGTTTTTGTTCTGTGTTTTTTTTTTTTTTAACTTTACAATCACTTTTTTATGTTTTGTTTTTTTTTTGTTGTTGTTTTTATTTCTCCTTTTTGTGTGTCTATTTTCATCTACTGCATAACTACCCGATTAACCACTGGCAACATGCAGTAATCTTTTTTGCAGGCTAGCTACTATTGGCTGCTACAAAATTGTTACTGCCATAGCGCTCAGATGTCTATTTATTTCAATTTTTTCCTTAGACATTTCTGTAGAGTGTACAGGCTGAAATGGATCACCCAGCTTGATCAATTGGGCTGATTAGTAGACAGTTTTTTGTGAATAGGCTGAAATATCGAATTGGTATGTTAGCCTGTTCCCTATACTACATGAGGTTTACATGGTGATGTACTCTAATGGTTAAAGTCTTTGTTTCATCATAGGTTGAATTAAGAGACAAAGAAGTAGAGCGGTTGGCATTGGCACTGGATGGAGGACGATCTCATGATGTCATTTCTCTTGAAGCTAGATACAGAAGTAATGAAAAACTTGTGGCCCATCTAAACCTTCAGGTATTTCTTCTTCCCATGGTTGTTTTACTGTAGATTTACCATTGTTTACAACTTGGACACACATTCTGGACTCAGAACTGACCATTGTAGAATTAGAATTGCCTCCTGGTACAGATGCCCTATCCAAATATTACTACACCCATGGTAAATACACTAGCAATAAGACCAATTACTTAAAACGAAATGGCTTAACCCCTTGTCTGCCAAAGTATGTGTAAAAATGTCAAGAGGTTAGCAAGCTTGGCAATTACTTTCTTTCATCTTACTCTCCAACTGTCATGTAAAAATTATCAATTTTACTGTTCATTGAATGACCCTATATGATTATTTGTGGGATAAAGGGCTGGCTCTGGGGAACTGGGTTTGTTTTTTGTTTTTCACATTAGTGGTTCCTCACACACCTCAGGCAATCAGACTGGTGAGCTGTTACAAGACTGGGATCAGCAACATTATCCCACTCGTATTCCTGCTGGAGTAAACGCTGCATGCTGTAATAGACTGGGTGCTGGTAGTGCAGAAGCTAGGAGGAAGTGGAGGACTTCTGCTGTCTTGGATCCTGGTATAAGCTGACACTGTCCCAATCATGCTTTGCCTTAAAAAGAGAAGGAATCTGATTTTGTTTTTGTCACTTTTTCTCATATGTTTTTCTTTATGCAAGTCTTTGTAAATAACCTTGTTCCCACCAAAGTATCTGCTTTTTCAGTATCTGCCTGCCCACCGAGGAGCAACAGCTTGAAAAGTTCCACATCGGTTCAAGCAGTGATTCTTATTTCAGCCCCTCCCAAAGTTGTACTAACCTGAACACACGCAAACCTTCACAATCTGTGACCTAGTCCCCAAACTGGGATATTCCACAAAACAGTAGTAACCTATAGTCTGGGGGTCAGCAACCTGGACTTGCTGACCCACCATTCCAAAGTATCAAACAGAGTGCAATGCAGAGGGGAGCAAGAGCCACATAAGACAATGCCTCCTCTTTAATGCTGGCTCCTGTCCCAACTGCACTCCATCTTTTATCCCGGCTAGTGGTGCCAAAACGCGGGAAATAGGAGATCTTCAGGCCAGTGTGAAGCAATGCACTGGGCATAATAATAAAAGGCTGCTTTCACACTGATGTGCTGCGGTTTATCCACACTGAAGGCACAGTGCAGTATACCTGCAGCTTACAGGTAGTCCTTCTGCATTGCACTGTTTGATGCTCTGAAATGGCGAGTCAGCAAGCCCAGACCATGATCGCCCAATCACCTGTCCATGATCTACCGGTAGATCACGATCTAGAGGTTGCTGACCACCTCTTTAAATCATTGCACCCGCAATCAGCAGATTGTGGGTGCAATGCCAGGACTCTTGCAAACTGTCTGTATAAGCTGTCTACTCGTACAAGCAGGCAGTTACACATTAACAGGAAGCATCAATAAACTACCCAAAGTGCTTTAAGAGATTGTAAAGGTAATTAAAAAAAAAAAAAAAAAAACATTTTTTACATTAATGAAAGGTAAAAAAAATGTTTAGGCTTTAGAACCACTTTAACAGCTCCCTCATCATTCACTGAGAACTAAAAGCCGTCAGCCGCAGAATGCTTTCGGTACTTGTAGTTCTTGCATTCACAGAACTCTGTGAATTAATGACAGGGCCAGGTAGGCAGAGCCCCATGCAGCCGCCTTTTTTTTTTTTTGTTATTATTGTGACAGTGAGTGCGGGAAGAAGATCCCCAGCCCACTGTCACAAATGGTGGTTCGGGGGCTTCTGCATCTGTAACATCTTAAACCAATATTCAGGGTGTAACATGTTACAAAAGTTGAACTTATGCCTAAACTAAGGCCAATCTCTGCAACACTGGGCCTGATAAACCATTGTTTTTCAATTTTTGGAGCGCATTTGATGTGCACCAACTGAACAAAATAGTGTGCCTATGTTGAATTGGATTTGCAACAGAAACTGAAAAATTGTGCCGCAGGTATGTCCCTGCTTCTGCTTGCACCCTCTAAAACGGATGTCTGTGCACATTACAGGCCGAGGAGGCGAGGCGCTGGGAACTCCAGCTGATCAATAATTGTTCTGATTGGATATTTGGAAGGTTATACAGAAATTGGCCTCTACCATTGATCATGGAAGTCTGCCTGAAGTCAGATGAGTGTATATGTAGTCATTTGAGGGCCAATCTAATCTCTCCAAACTATTGAAATGTATTTATTTGTTTTTGTCATGCTACTATCCTAACATATCAATGGTCCTGAAGAAGCTGTATATCTGCGAAACGCATAGACCAATGTTCGGACCGGAATGTGCTTAATCAGAATTGGTATTTTCAGTTATTTTATTGTACCACATATGGACTTTTTATTGGTTGTAATAAAGTAGTATTGATATATTTTTTTTTATATAAAAAATTCTAATGCAGATCTCCACCTGGTCTGACTAGGCACAGATCTGCATACAGTACTGACTGCCTCTGATATGTACCTGTAGGCACCACACTTATCAGAGGGAGTGCATTGACTTAGTTTCAGGCCTACTATTTTTTTTTGTTCTGAAAGATTATATAAAGATCATATCACTGCCTTTAGAATTGGTACCCCATGTAGTTATTCTATGCCCATTTATTTCAATTTTATGGGCATTTGTATAGATTTTAGTAAATAAACTTCTCTGGCATATGCAAGGATTTTTTCAGACCTGCCATAGAAAATTAGGTTTATCATTGTATAAATATACATGTGTTGCAGATTGAATACCTCCAGAAAGCTAATGGAGACCTTGAAAAACGTGTCCAAGAGTTGTTGGAAACCCGACAGAATGTGACCAGTGAGGTGCTGAATCTAAGCAGCAAGAACGAGGAACTCTGTAAAGAGCTGTCGGAGATTGACCATATGGCACACCAACTAGAGAGAGACAAAGAAATGGCACTAGAGACTGCAGATGCTGAGATTGAAGAAGCAAAGGTTGGTGCCACTAATCTATATCTGATGTAGGATAATTGCAATTTCACTTTGGGAGTTTTGCTAGTCATATGTGATTGCTTAACCACTTAAAACCCGGACCATTATGCAGGTTAAGGACCTTGCCCCTTTTTGCGATTCGGCACTGCGTCTCTTTAACTGACAATTACACGGTCGTGCGACGTGGCTCCCAAACAAAATTGGCGTCTTTTTTTTTTTTTTTTCACAAATAGAGCTTTCTTTTGGTTGTATTTGATCACCTCTGCGGTTTTTAATTTTTTGTGCTATAAACAAAAATAGAGTGACAATTTATGAAAAAAAAAAAACCTTTTTTAATTTTTGCTGTAATAAATATCCCCCCCCCCCCCAAAAAAATATATATATATATATATATTATATTTTTTTTTACTACAAATGGCCGGCGATCAGCAATTTTTTTTTTTTTTTTTTTATGGTGGACACATCGGACAATTGTGACACATTTTTGGGACCATTGTCATTTTCACAGCAAAAAGTGCTATAAAAATGCATTGCTTACTGTGAAAATGACAATTGCAGTTTAGGAGTTAACCACTAGGGGGCACTGTAGGGTTTATGTGTGACCTCCTATGTGTTTCTAACTGTAGGGGGGTGGGGCTTGACGTGTGAAGTCGGTGATCGTCTTTCCTCATATCAGGGAACAAACGATCAATGACATTGCCACAATGAAGAACGGGGAAGGTGTGTTTACACACCGCTCCTCGTTCTTCAGCTACGGTGACCAATCGCGGGACACCGGTGGCGATCGGGTCCCACAGGCGCGGCCACGGAGCTTTGCGACGTATATCGTCGGTAGGGGGTCCTTAAGTGGTTAAAATATTCTTCCAAAAACATGCATTTGCCCACCGATGGTGATAGGACGGTGCTATGCTCACTGACTATTTCAGGGCTTAGAGGAGTTAACAATTACATTGGCTAAATATTCACCAATGCGTTTAGGGTCCTTTTTAACACTGCATGTAAGTTTTTTTTATATACCTGGACATATCTCCCAAAGCAATCCTCTGGGATCAGTTGGTGAAAACATTTTCTACATGGTATAATAATTGTCTTTTAATGTACAGTGCCTTGTAAAAGTATTCGGCCCCCTTGAACTTTGCGACCTTTTGCCACATTTCAGGCTTCAAACATAAAGATATAAAACTGTAATTTTTTGTGAAGAATCAACAACAAGTGGGACACAATCGTAAAGTGGAACAAAATTTTATTGGATATTTCAAACTTTTTTAACAAATAAAAAACTGAAAAATTGGGCGTGCAAAATTATTCAGCCCCTTTACTTTCAGTGCAGCAAACTCTCTCCAGAAGTTCAGTGAGGATCTCTGAATGATCCAATGTTGACCTAAATGACTAATGATGATAAATAGAATCTACCTGTGTGTAATCAAGTCTCTGTATAAATGCACCTGCACTGTGATAGTCTCTGAGGTCCGTTTAAAGCGCAGAGAGCATCATGAAGAACAAGGAACACACCAGGCAGGTCAGAGATACTGTTGTGGAGAAGTTTAAAGCCGGATTTGGATACAAAAAGATTTCCCAAGCTTTAAACAACCTAAGGAGCACTGTGCAAGCGATAATATTGAAATGGAAGGAGTATCAGACCACTACAAATCTACAAAGACCTGGCCGTCCCTCTAAACTTTTAGCTGATCAGAGATGCAGCCAAGCGGCCCATGATCACTCTGGATGAACTGCAGAGATCTACAGCTGAGGTGGGAGACTCTGTCCATAGGACAACAAACAGTCGTATACTGCACAAATTTGGCTTAATGGAAGAGTGGCAAGAAGAAAGCCATTTCTTAAAGATATCCATAAAAAGTGTCGTTTAAAGTTTTCCACAAGCCACCTGGGAGACACACCAAACATGTGGAAGAAGGTGCTCTGGTCAGATGAAACCAAAATCGAACTTTTTGGCAACAATGCAAAACGTTATGTTTGGCGTAAAAGCAACACAGCTCATCACCCTGAACACACCATCCCCACTGTGAAACATGGTGGTGGCAGCATCATGGTTTGGGCCTGCTTTTCGTCAGCAGGGACAGGGAAGATGGTTAAAATTGATGGGAAGATGGATGGAGCCAAATACAGGGCCATTCTGGAAGAAAACCTGAGACAGGGACTGAGATTTGTCTTCCAACAAGACAATGATCCAAAACATAAAGCAAAATCTACAATGGAATGGTTCACAAACATATCCTGGTGTTAGAATGGCCAAGTCAAAGTCCAGACCTGAATCCAATCGAGAATCTGTGGAAAGAACTGAAAACTGCTGTTCACAAACGCTCTCCATCCAACCTCACTGAGCTTGAGCTGTTTTGCAAGGAGGAGTGGGCAAAAATGTCAGTCTCTCGATGTGCAAAACTGATACATACCCCAAGCGACTTACAGCTGTAATCGCAGCAAAAGGTGGCGCTACAAAGTATTAACTTAAGGGGGCTGAATAATTTTGCACTCCCAATTTTTCAGTTTTTTATTTGTTAAAGTTTGAAATATCCAATAAATTTAGTTTCACTTCATGATTGTGTCCCACTTGTTGTATATCTTTGTTTAAAGCCTGAAATGTGGCAAAAGGTCACAAAGTTCAAGGGGGCCGAACACTTTCGCAAGGCACTGTATATGCCTGGAAGTGAAATCATTTTATTCATTCAAACTTGCAGGTCTTTTGTGGGTAAGGTTTGTAATACCTTATCCCTTATACTGTGGTAACATTAGAATAGAATTATATATTTGTATATTACTGCAGCACAAACAAATGAGCATTATAGATGTATGTCTTTCATAATCTTGAGAATTAAAAACAACCTTAATTTTCCCACCCAAGGAAAGAGCTCATGTTTATGGGTTTGTGTGTGGGGAGTGTGTTTTGGAAAGAGTTGAAGGTCATTGATTGTAAGTTATGTGAATATATGTTGTACCAATATTTGATCAGGAGGCCAGGGCCCTTCATGGACTGTGGGGGTCTTGAAGTATATAAATAGTGGTATATGAGCAAGAACTTTATTTTACTAAAACGAAATGCATTATTATTTTAGAATGAAATAAAGAGACTACAGACTGAAATCCATAAACTTGAAAGCACTTTGGCACAGTACAGATCTGTAAGTAAATGTTAAATGATTTTAACATGGATTACGTGTTAAATACTGCTGGAGTCATACAAGTCCTTGTAAAGGAATTTATTCTCTGTCTTTACATTTCTTTTATATCGGTTCAAAACCTTTATTTTGAAGCTCAAATCTTTCTAAACTAGTCTTTCAGTTGTTTTTTTTGCAAGCAATCACATGCTGGCTTAAGACCTCTGTTGTACATGAGAGAGCGAGTGCAGTGGTGAGATATCCATGAAAAAATTCCCAGTTCTGCCTAACTGTGGTGGTTGTTTTAAAACCAGATAATGCTGCCTTCCCATTAATTTTCTTGCTCAAATAGGAAGTGAAAGGAGGAGCAACTGTCGACACAGGCAATGAAGTGATCTTTTGTTCTATGTACACATACACGATACACAGTATGCAAGTATAGCAAGATCTGCTATTCAACACATGCAGCTCATTGGTAACAACCTATGACACTTGTAAGATATTCACTTCAGCACACCTGGCTCCCCACCCACCAATTTCATCTGCATTCCTCTCCAAAAGAGGGCAGGGAAAGAATGGCGCCAAGCAGGCATAAAGTAGCGCAATTTATTAAAAGCTAAGTCAATATGAACAACAGTAGCACTCACAAACAGGTAGGGGTGAGGATGGCAGTTTGCGGTGGATGGTATAGTCCAAGTGTGAACCATAGGTTCTTTGTCCGGGGTCAGAAGAGAGAAAGTCATATAGAAGGAGTCCGATGAGTCTGAAATCCGTTCAGTGGGAGCCGATGTTAAGATGTCCACCCAAGGAGTCTGTCTCCAGCCAGAGTATGAAAAGAAGCTGTCAGCTGGTCTGTTGTGAGAGCCAATGGAAATGCGTTTCGGATTGATGGAGACGTGACTTGCTTCTGAAAAGGGTTTACCATTGGCTTTATCCCATTCACTGCAAACTGCCATCCTCCCCTCCACCTGTTTGTGAGTGCTATTGTTTATATTTACTTCTATTTATTAATAAATTGTGCTACACTATGCCTGCTTGGCGCCTTTCTTTCCCTCCCCTCTTCTTTTCCAGAATGTGGATTCCCAGCCCACAGTAAAAGGCAGCCAGATGGTGTGAGCCAGTCACAATAATTGACGTTTATTCCTATTCCTCTGGGAATAAGGCTTTTTTTTTTGTGTTGCTTATTAATTAATACTAGCTCAATAACATCCTATGACCACGGGATTGGCACAGAGTTGGTGCTGTAGTGTATTGAGTTTCATGATGTCTCTCCAAACTCCATTAAATACAACTTGTACCCCAGTATCCTACTATGTGAGATACACCCCAACACATACAACTCCCTCCCCAGTACCCTACTACTAGTGAGATCTGCACTACAGCACACTTGATTCAATCCCCAGTGTCCTACTACCAGTGGTATCTGCTTTCCAGCACACGCAAGTACAATAGATGGGTTTCTTGCCTTTTCCCCAAACAAATGTTATTCTACTTTATGGAGGAGAACGTGATGGCACTTCATAACAGGAGAATCTCATGAATTTTTTTTTTTTTTTTTTTCTTTTTTTACTTTTAGGTTAGGTTAGCAGGGGTGCGGGCTTAAGGCTACAACTTCACGTTTTCTATAGCGAACCACCATGCTGCAAATAGTTGATTTTCCAAATCAACTTTTATAGCAGGAGATCAGATTACAAATCGCTGACGGGAGGCCGCGTTCATGCCTGCGAATAGGCCTGACACTAGCGGGGCTTTTTGATGATTAGCTGAGAAAGGCAGCCCTATTGAAAGCAATGGGAGTCTGCGCAGTCCTGCAGCTAAATGTGGCCTTGGCATGTAATCGGTGATCTCTTTACTAGCAAATACAGATCCCTGTTGATTTTTATTTAGACTGAGGGTCAACAAGTAAAAAGGTATTCCTGGTCTTCTTTTAAATAAGAAAGCCCTGCATGCTTTGCAAACAACATCATTGAAGCTCTCTGAAGTGATTGTGAAGAAAAATACCCTTTAATGAAAAATTAATCCATTCCCTTGTGAACTCTTGAAAAATAATGTAGATTTTTTTTTTTCTTCCTTTTAAACATATATGTTGCTATGCAAATCCATTTTTAATGACGTTTGCTTTCTGATAGGACCTGAACACTTGTGAATTTGAGAAAAACAAACTTGCTGATGAGCTAGAAAGTAGAAAAGAAGAATGTCGCAAGTTCGAGTCCCTCTTAAACCACTTGGAAAATGAAAAGCAGCGGCTTTCTAACAAACTTGAAAAACAGATGGTGACAGGTAGGCTCATCAAAACTACTATTTCTAAATTCATTACATTTTCTAGTTCTGTAAAAACGAGAACTTATGTCTTGTCATTTCCAGAACGAGAGCTTGTGCTAGAAGTAGAGAGAATGAGGACTCAGTATGGTATTTTGCGTACTGATCGCTCACCTTCTAGGATGGACTCTTTCGTGAAGACTTTGGAGGAAGAGCGAAATCATTATAAAGCAGAGTTGGAGAAACTGGAGAGAACACTTAATCTAAGAGCCAGCTCCAGAAACCTTTCCAGACTGGAATCAAGCAGAAGGCACAGCTCCCCAGACAAGGTATTTGATCATTTCCCACCTGTACTGTGCAAACTGATGTATATAAAAAATGTATTTTATTTAATGCATTCTGCTGTGGTTATTTAGTCAACAAGTGGACAGTTTCATTACATTTAGCAGATGACTGTGAACTAATTGTTAGGTTGAAACTACATCTACACAATTATATGGGTTAGACTGACTTCAGGCTGATGTTCTGTTTTGGTGTATAAACGTACCTCCCCACCACCTCCTCATTGCACAGGGTGTGGTGGGTCTCTCTAGTTCACAGAAAAGAATGGGGAATATCTGATAGTTTAGATTCCAGTTCAGTACACAGAAAGTATATATGTGCTGTTACTGATTAAAAATGTTGCGTTCAATTGATTTTTGGGGAAGGGGGAGGGAGGTTTGGGGGGGAGGACGGGGGGGGTGGGGATACGGGAGGGTCTGAGTGGGGGGAAGAGAGGTTTGGGAGGGAGGGTGGGGAGGGGGGTTGGGTGGGTAGAAGTAGGGGCCCCCAACACAGGGGGGAGGGAGGGTAAGGTGGTTGAGGGAGGGAAAGGACAGTGGGAGGGACAGGGATGGGGGAGGAGGATTCGGGACGGAAGTAGGGGACCGACAAGGTTTCAGTCAGATTGTGTCTGCATAGTTTCGGATGCCAAAAATAAATTTCTTTCTCGTACATCACGGGACACGCGGCATATTCATTACTATGTGGGTTATATGGAGTACCTTCAGGTGTGGACACTGGCAATCTCAAACAGGAAGTCCCCTCCCTATATAACCCCCTCCCCTAGAGGGAGTCCCTCAGTTTTTTCGCCAGTGTCTTAGGTGTTGGTCACGGAATAGCTTTGCTCCACATCCTTGGGATTAAGGGCGGGCTAACCGGATCTGTCCAAGGAGCCTCAGTGCCAAAGTGGACAGTACCCGGGCCCCAAACCGTGGGGTTTTGCCTATAATGCTCCTCTTTGGAGGGCTGGACCCTGGGCCCAGGACTTGGAGTTTGTAAAAACCATAAGTGCCTGTTTGCCAGGGTGCTATATAGGTCCAGGACAGTGGGTACCTTCATAGGACCCCAGGGCCTGAAGGTCTACTACGCTACCCACGGAGATGGGAGAAGATTGGATCGTTTTGCTGGACAAACATCCTGCAGCATGGAGCAGGTAAGGGGGAGCCTGCGGGACTTGGTTCGACAGCAGGCTCTCCGGGGTAACCTAAAAGGGGGGATAGCCTAAGTATGCTCTGCATTGGCAACCTTGCTCACTATGTCTGAGAAAGACAGGATGACCCCTTTTTTCCCCCATCACTAGGTTCCCCTGTCTAAGAATGTGTTGCTAGCTAACCTGCTGCTTTCTTCCTAGGACTAGTAAGGATCCCTATGGGGCCTTTTGGAGAGTCCTACCTGGCCGGGGGTTTGAATCTGCCGCCTGATATTGCAGTCCTGGGTCTCCAGCAGCGCGGCTCCTCCATGTTCCTCCCGTTCCGGCATACGCGCGCGTGCGCGCGCACGTCTTATAGACTTTTTTTCGCGCCGTTCAGAGAGGAGGGCGGGGGGGGGGGCGTGCCTGCGGCGTCATACAGGGGCGCGCCTTGTGCTGTTATAGATCAGCAGGCATTGTCAGTGCTCAGTCTGAGGCTGATTTCAGAAGGAGAGGACGCAGAGCGGCAGAACAGTGACTCCCGGTGGCGGAAGAGGGGTAGTACATGCTGGACTTTGTTCCAATGCCTTTTTTGTTAAGCCAAGAAATTCCCCTTTTTGCAGCAGGTTGGAGGCTGGCAAACTAAGTTTGGGGTCACTGTATGTTTTAAAAAAAAAATATATATATATATAATATATATTTAAAAAAAAAAGAAAAACATACGGGGCCCCATCAGTTTTTGGGCATTAGTGATCTATTGTCCCCTAAGCTCTGGTTTTGTACTCCTGGCCACTACAGTCTGTTGTTGTTGGCGGAGTCCCTCGATTTTGTATTATGGCTTCCAAAGGTTCGGGGTCAAAGGGTACAAAAAAGACCAAAAAACAAAGGGGTTCCCCCTCTGATTCTGATGATATGCCGATACTTTCCCCGCAACTTATTAACATAAAGGGCGCCTTGGATGAGCCATTAGGGGGATCTGGTGCGGAGGCTGGCCCAGATCAGCCCAGCCCTGTGTTTATCACAGAGGAGATGCTAGCCGTATCCCTAGGGGGGCTAGAAGAGAGAATAGCAGCATTGATCGCTAGAGCTATTCCTGGTAAGAAACGGGTTAGATCCCCATCACCAAGAGGTGTATCCTCAGATGCTGAGATTCTCTCTCCGGAGGAATTGGAATCACAGGAGGATCAACTAGACCTGAACCAAGAGGGTTCAGGGATTGAGGGATCTGCCTCTGAGGAACCATTTTCAGACTCCCAGACAGAAAGACTGTGGGTACAGTCTTTGACGGACATGGTCCGCTCGGCATTTAGTTTACCATTGCCAGAGCCTCAGGTTCCTCCGGTATCCTCTCTGGGCTCTTTGAAAGCTCCGTTAAGCAACGCAGTTTTTCCGGTCCATCCTCTCTTGGAGGAATTGATCTTTCGGGATTGGGTACGGCCGGACAGGATTTTTCTGCCACCGAAAAGATTTGCGGTCATTTACCCCATGGAGGAAAAATTCTCCAAGAGGTGGAGGCTCCCAGTAGTGGATGCAGCCATAACTTGCCCGGTGGAAAACATACATATGTTTAAAGATCCGGTTGATAAACGGTTAGAGACACTTTTAAAAGCATCCTTTGCTACGGCAGGAGCAGTGGTACAGCCAGCTGTGGCTGCAATTGGAGTTTGTCAGGCGTTAAAAGACCAGACAAAAGAAATGTTAAAGGACATGCCTACCCAACAAGCAGAAGAGTTTTCTGACATTCCCAGAGCTCTGTGTTTTGCTGTAGATGCTATAAAAGATTCCATCCAGCAGGCCTCTCGTTTATCACTATTTTTGGTGCACATGAGAAGGCTCTTATGGTTGAAGAACTGGGTGGCGGAGTCCCCATGCAAAAAGCTTCTGGCAGGGTTTCCCTTCCATGGAGGACGACTCTTCGGAGAGGATCTGGATAAAAATATTCAGACTATTTCAAGTGGCAAGAGTACCCTTTTACCGGTCAAAAAGACATTCCGGGGTCCTACATTTAAAAGGCAGCTCTTTCCTGTCTCGGGGCCCTCAAATTCCAGGCAGTATCGACGGCCGCCTGCACGATCCAACGTTAACAGTAGATCGCAGGGACAGGCCCCTGGGGGTAAGAGGCCATGGTATCGCAAGCCGACAAAGACAGCCCCTAAGTCTGCCTTATGAAGGGGCGCCCCCACTCTCGCGGGTGGGGGGAAGGCTTCGTTTCTTCTCAGAAGTTTGGGAAGCCAAGATCCCCGACAAATGGGTCCGGGCGTCTGTAACCACAGGCTACAGACTGGAGTTTCTAAGGTGTCCTCCGCCTCATTTTCAAGAGTCAAGGCTACCAAAGGATCCAGCAAGGAAGGCCTCATTGCTGGCAGCTTTGGATCACCTGCTTTGCCAGGACGTAATAATAGAGGTGCCAGCCCAAGAGCAAGGGCTAGGTTTCTATTCCAATCTCTTTGTCATACCAAAGCCCAACGGCGATGTCAGGCCAATCTTGGACCTAAAGAGGTTAAACGGTTACCTAAGGGTTCGTTCCTTCCGGATGGAATCCATCCGGTCAGCAGCCGCCGCGCTTCAGAGGGACGATTTTCTGGCCTCCATAGACATAAAGGATGCTTACCTTCATGTACCAATCTTTCAGTCGCATCAAAGATTTTTACGCTTCGCGGTGGGGCAGCGACACTTCCAATTCAGGGCGCTCCCCTTCGGGCTGGCCACGGCCCCCCGGGTATTCACGAAGATCCTAGCCCCAGTTCTGGCCAATTTAAGGATCCAAGGGGTCACAGTCCTAGCATACTTGGACGACCTTTTAATCATAGATCACTCACGGCCGGGTCTGCAACAGGCAGTAAACCTCACGGTTCGGTACCTCGAAGAATTCGGCTGGGTCCTAAACCGGGGAAAGTCAGCGTTCCAGCCTACAAAGCAGTTGGAATACCTCGGCATGAGGTTAGACACAGAACAGCAAAGGGTGTTCCTGCCCCTTGTAAAGATCGAGGCTATCAAGGGGTTGGTTCAGTTGGTTCTAAACAAGAAAAAACCAACTATTCGCCTGTGTATGCGATTACTAGGCAAGCTAGTGGCCACGTTCGAGGCAGTACCATACGCTCAGATCCACACTCGCGTCCTACAGGCAGCCATTCTAGCAGCCTGGGGCAAGAGGGCACATGCCTTAGAGTCCCCTTTGACGCTATCATCAAGGGTCCGACAAAGCCTGGCCTGGTGGTTGAACCCCCAGAATCTTCTAAAGGGAAAATCCTTCAGCCCTGTTGTCTGGAAGGTAGTTACCACAGACGCCAGCCTGGCAGGCTGGGGGGCGGTCTTCGAGGGGTTCTCTCGCCAGGGAACTTGGGTGAAAGCAGAGAGGCAGCTCCCCATCAATATCTTGGAGATCAGAGCTGCTCGCCTAGCCCTTCTGGCATGGACCTCCAGATTAAAGGGGTTCCCGGTGAGAATCCAGTCAGACAATGCCACGGCGGTGGCATACATAAACCACCAAGGGGGAACCAGGAGTCAGGCCGCTCAGAGGGAGGTGAGCTTGATTTTTCAGTGGGCAGAGGTTCATGTACCCTGCATTTCGGCGATATTCATTCCCGGAGTGGACAACCTGCAGGCAGACTTCTTAAGTCGCCAGAGTCTGTTGCCAGGGGAGTGGTCTCTGCATCCCCAGGTCTTTCAGACAATCTGCCAGAGGTGGGGAATGCCGGACGTAGATATAATGGCATCCAGGTTCAACAAGAAACTAGACAGGTTTGTGTCTCAAGCGAGGGACCCTATGGCCTGCGGAACCGATGCGTTGGTTTGCCCTTGGCATCAATTCAAACTTCTATATGCATTCCCTCCGCTACAGTTACTCCCTCGCCTGTTGCGCAGGATCAGAGTGGAGCACAAGCCAGTCATTCTAGTAGCTCCGGCTTGGCCCCGGAGGACTTGGTACTCACTAGTCCTGAAGATGGCAGTGGGAGACCCTTGGACTCTTCCTCTACAACCAGACCTACTCTCACAAGGCCGATCCTCCACCCTACATTACAGCGTCTAAATTTGACGGCCTGGAGGCTGAATCCCTGATTCTCAGGGGTAGAGGTCTGTCTAGGCAGGTAATTCCTACCCTGATTAGGGCTAGAAAGCCGGTCTCCAGGGTGATTTATTACAGGGTGTGGAGGAACTACGTAGGCTGGTGTGAATCCAAAAGATGGAATTCCCGCAAATATACTATTGATAGGGTGTTAAGTTTTCTCCAGCTAGGAGTGGATAAAGGCCTGGCACTAAGCACAATCAAGGGACAGATCTCAGCTCTGTCAGTGTGGTTTCAGAGGCCGCTGGCCACCCACTCGCTGGTAAAGACCTTCTTACAGGGGGTCTTGCGTATTAATCCTCCTGTCAAGTCACCAATTTGTCCATGGGACTTAAATCTTGTCCTGTCCACTCTACAGAAACAACCCTTTGAGCCGTTGGCTGAGATTCCTTTAGTCTTACTGACAAGAAAGTTGGTTTTCTTGGTCGCCATAGTTTCGGCCAGGAGAGTGTCAGAATTAGCAGCCTTATCGTGTAAGGAACCATATCTCGTTCTGCATAAGGACAGGGCAGTTCTCCGGCCCCATCCTTCCTTTCTACCAAAGGTTATATCCAAATTTCACTTGAACCAGGATTTGGTACTTCCATCCTTCTTTCCAAAACCCACATCTAGAAAGGAGGGGTTGCTGCATACCTTGGATATTGTCCGGGCCATGAAGGCCTATCTTAAAGCTACAGAAAAGATCCGGAAAGACAGATGTGTTATTCGTTCTACCAGATGGCCCCAAGAAGGGGCAGGCAGCTGCAAAATCCACCATCTCGAGATGGATTAGACAATTAATCATTCAAGCCTACGGTTTGAAGAGGTTGCCTCCTCCTTTGTCGGTAAAGGCCCATTCTACCAGGGCCATGGGCGCCTCCTGGGCAGCACACCATCAGATCTCTATGGCTCAGATATGCAAGGCGGCGACGTGGTCATCAGTCCACACGTTTACAAAGTTTTATCAACTAGACGTGAGAAGGAATGCGGATTCTGCCTTTGGACAGGCAGTACTACAGGCTGCAGTTTAAGATCCTCGGGATCAGAAGCACCCTTGGTTGTAAAAAGAAAAAAAAAAAAAAAAAAAGTTTTTTCTTGACTAAGTTGGAATTATTATTATTATTTGAGTATACCTCTAAATTGAATCCTTCTTTGGAAGATGTCTCCCTCCCCTCATTAAAGCATTGCTTTCGGACATCCCACATAGTAATGAATATGCCGCTCTGTGTCCCGTGATGTACGAGAAAGAAAAAGGGATTTTTAAATACAGCTTACCTGTAAAATCCTTTTCTTGGAGTACATCACGGGACACAGAGCTCCCACCCCTCTTTTGGGGAAACATTTTGGGAGGCATACTGCTTGCTACAAAACTGAGGGACTCCCTCTAGGGGAGGGGGTTATATAGGGAGGGGACTTCCTGTTTGAGATTGCCAGTGTCCACACCTGAAGGTACTCCATATAACCCACATAGTAATGAATATGCCGCTCTGTGTCCCGTGATGTACTCCAAGAAAAGGATTTTACAGGTAAGCTGTATTTAAAAATCCCTTTATTATGAATGAATGACTTGTATAGCGCAACGCATGCAAACTGAATCGCACCTGGGCGCTTTTTCCAGCCAGAGTCTGCTTGGCTGGTGCGGTCATTTTTACCCCGTAGGATCTTGACACGCTAGGGACACAGTCATACACACATATATACATATATACTGGGCCAATTTGAACGGGATCCAATTTACCTACCAGCATGTCTTTGGAGTGTGGGAGGAAACCGGAGTACCCGGAGGAAACCCACGCAGACACAGGGAGAACATGCAAACTCCAGGCAGATGGTGTCATGTTCGGGATTCGAACCAGCGACTCTTTTGCTGCTAGGCGAAAGTGCTATTCTTTGCACCACTGTGCTGCCCTTATATCATATAATGTTCGGGGAATAAATGCGCCAATTAAAAAGGCAAACATTATATGGGAATTAATATTCCTAAAAGCAGATGTGATTTTTTTTTTTTTTTTACAGGAAACCCATCAGAGCAAGGATGCAAAGAGCAGAATTGTCTCAGATGAGTTTCCTTTGTGGTTTTATGCGGACTCCCCTATTTGTCGCGCCAAAGGCGTGGCCATAGGATTTGCCAGGAATGTCCAGTTCATTCTGGAAAAAAAATGAAGGTAGATCCAGTGGGACGTTTCCTTTTTTTTTTTTTTTAAGGGGGAACCTGAATGGGGTCAAGGTCTCACTTGCGAATGTCTACGGACCAAATAAAAATTTGGTTAAATATCAGTCGGGGATAGTGGATGAGTTTATGAACTTTAAGATAGGAGACGCTATTATGGGAGGGGATTTTAACACGTGTTTAGACCCTAAATTAGACAGTACGTCGCATGCACAGGGCACCGGAATGAGTGAGAGAAATAAGTTAAAAAGGAAGATGTATCAACATCAACTTGTAGATGTATGGAGATCTCAACATATAAGACACAAAAATTACACATTCCGCTCCCCTGTGCATGGGACATACACAATAATTGATTAGTTCCTGATAGAACATAGGTTACTGGAAGTAGTGGAAGATACAAAGATGGGTATCATAACTTTTTCGGACCACGCACCAATCATACTACAACTGACAATAGGAGAGATGGCATTTGGGAAAATAAATTGGAGACTTAATGAAGAATTATTAATGGATAAAGATACCGAGAAGAGGTTAAGGAAGGAATTTGAACAGTTTTTTCTAGAGAACAGCACTGAAGGAATGTCCGAGGCAATAGTTTGGGAGACTCCTAAAGCATTCATGAGAGGTATCCTGATCAAAGAAGGAGTGGATAAAAACAAAAGGGAAAAAAAGAGAAACAACTGAGTTTAATTCAGGAAATCTTTGAATTAGAACAATTACACAGAGACAGGACAGAGAGAGCTTCTTTTGAACCTTAATATTAAAAGGCAAGAAATAAGGAGACTAACTGAACAGTAATCTTGAACAGCCTTAAATCTGCTCAAGAAAGAAAGGTACCTATGGGGTAACAAGACGGGGAAATACTTGGCAAAGTTATTAAGAAGAAAAAAAAAAACATCTAACTTTATAGAAAGAATACAGACAAACACCGGAGAAATCGGATATAAGACATCAGATATCGCTAAAAACTTCTTAGAATTTTATGAGAAACTCTATACCATTAATAAAAATAGTACAAAAGAAGAGGATATACTAAAAAAGGAAAAAATCCAAACATATTTGAGAAAAGTAGAGTTAAATAACATTTCAGAAGTCAAATCCTATAACCTTAACCCCCATAACAGAAGAGGAAATAAGTAAAATTATTTGAGAATTCTGAAATGGGAAAAGCCCTGGCCCGGATGGTATGACCATTATGTATTATAAAAAAAAATTCAGATACACTGACTCCAAAATTCTGTTCCTACTTCAATGGGATTGGAGAAAAGTGGGAGATGAGGAAAGAGGCCCTAGAAGTTTTAATAACAGTAATTCCCAAAGAGGGTAAGGACAACTCTTTATGCTCTAGCTATAGACCAATCTCGCTCCTTAACATCGACTTAAAAATCTTTTCAAAAATTCTCGCCACTAGGATGGAAAAAGTGATGCAGGACGCGGTACATACAGACCAAGTGGGGTTCATCACAGGTAGAGAAGGAATAGACAACGGAATTGGATCCCTCCTGGTTATAGAAGAAATTGGAAAAGGTGGAGCCCCGGGACTACTCCTGTCTATAGACGCCGAAAAGGCTTTTGACAGGGTAGACTGGGGATTCATGCAGTATACATTAGAGGCAATGGGTGTGGGCCTTATAATGAGAGGATGGGTAAGATCATTATATAACAAATAAAACAGGAGAAAAATGCGCAAATCTAAACAAAATAAGTGGACAAATATTGAGCAGCGTCTCAAAGGTGTTATACAACACCAAACAATATATAGAAAAAATGAAGTCGCGCTTTCATTTTTTCATTATATAACAAACCCACAGCAAGAGTCAAAGTTAATGGGTCCCTATCTGAATTATTTGAAATGAAAAATGTCACCCGACAGGGATGCCCCCTGTCTCCAATGTTGTTCACACTCGCACTAAAGCCCCTGTTAAGGGGTATAAGGCGAAATGTGGATATCAAGGGGGTAATATTAGGAGGCGAAGAACACAAGCTTGCCGCCTACGCGGAAGATATACTGTTTTACATAACAAATCCTACGATAACTCTACCTAAATTAATGGAAACAATTAAAGAATATGGTAAGATCTCAAATTTTAAGATAAACCCTGCCAAATCTGAAATTTTGGGCATGAATATCTCGAAAAAAGAAAGATGCGCCCTACAGGAAGACTTTCCGTTCGGCTGGAAAAAAGAACTAAAATATTTGTGAATTAGGCTAGCAACTTCCATGGAAACCTTATACAAGATTAACTTTATTGCATTGTTAAATGAGGTCAAAACTGAGCTAATTGGAATCGCACCAGGGCAATTGTCCTGGAGTGGAATAAGAAATATTTTTAAAATGACAATTCTACCGAAGATACTGTATAAAATGCAGATGCTCCCAATCCCTATACCACAAGCTTACTTCAAAAAACTACAATCAATGTTCATAAAATTCATCTGGAGAGGGAAAAAAATCATGCATTAAATTTAGCACATTGACTAAAGATAAGTCACAAGTGGGGTTAAGGGGCACCTGATATAAGAAAATATCACTATGCGACTATAATATCACGTATAATAGATTGGGCTTAAAATAATACAGAAAAGAGGTGGGTACATTTGGAAATTACAATGAGTAAAATGGCACTGGGGAAATTAATTTGGGTCACAGCACAGTACAGAGGACTTAACTCTGATACTCACTATATCACGAGATATGCACTAAAACTATGGGATCAATTGCATAAAAAAAAAAAAATGGGATTATTACTCTCCACTAATCCCCTTAACAGACACAAAATATTTCCCACCAGGGGAAAAAAAAAAGTTTGGTAAATGGATATTACAAGATAACATAAAATTAAAAGATATAATGAAGCGTAACAGGCTCCTAACAATTCAGGAATTAAAAAACAAAAAGGAAATGTCTATTAATGATTGGCGGTACACACAATTAAAACATTTTTTTGACAGTCTATCTCATCCGGTTAGAGCAGAGACAAACCTCCCCGTCGAAAAATTATGCGAGGGGAAGATTGAAAAGGGGATATTTTCTAAAATGTATCAGATTTTAAATGAAACGGGATCACCGAGCGCCCTGCCATTCATTAATAGATGGGAAGAGGAGTTGGGCTCACGGGTAAAGGAGTTGGAGATCAATCAGCTAATAACGAGGGTTCATGAGACATCAATAATTAACGATACCATGGAACTGAACTATAAATGTTTGGTGCGTTGGTAGCTTACCCCGGATAAAATACACAAATTCTCAGTAACTACCTCAGTTATGTTGGAGGGGTTGTGGCGAAGTGGGCTCTATGGCCCATATTTGGTGGACTTGCCTTAAGATAAGAAGATGCTGGAGGGAGATTAGACAAAAAATTCGAGAAATATCAAATAATGAACTCCCAGATGACCCATGGGTTTGTGTATTACACAGATCCCGAATTCCAACTAAGCAATATCTGAAGACACTGGTCCCACAACTACTGAACGCTGCAAAACATCAGATTGCGCGTAACTGGCAGGGAACGGAGAGTCCATCATTGAGAGGGTGGTGTAATATAATGGAGGAAATCTATAGCCTAGAATACCTAAGATTAAGAGACGAAAAGAAATGGGAAGAGTTTGAGGAGAAGTGGGAGAATTGGAAAAGGTTCAAATATACAATGGGATATGCCGAAGTGATGGGCGCATAAGACATAAAGAATATAAACCTAAAGTATATACCGATATAATTTAAAGGAGTAGCAAGGTATCGAAACTGGTAAATGGATGTCGGTTGGGGGGGGGGGGAGTTGGGTTGGGAGGAGGGGGAGAAGGGATGGGAGGAGGGGGAGAAGGGATGGGAATTACTCTCCACTTGGATATTGATGTTTTAATATCTGCCATGTATGAAGAATATATTTATTTAAAAAATAAATAAAAAAAGAACTGAAATAACAAATTATAAGTAAAAGAGAATAAACCACTCATGATGCGAAACCACAGAGGAGACGTTGCGGGCAAATGAACTTTGGGGCAAGTTTCGATGCCCTTTTTGGTTGAGTCTGAAGTGGAGAAAATAAAAAAATAGATTTTTTATTTATTTATTTTTATCGATTTAATCTACGAATTTAGATTATAACGCACATGCAGATCCAACTACTTTTAGCTGATCTCCTTGCAGGCCGATTCCCAGTGCAGCTACCAACCACTGGAAACATGGATAGCAGAATACAAAAAACACACAAAAGGCAGCGCTCAATGGGAATAGCATTAAAACTTTTATAGTCTTCAAGTAGGTAACAAAAAAAATATTGCACTGGAGATAAAATCTATGTAGCTAACTAAACTGTAAAAATGGTGCAAGTAATACCAAATGTTAGCAAAAGCAGTCATAAAAACAGGTAGCTAAGTATGATACTGGTATAAAAATGTGTACAACGATGCCACTGCTGAATCCAGATGAGGAGGGGTTAACATCAGTCCGTTGGAATGTAGATGTCCCGTGAAAGGAACTATCACAACTCCCAGTGGATGGCTGTAGAATCCCAGGTTGATAGAGGGAATTGGAGCAGCCCTTGTGTGTGGTAGTAAGGTTTCGCGGGCATGCAGATATGAAGGCACAGCAAAGGAGCCCTTCGGACGGACACGGCAAGCCACGTCACCGGGACTCCCTGAAGACCCGGGAGCTGGCGGAGAGGTGAGTACTAATCAAAAAAAAATAATCAACGATTAATCAAGAAATTTAATAGTTCGTTTCCACAGCCCTAATTATATATTATATATATATATATATATATATATATATATATATATATATATATATATATATATATATATATATATATATATATATAATTTTGTGTGTGTAATGTATATGTATAGAAAGATTAATGTATATATAAAATATAGTGTGTGTGTATGCTTGTTAATTGCACACTTTCCATCACTGCAAGTTCTACTTGGCAGACGTTCAGGGGTGTCATTATATCTTAAAGAGGTGGTTCACCCTAAATATAAGCCCTCCCATGTGATCCAGCATACTGGCGTCAGCACCAGTATGCTGTTGTTTTTTTTTTTGTTAAATCCATCACTTACAGTATTATGTTAAATTTTAATCTCTTACCCCCGTGGTGGACGGCGCCAGTATAGCGCGTCACATCTTACGAAAATACCTGATAAGGACTCGGGTAATCTCGGCGAAAATGCGGCGCCTGCGCACAGACCTAGGAGCTGACTGCGCATGCGCTGTATTTCTCCGAGTCCTACGGCTATGGCGCGTCACGCCCTCCGAAAAATGCCGAAATAGGACTCGGAGAAATACGGCGCCTGCGCAGTCAGCTCCTAGGTCTGTGCGCAGGCGCCGCATTTTCGCCGAGATTACCCGAGTCCTTATCGGGTATTTTGGTAAGATGTGACGCGCTATACTAGAGCCGTCCACCGCGGGGGAAAGAAATTAAAATTCAGCATAATACAGTAAGTGGGGGATTTAAAAAAAAAAAAACAGCATACTGGCGCTGACGCCAGTATGCTGGATCACATGGGAGAGCTTATATTTAGGGTGAACCTCCGCTTTAATGGCAACCCCCCATGCATCTCAAAACATAGCTCGATTTTGTGTGCAGGAAATCACGTTGCAAATTAAACCATGTGATTTCCCCGCGGCTATGATTTGAAAAAGTTGTAGGGTCCCTTTTCCTGCATTTGCAGCAGGTGCCCTCACAAAAGTAGCGCACAGAAACTACACATATGTGAACCTAGCCAAAGATGCAAGAAATCTGGTTCCTGGAAAGATCTTTTTATTTATTTTTTTATTTAAGAAAATAGTGGCTTACTGTAGTCCAACATCGTAGTTATTTGTGTGTGCATGTATAAGAAAAGCAAGTCATTTTACATTCTCTTCTCTGCAGAGCACAGGATATAATTCTGATCTTTGGCGAATCACCAGGGAAAGAGATGAACTGCAGGAGATGTTGGATAGGTTTGAAAAGCACATGGTCGAGATTCAGTCCAATGTAAAAGTGCTAACAATGGAAAGGGAAAAGTTCCGTGGGCTTTTTGAGCAGGTAAACCTCATAAAAGGCTGACTTTTGAGAATTTTATGGTATTTGATTTGCATACCTTTTTTATTAATCGGTACTCGCTTCCTATACGCATGCAGTGCTTTATTTATCTGGAATAAAATACAGCATAATATCCTCCATGCTCAGTGCCGGCTGTATCTGTTTGTATGGTACACTGGCTGCCTTCCATGCACTGCATCTTACACAGACGGCTAGCCACATCATGTGAGCTGCAGCTTGCAATTTTTTTGGTATATCTTTTTATTAGTTTCGGCAGATAAAATTTGGTATTTACTGCAAGGCTTTTAAATCTGCAGCCTGAATGCACATATTTATGCTCCCATCCGAACAGCAATGGACCAATAGTAACTTTCATGTGAGTGCAACTTCACAGTTTTTATTAGCTCTTATAATTCATATTTGTTTGCTCTTCACTTGTACATTTAGCGATGTCCGGGATACCCACTTTCTCCCTATGTGGTTGAGCATTTGTGTGCAGGTCTTGTATGCATTTCAGATCTAGCATTTATTTACAGGCCCAGAATGAACTGGTTACCGTGAAGCGAGATCTGTCTCCTCTGCGTAAAAGTAGCTCTTCGGTTAAAGAATTGCTCCACCTGGAAGAAGAAAGGGATCTAGTCACATCTGATTTGCGCAGAGTTCAAGAGGAAAATGAGAGTCTCAGGGACAGAATAAAGGTATATATATTACTGTTTTATTTCAAAACCTACAAAGATGGTGATAATATATGGAGGAGCTTGTTTAATAATTATAAAGTCCAGTTGGTTTTTAATGTTATAAAAATGTTTGGAATGACTAGTGTCTGCATTACCGTGGGCTGAGGGCTCATTCAGTGTGTGCAATGACCTGAGGTCTTCTGAACTGGATAAATGCAGGTCACAGCACTGTATTCTATGTCTCCATGCTAGTCCTAAAAAGAAATGGACCTTGCATTTTTAAAACAAGGTTAGCTTTATGTGAGATTCTAGTTAATATGGGATTTTATTACTGGTATAGGTATTCGGACATTGTAATCTGCTGGTTTTGTTTACTTGGTTAAGATGTCCTATCAGAGATGTTTGAGCTTGTTGCATATGTTTGATCTAAAGTGGTTTTGAAGACAAACCGTTTTTTACCTTAATGCATTCCCTAAACATTTTATTCCCCTGTATGAAGGGGAAGAGGGGAGAAGAGACACGGTGCTGTGCATAGCTACATCTCTTTTTCCCCCTTCACATAGGGACTCAAGCAGCAGACATTGGCTCCTGCTGCTGTCAATGAAATGCAGGGGGGGGCGACCGGGGCTAAGCCCCACAGTGTCTGTCTATAAAGGGTGGCTCCTTAAACGCACACAGTTTGGGAGCAAGCGCACATCGTGTGCCCCCATAGCAATCGGCTTTCTATGGTGACACATAGAGAAGAGGGCCAGACAGGATCAATGCAATACCATTGCACAGAGCAGGTGAGTATAATCTATAAATAAAAAAACAGTGCAGCGCCAAATAAAAAAAAAAAAACGATAACACTAAAATGATCGTACATGACAAAAAAGAACCATAAAAACAGTCGCAATTCATATAAGAAAAAAAGCCGATTGAAGGAATGTGAAACGTAAAAACACACAGAGAAGCAACACCAAAAAAAGGCAAGATTATTCCTCTTTCAATAGTGACCAGGGTGCGCAAAGATGTATACTTTTACGTGAATCTGTATTAGTGCTTCCACCACCAAAATATGGACCTCTGAGCTGAGCGGCTTATACTTATGGTGGTGGAAGCACTAATATGGATTCATCCCATTGGGTAATTTAAAAGGGAAAACAAAAGTCCCGGATGGCTTAACTCCTATGTAAAATGCACATAAAAGCAAAGGATAAGGCCTTCAAAAAATATACGTTTGAGGGATCATCATCAGCATTCAGACTTTATAAAGAATGCAACAAGAAATGTAAGACACGTAGCAGAGGAGAGCAAAAAAAAATTCTTTAAGTATGTAAACGGTAAAAAAGGGAGGATAGACCATATTGGCCCATAAAGAATGAGGAAGGGCATCTGGTTACAAAGGATGGGGGAGATGGCAAAGGTATTGAATTTATTCTTCTCCTCCGTCTTCACAAGGGAACCGGGGGGGCTTCAGTAACCAAAACTGCAGTGTTTATCCTCATGACACATCACAGGAAGCACCTCCATGGTTAACAGAGGATAGAATTTAAATTAGACTTGGGAAACAACATTAATAAATCACCGGGAACTCGGTTAAGTAATTGCCAGACCATTGTTTTTTACTGACTGGAATGGTACCAGCTAATTGGAGAAAAACCAATGTAGTACCAACATTTAAAAAGGGCCCAAAATATATCCCTGCAGACCAGTTAGCCTAACATCAATAGTATGCAAGCTCTTGGAGTGGATGATAAGCGACTATATACATGATTTTAGTAACGAGAAAGGTATCATTGGCAGTAATCTGCATGGATTCATGAAGAATCGTTCTTGCCAACCTATTCAATATATTCACCTTCTATGGGGAAGTAAGTTGCCATCTAAATAAAGACGGGCAAGTACACATGGTGTATCTGAATTTTGCAAAAGCATTTGACACCGTTTCCCATAAACGTTTACTGTACAAAATAAGGTCTGTTAGCATGGACCATAGGGTGAGTACATGGATACAAGGGCGAGTTCAAAGGGTGGTGATAAATGGGGAGTACTCGGAATGGGCAGTGGGGTCCCCCAGGGTTTTTTCATAAACGACCTGGAGGATGAGATAAACCGTTTAATCTCTATTTGTGGATGATACTAAGCTAAGCAGGGCAATTACTTCTCTGCAGGATGTGGAAACTTTACAAAAAGATCTGCACAAATGAATGGGGAGAGCAACTACATGGCAAATTATAGTAAAATAATGCATTTGGGTGGCAAAAATATGAATACAATCTATACACTGGGGGGAGAACCTCTGGGGAATCTAGGATGGGAAAGGATCTGGGGGTCCTAGTAGATGACAGGCTCAGCAATAGCATGCAATACCAAGCTGCTGCTAACAAAGCAAACCGAATATTGGCATGCATTAAAAAGGGGAATAACTCCAGAGATAAAACAATAATTCTCCCGCTTTACAAGACTCTGGTCCGGCCGCACATGGAGTATGATGTCCAGTTCTGGGCACCAGTCCTCAGGAAGAATGTACTGGAAATGGAGAGAGTACAAAGAAGGGCAACAAAGCTTATAAAGGGTCTGGAGGATATTGGTTATGAGGAAAGGTATACGAGCACAGAACTTATTCTCTCTGGAGAAGAGATGCTTAAGAGGGGATATGATTTCAATTTACAAATACCATACTGGTGACCCCACAATAGGGATACCATTTTTTTTGAGTTTAACAAGAAACGTGGCCACTTAATAAAATTAGAAGAAAGGAGGTTTAACCTTTAACCACTAGAGGTCCGCGCTATTGACAGAATACGTCAACAGCGCGGACCTGAGGCGCCGGGGTCACGTCTTTGGACCTGATGTATTTGTAATTCCCCGCGCGCGGCGGGGAAAAACAGTCCCGACGCATCACCGAGGATTCGATGCGTGTACACCCGCGGCCACGATGTCCGTCAGGTACACGCGATCGGCGGTGACAGAGCAGGGACGTGGAGCTGTGTGTGTAAACACACAGCTCCACGTCCTGTCAGGGAAAGGAGACAGATGCTGTTTCCCTTGTACATAGGGACACGGCATCGGTCATCTCCCCCAGTCACCCCCCTCCCCCCACACAGTTAGAACACACCCAGGCAATACATTTAACCCCTTCCTCACCCCCTAGTGTTAACCCCTTCAATGCCAGTCACATTTATACAGTAATTAGTGCATATTTATAGCACTGGTCGCTGTATAAATGTGAATGGCGCCTACATAGAGAGTTCTTTACTGGAAGAACGGCAAGGATGTGGAATTCCCTTCCACAGGCGCTGGTATCAGCAGGAGCTTCGATTTTTTTTTTTTTTTTTTTTTTTTTTTTTTTACTATTAGATAAGCACCCGAACAACTACAACATAATGTCATTTAGATCCCTTTTTTTCCCCCCAGGTGCAACATGAAGAATCGGCAACGGAAAGATTCAGATTTACCCAAAAGATTGACAACTTGGAAAGCTCGCTAAACATGGTAAGTAGTGACTGTTTGTTTTTCTTGTACCTGCATAATACAAAAAAATATGCAATGATCCCAATTTTAAAGCCTGGGTTTTTTCAAGTACTCACCATTACCAATACTTATTATTAGTGTGCTGTTCATTAGGGCTCGTTCACACCATACATACATGAAAACTGCAGATTCTCGCAGGGACATCAGTTTCACATCAGTTTCACATCAGTTTTTATGTGCATTTCGGTGAGTTTTTACAACCAGTTCACATATGTATGGGCCGGCCGCAGTGCGATTTGAAAAAAGATCCTGTGCAATTTCTAATCATATACACTACAATTCACATTGAAATGGCACCGAACCGGGCCTTAAAATCAAAATGTGTGCAAACCAGCCCACACACATGTGAACCGAGTCTGAAAGTTTCGGTTTTAGTTTTGGCGCAATTAAAACTAGTACAAGTACTCGTGCAAATATTTAGCATTGTCACCGATATCAGTGCAACGATATCTAAAAATAATAAAAAGCTTTTAGTAACACTTACATTTTAATATTGGACATACACTGGCTACACTTATTTTTTTTTAATATATATATAGTAAGACTACACCTGTATATTAAATGCAAGTTTCATTTTAAAATAAAAAACTAAAAATACTGTATATGTCCACTAGATGGCGCAGGTATCACAGGAATTTACTATCATGTTTGTTGCCATCTAGTGGCCAAGAGGTGTGTGTGTGTGTGTGTGTGTGTGTGTGTGTGTGTGTGTGTGTGTGTGTGTGTGTGTGTGTGTGTTGTTTCATTTTATATTAATGAAAAACAAAACCAGCAGCACAGGGAATAATTTTCTTCTTTTTTTGTTTTTTTTTGCCTCATTTACACAAAACTAATGTACGTGCATTTTAACCACTTCCATACAGGGCACTTATACACCTTCCCGTCCAGACTAATTTTCAGCTTTTAGTGCTGTTGCACTTTGAATGACAATTGCGCCGTCATGCTACACTTTACCCAAACTAAATTTTTATCATTTTGTACCCACAAATAGAGCTTTCTTATGGTGGTATTTGATCACCTCTGGGATTTTTATTTTCTGCAAAAAAAAAATGACCGAAAATTTAGAAAAAATAAGTTTTTGTTTCTGTTATAAAACATTGTAAATAAGTAAGTTTTCTCCTTTACTGATGGTACTGCACTGATAAGGCGTCACTGATGGGCACCGATGAGGTGGCACTGATGTGGTGGCACGGATGGGCACTGATAGGCGGCACGGATGGGCACTGATAGGCGGCACGGATGTGTTGTACTAATGGATGCCAATCAATGCCAAACCATGCCTGCCAATCAGTGATGCCCACTGATTGGCATTTATTGCGGGCACTGATTGGCATCCATTATTTGTGTCATCCCTGGTAGTCTAGGGTGGTATACCTTTTGTTACCTTTTTATACCTTGTTTTACATCCCTAGTGGTCCAGTGGGCATCCTCGGGGGGGGGGGGGGGGGGGGCTGTGCTGATAATTGATCAGCGCAAACCCCCCCCCCTGTCAGCGGAGCAGCCGATCGGCTCTCCTCTACTCGCTTCTGACAGACGCGGGTGAGGAAAAGTTGATTACCGGCTTTTCCTGTTTACATCGTGATGTACATATTTGTATCATGTCGGTGATTTTAGAAGTGTCAAAGACTATGATTTAGAACAAATAAGATACAGGCATACCCCACTTTTAAGTACACAATGGGGTTGATTTACTATCGCTGGAAAGTGCAAAATCAGGCTCACTTCTGCATAGAAACTAGGGGTGCAACGAATAGTCACCGATCCGTCATCCGAACGGGTCACCCCGTTCGGATCGCCCCCCCCCCCCCCCCGTGATCTGCGGAGCGCTCCGGAGCCTCGGCCTAGGAAAGTCCCCGGCTTCGGCCTAGCTCCGAAGCGGCGGCCATCTTGCTCCACCCAGTGTGCTTGCCAGAGTCCAGCGTGACACGCCTCCCCGGGAGGCATGTCACGCTGTGCACTGGGCTATGGCAAGCACACTTGGAGAGGGAATGTTAGCAGTGAAGCACTGGTGTGAGAGGACAATAGCAATTCACAGGGGTGGATTAACCCCCCTGCCGGTAAACCCGAGCGCGACTCGGGTTGGATTTTTTAGGTAAATAGCGATATCCACGAGTCGCGCTCGGGGTCAATATGCAGAGCCTGCAGCGCGCGCTGGCTTACCTTGGATCCAGGCGGGGTACTGTACTTGCCTTGTCCCTGGATCCAGCGATGCATCCCCGCTGTGTGAGCGAGTGGCGTCCTCCATTCGACTCACACAGTGCCCGCGCGCCGCCGATCTCCGTTCCCTGCGACGTAACGGCGCACGGGGGCGGAGACCGGCGGCAAATTCAAAAATGTAAACAAACACATTACATACAGAATACTGTAATCTTATAGATTACAGTACTGTATGTAAAAAATACACACCCTCCCTGTCCCTAGTGGTCTGCCCAGTGCCCTGCATGTTCTTTTACATAATAAAAACATTTTTTTTCTCCCTGCAAACTGTAGATTGTCCATAGCAACCAAAAGTGTCCCTTTATGTCAAAAGTGATTTTAGAGCAGCTAGAAAACAGCGATAATAAATTATAATCACTTTCAGAATTGAGCAATAGCGATTTGTGGGAAAATTAGTCATAAAAAAATAAAAGTAATGACAGCGACAATTCTGCAACTGAGCAAATTTCAGTGATTTTGATTTGATTACATTAGTGAATAATTTTTATTATAATTACATTATTATTTGTTATAATTATTTATAGTTATTTATTATATTATAATTTTATGATTTTGTGTTTCAAACTTTATCATACCCGGGATGTCTACTAGACTCTGGTTTGGACAAATTTAAGCGAGTTATTCCTAAAAATTGCAGGCCTACAGTATAAAACGCAGAATTTCCATGCAAAATAATTGTACCGCTTTTGGTACGTAATTCCAGACAGAATCATACCGCCAGGGAGGTTAAAGAGGAAGCAGGTGAGGCTGTTTGGACAGGACTTGTTAAAAGTACAATCTTGATGTTTTTACAGCAAGATTATTTACTACTGCATGTTATTTCCCCCCAGTTCTGACAATGACTATAAAATGTGTGTGTATATATATCATACATACATACATACATGCATACATGCATACATACATACATGCATACATACATACATACATACATACATACATACATACATACATACGGACCGATGAAAACTGACACTTTTTTTTTTTTGCTGATCCGAAATGATCCGATCCGTGACTCCTGATCCGAGGAACGATCCGTGAGTTTTTTGATCCGTTGCACCCCTAATATAAACCAATGAGCTTCTAACCCCAGCTTGTTCAATTAAACCTGGTAATAAAACCTGGAAGCTCATTGGTTTCTATGCAGAAGTGAGCCTGATTTTGCACTTTCCAGCGATGGTAAATTAACCCCATTGTGTATTTAAAAGTGGGGTATGCCTGTACCTAGCAGTCTCGGGAGGAAGCCCACAATGACAGCCCCATACATTCTCTTAAAGGGGTTGTAAAGGTTCGTTTTTTATTTTCTAAATAGGTTCCTTTAAGCTAGTGCATTGTTGGTTCACTTACCTTTTTCCTTGGATTTCCCTTCTTCTAAATGTTTTTTTTTTTTTTTGCCTGATTTTCTCACTTCCTGTTTCTCCTCCAGTAAGCTTTCCACCATCACCCGAGCGGTAGAAAGTCAGTCAGAACCGCTTACTGAGGAGGAACAGGAAGTGAGAAATTCAGACTAAGAAAACAAAGAAAAATAACATTTAGAAGGGAAATGGAAGGAAAATGTAAGTGAACCAACAATGCACTAGCTTAAAGGAACCTATTTAGAAAAAAAAAAACCTTTACAACCCCTTTAAACAAAGTTTTAATTCAAATGTAATTTTATTGAGAAATGAGAAAACCTGTGTATTGAATATCCACATGGTAAAACAAGTGGTATAAGAAATGGCATCAGAATTGAACAAGCAAAATGGTAGACATAGCTCAGGAAAAAATAAAGGGTAGCGCAACAGAAAAAAAAATCAGATTTAAACTATACATAGGTGGAAAGCAGCACATAGCCTGTATCCCATGTAGATCTGAAAGTAGTAAGGTAGAAGGCAGTAGCCTGCCACTCACTGCTTTGGGCCGTAGATCAGACTATACTCCATATAAACCAACCGCAACAGAAGACAAACGAAGTTGACAAAGGAAAGAAGAAGAAATGCGATCGGAAGATAGAAGGGTGAATAAGGGGTAGGCAGCATGGGCACACTCAGACTAGTGTAGTAGTAATCAGAAACATTTAATTTAACATCCGCCTGGTGTTGAGAGAAGCTGGTTGATGCCCCATGAGATCATTCACAGCCAGGGGGACACATTTATTGCATGGTGGGAGTCTGTTATCCTGCTTTTAGTCAAACAGCTTAGTATTGTTGGCTTTGACAAAGCCTCCAACATGGAAATATTAACAGGGGAGTTTAAGGTGTTAAACTATCCATATATACAGTATCTCACAAAAGTGAGTACACCTCTAACATTTTTTTTTATTATATCTTTTCATGTGACAACACTGAAGAAATGACACTTTGCGACAATGTAAGGTAGTGAGTGTACAGCTTGTATAACAGTGTAAATTTGCTGTCCTCTCAAAATAACTCAATACACATCCATTATTGCCAGTACACCCCTAAGTGAAAATGTCCAGATTGGGTCCAAAGTGTCAATATTTTTTGTGGCCACCATTATTTTCCAGCACTGTCTTATAACCCTCTTGGGCATGGAGTTCACCAGAGCTTCACAGGTTGCCACTGGAGTCCTCTTCCACTCCATGATGACTTCACAGAGCTGGTGGAAGTTAGAGACCTTGCGCTCCTCCACCTTCCATTTTGAAGATGTCCCACAGATGCTCAATAGGTTTTAGGTCTGGAGACATGCTTGGCCAGTCCACCACCTTTACCCTCAGATTCTTTAGCAAGGCATTGGTGTCCTTGGAGGTGTGTTTGGGGTCGTTATGTTGGAATACGGCAGGGAATGGATCATGCTCTGCTTTAGTATGTCACAGTACATGGTGGCATTCAAGGTTCCACACTAAGACTCTTAAGACTATTTTCTGTGCCTCCTTTTGACTTAGCTGGAAACTGAACGGTCCGAATTAAAAGCCACTATATCTGAGCTGAAGGAAGCGATATCGTCTTTAGAAAATGCAAATCGATCACAGTCGGTTAATTTGGCTCAAACCCTGGATGACTCTTCGCAGTATAAAGCTGAATTAAGCTCCTTAAGGTTAGTGGCATATTTCATTATTGGATTAGAATGTTCAAGACCACAAAGTACTGCATTCCATCAATACATGTGTACTGCCACTGATCCCTGTTCATGTTCTACAATGCAGGTTACTTAATGAACAACTTCAGAAATCTTTAGAAGACCTCCAGCATCGTCTGTCTGTGAAATTCAATGAAGTGCAATTATCACAGGAAGAAATTGTAGCGTTGGAGGAAAGAATAGGTACATTGCACTTATAAGTGTAACAATGTACTCCTGTATGTATTATCTTTTACCTTATAGATCCCTAGATGAACTCTGCTCGGACAGCTGTTAAAAGGCTTTAATCAGCCACTTTTATAATGCTTGGGGTAAATGATAAACCCAGCCGTATGTTTACCAAATCATTATCGCAATTTATCTTCTCTGTGCAGCAGTTCATGTAGCTGTGATGAGGAGCAGGGATGACGTTCTCTGCTTCTCATCACAGCAGAGTGAGAAGCACCCAGTCAAATAAATGGAACGGTGTCCATCGCAAATAGCTTTACCAGAAGTGGCGTTCAGACAGATGCTGTTGTCCAAACGAAGGGCCCGTTCACACTATAATGCAGTGTGGGAGAGCTGCATTCTCGCGTGGCTTCCTGCACCACATTCCGATCGCAATGCCCTTGCGATCTGCGGTGAGGGGAAAAGTTCAAGTTTATTGACCCTGCCCACTGACACATCATCCACTGTTCTACTGACACTGTCCATTGCCCTACTGCTATAAAATATATATATACACATGCATATCTGTGTGTTTTCAGCTTTGGGGTGCACACCCTAAGGTAATAGGCTGGGCACACCTATAGTGCCTAGTGTGAGTGGGCTCTTGAACAACCCCATACCCACTCCTTCCTTTAATTAAAGAAAGAACCCTGCGTGAACAGTAAGTCAGTGCACTACCTAAATTCGTCCACTAGATGTCATGCTTCTCAATATATTCACAATACTAATAGATTATACAGCTGACAGAATTAAATTTTTAACCTACCTGCTAATGAATTTCAACATGCCCACAAAAGACAGCTCTTGTAAATTCAACTATAAAAACATAAATTCGATTAAAAAAACATTAAAATGAATTGTTGCAGTAAATCCCATAATAAATATATATAACGGTAATCCTATAAAAATAATTATACCCTGATCAAAATTACATCTAATAACTATTACCCAAAAACCAATTAAGGTCTTAACATTTTAACCTTTCAATTGCATTTAATCGATTGAGAAGATTCATTTGATCTTGTTCCTGGATTGTTTTTCCTTCGCATCTTAGACCCCCACCAATGGCCAGAAATTCTGTCATTCGGATAAAACATTTATGTGGATCCCTATTAGGAATCTTCTAAAATGTCCTGAAATCCTGTGTTCGTAACTTAATATTATTGATGTGTTTTTCCACTCTTTGTTGAAGCCTCCTAGCAGTTCTACCCACATATTGGTCCCCACTAATACTTTATAAGGCATAAGTAAAATGCATCATACAGCACATGATAAATCTATTAATGTTATTAGCCTTGTCAGTAGTATAAGGCTTCTTGCAGACTGGAGCATACACCTGCTGTGTCTCCCTCCTGGAATCTTAATGCAGCCAGGAAGCACAAGTGCAGCCTCCAGCAGTAATATGTTACACCCTGAACATAGTGAAAGCTATACTGTTGGTGCTAAGTGAACCTTCCTTAATGTCATCCACCTAGGTTTTTCATCCACTTCAATTAGAGTGTGGAACGTTTTACACTCGCAGTAGTATCTTAGTACAAAGTGTTGCAAATTAGAGCATTAGGTTCATCTACAGAATGTTAATATTTCTAAACCCTTTAAGCAGTATAGACTAGAGTATTAATAACATGAATCAATTTTGTTTTGACCCAAAGGGGAATTAAATCAAAAGGTATCTGCACAAACCTCAGAAATAGCCATGCTAAGAAATACGGTTTCCGTGTTGGACAAAGAGAAAGATAAACTACAGGAAAGTGTGGATGAAAAGACTGAGCGTGTTGCTTGCCTGGAGGACAACCTGGAAAATAAGGTATGTTGGGTATGCCAGGGATGTCTATTTAGCTGAAATACATGTTATTTATCATTCTCTCCTTTCTGTACTCATTAACTGCATAGATTAAAGGGGATTTACTAAAGGAGTTGGGACTGTTCCATTTGAAAAATTAGCACTGACTGAGCTTGGTAGAAAATGTTTAAGCTGTGAGTACCCAATCATGTAAAAGGGAAATGCAAACATTGGGGGAGATTTCCTAGAATTGGTGCACACAAAATCTGATGCAGTTGTGCATAGTAATCAGTCGGCTTCTAACTTCAGCTTGTTCAATTAAGCTTTGACAATGAGCCCAGGTTCACACTGATGCAGGTTTGAGATCGTGTGAATTCAGCTGAGCTCACATGATTTCAAACCTGCATGTCAGTCCGACTTCTGGAGTGATTTCAGAGACATCTGTGCGTGCTCCTGCACAGATGTCTATTGAAATCGTCGCCAAAAGTAGGAACTGGTGCAGCCCTGCAAAGTTGGCGCCGCACCGATTCGGATGGTGCCATTGCCGGCTTTAGCCGCTGATTTGACATGTCAAATTGGATCAATGTGAACGTGGGCTAAAATCTAGAAGATTATTGGGTATTATGTGTAGCTGTACCAGATTCTGTGTACACCAGTTTTAGTAAACCGATCGTGTGTGGGCGCCATCGGTTAGTTATCCATCAGTTACCAAAAAGGGATCTCGTTTTAAATTTAACCAATGGATTCTTAATCGATAGGTCAAAACCGATCGTTAGTAGGCACGACCATCGGTTAAAAATCCACGCATGCTCAATCAAGTCGACGCATGCTTGGAAGCATTGAACTTACCGTATTTATCGGCGTATACCGCGCACTTTTTTCCCCTGAAAATCGTGGGGAAATCGTGGGTGCGCGATATACGCCGATCCCCGCTACCCGCGCTGTGTTTGAACTGAGCCGCCGACATATACCGAGCGCAGTACACTCTGGAACACTCGGCCAGGCTCGACTCCCCTCGCGGTCACGCCTCCTAGCCTCTATGCGAAAGGAGCCGAGCGTACCCGAGTGTACTGTGCTCGGTATATGTCGGCGGCGACGTTCAAACAGCGCGGGGATTCGACTGAGAGACAGCGCGGGAGAAGCGGGGAGGACACCACCGAGGCCGCAGACGGACACCGGACAAGGCCGCCGATGGACGCCGGGCAAGACACCGACGAGGGGCATCTAAACTGTACGTATTTTCTTTTTTTTTTCTGGATTTTCCCTTCTAGGTTAGGGGTGCGCGCTATAAGCCGAAGCGCGGTATACGAAGATAATGTTTTTTTTCAGCACATCGTTGTGTTTTATGTCACCGCGTTCTAACACGATCGTTTTTTTAACCGATGGTGTGTAGGCACATCAGACCATCAGTCGGCCTTATCGGTTAACCGATGAAAACGGTCCATCAGACCCTTCTCATCGGATGGACCGGTCGTGTGTACGCGGCATTAGGTATATGGGCTACATTGAGGTTTAGAATCAGTAAGTGATAATTTATCATGCTTAATAAATAAATATGTGTTGGTGGGTTTTAAAAGATATATACATAATATATGTGGTAAAAGTTGATATTGCTTAAAAAATATATATTTATATTTCTGGCATGAAAAAATGTATACAAGCCAATTTTCTGAATCTGAAATGTCTACTGCCCCGTACACACGATCACTTTTTGTGATGAAAAAAAATGTCATTTTTCTTCATGGAAAAAAAATGACATTTTTCAAACTTCATTTTTAAAAATGACGTTGCGTACACACCATCATTTTTGGAAAATGATGAACAAAGTGATGGCACTCTAAAGGGGAAGTTCTATTTGCCTTGAGGCTGCTTTTAGCTGGTTACTTGTTAGTAAAAGACGATTCCTGCTTTTTTGTCTGTTACAGCGTGATGAATGTGCTTACTCCATTATGAATGGTAGTTTTACCTCCCGTCTCCTAACTTGCTTCTGGGCATGTGCGGGTTTAAAACGTCATTTTTTACGTAGTTTTGCCCACACACAATAATTTTTTATGACACAAAAAATGACATTTTGAAAAATGACATAAAAAATTCGAGCATGTTGGAATTTTTTTTTGGTCATTTTTCAGAAGACATAAAATGACATTTTGGCCACACACCATCATTTTAAATGACATTTTTAAAAATGTCATTTTTTTTCATCACAAAAAGTGATGGTGTGTACGCGGCATACATCTCCGCTGTTGCATAAGAGCAGCCAGGAGCTCTGAAGGAACGATTTTAGCTCATTGGCGCTTACATAATGCTGAAAACTCAGTTAATAAATCCTCATGGAGCTTTATTTCAGTTTTCTGCAAAACTGTTGGTTTTGTAAGTTTTAACTTTGTTCTATCTCTTTCAGGAAAAAATAATTGGCAACTTAAGACTTACTCTTTCAGAATTGGAGGCCACTGTTGAGTAAGACCTTCTTTTTTCCTATAATAACTAGAGTTTTATATAATTTTCTTTTTTTAAGTTTTGAAACAGGTGGGAATATAATCATTATGCCCTGAGTACAGTAATTTTGTCATTTTAGAAGCATGTGAGGAAAAATATTTGAAAAAGCATGCCAATCGATAAAGACAGAGGGCCAGATTCAGGTAGGGCGGCGTATCGTTAGGCGAGCGTAGCTTATCGAATATACGCTATGCCGCCGCAACTTAGAGAAGCAAGTGCTGTATTCACAAGGCACTTGTTCCCTAAGTTACGGCGGCGTAGCGTAGATGGGCCGGCGTAAGCCTGCCTAATTCAAAGTAGGTGGAAGGTGGGCGTGATACATGTTAATGAACCGTGACCCCATGTAAATGAAGTGCCAAACGACTGGCGGATGCGCCGTCCGTGGACTATCCCAGTGTGCATGCTCAGAATCACATTGAATAGAATGCCTAAGATGCACGTCGAACTTAAATTACACACAGCCCCCTTCACGTACGACTTGCGCAAACTACGTAAAATTTGACGGCTGTTCCGACGTTCATACCTTAACATGGGCTGCGCCATCTTTTTGGTGGTTTACCTTTACGCCAGAAAAATGCATTACTTAAACGGCGTAGATTAGTGCGTCGGGCGTACATACGTTCGTGAATCGGCGTATCTTGCTCCTTTGCATATTTTTAATGGGAACGACTGAAGCCATGTTTTTCGGCGTATCTTTCTTTGTGAATCAGCGCAAAGATGCGACGGCGCACATTTGTACTTGCGTCCACGTATCTTGAGATACGCCGGCGTAAACCTCTCTGAATCTGGCCCAGAACCTGTAAATTATGCCTTTTGTTGGTGCCATGTCACTGAAAAAAAAAGGGAACAGATTCCCACATGTGGTTGATTGGATGGAGGAATCCTCCACGCTGCACTATTGTTTTCTCGCTGTGGGAACTCCTCCGCTGTCAGAATACACTAATCAGTGCTGCAGTTCATTGACTGCAGCACTGATCGAAGGAAACATTTTTAACATTCCCATTTGAGGGGTGGATCTGTAGATCAACCTCTCTAGCAGGAACAGCCATAAATGGATAGATAGTAAGCCAATCCCCACTGAACTGGTTGAATTTCAATCCATCTATGGCTAGTTTAAAGCTTATAAGGCTACTTTGGTCAGTGTCTTGTTTAAGAAACCCACCATAAGAAAAGGAGGACATACAAAATTTATGCAGATATTATGCCTGATGGGAACTGAGAACTGTACCGTCTGTACCAGTTTTCTGTTGAAGTTTGTAAGAACTGAAATTATTTTGTGCCTTTTTTTTTTTTTCATGTAAATCGTGAGACCTCAGCCTTGCTTCTATTTTTCAATATGATAAATTAACCAGCGTGTACCAGTTTACTTTATTACACCTCCCCATGTAGGTCTTGCTGTATGCTGTAAAATCACAATCACTATCAAACTAATCGGGCTTGGTTGCATCTTACCTGAAAAATTTAATATTTGGACTACTTTCACACAAAGGCAGTGCCAGTGTTGGCGTTAAAGAGCTGCTCGTTTTAGCACTGCTTTACTGCTGTTATAGCTGCGCTGCTTTTTGGGCGGTCGCAGGGTGCTTTTAAGCCACAAGAAGGGATTAAAGGCACCCATGATGCATAGCTTCCGACGCACTTTTCAGGTGCTTCGGAAGCAGTGCCCATTCATTCCATTGCGCAGGGGCGGTGTATACACCGCTCCCACACCACCCCAAAAATGCTGCTTGCAGGACTTTTTTCCCCGTTCTGCAAGCGCACCGCCCAGTGTGAAATCACTCTGGCTTTCACACCGGGGTGGCTTGAGAGCGCCTGAAAACTGCCTATTTTAGCGCAAAAACACCTGAAAACTGCCTCAGTATGAAAAGGGTCTTGGAGCTTTGCGGCTTCAAATGTTTTTGTAAAATGTGATTTGTGAACTTGTCTCAAACTGTATGTTTACATGTGAATTATCCTTTGATTTTTAGCCAGTTAAAAGATTCGTTTGGTAACAAAGAGCGGGAATTATTAAGCCTCCGCCGCCAGCTTGATTCCATTAGTGCAGAGCTTACAGAAAATGTAAGATCGAGAGAAATTTCACTGAAGGAGAATAGAAGATTGCAGGATGACCTTTCTACCATGACCAGAGAGAATCAGGTACCTGAAATGAAAGGTTTATTCTCAGTTATGTCAGCCGTGCCACCAATCCTACTTCACTTTGTATTTGGAAGCACAAAGCCTTTTTACTTATACTACGTACCTATTAATATACCGGCTTGCAACATAATATCATTTATAGCTGTAGAGAGGTTATGTTGCCCAATTGTAGCTAGCTTACATTACAAATTTATTTTGCATTCTTTTTTTATTGGGCTTCAGTGCAACCAAAATTTTCTTCCCCAGCAACAGACTAATCATAAAGACCTCAGCTCTTTGTGTGTCTGTCTCCAGCGGTCTGGCATGCTCCCTTTTTTTTTTTTTTTTTTTTAAACTGTTCTTGCAAAACTTGTTGTTGCACTGTAAATGTATACTAGTTTTGCTATGCCATTGTACCATTAAAAAATGAGTGTACTGATTAATTTTTTTATTTCTCTAGACAGTGTCTTTGGAGTTAGAAAATGCAATGCATGAAAAAGAAGAACTAAAGTTACGAGTTCATGGCTATATCTCGGAGGTTGCCAGAATCGAAACATTAATGGCAGCCAAGGTCAGTACATTCGTCTTTATTTCTGATAACCTACATTGTTTTTCATATACAGCAGTGGCATATCTTGACAGCCTCATCTTTATTAATATAGCCCTCAACATTTATGGTTAGAGTAGACATCCAAGGACATGGATACCATATTATACAGGGGGACAAATGATATGGTGGTGTGTAAACCACATAGATGCTCTGCTGTTCTCAAATTGGCATTTTCTGTCCATCTCAAATGATATCCAACCAGTAAAACTGCATAAGGGGGGTGTGTGTGTGTGTGTGTGTATAGCCAGATTCAGGATGGCGGGCGGTTCTTTTGGCCGATGTAACGTTTCTCATTTACGTTACGCCGCCGCAACTTTACACGCAAGTGCTGTATTCACAAAGCACTTGCTCCGTAAGTTGCGTCAGCGTAACGTAATTGGGTGGGTAGGGGGCGTCTGCTATTTAAATTAAGCGCCGAACATACTGCGCATGCGTCGTCCTTTGAGGTATCCCAGTGCGCATGCTCTAAATCATGACGGTGTTTTCGACGTGAACGTAATTGACGTAAATCCCCATTCACGACGAGTTATGCCATCAACGTACAATGTTTCAAATTCGACACGGTCACAACGTCCATACTTAACATAGGATGCGCCTGCTTTTTGGTGCTTTATCTTTACGCCGGGAAACCCCTTACGGAAACGGCGTAAAGTCACTGCGTCAGGCGTACGTTTGTGAATTGGCGTATCTCGCTGATTTACATATTCTCAGCGGGAACACCCCTAGAGGCCATTTTAAAAATGCAGTTAAGATACGACGGCGTAATGCAATTATGCCGCTCGTATCTTAACTCAATCCCGGCGTATCTTGTTTTCTGAATACAGAAAACAGATACGCCGGCGTAGGTTAGAAGTTACACAGCTTATCTAGAGATAAGCTGCGTAACTTCTTACTGAATCTGGCCCATATACTGTAAATATAAATCCCTTAGTAGGGAGAACACATCTTACCCAGGTTTTTGGTTTTTGCTTTGGGTATACGGTGACTGTAGTTGGCCAGGCTGCTCCTCTGCTTAAGGCAGTAATAAACTCAAAAACAAAAATTTGATATTACTGCTACTTGGAAAAATAATCAGTATTGACTTTCTTTTTTAGGAACAAGAGAATCGAGAGCTTCTAGATCAGTTCAGAATGATGCACAGTCAGGCTGAAGAATGGGAGATGAAGGCACAAAACGCTGTAGGCGAGAATAGCTCTGTAAAATTGGAGTTGATGTCTGTTGATACAGATAGAAGACATTTGCGAGAAAGAATGGAAGACCTGGAGAACGAAGTCCGAGAGGCAAGACGCATAGGAAATCCAGAAATTGCCTTTCTTCTGGTTTTCTATTTTCTAAAAGATGAGGACTAATGTTTTGTTTTTTTCTTTTGCAGCACATGAATGCTCACCAGGCTTATGAAGTTCAGATATCATCCATGACTAAAACAGTATCCAAATTAGAGGAGCAACTTCGACATGAACTGGATGAAAAGGCTTTGATCTTGTCTGATTTGGCATCAGTCAGAGAGCTGTGTGTAAAGCTGGACTCTAGCAAGGAGCAATTCTCCAGGCAGCTAACTGCTCGAAACATGGAATATGAAAGAGTAAGTATTCTTGCACAGAATTCTTTTCAGCCTGCTGAATGTTTGCAACTTGCCTAGAATATGCAGCAAGGTATATTTTCATAATGGAACGCTTTCAGTGCCAGGAATAAAAATGTACTTTACAGTTTTATCAAGTATTTGAGTAGCTTGGCTATAGAGCCATTGGTTTGGTTGGATTCTGTATAAAACAGTTGGCCAGTATCCTTTTTACATATGTGATCTACTAAAACAAGGCCTGACAAATTTTGCTTTGAATCTAGGAACCAGCTAAAAAAGTTAGGATCCTGATTACATTTGTACGTGTGTATGGGGGGTGGGCTCAAAAAAAAAAAAAAAAAAATATATATATATATATATATATATATATATATATATATATATATATATATTGGGAAGGGGTTTTATGGGCTTGGGTGTAACTTAATTTTTTTTTACTTTAACATTTTTCTTTCATCACATAGGGGAATGTGGTGATTTTTTTTTTGGTGACTGGTTCTCTTTAATGAGACATGCAGGGTCTAAAAGACTCTGCTTGTGTCACCTATGTTCCACTAAGTATAATGCAGTGCAGATCACACTGCATTACATTCCTTCCCGGCCATGTTGGCTGGGGAAACTGTCAACGGGGAACTTGGAAGTGGCGACATATTCGCTTCCGGGTTGGGGAACAAGATGGGGAGGAGAGCGGACCTTCCTCCCCTCTAGCCTGGGGCGCCTGCTATGCCGATCCCAGGCCCGCTAATGGGCAAGCACACTGCGTGTGTGAAAGCAATCGGGCATCAGCGGAGCCATCTGGATGCTTCCCCCTGACCAGTTAGCCCTGCTGCTTGCCCGCAGCAGAGCTAAATGTAGAAAAAACTACCTGCCTGGCATTGGGCAATACAAATTGTGCATTCCTGCAACAGTAAACGGGCTGGCAAAAGCCCAGGCGCCAGGATGCTTTTTTCTAGTCCCCATCACAACCCGGTGTCTGGGATTTGTCGAGCCCTATACTAAAATATACTTTTTTCTTTATCGTACATCACGGGACACAGAGCGCATAGCCATTACACTTGGGTTATATGGGTACCTTCAGGTGTGGACACTGGTGTAATCAATTTCACAGGAAGTTTCCTCCCTATATAACCCCCTCCCACTGGGAGTGCTTCAGTTTTTTCGCCAGTGTCTTAGGTGTTGGTCACGTCTAGCTGTCCCTCGGAGGTCTCGGGACCCAGGATAGCTAGCCGGATCCGTCCGAAGTGCTTCAAAGCCAAGGTGTACGGTACCCGGGCCCTGCTGGAGTGGGGTTTTGCCTATAATGCCTCTCCTTGGAGGGCTGGATTCTGGGCTCCAGTGCCTTAGTCTCTTTCAAGAACTAAACGCTACTGATGCCAGGATGCTATATAGGTCCAGGGGTGTGGGTTCCTTAACACAGGACCCCGGTCCCTGAAGGTCCAAGACAATACCCACGGAGATGGGGGAAGGCTGGGCCTCTTGCATTTTGCAATACCCTGCGGCGTGGAGCAGGTAAGAGGGAACCTGCGGGACTTGGTTCGACAGTAGGTATCCCCCTGGGGGTTCTGGGTTGGCTAATGGTATGCTTGTGCATCAGCCACTATCTCCACTATGTCTTTTGAGGCAGGATGGGATGTACTAATGTTTACCCAGATAACATGTAGATATATATATGCTTTTAAAGATATGTATTTTGCTACTCCCCCCAGACTTGCCTGTTAGCATGATACTGCAGCCCCACGTGTATAGAGAGGAAGTGCTGACAAAACTCCTGTTTCCTAGGAAGCCTAGGGGGACAGCTTCCTCTATGTGTGCACTACAAAGATTAGTGGCTTACCGGGTGTCTGTGTTACTAGCGCTGGTCCAGGCTTCTCCTCTGCTCTCTGCTTCCTCCATGTTGGTTTTAGCGTGGGGGGGGCGGGCCAGCAGCGTCAGGTCTCAGATAAAGCAAAAAAAAGCATTTCCTGGCTGGTCATTCCCTCCTGAGAGCAGTGGAGAGTGAGGACACAGAGCGCGCAGCTGAGCCATTTCTGGCTAACAGTGACACCCAGTGGTGGTTTGTGGATCTTCAGGTCTGGACTTAGTCCACACTGACCAGAAAAAAAAAAAAAAAAAAGATTTTTTTCTTAAAGGGACTCAGCCTTAGATCTGGCAGTATCTGAGTCGGTGCAACCTTGGACTCCAGCTAACGGGCATTGGTGTGGCAATACTCACAGGACTCTCCTCGGTATTGCCGCCTTCTCAGGCGTATGAAAAAAAAAAAAAATGTTTTACCATAGCCTGTCCTTATTAATGTTTCACTTCTAGCTACAACAGTTGGGTGTTGGCTGTAGGGGTGTCTCAAGGTTGTGCAATGGCTCCCAAGGGATCAGGACCAGCTAAGGCTGCAAAAGGTGCCAAAAAAGTAAAGGGGTCTCCAACGGGGTCAGAGGATTTGGGCCAGGCTCCAGTGGTCCCACCCTCACCAGATAGACCACCGAACAGCATCATGCAGGAGCCATTGAGGGTGCTAGGGGCAGAGGCGGCCCCCAATCAACCCATTCCCGTTTATGTTACGGAAGAAATGCTAGAATCCACCCTGGGTGGGCTAGAGAAAAGGTTAACTGCTTTATTTGCCCGCTCTTTGCCGGGTGGCAAACGGGCTAGATCCCCGTCACCTAGAACGGTGTGTTCGGATGCAGAGGTCCTCTCTTCGGAGGAATTGGACCCACAGGGGGATCAAGCGGACCTGAGTCCTGACGGGTCAGACATTGAAGATTCCACTATAGATGATTTTTTTTTCGGCTTCTCAAGCAGAGAGTCTGTGGATCCAGTCTCTGACGGATATGGTTCGCACTGCTTTTAAACTTCCAGTGTCAGAACAATTAGCCCCCGCGGTATCCTCTTTAGGTTCCTTGAAGGCACCATTGAGTGGTGCGTCTTTCCCGGTTCACCCCCTTCTGGAGAGCGTGATTTTTCAGGATTGGGCTCGACCTGATAGGATTTTTATCCCTCCTAAAAGGGTCACCATTCTCTATCCTATGGAAGAAGAATTTGCAAAGAAATGGGCACTCCCTACCGTGGACGCAGCCATTTCCTGCGTAAATAAATTCCTGACCTGTCCGGTGGAAAATGTCCAGGTGTTTAAAGATCCAGTCGACAAAAAATTGGAGACCCTACTGAAGGCTTCTTTTACCACAGTAGGTGCCGTGGTTCAGCCAGCAGTGGCAGCCATTGGCGTTTGTCAGGCTTTAAAGGATCAGACTAAACCGATATTAAGGGACATACCGGCTCAGCAAGCTCGTGAATTGGCTGACCTCCCAAGAGCTCTCTGCTTTGCAGTAGATGCTATTAAGGACTCCGTTCAACAGGCGTCCCGTTTATCTCTGCTGTTGGTTCATATGCGTCGCCTTTTGTGGCTAAAAAACTGGTCAGCAGAGGCACCCTGCAAAAAGCTTTTAGCAGGATTTCCCTTTCATGGTGGGAGACTATTCGGTGAAGACCTAGATAAATATATCCAGACCATATCAAGTGGTAAAAGTTCTTTCTTGCCTATCAAGAAAAGATCGCGTGGGCCCGCATTTAAGCGACAGGCCTTCACAGGCTCGGCCCCTTCAACTTCCCGTCAGTATCGACGGCCTCCCGGGCGTTCAGCATTTAATAGCCGCCCACAAGGACAAGCCACGACAGGCAAGAGGCCATGGCCTCGCAAGCCGGTTAAACCAGTCCTCAAGTCAGATTCATGAAGGGGCGCCCCCACTCTCTTGGGTGGGGGGAAGTCTTCGGTTTTTCTCCGAAGTGTGGAAGGCCAGAATTCCCGACTCTTGGGTAAGATCCGTGGTAACCACGGACTACAAGCTAGAGTTTCGGGAAGTCCCCCCTCCTCATCTTCAGGGGTCAAGTCTTCCAAGCGACCCATTAAAGAGGGCCTCTCTTGTAAAAGCATTGGATCGTCTCTGGCTCCAAGGAGTAATTGTAGAAGTACCAACCCAGGAATGGAGCCTGGGATTCTACTCCAACCTTTTCATAATACCAAAGCCCAATGGCGACGTCAGGCCTATCTTGGACCTCAAATGCCTAAATCGCTTTCTAAACATTCAGACCTTTCGTATGGAGTCCATACGTTCGGTGGCAGCCAGCCTACATCAAGACGACTTTCTAGCATCGATAGACATAAAAGATGCGTATCTGCACGTGCCGATCTACCCGGCACATCACAGGTTTCTTCGTTGTATGATAGATCACCGCCATTACCAGTTCGTAGTCCTCCCTTTCGGGTTGGCAACAGCTCCGCGGGTATTCACAAAGGTGTTAGCCCCGGTGCTAGCCGTCCTAAGGACAGAAGGCATTTTAGTCTTGGCATACTTGGACGATCTTCTGGTTATCGACAGCTCAGCTTCCAACCTCAATCAGGCAGTAGGTCGCACAGTTCAGCATCTAGAGGAATTCGGGTGGATTGTAAACCTAGAAAAATCGGTATTGAAACCCACAAAGCAGTTGGAATATCTAGGCCTTCGGCTAGATACAGACTGCCAGAGGATAAGTTTACCTCAAGCAAAGATCAGATCAATAGCTCAAGCAGTTCAAGTGATCTTAGGCAAGAAGAGGCCGACTATTCGCCTATGTATGCGACTGCTGGGGAAGATGGTGGCCGCCTTCGAGGCTGTGCCCTACGCCCAGATCTATACCAGATATCTTCAGGCAGCCATTTTCTCTGCTTGGAACAAATCCATTCAGGCGTTAGATCGTCCGTTAGTGCTCTCCCCGAAGGTCCGGCGCAGCCTGTCTTGGTGGCTGGTCTCTCAAAATTTGTCAAAAGGGAAATCCTTTTGCCCCATCACGTGGAAGATAGTATCCACGGATGCCAGCCTGTTAGGTTGGGGGGCAGTTCTAGAAGAACAGACCCAGCAAGGGCTGTGGTCGGGGGCAGAAAAACTGCTTCCCATCAATATCTTGGAGATCAGAGCTGCTCGACTGGCCCTGATCGCCTGGACTCTCCCCCTTCAGGGTCTGCCAGTAAGGATACAGTCCGACAACGCCACTGCGGTGGCATACATAAACCACCAGGGGGGCACGAAGAGCCCAGCAGCCCAAAGAGAAGTAAACCTGATTTTCTCATGGGCCGAAGCCCATGTACCCTGCATCTCGGCGGTGTTCATCCCAGGGATAGACAATTCTCAAGCAGATTTTTTGAGTCGTCAACAGTTGCTCCCGGGGGAATGGTCTCTTCACCCCCAGGTATTCCAAGAGATTTGCCAAAGATTCGGAGTCCCAGATGTGGACATTATGGCAACGAGATCCAACAAAAAATTGGACAAATTCATATCCCGAGCCAGGGATCCCTCGGCCTACGGGACCGATGCGTTGGTTTGCCCTTGGCACCAGTTTTCTCTTCTGTATGCGTTCCCTCCACTGCAGATGATTCCCCGCCTTCTACGGAGGATCCGGGTGGAGCGCAGGCCTGTGATCCTGGTGGCCCCAGCCTGGCCCAGGAGGGCTTGGTACGCACTCATCGTGAAGATGTCAGTCCCCTGCGCCCAGATCTGCTGTCTCAGGGCCCAATCTGCCATCCTGCTTCACAGCAGCTAAATTTGACGGCTTGGCAGCTGAATCCCTAATTCTTAAGGGCAGAGGCCTCTCAGATCAGGTCATATCTACGTTGATTCAGGCTAGGAACCCGGTCTCCAGAAATATTTATTACAGAGTCTGGAGAACCTATGTGGAGTGGTGCGAGTCTCAAAAATGGCATCCTCGAAAGTTTTTTATTGACAGGATCTTGCGATTCCTCCAGGTTGGCGTTGACAAAGGGTTGGCTCTTGGTACTCTAAAGGGGCAGGTGTCGGCTTTATCAATATGGTTTCAAAGACCCTTGGCCACCCATTCGCTTATGAAAACCTTCTTGCAGGGGGTCTTGCATGTGAATCCCCCTATTAGAGCTCCCCTCTGCCCCTGGAATTTAAATCTGGTCTTGTCAGCTTTACAAAGGCAGCCGTTTGAACCTCTGACAGAAATCCCTCTTGTGCTACTAACCCGAAAGTTGGTTTTCTTGGTGGCTATGGCTTCAGCCAGAAGGGCTGGCAGCCTTGTCATGCAGGGAGCCATACCTTATTCTGCATAAGGACAGAGTGGTTCTGCGGCCTCAACCTTCTTTCCTTCCTAAGGTCATATCCAGTTTTCACTTGAATCAGGACCTAGTCCTACCATCCTTCTTTCCTACTCCCCAGTCCAGAGAGGAAAGACGGCTTCATACTTTGGACGTGGTTCGAGCCATGAGGGTCTATCTCAAGGCTACAGAGAAGATTCGGAAAACAGATGTGCTTTTTGTTCTTCCGGATGGCCCCAAGAAGGGTCAGCCGGCTGCCAAGTCTTCCTTGGCTAGGTGGATTAAGCAGCTGATTTTTGAGGCATATGGTCTGAAGCGCGTTCCACCTCCCTTATCAGTTAAAGCCCATTCTACGAGGGCCATGAGTGCCTCCTGGGCGGCACACCATCGGATCTCTATGGCACAGGTTTGCAAGGCGGCAACCTGGTCTTCCGTACATACGTTTACTAAATTTTATAAGTTGGACGTTGCAAAGGGTACGGACGCAGCTTTTGGGCAGGCGGTCCTACGGGCAGCAGTATAGAATCCTCTGGTCCGGTTCACGCCCCCTTGTTTTTCTGTTGGTGAAGCCATGTTTTCTCCTGACAATGTTTTTATTTGGCTATTCTTGGCCTTGCGGTCTCCCTCCCTTCATAGAGCATTGCTTTAGGACATCCCAAGTGTAATGGCTATGCGCTCTGTGTCCCGTGATGTACGATAAAGAAAAAAGGATTTTTAATAAACAGCTTACCTGTAAAATCCTTTTCTTGAAGTACATCACGGGACACAGAGCTCTCACCCCTCTTTTGGGGAACATTGTGTAACCTCGGGAGAATTGCTTGCTACAAAACTGAATACCATTAGCCAACCCAGAACCCCCAGGGGGATACCTACTGTCGAACCAAGTCCCGCAGGTTCCCTCTTACCTGCTCCACGCCGCAGGGTATTGCAAAATGCAAGAGGCCCAGCCTTCCCCCATCTCCGTGGGTATTGTCTTGGACCTTCAGGGACCGGAGTCCTGTGTTAAGGAACCCACACCCCTGGACCTATATAGCATCCTGGCATCAGTAGCGTTTAGTTCTTGGAAGAGACTAAGGCACTGGAGCCCAGAATCCAGCCCTCCAAGGAGAGGCATTATAGGCAAAACCCCACTCCAGCAGGGCCCGGGTACCGTACACCTTGGCTTTGAAGCACTTCGGACGGATCCGGCTAGCTATCCTGGGTCCCGAGACCTCCGAGGGACAGCTAGACGTGACCAACACCTAAGACACTGGCGAAAAAACTGAAGCACTCCCAGTGGGAGGGGGTTATATAGGGAGGAAACTTCCTGTGAAATTGATTACACCAGTGTCCACACCTGAAGGTACCCATATAACCCAAGTGTAATGGCTATGCGCTCTGTGTCCCGTGATGTACTTCAAGAAAAGGATTTTACAGGTAAGCTGTTTATTAAAAATCCTTTTTTTTTTTTTATATATATATATACAGGTTATTTTAATTACCGAATGGATACAATCTTAACAGATGAATACAGATGCAACTCTTTTACCGTGCTTAGTGTGTGTGCTTTTCTAGCTGTGCAATGCCATAGTCTTCTATTTGTATTTATTTGTGGTGGTTGTTTGTTCCTCTCCAGCTCATGGATGAATTGGAGGATGTGAAATCAGAAACAGAACTTCTTAAGAAGCAATTGTCTAGTGAGAGGCTCACTATTAAGAACTTGGAGACCTTGTTGGCCACTAATAGAGAGAGGGAGTTTCAGAGTCATCTTACCACCCATGAGAAGGACTCTGAGATTCAACTGCTGAAAGACAAATTTACCCTTTCTGAGAGTAAACTGTAAGTATAATATCTCCTTTTCAAAAACCTTTGCCAAAATGTTAAGTTTAACCACTTCCTTACTGGGCACGTATACCCCTTCCTGACCAGGTGAAATTTCAGCTTCTGGCACTGCGTTGCTTTAACTAACAATTGCGCGGTCGTGCGACGTGGCTCCCAAACAAAATTGGCGTCCTTTTTTCCGCACAAATAGAGTTTTCTTTTGGTGGTATTTGATCATCTCTGCTTTTTTTTTATTTTTTGCGCTATAAACAAAAAAAAGAGCGACAATTTTGAAAAAAGTCAATTTTTTAACTTGTTACTATAATAAATAGCCCATTAAAAAAAAAAAAAAAACTCAGTTTAGGCCGTATTATTCTACATATTTTTTAGTAAAAAAAAAAAAAAAAATCGCAATAAGCGACTGGTTTGCGCAAAAGTTATAGTGCTTACAAAATAGGGGACAGAATTATTATTTTTTATTATTATTTTTTTATTATTTTTTTTTTACTATCGGCGATCTGCGATTTTTATTGGGACTGCGACATTATGGCTGACACATGGGACACTTTTGACACATTTTTGGCGCCATTCACATTTATACTGCGATCAGTGCTATAAAAATGCACCGATTACTGTATAAATGTGACTGGCAGTGAAGGGGTTAACACTAGGGGGGTATGGAAGGGGTTAAATGTATTCCCTGGGTGTGTTCTAACTGTGTGGGGGGAGGGGGGTGACTGGGGGAGGTGACCGATGCTGTGCCCCTATGTACAAGGGACACAGATCGGTCTCCTCTCTCCCCTGACAAAACATGAATCTCTGTGTTTACACACAGAGATCCATGTCCTTGTCCCTGTAACCGCCGATTGCGAGTGCCTGGCGGACATCGCGGCCGCCAGGCACGCGCATCGGTATCTCAGGAATGCGGCGGGTGCGCACGCCGGCGCTCGCGCACTCTCTAGTGGCCGGGAAGAGTGCAGGATGCATATATGCGTCCAGTCAGAGATTTAGAAGCACCCGGCGGCCGCATATATTCGTACGGCCGTCGGGAAGTGGTTAAAATGTAAAATAGTTTGCTTTCTGCTAAATAGTAGCAATATGTGTTATTGATTTAAACAAATCATGTGTTTTTTCTATAAATTGTATTTATGTGTACATGTAAAGGTGATTTTTGCTTATTTGTTGAGCCTCTTTTTTTTCCAGTTTGCCGTGTTCTACAACTGGTATGCTTTCTCTTTGTAATCCAAGTCAGTCGGCTAACTCACTCTAAACGATTAATTCCTTAAAGTGGATGTAAACCCAATTCATGAAATTTGAGCAGGGTACATATATCTGCAGTATTTTGTTGTCTCTCTTCAATGAGCCAAGTCCCATAGCTCTCTCCTAAACCCTTCCTCTGTTATCAGCCTGATAAATTTTGACACTTTAGACAAAAGCAGCCTGAAATTTCTGTCAGGGGAGGTTGCTAAAATAGATTAGCAGGGAGCAGGCACTATTATAAAACCCATCTGAGAGTCTCTGCCTATGAGGAGAGGGGGTGTGTGCCTTTCCTCCAATCAGCAAATTTAGTTATTTTGGCTGTATACCCAGACATCACACTCTGTGTTAACCAGGAGGGGAAAATTTCCTAACACGATTTGAACTTTCTAAACAGTTTAAAAAACCCGAAGACAGCAGATATCCATGTAAAACCTATGTAGGGAGATTTGGTTCATCTCTGTGTATCATCTGAGGCTGTACGCTTCACTGGGTGTATGGGGGGTTTACAGCTACTTTAAGTGTCTGGTTTTGTGAAATCAACAATTGTTAAGAGAGTAATTGCACTAAACCAGCGATGCCCCTTCACACTAACATACGCTGATGCACTATTTTAGCATGTGTGTTGGTGTCTGTTATGCGGGGCGGTGTGATGTGGCTTTTCAGTACATCACACGGTTTGCCACCTGATGTGCTGCGGAAAATGCAGCATGTCTACAATTTTCTACACCACACAACGCGAACGTTGCAGTGTGAACAGGGCACATTAAGTGCAATTTGTTTTCTAATATTTTGTGAACACTAATAAAAAAAACTATGTGTTTACTGAAAATAAAGTATTCTTTAGAATTTAAGTCCTTAGGAACCATCTTAACTCCACACAGTACAGTATATGTAAGACTAGCAACTTTTAATTTTATTTTTATTTTGACTTGATGAACAAGCGATGTCTTCATGTACAAGTAGCGTTCTGTCACAACTGAGTATAAAAGAGAAGAGAAGCACCTCTAAGTGTAGCAATATGGTTGCAATAAGGCTCTGTTCACGAGTGCTTTGGATTACAAGCATTTTTCCGGAACTAATTATGCTCGCAATTCAAGGTTTTACTGTACCTCTTGTGATGGTGAGAAAAGCTGAATGTAAAAGGCTATCTGTGTTGGCAGCACCTAAACTTTCTGGATTTTGTGTTTTTTATGATTTAAGCTTAACTTTTTTTTTAAACAGTTTTTTTATTTATTTTTTTCTCTGGTTAATAGCACCTCCCAGTCTCGAGAAGTGGCTATGCTTCGAAATAAACTTACACAACTGCAGTCTGACTATGATGTTGCAAGACGACAACTCACCACAGAAAAGTTTGAAAGGTAAGCCTGTAATAATGGTTAGAAAATACGCCCTGGTGTATAAAGAGAGTCATATCAGTCCTGTGTGTTGCTAAAAAAAAACAAATGGATAAACCTGCTTTCTTTCTACTACAGGGAGCGAGCGGTTCAGGAATTGCGCAGACATGGACTTTCCACATCAGTGCGTACATCGTCACCACTAACATCCACAATGAAATCACTTTCTCTATCTCCAGAACGCTCCATCTTAAGATCTGTAGAACGAGCTGATAAAACAGCTGAAAAGTACGTCTAACCTTGCAGTCACGTTACTGTACTTTTTTTTAACTAAAGGTACCGTCCTTACTGAAAAGTAGGCCTTGGAAAAATATAAAGGCAGTTTTTATCCATCTTGATGATAAATTGAGAATCAGTTTTCACCTACCTAATCGGTAATAAAGGAAGGCAAGAAAAAGTAACACAACACACACACCTTCTAATAAGGGCGAGGTGCTTTCTAAAATCTAGCTTACGCAGAGCCCTTAAAAGAGAAGTGCAGGATTTAAAAAAAATTAAATAAACATTCATACTTGCCTATGTAAATGCAGCATTTGTGTTGTCGTCGCCCCTGCCTCTACACCAAGGACCGAGTAATGAAAGTCTGCTGATCTCTTAGTTCTCAGACTTCAGTTAGCAGAGAACTGTCGTCACCGGCTCTCTGATCTGCCCCTCCAGTGCTCACTGGAGCACTGGGCTGTGAAGGGACAGGAGCGGCTGAGCCAGCTGCATGTCGGGCATCTGTGCAAAAATCTCGACATTATTGTAGGATCTGTACTAGGATCCCTACAGAGCCTGGACTGGCCCTGTGATGTCAGCTGACAGGGAGCTTTAGCTGAATCTGGGTCACAGAAGTTCAGAACTAAGTGCACTCCTGTAACCCACAAGAGGAAGTATGACCACAAAAGTTTTGCCCACACTTCTTTGAGAAATCTACAGTGAAGTTTCTGATCATGGCAGTCTACATGCTTTCTGTAAAATAAATGTAATTGTACTTTTAATTAACTAAATTAAACCAATTTGCTGGATACCTTATCCCCACCCTGAACTTGCTGTACGTGTTGAAAGGCTCTGATCCAGAGAAGTTCTGGGCTAGCTGGGGAAAACGTTTTCCGTTATACTAGAATTCTTAGCAGAGTAGGGAAGCCTTTTTCAGTCCCTGGCAATTGGCTGATTTATTGAAAACTCTTTAATGGTTTAAAGTGCCTGTGGCATTGTCTCACCCCTGACCTAAAGAATTTGACAGGATGTTGACATGTATGAACATATGCAACTTTTGCCTATTAATAGGATAGTCCCTTTAACACTTTTACCTAACTGTTTTATATCAGATTTCACAAAGGCAATGATTTCTTATTCTAACAAGGTGAGCTAAATTGCTTTATTGTATTTTTCTAGACCTTTTCCATGACCATTCCCCTGGATCTATGGAGAATATAATTTTGTTACCTAATTAGTCTAAAGCTTCGCGTCACAGCCACCAACAGTTTTACAATCCCCTGTTTTGCAAGGACCTACCTAAGTGGATATACATTGGTAAAATTAGTTTTTTTTTGTTTTTGTTTTTTCAAGCCCACCCTCAAATTATATGGTCAGTATGAGATTGTACAATAAACTTGTAACTTTGAGGGCAACCTTAAAGGATAAGTTCACTTTCAGGACCATGTTGCATGTTCCACGTTCCACCTGTTTTTTGGCTCGGCAATCCAAGTTTTTTCTGTGACAGCAGTATGGGTAGAAGTTCCCCATACCAGCTGTAACGTTTTAAAAAATTTGAAAGAATCAACTACAAATACAACAGCCTTTGTAGTTCTCAATGAACTACCACGGCACTGTTGAGTACTCTGGTAGCTTGTTGATTTTTCCGTTCATTGTAAAACTGCCTGCCCGTAAGATGTATGTGCAGACAGCTTACACTGACGATCTGCAGGAGACCTGCATGGCACCAGCGATCTTTTCCAGGCTCCTAAAAAAAAAAAATTGTAAAGGCAAAAACATGTGCATTTAAATTGTTTTTTTTTTTTTTTTTTTTTTTAAAGGTGGACTTATCCTTTAAAACTGACTATACATGTAGAGAAATACTAAATGTACATGCCATGTATAAACCATTACACAAAAATACATTGGGCCACTGGAATTGTAAAGATGAATCCCAAAGTTTACAAAAGCTGACAGAAATAACCCTGTTTTCTTTTCTTTTAGAAGTGTGAGCTTTAAGGAATGACAGATGTGAAAAATAAAACCACAGAAGGACCAGCAACATCACTGTTTACATCCATTTTACAAAATACATTGTGTAATCAGTATTGCCTGAAAGCAATCTATCATTTCTTTCTGTAATTAGATTGCATTGCCATGTTTCAGTGCACTCCAGACATATCTTATAAATACCTCATCTCCACGCACATGAGCATAATTTCTGTCCTGTAGCAGAATATTATCAAGAGCTTACTGGAGTATCGGTAAAACGTTTCATGGGATTTAAATGTGGTGCTACAAATAGTCTGGAATACAGAAAACATTCTATTCCGTCCACGGAACCATCAGAGTGACCATCACATGTAAAGTCTCTGTAATAAACACAAGTCATACAACAGAATGTTATTTCAGTGTTTACAGTAACATAAGTTTTTGGGTTTAAATTCTGCACTATACATGCGAGACCAACTGGCCAGTTCTCCTGAAATTTTCATATTACAAGGAGCAGCAGTAAAGGCATCAATTTAAAGCTCAACTCCAGCATTTTAGCAAATTTCCCAGTCCCCTCTACTGTTCTAAAATACAAATGAAACTTAGCCAAATGCCCATTTTTACTTATTTGCTTTACTAGGCCACAGTCACCTGATGATCCTTTTTTCTTCTGTTTCCTTCCTGGTGTTTTTCTTCGGGTGTCTACATCACTGCCTGCTTGATGTGGAAACCTCCTCCTATTGGTGAAGGTTTTACTACCAGTGGCCGGGGCCTCTCTTGTAGGCTCCAGAAGCAGGATAACTCGTGGGGAGACCACTGCCCAAGAAGAGCAAGGACAAAAAGGCTTGTTCCCCGGGCATGGCTTTTGGCTTTGTTCATACAGGAAACTATTATTACAGGATTTATATAGCGACTGGATATATATGACTGACTGATTTATTGCCATGCAGAATGGCTTTAGGAAGAAGTGTTTAAAATCAAGCCTGAGGAGTACTGCACAATTCAATTATTAAAGGATAAGTCCATTCTAACACTAAAATTCCTGCATCAACAGACATCCACACTCTAATACATGTCTATCTAGCCCTGTAAAGAAGAAATCGGTATATAAACCTTTTTTGCAGCCGATCCGATCTGGTCTCCAGCGGTGGAAGCTCTGCATAGACTTGCAATGGAGCTTCCGTTGTTTGCTAAGTCCTCTGCACCCACCTTCACAGCGAAGCTGTGGCTGACAGCTCAGCGTGGGATCGGGTTGGATCAGCTTCAGAAAAGGTATCTATACTGATTTTTACTTTACAGTGCTAAATAGGTTAGTGTTAGATTGTAGATGTTGTGTTTTTACTGTAATGGTGGACTTTTATCTCTTACATTTTTTATTTTTCCTGGAGTTGGACTTTAAATAGTATTTCTTTACCACCTTGTTCTAATATAACAACATAGGCTCTTGAAGTTTTCGTTGCACCCTTGCCAGATGTAATTTTGAAATGTGGGAACTGTTGCTACATAATATGCTCTCGCTTTACAGTTCCCTCATGACAATAGGCAAAGTATTTCCTACTCTGTATGGTGGACGCTTCATGGTCATGGGAGTAGATATTTATAAGCTTGGTTGTTTTAATGCTCTGATAGCTTTACTTTGCCTCCTTATTTTTGGAAGAGTGCTTACTTGAATTAAATTGATGAAATAATTGTCACATCAACAGGTGACATCTAAGGGTCCTTTCACAGGTCCGTTCCGTTCGTCCGTTTTTTGGACGTCCGGTAACGCACCTCAATGCTTCCCTATGGGAGCGGATCCGTTAGCGGATGATGCATCCGCTAACGTCCGCTAGACCCGCATCCGTTTTTGCGGACGGAAGAATGTCCTATTTTTCTTCCGTCCGCCCAAACGGATCGGATGAAGACGGACAGACGGTCCGTTTCCATCCGACTCCCCATAGGGGAGAGCGGAGGAGAGACGGGGCGGTCCCTGCACAGTGTGCGGGGACCGCCCCGTCCGCCGACAGCTGAGCGGAGACCCCCCCCGCTGAGCGGACCGAAAAACTGTCCGCTCCGTGTGAAAGGACCCTAATGTGTAACATCTCATTCCTGGGCTGCTATTTGGGGTTCTTGACGGATACCAGCATATGAATGTAATAGAAGAATACAATGGAATAATGTATTTCAGTGTTGCACAAAATTATCCGGGTACGAGTTCATTGATACAGAACAACATAGCAGTTACTTGTTTAGCCTGTACATTTGTGAATTGATTTTTTGGTTGTAGCTCCCCATTACCAGATACTTTGTATATGATATATTCTGAACTTTTCTAACAAAAACTTCACACCAGTTATTAAATGTTAAAACCTTTTCCCTTGTGTTTCCTCAATGTAAAATACTGTTGCACAAAGTGTTTTTATTCAATGTTGGATGCATGTGAATTTGTACTGCATTGTAAGATAATTCAGTTCAAATTGTTACCATATATATTTATTTTTATATTTCATTACTATTTATAACAAAATAAATGTAAGTATTTTAATTGTTGTTATTTTTGTGTGTGCTTTGGTGCAAATAATTTGTGGATGAAGATGGCAGCTTCCAAGTTAAAGTGGTATTAACCACTTGCCTACCAGGCCAATTCTGACACTTCTCTCCTACATGTAAAAATCATATTTTATTTGCTAGAAAATTGCACAGAACCCCCCAAACATTATGTTTTCCCTTCTCGTCTTTCAGGACAGCCACAATTGAGGGATAGGCTCCTCCTCTTCCTTTAGGAAACACTGCACTAGCCCTTAAATCTTCTCCTCCCCCTGCCAGACCTCAGTTCTTAGTGTTTCCTCCGGTGGGGAAACACTGTGTAGGAACCAGGCCGAACAGTCAGGGGACTGAGACTTGCCACATATATTCTATGGGAGCAGGGGCTTCCAGAGGACTAAGGGTTGGGTACTTACCCACCACTTTTCGCCACCCCATCCGTGGCGAGCACGGCAGCCAGTTTGCGGGGGACCCCTATCGTGTCCACAGGACCGCGGCGGGGAAGCAGCTCCACTTGCCCTGTGTGTTTTTTTTTTTTTACAGGCCGCATTATTTTTTTGAAACAGGCGGGGTGGGTGACGTCATCTCCAGCGTCAGAGCGGATGCTTCCCCTTTGACCCGCGACTTCCGGATCGCGGAGCTGATAGGTGCCCGGGCGCGTGCTGGAGGGAGTCGGGAGCTCTTACAGGTGAGACTCAGCGGCAACCACCTGCAGCATGTCGGCAACCTCTCTGGAGCAGGGCCTGACAATGGACGCTACCTCCAGCTAGCCTAAGGTAAGGGTACCCTGGGGAGGGTTCTCTCTGCCTTAGGCTTGTCCCCCCATGTACCGGGTTACTATGGGGAGGCAAACCCCCTGGGGGGCCCTGGGTCCAGGAAATGTTGTGGTCTAGCGCTCCCCCAGGGTTGTATTCATATTTTTTTTTTTTTTTGTGTGTGTGTATTTTTTTTTCCTTTTTTACCTGTTTTTCAGAAAAGCATTGAGAAATCGGGTGGAAGGACACATGGCTCAAAAATAAAATGTGCCTCCTGTAGGGACACTCTTGCAGAGTCCTGGTCTAAGGTTTTGTGTAAGGATTGCATACATGCCTTAGTCAGGAAAAGAGATTTGGAGCAGAAAGCAGGTTTAGCAGCCTCAGTTAAGGAGCTCTCTTCAAGCTTTGCATCTTTTAAATCCCCTTTTGAAAAGTTGCAGCTTCCCGCTGTTCCCACATAGGTTACAACCCAGCAATTCGGGCAGGGCTCTGCACCTGCCACACCTGATGCTGCAGTTACGGCAGTTGATCCTGCAGGCCCTTCTCAGGTGGAGCACTCTCATCCAGAAAGTGCCGCCTCTGACTCCCAGGAGGAGTCAGAAGGAGAGGACCAGGATGGGGAGTCCAGGAAACCCTCTAGATATAAATTGTCACTGGATGAGGTCGAGGACCTCTTAGGGGCAATTTACACAACCCTCTGCATTCAGGCCGACATAAAGCCCTTAACCCTCCACGACCAGATGTACAAAGGTCTGGGGGAGCAAAAGAAAAAGGTCTTCCCAGTACACGGGGTACTGATTGACATGATTAAGAAAGGAGTGGGAGGATCCGGAAAGGAAACACTTTTTCCCGGTCCCTAAAAAGGAGATTCCCCTTTTCAGATGATCCCACGTCTATTTGGAACAAGTCACCCAAATTAGATGCAGGCTTTTCCCAGGTTTCCAGAAACACAGATTTGGCGTTTGAGGATATGGGAACCCTGGCAGATTCCATGGATAAGAGGATGGAGTCCCTCTTGAAAAAGACGTGGGACTCTACAATTGGGAATCTAAAACCTGAACTGGCGGTTACGGTTGTGGCCCATGACCTAGAGCAGAGGTGTCAAACTGGTGGCCCTCCAGCTGTTGCAAAACTACAAGTCCCATGAGGCATTGCAAGGCTAACAGTTACAAACATGACTCCCGCAGGCAGAGGCATGATGGGACTTGTAGTTTCGGAACAGCTGGAGGGCCGCCAGTTTGACACCCCTGACCTAGAGCATTGGCTCTCCAAGATACAGGAACATATTGAGGCGGGAATGGCTAAGGAAACCATATTATCCTCCTTCCCTAGTATCCTACGAGGGATCGCTTACATAGCCGATGCCTCGGCGGAATCAGTCTGCATGTTGGCCAGGTCGGCAGCCCTGGCTAACTCGGCCAGAAGAGCCCTCTGGCTCAACTTGGCCGGGGGACATTGCCTCCAAAGCCAAGTTGTGTGGGATACCCCTTACGGACGACCTTCTTTTTGGCCCAGGTCTAGAGTCCGTTTTAGACCGCACAGCAGACAAAAAAGTCCTTTCCTCCCAAGCGTAAAGTCCCGGTGCAGACAGGGAAGGGGTTTCGTCCGCAGAGACTGAAGGCCAGAAGAAGGCCTGGACCCCCAGGGGAAGGGGCGATTTTTCGCCCTCCTGACCAGCCCCCCAAAAATCCATGATGTCCCAGTCAGGGTGGGGGGAAAGCTGGGGGCTTTTCTTCCACAATGGGAGTCGATTTCCCCCAACAGGTTCATTCTGGTGGTCATTAGAAGGGGGGTACCGCTTGGAATTTTCGTCACCACCTCCCCAGAGATACCTAGTTACACAGCTACCCAAGGACAAGGAAAAATCCGAAGCCTTGCTGGGGGCCTTAAGGGAGCTAGAGGATCAAAATGTAGTCTCCAGAGGCGGAGGAAGAGAAGGGGTTTTATTCTCACATTTTTGTGGTAAGAAAACCCTCAGGAAAATTCTGATTAATTCTGAATTTAAAACCCCTAAACGGATCCATTGCGTACAAAAATTTTTGCATGGAAACAATTTTTACAGTCAGGGCTTTTCTCCCGCAAGATTGCTTTATGGTTTCTCTGGACCTCAGAGACGCGTACCTGCATGTCCCCATCGCAGAAGGTTCTCAAAGTTTTCTGCGATTAGCAATAGACCTAGGGGGAACTGTGATACACCTTCAGTTCCAGGCTCTGCCATTCGGGCTATCCTCTTCGCCCCATATATTTACCAAAGTCCTGGCAGAACCTGTAGCGTTTCTACGACTTCAGGGAGTATGCATTATAGCCTATCTGGATGAGCTGCTTCTTTTCGCAGCATCTCCAGAGCAGCTATCCAGGGACCTAGAGTTGACAAAAATAATCCTGTCGGACCTGGGGTGGCTTCTAAATTTGGAGAAGTCCAGCCTGATCCTGTCACAACGCATTACTTATTTGGGGTACCTGCTGGACTCTACTCTCCTAAAAGTTTTTTTCCCGATGGAGAAAGCTCTGAAGTTGGACAGGGCTGTGGCCTCCCTCCAGGGCAGTCGTCGGGTGTCGATCAGGTCCCTGTCGTCAACTCTAGGGTTGTTGATGTCTACCCTCCCAGCGGTCCAGTGGGCAGGCCTTCACTTTCGCCCCTACATGTCTTTCTTCTAAGGGTCTGGGATCACAGTCTAGAGCTCCTAGACACCTTGGTCCAGGTCCCGGACCAGGTAAAGAGATCCCTCTGGTGGTGGAGGAAGGCTTTAAATCTGTCGCAAGGACGTCTGTGGCTTATTCCGGTGTCTCGGGTGGTAGCCACAGATGCAATCGGCAAGGGCTGGGGGGCACACCTGGGGTCTCTCCCAGCGCAAGGCATCTGGAAGGACGAAGAGCTAAAGAGGTCTTCCAACTGGAAGGAACTGAGGGCGGTTGGTCTAGCTCTCAGGTCTTTTTCAGGAAGAACTCCAGGGGCACCACATCTAGGTGAGGTTGGACAATGCCTCGGCCGTGGCTTATTTTAACAAGCAGGGCGGCACGAGAAGCAGAGCCCTAACAGCAGGCATTCTAAGCTGGCCCGAGATCAACACCCTGTCACTGTCGGCAGTTTTCCTAAGGGGTAGAAAATGGGACAGCAGATTTCCTCAGTCGAAGTCGACTGAAAGAGAGCGAATGGGCCCTCAATCGGGATAGATCTCTTAGCCAAGAGGTGGGGATCACCAGAGGTGGACCTCTTTGCGTCCAAAGAAAACGTGAAAACCCCCTGTTTTTTCTCTCGGAGCAGGGGAGAGGGAGCACAGGGGGTAGACGCACGGACCCAAAACTGGCGGTTCGGAATGTGTTGCGCATTCCCGGTGCTGTTGCCCGCGGTTCTGAGGAAGTTTCAGCTAGAAAACACTTCTCTGATCCTTGTAGCACCACATTGGCCCAAGGGTCCTCAAACAGCTGGCTGCAGAGCCTCCCCTTTCCTCCCGCTTCGAGAGGATCTCCTCTCGCAGGGCCCAGTCCTCTGCCCACAGGTGGAACCCAGCGGCGTGGCTACTGAGGATTAATTGCCACCCTTCTTAAAGCGGAGTTCCACCCAAAAATGGAACTTCCGCTTAATCCACTCCTCGCCCCCTTACATGCCACATTTGGCATGTAATTTTTTTTTGGGGGGGGGGGGGGGAGTGGGGGCTTCAGGAGGAGTGGGACTTCCTGTCTCACTTCTGCCGAGGTGCTGGTAATGCGATTAGCTTAATCACCTTACTGCAGCCCCTCCCTGTAGGCGATTGCCTCGGACACATCACAGGTCCCAGGCGATCGCCTGTCCAATCCGACGGCGCCGCTCGCACATGCACAGTGGGTGCCCGGCCATGAAGCCGAAAGCTGACACGGCCGGGTGCCCACACTTGGCATGAAGACGCTGGCCGGGGAGAGGAGCGGAGCCCCGGCCGGCGCGTCGCTGGAACCGTGGAGCAGGTAAGTGTATGTTTATTAAAAGACAGCAGCTACACTTTTTGTAGCTGCTGACTTTTAATAAACATAAAAACAGGCTGGAAATAATAGCAGGAAAAAGGAAACCCGTACAATCTATAGAAAGGTTTGGCTTCGTTTTAACGCGTGGTGCGTAGAATGCTCCTGTTCAGTGCAGAGCCCCACATCCATTTTGGAATTTCTACAGTGTGGAGCAGATAGGGGACTTTCCGTTGAAACCCTCAAAAGTCAGATCTCGGCTCTCGGTGTGTATTTGGAAAGACCCCTGGCCACCAACCCCTGGGTAGTCAGGTTCTTCAGGGCACTATCCAGGCAGAGACCATCTCAGGGCCCCCCCTTCCCCAGTTGGGACCTAACGAGTTCTCCTTTTGAGCCCTTGGACAAATGTTTATTAAGGGAGCTGACCTTAAAAACTGTTTTTTTGGTTGCAGTGACCACTGCTAGGAGGGTCAGCGAGTTAGAGGCCTTGTCCGTTAGACCCCTTTTTGTGTTATTTTTCCAGATCGGGTCGTTTTTAAGACCGATCCTTTTACCAAAGGTGACTTTGAGGTTTCACATAAGTCAGGAAGGTAGTTTTACCTTTTTGCCCTAATTCCTCAGGTGAAACGGAGTTACGGTTCAGTACGTTTAGATGTCAGGAGATGCATCCTGCACTAGCTAGAGCTGACAAAAGCATTTAGAAAGTCAGACTCATTATTTATTTTATTTTCTGGGTCCAGAAAAGGATACAAAGCGTCCTGGCGCACAATTGCCAGGTGGCTTAGAGTAACCATAGAAAGAAAAATAAGTGCAGCGCTGGTGAGCGTGAATTTGCGTGAAGCAATTTACACCAATATCATCCAAATGAGTGACATTGTAATGGGGTAATCCAAAAACACAATACTAAAAAAGTACAGAGAGGGTGGTGAGACCCTATAGATGCAATCGGTGGAGTGTAAAATATAAACTACAAAGGAAGTCCTTTAGATCAAAACAGGCAAGTTCTTCATATGACACACTCCTATACACCGCTCCTGTGTTACTGGAGAACTTGATGGTATGCGTGATCCACTTAGATGGGCATGCAGGATAACCAAACAGGTATGTGAAAAAGGATGGGTACTCTTACCACAAAAGTTGGACACACATGCCAGGAGCACTGTGTCAGATGCGCTTGTAAGAGCTCCTCGGATGGACGGCTCTTTAAAGAGTGATGGTTGGAAGGATTGTAGATCTTTCCCAGGGATCACAGGGTCCAAGATGGAGGGTAGTTCCAAATTTTCAGGTGGAGCAACGCTTATAGGTATCCAAAAAAAGAAAAACAACTCCACATAGTGTAGTTTGTTTGTAAAAGGAAGCCTTTATTAGGCTAGTAAATGGTAGAACAATAAAAACAATAAAAAATGAAAATGCCAGTACTCTGGAAAGGATCTGGCACACGTGATCACATGAGTATAAAAAGAGCGTGGTAGTTGGGTATAAAAAAGCTATGTACCCGACATGTTTCGAGTTAATGCTCATCGACAGGGGCATGGCTCCTTCACCAACTCCACGCCATATATATAATGAAAGAGACAATTCACTGTGTCTAAAAACAGCTGCAATCAATTCATTAGAATAAACAATACTAATTAACTACGCCCACTGGTGTCTGCAGACAACAGCATTAGTCAAGCTTGTCCAGCCGTGTGGTAATCTAATTGTGTACATTCATTGGTGGAATGTAGGTGGAAGTACACCAACTGGTGTGAGTCATAAGAAATGGACGCTGCGTCAAGCGAGAGGATAGCCTATAGGAGACCCATAGCAAGGATCTGCAAAGTGGTTGGCCAAAACAACGGCGAAGCGTGTGTCAACGCGCCACTACATGGGGACGCGACGCGATGCGTCATCAGCCGGGGCAGCATATGGGGAATGATTGGATGAAAATAATAATAGTAAATGTGAGCGGGGAGGTGTACGTAAGCGCGACGACGCGATACGTAATCGTCAGAACAAAGCGACGCAATCCTCCTTCGACACGTCGCTGCATAAGGACGCGACGCAGTGCGTCATCAGCCGGGGCAGCCTATAGGAAATGAGCGGAAGAATGTAAACAATAATGGTTAGCGTGCACGGGGAGGCGTGCGTCAGCGTGGCAACACGACGCGATACATAGTCCCCGGAACAACGCGACGCAATACTCCATTCGCTTGGAATATGCATCCCTAATTAAAAGGCAATTGAACCCGCAAACTAACGGGAAGGCCCACGTTGACATGTGACTCCGTGACCTGACAGGTCAGAAGTCATGAGAGAAGCGGATCCAATAATTGGTCATATCCTTCTAAGAAAATGGACGTGTGTGATCCAATGACGTTTCTAGGGGGATGGACATATGTATTCCAATCACACTAGTAAAAAATAATAACATGTTATACCACATCAATGGGTAATTAACCCATGGTTGATGCAATCTTTTGGGTCACACTATGGATCATGTTTAATAAGCAAGAGAAATTAAACAGGGAGTTGGTTGGAGTGAAAAACATGATGTACGGCAGAATGGAGAAAACTCCACATGTGTGACCCAAAAGATTGCCTCAACCATGGGTTAATTACCCATTGATGTGGTATAACATGTTATTATTTTTTACTAGTGTGATTGGAATACATATGTCCATCCCCCTAGAAACGTCATTGGATCACACACGTCCATTTTCTTAGAAGGATATGACCAATTATTGGATCCGCTTCTCTCATGACTTCTGACCTGTCAGGTCACGTGGTCACGGAGTCACATGTCAACGTGGGCCTTCCCGTTAGTTTGCGGGTTCAATTGCCTTTTAATTAGGGGTGCATATTCCAAGCGAATGGAGTATTGCGTTCGCGTTGTTCCGGGGACTATGTATCGCGTCGTGTTGCCACGTTGACGCACGCCTCCCCGTGCACGCTAACCATTATTGTTTACATTCTTCCACTCATTTCCTATAGGCTGCCCCGGCTGATGACGCACTGCGTCGCGTCCTTATGCAGCGACGTGTCGAAGGAGGATTGCGTTGCGTTGTTCTGACGATTACGTATCGCGTCGTGTTGTCGCGCTTACGTACACCTCCCCGCTCACGTTTACTATTATTATTTTCATCCAATCATTCCCCATATGCTGCCCCGGCTGATGACGCATCGCGTCGCGTCCCCATGTAGTGGCGCGTTGACACACGCTTCGCCGTTGTTTTGGCCAACCACTTTGCAGATCCTTGCTATGGGTCTCCTATAGGCTATCCTCTCGCTTGACGCAGCGTCCATTTCTTATGACTCACACCAGTTGGTGTACTTCCACCTACATTCCACCAATGAATGTACACAATTAGATTACCACACGGCTGGACAAGCTTGACTAATGCTGTTGTCTGCAGACACCAGTGGGCGTAGTTAATTAGTATTGTTTATTCTAATGAATTGATTGCAGCTGTTTTTATAGACAGTGAATTGTCTCTTTCAATATATATATGGAGTGGAGTGGGTGAAGGAGCCATGCCCCTGTCGATGAGCATTAGCTCGAAACATGTCGGGTACATAGCTTTTTTATACCCAACTACCACGCTCTTTTTATACTCATGTGATCACGTGTGCCAGATCCTTTCCAGAGTACTGGCATTTTCATTTTTTTTATTGTTCTACCATTTACTAGCCTAATAAAGGCTTCCTTTTACAAACAAACTACACTATGTGGAGTTGTTTTTCTTTTTTTGGATACCTATAAGCGTTGCTCCACCTGAAAATTTGGAACTACCCTCCATCTTGGACCCTGTGATCCCTGGGAAAGATCTACAATCCTTCCAACCATCACTCTTTAAAGAGCCGTCCATCCGAGGAGCTCTTACAAGCGCATCTGACACAGTGCTCCTGGCATGTGTGTCCAACTTTTGTGGTAAGAGTACCCATCCTTTTTCACATACCTGTTTGGTTATCCTGCATGCCCATCTAAGTGGATCACGCATACCATCAAATTCTCCAGTAACACAGGAGCGGTGTATAGGAGTGTGTCATATGAAGACTTGCCTGTTTTGATCTAAAGGACTTCCTTTGTAGTTTATATTTTACACTCCACCGATTGCATCTATAGGGTCTCACCACCCTCTCTGTACTTTTTTAGTATTGTGTTTTTGGATTACCCCATTACAATGTCACTCATTTGGATGATATTGGTATAAATTGCTTCACGCAAATTCACGCTCACCAGCGCTGCACTTATTTTTCTTTCATTGTCTACTCACAGGTTGTTTCACTGTTAGTGCTGGCTGCTTCCTTCTTTTTATATTTTTAGCAGTGCAACTTTATTTTGTTTTGTTTAGAGTAACCATAGGGCAGGCATATATTTTAGCTGGTAAAGAGATCCCTACAGGGATAAAGGCACACTCCACCCGAGCTTTGGCAGCTTCTCAGTCGGAAAAGGCTGGAGCTACGCCGGAACAGATATGCAAAGCTACGCCACTTTCATAAAACATTACAGAGTGGACCTGGTGTCGGCAGGTGAACAGGCCTTTGGGCGAAAGGTACTGCAAGCCGTAGTCCCACCCTAGTTGGTAATTGCTTGCTTATCCTCTCAATTGTGGCTGTCCTGAAAGATGAGAAGGGAAAATTGGAGTTACGCTTACCGGTAACTTCCTTTCCAGTAGTCTTTCAGGACAGCCCTGGTTACCCAACCGACTGTTTGGAAGTCTCTTCGAAAGTCCAGGAATACAGTATGATAATGATGTATAACTGTGGATTATTAATGTGTTCTTGTGTCTCCCCAGCTGACCGGAGGTTATCGCATAAAAAAACTGAGGTCTGGCAGGGGGAGGAGAAGATTTAAGGGCTGGTGCGGTGTTTTCTAAAGGTAGAGGAGGAGCCTATCTCAATTGTGGCTGTCCTGAAAGACTACTGGAAAGGACATTACCGGCAACTCCATTTTTTTTTTATAGCAGAAACCCTGGAGCAGTGTTTTTCAACTCCAGGCCTCAAGGCACCCCAACAGGTAATTTTTTTTTTTTTTTTAGGATTTCCCTTGGATGAAACAGCTGTGGTAACAGTGAAACTGATCAAATAACCTGTGCAAAATAATGGAAAGCTTAAAAACATGACCTGTTGGGGGGCGCCTTGAGGACTGGAGTTGAAAAACACTGCCCTCAAGAATAAAATGGCGGTTGTTGCAACTTATCTCGCACAGTATTTTCTCAGCACTTATCACTTTTTTACTGTTACAGGGAAAGTAAACATCCCTTGTACTAGGAATAGTGCGTGACAGGTTCTCTTTACAGTGAAATCTGGGGTCAAGAAGTCCCCAGATCTTACCTCTGGCTGGGAATCCAGAAATAAAAAAAGATCTCAGCTTTCCAGCCATGGAAAGCATTTTTTTTTCTAATGCAGAGGCGGGACGTGATGTCATAACATCGCGCCTGCCGCCAAACGATCATAGAGACTTTGCGGACCATCTGGACCGCCGGAAATCTCTGTCATCATCCGGCGCCGGTCGGTTTCTTCTCCGGTTTGCCCATCACAGTGTCGAGCTGGGAGAAGCACTGGAATCTCCGGCTGAAAAAAAGATATCGCTGCTCAAAGTCTACGACGTCCTATGACGTTGGGTGTAGTATATTACAGCTTACCAATCCTTATATGTGAAAGTTATCTTTTTTTTTTCTTTTTGTAGTCCCTAATGGTGACAATTGGAGGTTTGACACAAACCATTTAACCCTGACAGGGGTGCCTACTATGTTTCACCTTTATTTTCATTTATATAAAACCTTTATCCCAAAAGGCAAAAAAAAAAACAGTTGCTGCTTAAAAAGTGTTAGCAGGAGTTCGCCTTTAAGTTGCATTGAAGTCCATTAGGTTGAACAGAAAAAAACTGAACCACTTCCCCTATTTACACCTTCCACACACAAGTTGGAAGGGTGAATCCTCTCTGCAGCGCTGTTGTAATTTGACAGGCGTGGAAACTGTTAATGCTATTAGCCTGCTAGGCTGCCCTCAAGCACGACATAGAGGCACTTCAGGAGGTTCTGCGCACCAAATACAGAAGTTGATGTTTTCTAAGCTCCCCGCATTTGCTCTAGAATGATCAGGGCCACAGGCACATTGGCAGCACAGCCATAATATCACGAATGGGGAGGAGCATTCTGGCAGCAGCCATTTTGAACTGTATGTGCATTGGCATTACAGGCTCTAGGGCAGAGCAATCTTTCTGGGACTACAGGTAGCATCAGAGCATACCTCTGGGACTACAGGTGGCAGCAGAGTTTTTCTTGTAGGGCTGCAAGTTGCCGCAGAGCTGTCCTTGTGACACTACAAGTCGTAGCAGAGCATACCTCTGAGAATACAGAAGTCAGAGCTTTTCCTTGTTGGACTATGTGTTGCAGCAAGTATTAAAGGGCCACTCCACCTTTCCTTGTAGGGGCAGGAGGCTCTTGCCCTATTTAGTGTCCTGAAGGCCCAAGGAGGGATCATGCAGCTTCCAAGTCTACCGTTTATCAATTGATCCATCTGCTTATTTTTCAAGCTTATAAGAAATGTTCCACCCTTTTCAGGTGACATTTCATTCTACCAGGAGTATGGGTGCTTCCTGGGCTATTTGAATAAGGTTTTGGTAGCCCAAGTTTGTATAGTTGCTACCTTGTGTTTGGTTTTTCCAGGTGAATGAAATTCTAACCTGTTCTGGTTTAGTCATTTGCGGCAATTTGCTTTGTTGCCCTCACCTCATATTCAGTGCTTTGAAAAAAAGGAGGAGAGAAAGCGCCTCTAGGTTATCTAATTAAATCTTTAATAAAGGGTAGAACATATCTAACACTTACATATAGTGTAGTAACGGCCGGAGATGAGGTGCTGACAGTCTAGGAAAGCAGGGGGTCTCTGGCTTGTGCAGGCTGTATCAAACGTTCACTCAAAAGCATGAGAGGCGCCGAGGGTATCACTGCAGAGGATGGACAAGCTGACGCTCGCAACAGAGGAGCGGCTGGTAAAGCAGAAAACACTTCAGGGTGTCAGCAGTCTTTGACTGAAAGAGGCTGGTGGAGAGCGGTGTCCAGGATCAATATGCTGTAGAAGAAACAACTCGTGTTCCAAGTGGTGACGTCAGGAGGACGGTGGCTGATCAGAGTCAAAAGGGTACACAAACGTTTCAGAGCGTTTTGCTGGTTCTTGGAAGAAACCGCTCGCTCCTTTCTCAAGTGTAAAAAAAGCGTCAGCTTGTCCATCCTCTGCAGTGATACCCTCGGCGCCTCTCATGCTTTTGAGTGAACAATTGATACAGCCTGCACAAGCCAGAGACCCCCTGCTTTCCTAGACTGTCAGCACCTCATCTCCGGCCGTTACACTTTCTCTCCTCCTTTTTTTCTCTTCCATGTATACTTGAGTTGACTTCACTCTTGGAGAAGCAGCCCTGGTTGTCCATAACTAATCATTTTCTACAGACATGGACATCTGAACGCAATTTTATGGACTAAAATAAGCCAAACAGTTAGTTCATCCTTATACTGGTTAGCTATATATTATATATATCTTTTTTATACTGATCACTACCATTGAACATTCTGAGCGCTGTATTCTTGTATCATTTATATTCAGTGCTTTGGGATATTCCCATTGTAATAGGTATGAAAATAGTCTGTGTCCCATGATGTACAATACAGGATTTTGCCATAAGACCTGTCCTGATATGTATGCTTTTCCAGGAACAGGACACAGAGATCCCGCCTGTCTTTGCTTTGTGGTTCATGGCTTGCTACAAAAACTGAAGCCTTGCTCAAAGGGAAGGGGTTATGCCTAAAAGGGTCTTGTTGCTGGGGGTTTTTTTGTTTGTTTTTTTTACCAGTGTCCCATCACCTGTAGGTGACAGTATAACCCTATTGTAATGAATATGTAGATGCTCTGTGAGCCCATGGTGTACTCCAAGAAAGGGTTTTACAGGTAAATCAAAATGTTCTTTCTTTAATTGCAGGAAAGCTAAGATGGTTTCTATACATGATATTTAATGGTTAGATCTTAGATGGAGGCATCATTGATGGTCCCTGGAATGAAAACCTAGGATAATGTTATACCAGGCCTAATGTCTCAGTAAAGACTCAAAATCTAATAGAGCATTTTAATTGATTCTAAACTGTGCATCTATTTTCAAAAAGCAGATGGGGCAAATAACTATTTTACCCATTACTGTAGTTTGTGTGTTACTCGAAAATAGCATGCAGTTTACCAAACTTAAATTTGAAGTTGTCTTTTTATCCTATATGGCCTTGGAGTACTATAATATACAGGTCTTTATGTAGTAAAAATGTTCGCAAAGATTCAGTAGTCCACTATAGAGGGAGAACAAAGCATCTGTGACGTTGTTAAACTGCTTAGCTTTCTATCGTCGGTAAAGACCATGATTGAACTATATATAATTGAAAGAATGAATGAATGAATGAAAAACTTATATAGCGCGGCACATGCGAACTGAATCGCCTCTGTTCATAAACGATAGAGTTTGTTAAACAGAATTGGCCACAAGGCAAAGCTTTGGGGTACCCCACTTACAATTCCAGGCCATTCAGAAAATACGTTATTTAGCACCACCCACTGGACGTGTGCCTTTTAACTGGTTTTCTATCGCCTATGCTAACAGACTTCAATATGTAAATTAAGCGATTATGGGGAACTGTATCAAATGCTTTGCCGGAATTCAGATACATCACATTCACAGGCCTTTCTTTATCCAGAGAACAGCTTACTTCCTCATAGGATTAACAGCTTGGTTTGGTAATAATTTTTTCATGAATCCATGCTGGTTACTACAAATGATATATTTTCATCAGCAAATTCTTGGCTATAGTCCCTTATCCCCTCATATAGTTAGCATACTACTGATGTTAACCACTAAAGGACCGCCTCCTGCACATATACGTTGGCAGAATGCCACGGCTGGGCAGATCTACGTACAGGTACGTCCTGTACTACTACCCAGCCGTGGGTCACGGGCGCGCGCCCGAGGCACGCTCCCATGACCCGGTCTGAAGCTCCGGGTCTCGGGGACTGAAGAACGGGGAGAGCCGTGTATAAACACGGCTTCCCCCTGCTTCACTGTGGCGGTTGCATCGATCGTGTCATCCCTGTTATAAGGGGACACAATCGATGACGTCAGACCTACAGCCACACCCCCTACAGTTGTAAACACACATTATGGAACACATAACCCCACCAGCGCCCCCTGTAGTTAACTCACAAACTGCAACTGTCATTTCCACAATAAACAATACAATTTTTAAATGCATTTTTTTCTGTGAAAATGAAAATTGTCCCAAAAATTTGTCAGAAGTGTCCGCCATAATGTCGCAGTCACGAAAAAAATCGCTGATCGCCGCCATTAGTAGTAAAAAATAAATAATAAAAATGCAATAAAACTATCCCCTATTTTGTAAACGCTATAAATTTTGCGCAAACCAACCGATAAACGCTTATTGCGATTTTTATTTTTATTTTTTTTACCAAAAATAGGTAGAAGAATACGTATCAGCCTAAACTGAGGAAAAAAAATATATTTTTTAATATTTTTGGGGGATATTTATTATAGCAAAAAAGATTGCATTTTTTTTCAAAATTGTCACTCTATTTTTGTTTATAGTGGAAAAAATAAAAAACGCAGAGGTGATCAAATACCACCAAAAGAAAGCTCTAATGGTGGGGAATAAAGGACGCCAATTTTGTTTGGGAGCCACGTTGCACGACTGCGCAATTGTCAAAGCGACGCAGTGCCAATTTGCAAAAAGGGGCTTGGTCCAGGGCTTAAGTGGTTAAGCCTCGCACACACATTAAGAATATCATACTAAAGTTCTTCCAAATGTAATCATATATGCATCTAGAATCTAATCGCCAGTGTAGTATGTATAGGCTGACTAATCTGTAGTTTCCAGGTATATATCTTGGTCCTTTTTTGAATATTTGTATGATGTTAGCTTTTCGCCAATCCGGTGTGTTCACTGTCTGTCTTTAAATATTAGCAATAACAGTCCTGCTATAACATGCCTAAGTTCTTTGAAGACTCTTGGGTGTAAGCCATCTGGTCCTAATTTTTTTTTTCACATTCACATTTTTTACAAGTCTTTTTGAACACTGGCCTCTGATATCCACAAGGGTACATTCCGTGTTGTGATACCAACAATACAGTCTTGCTTATTATATACCACTCCTTTTTCTTTGTAAAAACTTTTCGCTTATAACAAACTTCCCCTGATTGTCCTTTATGGGACCAATATGCTCTGACCTTGCCTTTTTACTAATAATCTATTTTAAAAAAAAATGGAAAATTGGATGGGGGGGGGGGGGGTTGTTTACTTTACTTGACTTTACTATGTGTCTCTCATGGTCTATTTTAACTGCCCTAATCCTGCTTCTACATTTCTCATTGCATTCTTTGTAGCGTTGGAATGTTGGAATGTTTAGACTTTAGCTACCCAGTTTTACCTTGTTCTAATGTTTTTAAAGCATTCCCATTTTTCCTCAGTGTTCTTTGTTTCTAGAGTTTAAACTATTTTAATGTTGTGCAGTATGGAGCCCAGTTTAGTAATGGTGGAGCTTTTGAAATAAAGTATTCTTGTACTACCCTCCTGTCTTCTTTTCCTATGATTTATTTTAAACACAATTATGTTGTGATCACTCTCTAATAAGTTATACCTTCCACATCTGTGATCAGGTCTGTTTTGTTAGTAATTAGTAGGTACAGCAGAGCATTATTTCTAGTTGGGGTTTCTACCAACTGACAAAATAAATTGACCTGCAAGACATTCAATAAATTATGAACCTTAGATGGCTCCACCTGCCTAGTCACTATTTGCATAATTGAAGTCCCCTGTGACAACACCCCCTGCCCTACCGTCATTTCCAATTGTGTAGATCAGTTTGTTAATCCTTTTAGGCTAGGGGGCATATGGAATAGAATAGACACACTATTAATTTGCCATTTGTTTCCTCCCTTTAAAGCTCATACAGGCACACATCTGCCCCTTTTCTGCTTACCTTATCCCTCCAATACAGGAGTACCCTGGACAGTTGTTAGCTGACAGACTAGGTTTCTGATACTCTCACAAAGTCTAAATCCTCCTCCATATATCAGAAGTTCCAGTTCTTCCATTTTTTTATTTTATTTTTTTAACCAAACTTCTAGAATTTGTGAACTTGCCTTAACATTTTGTATCCACCCATAGCAGTGGTTTATTAACGCACGCATCTGAGTCAGAGGCAGAAGAGTTCCCTGCCAAAAGAGTCAAGTGTACTATGTCGCCCTTATTGATCATCCAAGTTAAATACAGCAGGCAAGCACCAGCAATGCAGCACATGCTGGTGAAGTGACAAGCACTGGCAATGGGGTGCTACAACACAGAATTAGGGCAACACAGGCCAAGAAAACCCATGCTAGTGTCCTAAAGACAAGTTAAAATCTTTTGTGGCAACCTTCTAATTCAGTAGCACCTGCCATGACCCTCTTATTTATAGCACAACCAGATATTGGGGTGGAGACACAATTTTTAGACCACTTCAGGTTGTTTTTCACTGCAGAACTATGTCAGTTGCAGGTAGCTGACATGAGGATCACGTGGACACAGGCAGGGAAACGGCTGTCATACTATCGGCTGTAGCGGGCTGTTCCCCCAACGGGCCCCTCCTGTCTTTCCCAAGTGGTTGTATATGACATCATCTGGAGTGGAAGAGGGGGCTGGTGGGGAACCAGGGCACCACTGGAGGAGTTATGAAGCCAGAAGCAGAAGATAGCTGGTACTGTAGCGTGCCCAACATTCTGTCCCATGTAATGTGCCCTGCTCCCATGTAATTTCCCCTTGTCCCATGTAATGTGCCCTGCTCCCATATAATGTTCCCTATCCCATGTAATGTGCCCTGCTCCCATGGATTGTGCCCTATTCCCACGCATTGTGCCCTGCTCCCCCTCATGTAATGTGCCCCTGTACTCTGCCCTTCACACACTGTTTATTTCAAGTTAGGCCCAGAATAGATCCTCTCTGCAGAAAAAGAAAGCACAACGTTCAGATTAAATCGTTTTAGTATTTATTCTTTGGGATATATTTTTTTTATAACCATACCCAGTTTTAAACTTCTCCACAACTTTATCCCTGACCTGTCTGATGTGTTCCTTGGCCTTCATGATGCTTTTTGTTTACTAAGGTTACCACACAAACCTCTGTGGGCTTCACAGAACAGCTGTATGTATACTAAGATTAAATTACACACAGGTGTACTCTATTTAATAATAAGTTGACTTATGTAAAAAAAAAAAAAAAAAAATGAAAACCATTTATCATTTTCCTTCCACTTTACAATTCTGTGTCACTTTGTGTTGGTTTATCACATAAAATCAGAATAAAATACATTGAAGTTTTTGGCTGTAACATGGCAAAATGTGGAACATTTCATGGGGTGTAAATACTTTTTCAAGGCACTGTAAGCCTTACATAGCCCAAGCCTTTACTTTACCATTAGCTCTAAGCAATACTTTTATCGGAAACACTACTTGAGTAGGTTACACTCTGGCCCTCTTTCTTTTATTTTTTATTTGACTGTTATTCCTTAAAATTAATTGATGTGAATTTGTGATTAAAAAACATTCCAAGGCTAAATTACATCTTAATAGTTCTTCAATTAATGAAAGTAAGGATTACAGTCTTACATTGGAAAGTAATTAGTTCTGTACAGCTTACAGTAGCCAACAGAATTTTTTTAGTTTGTAATAGGTTTTTGTTCAAATTGTTACTTCTCTTCAAACTATAAAAACTTTAAAGTGAAATGTATGCATATTAACAAAATGAAAGGAAAATGAAACAATACAGAATAGTTTACACACTTTGTAACCCATGGTTACCAATGCCACTATTGCACGATAGCTTCCTCTGGTATTGCACCTTTATGCGTAGTACACATGAGCCGAATGTCGGGAGACATCAGCCAATTAAAAAAAAAAAAATGTATGGCTGGAAAACCAATGGCTAAGAGCGCTCTGAGTGTTCTGGTGGGGTGGGGGGGGGGGGTGGGGGCATCTGCCTGTCAGTACGACAATCTTCCCCACTGAGCTGTTGTGTTCTAACATTGGATTGTGGGAGCTGTCACACTATTAGTATGTACCAGGCTTTAGGCTGGGTTCACACTAGTGTGAATTGGATGTGGATTTCTCAGCATTCAATTCACATGATAGGGAGCCAGTTGACATATCTCCAGGATAGCTGTGGAGCCGCTTGCACAGGAGTCCTGTGTGTCTTTTGGCTCCGTTTCAGGGCCGAATTCAGGCAAAAATTTGACCCTGATTCATTCCTGAAACGGAATCCGTCAGCAGTGTGAACCCAGGCTTACTTTGGAACACATTTCTTTCATCTTGCACAGTGATGTTAAATGTTTGAACACCGCTTGACAACAATTCATTCTGTCACATTGCCTTGTCATTATTAAATGTTTCACATTTTATCCATTGTGCATACTAAACCATACCATTAACACTCTTTCCCAGTTTTATTTTCATTAGGGGATGGATTAATGACATATGTTCCTCCTATGCACCTCAACTGTACTTAAATCTGCCTCTATGGCATGTCAATACTGATCTACTGAGTTTATTTAAATGACTGACGTACAATGAACTATATTTTAGGCTGTTCCCCTTTAAAGATTGACTTTTATTTATATATATATATATATATATATATATATAATGTGTTTGTTATATACACACACAGTGTATACAGTATATATGTAATATTTACACACTGAGTGTGTGTATAAATATACAGAGGGATAATGCCTGATTGTATTAGACAAAAAAGAGCGGGTAATGGGACTTCGTCGGCAACCAAAAAAGTACACAAACTGTAGCAAAATATTCTCCACACAACATGGCATATTAAAAGAAGATATTTTACACAAAGTACAACCTATTTAAAAAAATATCTAGATCACATATCTTGCATTTAACATTTTGTGGTACACACAGTCGTAGTCTGTTATAAAATCTGTCATTTCACAGTGAGTCTTCCAACTGGAAACATCCAATGTTGTTTGAGCAATAACTATAATATATTCTTTATCAAGGATGATAGTACCACACTGAAGAAAAATAATCTCATAATCAGACTGAATCACGGTATATTATGTACCATAGCTAATAAAAATGGAAAGTAAAATACAGTGATAACAATTGGTAACTTTCCCAATGATTAAGTGTGATCTGCCAATCAAATCATAAAGACCATCCAACATGTGGACCTAGAGAGGCCACTACCGCATGCACCAGCACTGTCAGGAGATCATGTGGCAAAACCCATTGTGTGTGAGCTACAGAAAAGCATTACAATGCCCCCCTTGTTTAGACAGAAATTATGCTATATAAAGCCTGCCTACAGCATTCACAAAGTAATACTGACTAGTTCTGATGTACCTTCAGTTTGATGTCAATAAAACATACAGATATATGTGCAACTGTGCTTGACCCCCTCTGTCCCTCTTAGCATAGCCTAGTTGCTTACATCCCATCCCTCCCACAAATGGACTCTATATTACACCTTCCTAGCCTCTAAACACATACCGGTACATCCTCAAAATATCACCCATGTGACCCATTACTAACCCTCACCTGCCCCACAGTTATCATCCAAGAAGTCCACCTCCACACACCTTTCTCTCTCTCTTGCTCTCCCTTCCAACCCACCTGAATGCCTACTCCCCTTGGACTACCTCACATAAACTAACCCCCCCCCCCAGCTCAACTAGCCATACACAAATCCACCAGCCCAACACATTCCTCTATTAGCCTACAACCACCTCATCCACATCATACTCCCATTCAACTCTGATGCCGCGTACACACGATCATTTTTTGTGATGAAAAAAAACGACGTTTTCTGTGAAGTAAAAAACGACGTTTTTGAAACGTCACTTTCAAAGACGATGTTGCATACACACCATTGTTTTTTCACAAAAAGCGAGGTTACGTTCACCACTCTTTTCCATTGAAGCGCGCTTCATAACTAGATGTGTAAGTTGAGAACCTGCGCTAGAACTACTAATAATAGGTTGCTGCCCCCCTAAAACCTAACCCCTCAATGAGGAGGTAGGTAAGAGTAAATAGTGAGAAAAATGGGGTATTGGCGCTACCTAAAAACGCTTATAGAACCATATGTGCTCAAACATTAGACAGTGAAGAAATGTGTGTTGAGTACGATAGGGTGCGTGAGTGAGGTATAACTAGATGTGCCTCAAAATAGGTTATGTAACAGTATGCACAGTAAGGGGAGACAATAAGGCTGATAATAGAACAAACAAGATGCTGGAAATCTAGTCTCTATCACTTGTTAACCCACTAGGTGTACACAGTAGGTATATGGGGTATAGAGGTACAGCCAAAAAATAGATTAATAAATAAATAAATAAATGTCAGAGCCCAATATTATATAGCTGTCACCATACATAAATACCACACTGGATACGCATAAATACAGTGTCACAGCTCAACCCAGTATAAATAGTGGTGGTACTAGTACAATAGGGCCGCTGTGATACAGGAGGTAAATAACCAGAGGGCTGCAGAGATGGAGTCTCTCAAACAAGTCTTATAAATAAAGGGGGGGGTGTGTAGATCTTGCTGTGAAGGGGGTGCTTCTATATGCCAGACGTCCGACGGTGTGGTCCCGGTGCTCCCTCAGGGTTCCCCACTCACCAGATAGCCAACCCCACCAGGGGTCACAGGCATGAATCACAGAATCCTCCGATCGCAGCTGGTGTTCACTCCTCCCAGGACTGTATTCCTCCGATATTAGTCCAACCGGTTCACTCCTTGTGTGTGGATATGGGGGGTTCCTCCGTTCCTCAGAGGGAAGAATAACAAAAACTCCGATGGTGCAGTAGGTTTTAAATAAAAGCACTAAGTTTATTACCTGTGTGCCACAATGCCACACACTGACATGGGGCAACTACAGGCCACGATGTACAGGAGCCAATAAACCATTAGCAAAAAAATGTGGCCACAAAATAAAAAATGATATAATAAGATAAAAACAAAGCAAAGTAAAAAAGGCACGCAAAGTCAGACAATCTGACAGCCCGGTTTGAGTAGCACACTCTATGGGCTCTACGGGTATGCGCGTGTATGGTGTTCAGCGTGCGTTGCAGCTGCGCTCCACCTGACGCTGACCGGAAGTGACGTATGTGCGTCTATGCCTGACGTACGTTTCGAATGGATTCGTCTTCTGAGGCATAACTGCGCATCCGTCCAGTGCAGGTATAAGTGGGTCTCGCCGTGCTACGTCACGCATCCTACCCCGGGGGAAGCAGCCAATAGTGATGCAGATGGCCCATTCGCATCAGCGAGAGGAGGTTTGGCAGGAGCGCCCTTGGGATAATTACTACCACAGCACGGCGTGACTCACCCTACTGGGTGGCAAGTATATTGCATCCTTAGCCGAGATGTAACACCCGGCTAGGATGCTAACAACAAAGCTATTAAAAATGACATTTTACAGCAGGGCGCACATATCCACCTTATTAAGGATATGTTGCCCGCAGGTATAGTAGGGGACACAGAGGTAAACAGTAGAAAACATTATCCTGGACCCAATCTTCTGAGAGTCAGGTGCCCCAACGTGACTAAATCTCAGAGGCTAAATAGGTCAGAGATTGGAAATCCCAAACGGGAAACTCAAAATAAGCAGACATGTATATAGCAGCTACTCATATAATAGTGACCAGATGAGGTAGGTTCCATGCTACACAATATGGATAATATGTGAAATGGTGATCCCGCTAAGGGCCACTAGTGAGATACATGATAGTGCTGAGGTGGGTGTTGGATACTAACAGGATGTGTGATAAATATGTTGTGACAACAAATAATGGAGAATATATATATATATATAAGTATCTATAAACATAGTGGTCTCTAGGTATGTGTGGGTTAAGAAAGAGGGGTTTATGGAGTGAAGGTCCAAGTAAAGTGAATAAATTAGTGTACATCTGGGGTGAATCAGTGGGTCCCAGTGGTACCAAAACTAATTATAAGACATGTGAAAAACCAGTGGATAGGTGTGGGCTCTGAGTCCTCCCTTATATCAAGGGTTGGAGAGAAAACAGTTGAGGTCAATATCCACATTCAAGCCATGTGGCACCAGGGTACCTAATCGGTATATCCAACTGGTCTCATTTTGGGATATGGCCGTGGTTTTGTTACCCCCCTCCAGTTATCCTTGACCATATCTATTCCATAGAAAATAAGGCCAGACGGGTCCTTATGGTGAAACTCTTCAAAGTGGCGGGACAGGTTGTGTTTAGGGAATGCTTTTCGGATGTTCTTGATATGTTCACGTATCCGTATACGCAGTGGTCTAGTTGTTCTGCCCACATACTGGAGATGACAGGGGCATTCAATGATATATGTGACATGGGTGGTATTACAGGTGATGAGGTCTCTGATTTTGTACACTTTCTGATCTGTTTTAGATTTAAACTCACTCAGTCTTCCTGCGTGGCTGTTTCTCGCTCACCCTACAGGCTAGGCATCTTTGGCATTTATAAAACCCTTTAAGTTCTGGGCAGATCTCTATTTTCTTAGGTGGGTTTATGATGTTATGTACCAGATGGTGTCTCAGAGAGGGTGCTCTACGGTATATGAAGGAGGGTTTCTTTGGGAGGGCCTTCGAGAGTATAGGATCTTCTTTTAAGATGGGCCAGTATCTTTTTAATATAGTTTCAAATTCCTTATACTGGGTATTGAATCCTGTGATGAAAGACAGATTCCGTCGGTTTGTGGTACGCTCGGATTTCTGTGTTAGCAGTTCATTACGATCTCTATGCTCCACCTCTGTTCTCAATTTTTCAAGGTGGCCTTGTGGGTATCCCTTTTCTTTAAATCTTTCCACTATCGTGTGTGCTTGTTTTTGAAAGTCCTCTTTTGAGTCACAGTTTCGCCTGATCCTCAGCAGCTGGCCCTTGGGGATATTGGCCTTCCATTTTGGGTGGTGACAGCTTGAGATAGGTATGTACCCATTGCGATCGGTTCCTTTGAAGAAGGTTTTAGTTTGTAATGAGGTTCCATTTTTATAGATCTCTAAATCGAGGTATTCTATACTATCCCTCTGTATTCCAGAAACTCAGATGGAATCTTTATTATCTAGCCCCGATAAGAAACCTGGAGGTTTCTATAGTGCCGTCCCAAAAGATGAGCAGGTCATCGATATATCTCCTATACATTCTAATCTCGGGGTAGGTGTGACCATAGATATATTCCATCTTCCCTAGGTTCATAAGGAGGTTGGCTACGCTTGGGCATACCGCGCCCCCCATCGCAACCCCCTTAGTTTGTACTTAATAGGTTTTATCATACCAGAAATAGTTACATTCCATGGCCATTTTAAGTCCCTCTAATATGTATTGTATTTTCTTGCCTGAGGTCAGTTTTGTCAAACAATGCTGTCCTTACACCCATAGACCATCCTCCTCTCAATACTGGTGTAAAGGGAGTTAACATCTATAGTCACCAGTAGGAGTTGTTCCGCCCCCTAATGTTTTTGAGGTCTTGGATAAGTTGTAGACTGTCCCTTAATATGACTGTCCTTGTTTCACCAGGGTTGGAGAAAGGTGTCAAGGTATTCCCCAAGCCGCGAGAAGATTTGGATAATACCACTGATGATAGGTCTGCCTGGTGGTTTTACCAGTCTCTTGTGGATTTTCGGGGTATAATACATCACTGGAGTTTTAGTGGAATTCGATATTAGATATTCGGCTTCCTCCTTACTCAATATGCCTCTCTGGTGTCCATTTTTTACATATTTCTCTAGCCGTTTTAGATATTTTTGTTTAGGATTCCCCTTCAGTTTTTGATATGTGTTCTCTACGGCAAGTAAATTGCTCATCTCCTCTTCATAGTCATGTTTACTGAGGATATCCACACACAAGGAGTGAACCGGTTGGACTAATATCGGAGGAGTACAGTCCTGGGAGGAGTGAACACCAGCTGCGATCGGAGGATTCTGTGATTCATGCCTGTGACCCCTGGTGGGGTTGGCTATCTGGTGAGTGGGGAACCCTGAGGGGAGCACCGGGACCACACCGTCGGACGTCTGGCATATAGAAGCACCCCCTTCACAGCAAGATCTACACACCCCCCCTTTATTTATAAGACTTGTTTGAGAGACTCCATCTCTGCAGCCCTCTGGTTATTTACCTCCTGTATCACAGCGGCCCTATTGTACTAGTACCACCACCACTATTTATACTGGGTTGAGCTGTGACACTGTATTTATGCGTATCCAGTGTGGTATTTATGTATGGTGACAGCTATATAATATTGGGCTCTGACATTTATTTATTTATTTATTTATTTATTAATCTATTTTTTGGCTGTACCTCTATACCCCATATACCTACTGTGTACACCTAGTGGGTTAACAAGTGATAGAGACTAGATTTCCAGCATCTTGTTTGTTCTATTATCAGCCTTATTGTCTCCCCTTACTGTGCATACTGTTACATAACCTATTTTGAGGCACATCTAGTTATACCTCACTCACGCACCCTATCGTACTCAACACACATTTCTTCACTGTCTAATGTTTGAGCACATATGGTTCTATAAGCGTTTTTAGGTAGCGCCAATACCCCATTTTTCTCACTATTTACTCTTACCTACCTCCTCATTGAGGGTTAGGTTTTAGGGGGGCAGCAACCTATTATTAGTAGTTCTAGCGCAGGTTCTCAACTTACACATCTTTACTCTTTCACCTTAGGGTGGAATTCACCTTGCAGCTATGGACATATTTGGTTACATGACTAACAGACACATTGATGTGGGTGGGTGTCTTTAGCCAGGAGGATGTCACTAATAGACAGGACATGCAGGGGTTAATGAAGCAACTCAGACATACTATGGAGAAGCAACTTAGGGTCTGGTGGGACATTGCCTCTCTAGAAATGTACATTAAGGAAAAAATCACCCCAAGAAGGCTAAGGTGGGACATCCACCCCAATGACAACATCGATGACGTAGGTCTCATGGGTGAATGGTATACACTATTCAACACATGTGAGAATGAACTTATGCACAAAATTATCAACCGGAGGCGGTTCAAACTGAGACTTATTGAGTCCAGTATCTCAGAAATTCAGAGCCTACTTACCCCGTTCCTAAACCAGCAAGACTACAAAGAGATAAAATGCTGGAGTTACAGGAGATAATCAAAAAGTATGACGGAGACATTCAAGCCAAGAAACAAAAGAAGTTTAAAAGGGACAACCTAGACTATAAGGACCTGAAAGTATACAAATGGCAGGTAGCTATGGAAGACCCCAATGAGGATCTGGACGAAACCCTGATTGAAGCCAGTGGTATGGACCTAATAGCCCACACTTTACTAGGCACACCTAATGCTGAGGAGAGCCCCCCAATATTCAGAGGGGAAATGGGGGACCAGATCGAGGCCAACCCCAGACTCAAAGATGGCAACAACAGAGGACACGAAAAAGAGTTAGATATCAGAATGCCAACAGTCCTACCATGATGAGAAGCCCCCCTAGCACCTATAATAGATACTCGCCTCTATCTGACGATTATTCTGATGAATACGAATCGGCAGTACGCCATACTCCCAATAGGAGCCATCAAGACAGCTACTATCAGGGTAATAGAAGGCAGTCACCTCATAGTAGAGGCAGGGACAGTCGGGATTTTCACAGGGGAAGATCACGCAACAGACCACCCGGTCGATGGCAAGTAAGACCAGCCTACAGCAACCCTGGATGGAGAGGGATGAATGGCAACCGAGGGGGTACCCGTGGAAACACCCGAAGAGCAAACGAATATCCAGGACAAAGGGGACAACAACAAACGGAGGAACAAGACCCAACACGGAGCAACAGACATCCCAATCAGGGCACAGGGCCCCCTCAGAGGCACATCCAAAGAGAAAAAACGTGCCAGAGGATGCAGGGGAGGGAAGAAGAAAAAGACCAAGACAGTACTAGGCAAAGGGGAATCTTCAACCTCAGTGGCACAGAGTTGTCAACGGAGGAAATGAGGATATTAGACCTAGGCCTCAAGTATGCCCCCGAAAAACCTCTGGACCAATTCGAAGTCTATATAGACTTTCAAAAATTCCTTAGAAAAATTAACCTAAAGAAATACTTCATCACAAACTCAGATCAGCAGGACATAAGAGAATCGCCTTTTACTCACACCAGTTTGAAGAACAATTCCACGTTTAACCCCACCAACTCTGGAAACCAATGTGTCATAGCATTCAAGAAGATGGTAGAGGGGGACCTCAGGAAACTCAACAGGAAAATAAATACCAAGAGTAAAAATATGTGGGAAACGATTAAAGAAATAGGGAAAAAGAATGAAGTGGTCATACGCCCCGCAGACAAGGGGGGAGGACTGGTAATCCTCAGTAAACATGACTATGAAGAGGAGATGAGCAATTTACTTGCCGTAGAGAACACATATCAAAAACTGAAGGGGAATCCTAAACAAAAATATCTAAAACGGCTAGAGAAATATGTAAAAAATGGACACCAGAGAGGCATATTGAGTAAGGAGGAAGCCGAATATCTAATATCGAATTCCACTAAAACTCCAGTGATGTATTATACCCCGAAAATCCACAAGAGACTGGTAAAACCACCAGGCAGACCTATCATCAGTGGTATCAACTCCATCTTCTCGCGGCTTGGGGAATACCTTGACACCTTTCTCCAACCCCTGGTGAAACAAGGACAGTCATACTTAAGGGACAGTCTACAACTTATCCAAGACCTCAAAAACATTAGGGGGGCGGAACAACTCCTACTGGTGACTATAGATGCTAACTCCCTTTACACCAGTATTGAGCAGGAGGATGGTCTCATGGGTGTAAGGACAGCATTGTTTGACAAAACTGACCTCAGGCAAGAACAAATACAATACATATTAGAGGGACTTAAAATGGCCATGGAATGTAACTATTTCTGGTATGATAAAACCTATTACGTACAAACTAAGGGGGTTGCGATGGGGGCGCGGTATGCCCCAAGCGTAGCCAACCTCCTTATGAACCTATGGGAAGATGAATATATCTATGGTCACACCTACCCCGAGATTAGAATGTATAGGAGATATATCGATGACCTGCTCATCCTTTGGGACGGCACTATAGAAACCCTCCAGGCATTCTTATCGGGGCTAGATAATAACAGATTCCATCTGACTTTCACTGGCAAATACAGCAGGGATAGTATAGAATACCTCGATTTAGAGATCTATAAAAATGGAACCTCATTACAAACTAAAACCTTCTTCAAAGGAACCGATCGCAATGGGTACATACCTATCTCAAGCTGTCACCACCCAAAATGGAAGGCCAATATCCCCAAGGGCCAGCTGCTGAGGATCAGGCGAAAATGTGACTCAAAAGAGGACTTTCAAAAACAAGCACACACACGATAGTGGAAAGATTTAAAGAAAAGGGATACCCACAAGGCCACCTTGAAAAATTGAGAACAGAGGTGGAGCATAGAGATCGTAATGAACTGCTAACACAGAAATCCGAGCGTACCACAAACCGACGGAATCTGTCTTTCATCACAGGATTCAATACCCAGTATAAGGAATTTGAAACTATATTAAAAAGATACTGGCCCATCTTAAAAGAAGATCCTATACTCTCGAAGGCCCTCCCAAAGAAACCCTCCTTCATATACCGTAGAGCACCCTCTCTGAGACACCATCTGGTACATAACATCATAAACCCACCTAAGAAAATAGAGATCTGCCCAGAACTTAAAGGGTTTTATAAATGCCAAAGATGCCTAGCCTGTAGGGTGAGCAAGAAACAGCCACGCAGGAAGACTGAGTTTAAATCTAAAACAGATCAGAAAGTGTACAAAATCAGAGACCTCATCACCTGTAATACCACCCATGTCACATATATCATTGAATGCCCCTGTCATCTCCAGTATGTGGGCAGAACAACTAGACCACTGCGTATACGGATACGTGAACATATCAAGAACATCCGCAAAGCATTCCCTAAACACAACCTGTCCCGCCACTTTGAAGAGTTTCACCATAAGGACCCGTCTGGCCTTATTTTCTATGGAATAGATATGGTCAAGGATAACTGGAGGGGGGGTAACAAAACCACGGCCATATCCCAAAATGAGACCAGTTGGATATACCGATTAGGTACCCTGGTGCCACATGGCTTGAATGTGGATATTGACCTCAACTGTTTTCTCTCCAACCCTTGATATAAGGGAGGACTCAGAGCCCACACCTATCCACTGGTTTTTCACATGTCTTATAATTAGTTTTGGTACCACTGGGACCCACTGATTCACCCCAGATGTACACTAATTTATTCACTTTACTTGGACCTTCACTCCATAAACCCCTCTTTCTTAACCCACACATACCTAGAGACCACTATGTTTATAGATACTTATATATATATATATATATTCTCCATTATTTGTTGTCACAACATATTTATCACACATCCTGTTAGTATCCAACACCCACCTCAGCACTATCATGTATCTCACTAGTGGCCCTTAGCGGGATCACCATTTCACATATTATCCATATTGTGTAGCATGGAACCTACCTCATCTGGTCACTATTATATGAGTAGCTGCTATATACATGTCTGCTTATTTTGAGTTTCCCGTTTGGGATTTCCAATCTCTGACCTATTTAGCCTCTGAGATTTAGTCACGTTGGGGCACCTGACTCTCAGAAGATTGGGTCCAGGATAATGTTTTCTACTGTTTACCTCTGTGTCCCCTACTATACCTGCGGGCAACATATCCTTAATAAGGTGGATATGTGCGCCCTGCTGTAAAATGTCATTTTTAATAGCTTTGTTGTTAGCATCCTAGCCGGGTGTTACATCTCGGCTAAGGATGCAATATACTTGCCACCCAGTAGGGTGAGTCACGCCGTGCTGTGGTAGTAATTATCCCAAGGGCGCTCCTGCCAAACCTCCTCTCGCTGATGCGAATGGGCCATCTGCATCACTATTGGCTGCTTCCCCCGGGGTAGGATGCGTGACGTAGCACGGCGAGACCCACTTATACCTGCACTGGACGGATGCGCAGTTATGCCTCAGAAGACGAATCCATTCGAAACGTACGTCAGGCATAGACGCACATACGTCACTTCCGGGTCAGCGTCAGGTGGAGAGCAGCTGCAACGCACGCTGAACACCATACACGCGCATACCCGTAGAGCCCATAGAGTGTGCTACTCAAACCGGGCTGTCAGATTGTCTGACTTTGCGTGCCTTTTTTACTTTGCTTTGTTTTTATCTTATTATATCATTTTTTATTTTGTGGCCACATTTTTTTGCTAATGGTTTATTGGCTCCTGTACATCGTGGCCTGTAGTTGCCCCATGTCAGTGTGTGGCATTGTGGCACACAGGTAATAAACTTAGTGCTTTTATTTAAAACCTACTGCACCATCGGAGTTTTTGTTATTCTTCCCTCTGAGGAACGGAGGAACCCCCCATATCCACACACAAGGAGTGAACCGGTTGGACTAATATCGGAGGAGTACAGTCCTGGGAGGAGTGAACACCAGCTGCGATCGGAGGATTCTGTGATTCATGCCTGTGACCCCTGGTGGGGTTGGCTATCTGGTGAGTGGGGAACCCTGAGGGGAGCACCGGGACCACACCGTCGGACGTCTGGCATATAGAAGCACCCCCTTCACAGCAAGATCTACACACACCCCCCCCTTTATTTATAAGACTTGTTTGAGAGACTCCATCTCTGCAGCCCTCTGGTTATTTACCTCCTGTATCACAGCGGCCCTATTGTACTAGTACCACCACTATTTATACTGGGTTGAGCTGTGACACTGTATTTATGCGTATCCAGTGTGGTATTTATGTATGGTGACAGCTATATAATATTGGGCTCTGACATTTATTTATTTATTTATTTATTTATTAATCTATTTTTTGGCTGTACCTCTATACCCCATATACCTACTGTGTACACCTAGTGGGTTAACAAGTGATAGAGACTAGATTTCCAGCATCTTGTTTGTTCTATTATCAGCCTTATTGTCTCCCCTTACTGTGCATACTGTTACATAACCTATTTTGAGGCACATCTAGTTATACCTCACTCACGCACCCTATCGTACTCAACACACATTTCTTCACTGTCTAATGTTTGAGCACATATGGTTCTATAAGCGTTTTTAGGTAGCGCCAATACCCCATTTTTCTCACTATTTACTCTTACCTACCTCCTCATTGAGGGGTTAGGTTTTAGGGGGGCAGCAACCTATTATTAGTAGTTCTAGCGCAGGTTCTCAACTTACACATCTTTACTCTTTCACCTTAGGGTGGAATTCACCTTGCAGCTATGGACATATTTGGTTACATGACTAACAGACACATTGATGTGGGTGGTGTCTTTAGCCAGGAGGATGTCACTAATAGACAGGACATGCAGGGGTTAATGAAGCAACTCAGACATACTATGGAGAAGCAACTTAGGGTCTGGTGGGACATTGCCTCTCTAGAAATGTACATTAAGGAAAAAATCACCCCAAGAAGGCTAAGGTGGGACATCCACCCCAATGACAACATCGATGACGTAGGTCTCATGGGTGAATGGTATACACTATTCAACACATGTGAGAATGAACTTATGCACAAAATTATCAACCGGAGGCGGTTCAAACTGAGACTTATTGAGTCCAGTATCTCAGAAATTCAGAGCCTACTTACCCCGTTCCTAAACCAGCAAGACTACAAAGATAAAATGCTGGAGTTACAGGAGATAATCAAAAAGTATGACGGAGACATTCAAGCCAAGAAACAAAAGAAGTTTAAAAGGGACAACCTAGACTATAAGGACCTGAAAGTATACAAATGGCAGGTAGCTATGGAAGACCCCAATGAGGATCTGGACGAAACCCTGATTGAAGCCAGTGGTATGGACCTAATAGCCCACACTTTACTAGGCACACCTAATGCTGAGGAGAGCCCCCCAATATTCAGAGGGGGAAATGGGGGACCAGATCGAGGCCAACCCCAGACTCAAAGATGGCAACAACAGAGGACACGAAAAAGAGTTAGATATCAGAATGCCAACAGTCCTACCATGATGAGAAGCCCCCCTAGCACCTATAATAGATACTCGCCTCTATCTGACGATTATTCTGATGAATACGAATCGGCAGTACGCCATACTCCCAATAGGAGCCATCAAGACAGCTACTATCAGGGTAATAGAAGGCAGTCACCTCATAGTAGAGGCAGGGACAGTCGGGATTTTCACAGGGGAAGATCACGCAACAGACCACCCGGTCGATGGCAAGTAAGACCAGCCTACAGCAACCCTGGATGGAGAGGGATGAATGGCAACCGAGGGGGTACCCGTGGAAACACCCGAAGAGCAAACGAATATCCAGGACAAAGGGGACAACAACAAACGGAGGAACAAGACCCAACACGGAGCAACAGACATCCCAATCAGGGCACAGGGCCCCCTCAGAGGCACATCCAAAGAGAAAACGTGCCAGAGGATGCAGGGGAGGGAAGAAGAAAAAGACCAAGACAGTACTAGGCAAAGGAATCTTCAACCTCAGTGGCACAGAGTTGTCAACGGAGGAAATGAGGATATTAGACCTAGGCCTCAAGTATGCCCCCGAAAAACCTCTGGACCAATTCGAAGTCTATATAGACTTTCAAAAATTCCTTAGAAAAATTAACCTAAAGAAATACTTCATCACAAACTCAGATCAGCAGGACATAAGAGAATCGCCTTTTACTCACACCAGTTTGAAGAACAATTCCACGTTTAACCCCACCAACTCTGGAAACCAATGTGTCATAGCATTCAAGAAGATGGTAGAGGGGGACCTCAGGAAACTCAACAGGAAAATAAATACCAAGAGTAAAAATATGTGGGAAACGATTAAAGAAATAGGGAAAAAGAATGAAGTGGTCATACGCCCCGCAGACAAGGGGGGAGGACTGGTAATCCTCAGTAAACATGACTATGAAGAGGAGATGAGCAATTTACTTGCCGTAGAGAACACATATCAAAAACTGAAGGGGAATCCTAAACAAAAATATCTAAAACGGCTAGAGAAATATGTAAAAAATGGACACCAGAGAGGCATATTGGGTAAGGAGGAAGCCGAATATCTAATATCGAATTCCACTAAAACTCCAGTGATGTATTATACCCCGAAAATCCACAAGAGACTGGTAAAACCACCAGGCAGACCTATCATCAGTGGTATCAACTCCATCTTCTCGCGGCTTGGGGAATACCTTGACACCTTTCTCCAACCCCTGGTGAAACAAGGACAGTCATACTTAAGGGACAGTCTACAACTTATCCAAGACCTCAAAAACATTAGGGGGGCGGAACAACTCCTACTGGTGACTATAGATGTTAACTCCCTTTACACCAGTATTGAGCAGGAGGATGGTCTCATGGGTGTAAGGACAGCATTGTTTGACAAAACTGACCTCAGGCAAGAACAAATACAATACATATTAGAGGGACTTAAAATGGCCATGGAATGTAACTATTTCTGGTATGATAAAACCTATTACGTACTAACTAAGGGGGTTGCGATGGGGGCGCGGTATGCCCCAAGCGTAGCCAACCTCCTTATGAACCTATGGGAAGATGAATATATCTATGGTCACACCTACCCCGAGATTAGAATGTATAGGAGATATATCGATGACCTGCTCATCCTTTGGGACGGCACTATAGAAACCCTCCAGGCATTCTTATCGGGGCTAGATAATAACAGATTCCATCTGACTTTCACTGGCAAATACAGCAGGGATAGTATAGAATACCTCGATTTAGAGATCTATAAAAATGGAACCTCATTACAAACTAAAACCTTCTTCAAAGGAACCGATCGCAATGGGTACATACCTATCTCAAGCTGTCACCACCCAAAATGGAAGGCCAATATCCCCAAGGGCCAGCTGCTGAGGATCAGGCGAAACTGTGACTCAAAAGAGGACTTTCAAAAACAAGCACACACGATAGTGGAAAGATTTAAAGAAAAGGGATACCCACAAGGCCACCTTGAAAAATTGAGAACAGAGGTGGAGCATAGAGATCGTAATGAACTGCTAACACAGAAATCCGAGCGTACCACAAACCGACGGAATCTGTCTTTCATCACAGGATTCAATACCCAGTATAAGGAATTTGAAACTATATTAAAAAGATACTGGCCCATCTTAAAAGAAGATCCTATACTCTCGAAGGCCCTCCCAAAGAAACCCTCCTTCATATACCGTAGAGCACCCTCTCTGAGACACCATCTGGTACATAACATCATAAACCCACCTAAGAAAATAGAGATCTGCCCAGAACTTAAAGGGTTTTATAAATGCCAAAGATGCCTAGCCTGTAGGGTGAGCAAGAAACAGCCACGCAGGAAGACTGAGTTTAAATCTAAAACAGATCAGAAAGTGTACAAAATCAGAGACCTCATCACCTGTAATACCACCCATGTCACATATATCATTGAATGCCCCTGTCATCTCCAGTATGTGGGCAGAACAACTAGACCACTGCGTATACGGATACGTGAACATATCAAGAACATCCGAAAAGCATTCCCTAAACACAACCTGTCCCGCCACTTTGAAGAGTTTCACCATAAGGACCCGTCTGGCCTTATTTTCTATGGAATAGATATGGTCAAGGATAACTGGAGGGGGGGTAACAAAACCACGGCCATATCCCAAAATGAGACCAGTTGGATATACCGATTAGGTACCCTGGTGCCACATGGCTTGAATGTGGATATTGACCTCAACTGTTTTCTCTCCAACCCTTGATATAAGGGAGGACTCAGAGCCCACACCTATCCACTGGTTTTTCACATGTCTTATAATTAGTTTTGGTACCACTGGGACCCACTGATTCACCCCAGATGTACACTAATTTATTCACTTTACTTGGACCTTCACTCCATAAACCCCTCTTTCTTAACCCACACATACCTAGAGACCACTATGTTTATAGATACTTATATATATATATATATTCTCCATTATTTGTTGTCACAACATATTTATCACACATCCTGTTAGTATCCAACACCCACCTCAGCACTATCATGTATCTCACTAGTGGCCCTTAGCGGGATCACCATTTCACATATTATCCATATTGTGTAGCATGGAACCTACCTCATCTGGTCACTATTATATGAGTAGCTGCTATATACATGTCTGCTTATTTTGAGTTTCCCGTTTGGGATTTCCAATCTCTGACCTATTACCTAGCCTCTGAGATTTAGTCACGTTGGGGCACCTGACTCTCAGAAGATTGGGTCCAGGATAATGTTTTCTACTGTTTACCTCTGTGTCCCCTACTATACCTGCGGGCAACATATCCTTAATAAGGTGGATATGTGCGCCCTGCTGTAAAATGTCATTTTTAATAGCTTTGTTGTTAGCATCCTAGCCGGGTGTTACATCTCGGCTAAGGATGCAATATACTTGCCACCCAGAGTAGGGTGAGTCACGCCGTGCTGTGGTAGTAATTATCCCAAGGGCGCTCCTGCCAAACCTCCTCTCGCTGATGCGAATGGGCCATCTGCATCACTATTGGCTGCTTCCCCCGGGGTAGGATGCGTGACGTAGCACGGCGAGACCCACTTATACCTGCACTGGACGGATGCGCAGTTATGCCTCAGAAGACGAATCCATTCGAAACGTACGTCAGGCATAGACGCACATACGTCACTTCCGGGTCAGCGTCAGGTGGAGCGCAGCTGCAACGCACGCTGAACACCATACACGCGCATACCCGTAGAGCCCATAGAGTGTGCTACTCAAACCGGGCTGTCAGATTGTCTGACTTTGCGTGCCTTTTTTACTTTGCTTTGTTTTTATCTTATTATATCATTTTTTATTTTGTGGCCACATTTTTTTGCTAATGGTTTATTGGCTCCTGTACATCGTGGCCTGTAGTTGCCCCATGTCAGTGTGTGGCATTGTGGCACACAGGTAATAAACTTAGTGCTTTTATTTAAAACCTACTGCACCATCGGAGTTTTTGTTATTCTTCCCTCTGAGGAACGGAGGAACCCCCCATATCCACACACAAGGAGTGAACCGGTTGGACTAATATCGGAGGAGTACAGTCCTGGGAGGAGTGAACACCAGCTGCGATCGGAGGATTCTGTGATTCATGCCTGTGACCCCTGGTGGGGTTGGCTATCTGGTGAGTGGGGAACCCTGAGGGGAGCACCGGGACCACACCGTCGGACGTCTGGCATATAGAAGCACCCCCTTCACAGCAAGATCTACACACCCCCCCCTTTATTTATAAGACTTGTTTGAGAGACTCCATCTCTGCAGCCCTCTGGTTATTTACCTCCTGTATCACAGCGGCCCTATTGTACTAGTACCACCACTATTTATACTGGGTTGAGCTGTGACACTGTATTTATGCGTATCCAGTGTGGTATTTATGTATGGTGACAGCTATATAATATTGGGCTCTGACATTTATTTATTTATTTATTTATTTATTAATCTATTTTTTGGCTGTACCTCTATACCCCATATACCTACTGTGTACACCTAGTGGGTTAACAAGTGATAGAGACTAGATTTCCAGCATCTTGTTTGTTCTATTATCAGCCTTATTGTCTCCCCTTACTGTGCATACTGTTACATAACCTATTTTGAGGCACATCTAGTTATACCTCACTCACGCACCCTATCGTACTCAACACACATTTCTTCACTGTCTAATGTTTGAGCACATATGGTTCTATAAGCGTTTTTAGGTAGCGCCAATACCCCATTTTTCTCACTATTTGCGCTTCATAACTAGCTTCTGGGCATGCACGGGTTGAAAAACTTCATTTTAAAAGACGTTTTTGCTACACACGGTGACTTTTTGTGAAACAAAAAACGACGTTTTGAAAAACGACACAAAAAATTCAAGCATGTTGGAGTTTTTTTTTGGTCGTTTTTTTGAAGACATAAAACGACGTTTTGCCCACACACGATCAATTTAAATGACGTTTTTTAAAACGTCGTTTTATTTCATCACAAAAAACGACCGTGTGTACGTGGCATGAGTGCCCTCTTTCTGAATATTCCACTGACAAGAGAAATTAAAAGAGAGAGGGTCAGAGCGATCCATGAATTGCACACAGATGTACTCTATTTACTAATTAGGTGACTTCTAAAGGTAATTGGTTCCACTAGATTTTAGTTAGGGGTATCGGAGTAAAGGGGGCTGAATACAAATGCACGCCACACTTTTCAGATATGTATTTGTAAAAAAAATTGAAAACCATTTTTCTTCTGCTTTACAATTATGTGCCACTTTTATTGGTCTATCAAAGAGATCCTCAAACTACGGCCCTCCAGCTGTTCTAGAACTACACATCCCATGAGGTATTGTAAAACTCTGACACTCACAGGCATGACTAGGCATGATGGGAATTGTAGTTCCTGAACAACTGGAGGGCCGTAGTTTGAAGACCTATGGTCTATCACATAAAATCCCATTGAAATAAATTTAAGTTTTTGGTTGTAACATGACAACATTTGAAACATTTCAAGGGGTATGAATACTTTTTCAAGGCACTGTATATAAGCATGCATCAGAGGAGGTTGGAATGTTTAGAGACCATACAACTTTATATTGTTCCAAAAATACATGACTAGTAAACCATTCTGTTAATAACTTGAATAAGCGCCCACACTGAATTTAAAAGAATACTGACACTGTGTTGTTGTATTAAAGAAATGTAGGATGCTCATTAACATATATTGTCATTCATTAAATACTTCAGACATCAACAAAGCTCTCTATTGTTAAAAGCCGCATAACATTATTGTGCACAAACTTTTATCTATAGATCCGTGTGCAGAATGGATGGCATTCTAAACAAATGTTTTTAAATATATTGCTAATAATTTAAAATTACAGTTTCAAATTCAGTTTTAATCTAGTAAATTATTGCAAACACTGCATCGGACTTTACACCAATGCATGAACTAAGGTAGGAAGAAATAAAAAATAAAATAAAAAACAGAATCATTGAGTTGGAAAAGGATCACCCTCTGTTGCTTTAAGTATAAGCCTGTAGTATGTTGGGATATTTATCCAGTATCTTTGCACATCTAGACTTTGTGATATTTGCCCACTCTTATTTGCAGAACTGCTCAACTTCAATTACATTTGATGGTGACTGCTTGTGGACTGCAGTCTTCAAGTCATTACATAGATTTTCAATGTGGTTTAAGTCTGGGCTCTGACTAGGCCATGCAAGGACATTCACCTTTTTTCTCCTTCAAGCAACTTGTGCTAATTTTTGCAGAGGGCAGCGGATTTTCCTCAATAATTTGATGGTATTTTCTATCCTGACAAATGCTCCAGTCCCTGCTTCAGAGGATCACCCCCATAACAGGATATACGAAAGAGAAGGGGACACATGTGTCCGAGATGGAGAAGCTGCTTGCCCCCGAAATTATGAAAAAAGAAAAGCGAGGTTCCCCGATGGGGCTTTTAGGCAGCAATGTCAAAAAACTCTATGTAAGATGGTGGTAGTAAAAAGTATTTTATAACAAGGGCTTAGGTATCACGGTAAATGAATTGACATGTATAAAATCAGTACAGAGATAAAAGGAATCATCATCACATTCCATGATAACATAGATATGAACATTACATATATTGATATATTATATATGATTGTGGGTTTATAGTGTAGATCCGATGCGTTTCGACCAGTTGGGGTCTCTTCAGGGGGACAGTCATTTCTGTGGAAGTATATGGTATAGTTGTAAGATTACGAGAATATATCACAAATCGTACATAAAATACATGGTTTCTAACATAAAATTATATATTATAATTACCACTGATGCATGGAATGGAGAAAAGTAAAAAAAAAAAAAACGCTGAATCGGCCCGGGGGACCCAGGGAGATGGATCCACCCGCAATTTTAGTTTCATCTGACCACAATACCCTTTTCCATGTGGCCTCTGAATCTTCAAGGTGCATTTTGTCAAAGCTCAGTCATGACTGCATGTGGCGGAGGAGTGGCTTTTTCTTGCAACCCAACAAGCCCCCCCCCCCCCATACAAGCCACATTTGTGGGAAATATGTGATATCGTTGTCACATGTACACAATGACCACTCTTTGTAATAAATTCCTGCAACTGCTTCAGAGTTGCTGTAGGCCACTTGATAGCGTCTCTATTCAGTTTTCTCCAGGCTTTTTCATCCAGTTTGGAGTCATGTCCTGATCCAGGGTGGGACTATGTTGTACCAAATAACTTCCACTTCTTAATAATAGACTATACTGTGCTTCTAGGCATTAAAGGAGTAGTCTGAAGCCACATTCCACAACATGCCAGATTGTAGCCAATAAAAATACCTTTTAAAAGAAGTCACTCTCATGAAAATCGTCCCAGCAGTTCTTCTTTTATTCCCTCTGTTAGTTTTCTTTACTTCCTGGTTCTCTTCCACGGCCACCATGATAAAACTGCCTCTCCCAGCATGCCTGCTCCTCTCTTCCTGTAATCTCCTTCCCTCCCCCTGTAACTCCCCCGCTCGGACCCCTCCCTAAATTATAATATTTCACGCCCCTTCTCTCGCACCTATTTCCCTATCCCTGCCTCCTAAAAAGCGTCCTCTTCTATTGGATAGTCGAGCTCCAATGATCTTTTGGCCCCCCCCAGCGTGCATCTAGCAATGTAAGCACGTAAAGCTTACATTACTAGATGCTCTAGTCCTGGATCAGCAGCGGTCCGAAGAATCTAAAGTTGTGCACCAATCACCATCGCATCATGGTAAAATAAACTAGAATATACACAACCCCTTCATATGTTACTTCCCTTAGCCAAAGCAGGGTGCGGGGCAGATAGCTGGGTGTGGGGCAGATAGCTGGGTGTGGGGCAGATAGCTGGGTGTGGGGCAGAGAGAGAGCGCATGGCATGGTTGCAGAGAGAGCAGGGTATGGGGGCTTAGTAGGGATACTGTATAGGGACAAAGGACAGCTTCCCTTCCTAGATGCAGAGTAGCGTGGGAAGCGGCTGTAAACATACCTCTGGTGTGATGTGCTCCTCCGGCCGGCCCCCTCTCTCTTCGCCTGTCCGTTGCCCCAAAACAATGGACGCTTGTTGATTTTGCGATTGCCGGTCGTGCGCATGCGCGGTACGTAACCGCTGATTGGAGGACAGCGCACCAATAGGCGTTTGCTGTGCTGAGCCAATGGCAGCTCAGCTCAGCGCATACATGAATAAATTAAGTAAGGGGGAGTATTCGACTCCGGGCGGGGAGGCCGGCGCAGCCCGCGGTGACTCCTGGGATTGATGAGTCACCGGGCTAAGATGGCGACGGATGAAGAAGAAAAGTAAGTCGAGCGTCATCAAAAGACAGCTTCCGGCCGGAGAGAAAAAGGAGAAGAAGACCGGGAAGAAGACCACAAGGAAAACGTGAGTACATTTAAATGTATTATAAATTTGTATGATGCTCTTTTTCCCCTAGGAAAACTTTGCTTCGGAATACTCCTTTAATAAAACCTTTGTAATCTTTTTGTTTCCATCTCCTGTCGAATGCCTGTTCGCAGCTTTATCCTGCTGATCTATTCAAAATGACCACAGTTGAAAGTCAAATGGCTGTGTGTGCAGGGCCGATCCTAGGCAGGGTGCTTTGCACCCAGGCGCCTCCAGAGGTGGGGGCGCTGAAGTGCCAGAGTTCTCCCCTCCCTCCTCTCCTTGTTTGTGTCTGTCCAGAACTGGTGTTCTGAGCATAGTTGTGTGTCTTTCCAGAACTGATGTGTGAGCATAGGGCAGCCCGTCCAGCCTGGCAGTGCTCGGGGGAGGGGCTGCTCCTCTTCCTAACATAAGGGTTCTAGTTTTCAGTGGCTGAATGCCTCAGTCTTGGATCCCCCACTGTTTTCACCAACTCCAGTTGGAATGCCTCCCTTCCTATCTCTATCTTGGGCTTACATAGAGAGAGAACCGAGGTAAGTCACAGTGTTCAGTGTACTGGGGGATGGCATCCCTTTACATATTCTCTGGGCTGCCCCTGCTCTAGATGTTTTATGAAATAATAGATTGCATAGGACACACAGCCCCTGCCCATTCCTGCCCCTCAGTAGTCTATCTACAGATGTGATGTGTAATGACATGTACCAAGAGCCCTTTCATACTGACAGTGCTGGGGCATCGGTGGTAAAGCGCCGCTAGCTTTACTGTCATTTTAGAGGTACATTTAACCCCCACTAGCGGCCGAATAAAGGGTTCAAAGGCTCCAGTGACAAAGCACTTTGCAGGCACTGCCCATTGATTTCAATCGGCAGGGGCGCTTTAAGAGCGGTGTATACACCACTTCTAATGCGCCTCAAAAAAGCTGCTTGCAGGAATTTTTTGGACGTCCTGCCAGTGTATTGGGGCTCACACACTGGGATTGCAGATGGAGCTTTTTTCAGGTGCTATTTTTGAGGCTGAGGCACCTGAAAAATACCTCCAGTGTGAAAGGGGTCTAATGGACCATCTTCTGTACTATGTCTGCAGTCTCTGACCATCTCCTTTACTATGTCTGCAGTCTTTGACCATCTCCTTTACTATGTCTGCAGTCTCTGACCCTCTCTTGTACTATGTCTGCAGTCTCTGACCATCTCCTTTACTATGTCTGCAGTCTCTGATCATCTCCTTTACTATGTCTGCAGTCTCTAACCTTCTCCTGTGCTATGCCTGCAGTCTCTAACCATCTCCTGTACTGTCTGCAGTTTCTGACCATCTCTTGTATTATGTTTGCAGTCTCTGATCATCTCCTGTATGTCTGGGGGGCTCTTTCTAACAGACTCTCTAACAGGAGCCCTCTCTGTGTCCCTCAGAGAGTCCCTCCTCCAGGTCCCAATAAAGTACTTTCTGTTTCTGTATTTTGTTTGTTGTTAAGAGATCATCCAAGGTTAATGAAGACTTTGCGAGGGAGCATATCTGTGGTTGGGTCATTGCCAATAGCACATTTGTAAAGGGGAGGAGTTAGTAAAATGACCACGCCCATGTGGGGGCACCAGAAATATTTCTGTGACCCTAGAATCGGCCCTGTGTGTGTGTTTGCCATTGAGAAAGGTGATTAGATACACCAGATTGTTCTTATAACCTATTCCTCATAACCCCTCCACCCCAAAAGAGGGCTACACTGGTCTTCTGAGTGATTACTTTGTCAGAGACTCGGTAGTATGCTGCTGAATGGTCAGTGTGTTTATTTCATATGGCATTGCAGTTTATAGAAATGTATTCACATGCAGTTTACTTTTCAGCAAAGGAAACTGTCTTTTGACAAGAGGAACCCATGCAAAACAATGAAGGCTTATATATATTGGCCCAGATTCAGAGAGCCATTACGCCTGTCTAACTGGTGTTAGACTGGAGTAATTTCAAATTACGCGCGTTTTCTAGCTAGTCGAAAACCTCAAACCATGAATAGACGGCTGCGGGCTTCAATTCGACTGGATTACGTGTTCATACGCTTTCGGATCTACGCTGCAATAAAATTGCGGCCACTGGGTGGACTTCCTGTCGTTTTCCGCATCGGGGTATGCAAATGAGCCTTTGCCGGCGATCCCTGAAATTACGATCTTCAATCGCAATCTCTTACGGCACCTTTAGTCATCTTTTATTTGCGTAACACTATACCAGCTTTTTGCTGCTCTAATATTAGACAGCCCATGTTAAGTATGGGCGTCGTTCCCGCGTCGAATTTCTACGTTTTCCGACGTCTTTTATTATTTTTTACGTAAGTCGTCCGGGAATAGGAATGTTCGTAAACGACACTACTCAAACAACGAATGATGTAACGACGTGATTTTGCGCAATGCACGGCGGGAAATTTCTGAACGGAGCATGCGCAGTTCGTTCGCCGCGGGGACGCGCTTAATTTAAATGCTTCACGCCCCCCAATCGTGTATTTCGATTACGCAGCGAGAAATAGACTACGCTGCCGTAGCGTACGGGCAAAAATCTACCAGGATTCGGTGTAGAGCCTGGTAAAATACGTCAGCGTAGAGTATTTCGATTACGCAGCGCAATATTAAGTGTATGTGAATCTGGCCCATTATTTCTGCTAAAAAAGACACTATAGCATAGCAAAACATCTATGTTATAAAGCTGTCATGAAAGTAGTCATTGCCTATCTAACTCTGTAAAATGGTCAACATGTTGTAGCTATTAGATCTGATGCACACAGATGCCGCAGGTGCCACTTGCAAACTGCCATACAAGTGAATGGCTGTATGCAGCGCATTCTTGTAAACAATGATGCTTCTGCTTATCTGCACATACATGTACAGCGCATTTCCCAAATGCAAAATTTTATTGTACAGACATTCATTTGTATGGCAGGCTGTACGTGGATACTAGAAAACATCCTGCACATAATTTCTGCCTCTCACCATCTGTGTGCATAGGACCTTATGCAACACAAGAGACGGGGCATCCTTTAGAAGTTTAGCATCTCCGTCCAGCGGTTCCATTAATTTAAAATGGCATTCTAAATCACAAGTACTGTTAGTACAAAAGACTTGGTACATTGCATAAAAACTGAATTGAGCATTCTCTATTTGTTTCTGTTTTTTTTTTTTTTTAGTTGTTAAGTCTGGCAGCAATGTTGTGTCTGAGAGCAGCGGTCCGACTCTCCAGCATGCTGCCAGCACAAGGTATTGTAACCCTTTTTGCAGGACTTATCAGTTAAAAAATATCATTAAAGTAATTAGGGTTGTCCCGATACCGATACTAGTATCGGTATTGGGACCGATACCGAGTATTTGCGCTAGTACTTGTACTCGCGCAAATATTCCCGATGCCTGAATAGAATACTTTTTTTTCCCCGAGTGCGGGTGGAGAGGGAGAGCGGAGCAGAGCAGTCCTTGTATGGAGGAGAGGAGAGCTGCTGCCGCCGCCGCCGCCTTAGACAAATCCAAGTCAATCCCCCCCCTCCTCCCGCCGCTGCCGAGTCCCGACATCTAGTTACTATGCGCCGGAGGAACACAACAGCTGTCATTTGCATTTGAACAGCTGTGTTCCCCCGCCGCGCCGACATGTATAGCCCCTCCCCCTTGCCCGGGCACTTTGATTGACAGATCACCCGTCCGACGGAACAAACTGTCCATGCGAAAGAAGGACACCCTGCAACAGCTCAGGGACTGAATGCCAATTATTGGGGAGTTAATCTGTACATATTGTTACCTATTGCTTTCGTGGTTTGCATAGTGTTCCTGACTGTTTTCTTTAAACTGATTCAACCAGGTCCTGGGTACTTACACAGGTCCTGACTGACTACTATTAACCTGAACTTTACTTTTCTTCAAATAAACTACAAACATAACTGTGTTGTGTATTCCTGTTGAGTTATTCCATTAATTACATTGCTAGGTGTGCCAGAGGGGCTGGGGTTGAAAGGCAGAGTAATGTACTGAACAAACAAAAGCAGCTCCCTCGGGGGGTTGCTACACCAGATTATCTGTTTCTTTCAGACTTTTCAAATAAAATTGAAAACATCTAACAAGTTTAGAACAAATAGACTGTTGGTATGGACCATTTTGAGAAAATTCTATTAAGATTTCATCTGTCTGAAATAATTTTTTTGCAGACAATTTTTATATATAGTAACAAAATCTTTGTAAAAATCACCCTTTGCATGTCCAGCCTAATTTGCACACAAGGTATACAGATTTATAGGCGTCCTTGAGCTGATGATGCTCTTTGAATGTCCAGAAAGAATTTCTTCTCATATTCACCTGAATCGTGGTGTACAGCAGATTCTATTTCCGTGTTTATGCTGCATCAGCTTAGTAAGCAGGAAAACAACCAGTGATTGTGTATTGTGTTCCTTTTATCTCTTCCTTGCAGATTACCTACATAGCTCATGAGGATGCCCTGGACAAGTAATGAAAGAAAGCTGAAGAATTGACATGATATTAACTAGGAATTGTTGAAATATGTTTTTTTTGCCTAAACATTTCTTCATTTTAGAGTATTAGAAAAAGGATTGACCCTATTCCAAAGTGAATGAATGAATGAATGAAAACTTGTATAGCGCGGCACATGCGAACTGAATCGCCTCTGGGCGCTTGTTGTTCCTGTCTCCTTTGATATCAAAAGAGAAAAGTCTTGACCTTTTTCCTAAATGCTAGGTGGTTCTCCTCCAACCGAATGCTGGTTGGTAAAGCGTTCCATAGTCTGGGACCTTGGATCGCGAATCTTCTTTCTCCTTTGGACTTGAAGTTGGCTTTGCAAAACTTCGTGGATCGCAAAACCCGATTGGGATTATGCGCTTTTATTATTTCGCATAAATAAAGGGGGGCATTCCCATGGACACATTCTATGCGTAAGACAGAGAGCTTTAAAAGCAATTCTGTCTTTGACTGGCAGCCAATGAAGGGCTCTCAGTGAAGGTGAGATGGATTCCCAGGGTTTTTTCCCAGTCACAAGTCTGGCGGCCGTATTCTGAACGACTTGCAGACGAGCGATTTGGTACTTTGGGAGGCCGAGGTAAAGGGCATTTGCATAATCCAGCCTGGAGTTTACAATTGCTCCCACCACGACCGCTAAATCATCTTTAGGGATGAACGGAGTGAGTCTGCGTAGTAGGCGCAGTAGATGGTGAGATACGCTGACTACTGACCCTATTTGTGCGTCCATTGTCATAAGGGAGTCAAAAATGACCCCTAGGCTTTTGGCTTTGGCGCTAGGGGTGATGAGCTTGCCAAAAATAGGCGGGGGGTCCACGCTGTTGAAAGTTGATTCCTGCGCTTGGCGTGAAACAGAAGAAGTTCTGTTTTCGCTCCATTGAGTTTAAGATAACTCTTTGTCATCCAGTCCTCTATCAAAGAGAGGCATGTCTCTAGATTGAGGTGGTGATCCTGTCTGTTGCAGATGCGGAAATACAGTTGCGTGTCATCTGCATATGAGTGGTAGAGCAGTTTTTGGCTGCTGATAATCTCAAAAAGAGGACGAAGATATATGTTAAACAGCACTGGTGACAGAGGCGATCCTTGAGGGACTCCGCATGTTACTGTGCATTTTTCAGACGTAAAAGGTCCTAACTTCACTGTTTGCGATCGGTTTTCCAGAAAAGAGGAGAACAAAGATAGATCGCCTTCTGCGACTCTGGCTACTTCAGCAAGCCGAGTCAGTAACAGATTGTGGTCTACAGTGTCGAAAGCGGCACTTAGGTCCAACAGAACTAGAAGACAAGATTCTCCTTCGTCTGCGGCCTTGAGAACATCGTCCCATACTTTCAGCAATGCTGTTTCCGTCCCATGTCCGGGACGGAAGCCTGATTGCAATGGGTCAAGTAGCTTGTAGGTATCTAGATGCTGTTGCAGCTGTTGTACCACTACTTTTTCCATTATCTTTGAGAGTACGTTGAGACTTGTTATGGGACGGCGGTGGAGTGGGTCCTTGGGGTCCAGGGAGGGTTTCTTCATGATGGGTTGGATTATACCCTCTTTCAACTGTGAGGGCACTATGCCCTCCAAGAAAGACTGGTTGATAAGCTGCGTGATGGGAGGAGCCAGGATGTAGGCGCATTCCTTCAGCAGTTTTGTGGGGATAATGTCATTTGGTGCTGTGCCATTACGCAGAGCACAGATGACATTCTTAGTGGTCTCGATGGAGATGGGTTCCAGGGTAAACTTACCTGATATAGGAGAATTACTATGGGTGCTGTGTGAGAGGCTACAGGGGGGGCTGAGGGGAGAATTGCTTTGCTGAATGCTTTCACGGATTACCTCGATTTTATTAATGAAGTAATCCGATAGTTCATTGCAAAATTCTTGTGTGTCTGAACTGGGGGCTTCAATGCATCCTGGTTTCATGGTCTGGGTGACCATCTTGAAGAGTTCGCGGGGGCGGTTTAGGGCGCCGTTGATAGCCTCCGAAAAAAAACTTTTCTTGGCTTGGAAAATTCCTTTGTGGTATTTTCTTGTAGTCGCCTTGTAGATGGATAGGTTTAGCTCTGAAGAACATCTTTTCCAGGCAGATTCAGCCCTTCTGCGTTCTTGCTTCAGTAACGACAGCTGGTTGTTAAACCAGCTGCGGTTGTTTTTCCGAATGCGGGTTCATCGTTTCGGCGCTACCAAGTCGGCTGACTGTAGCATGGCTGAGTTTATGGCTTCCAATGTTTCAACGGCCGTTTGATGCGGCTGAGTTGTTTCTATTTTTTTCCTTAAAGTCGTTTTGAAGAGTTCCGAATGGAGCTTCTTCTGACATCTAGTCCAGTGTGTTGTCACTGGATTTGATGTTTTTGTTGCTGGGGGGATGGTGGAAATACTGAATATAATTGCATGGTGGTCTGTCCATGGCAATTTTTCATTTTCCCAAATTTTTATTTCCAGAGCTTGTCTGAAAATAAGATCAAGTGTGTGACCTGAAGCATGTGTGGGTCCACATACTAGTTGCTGCAATCCTAATCCTTCGAGGTGGTCAATACAGGCGTCGGCAATGGGGTCTTGTGAGGAGTTGGCCCAGAGATTGAAATCCCCGAGCAGCAAAAGTTGTTTGCTGTTGAGGGTATAAGTGGAGAAGAAATCCGTCCATGATGATAGCAGCTGCGATTTTGGGCCGGGCGGCCTATAGCAGAGCAGAATGTGGACGGTCTCCTTTGAACTTGCTTGCAGTTGCAGAGTAAGGGTTTCCATGAATGGAAGAGGGTTTTGGCGGACTGGTTTGGTGATCGTAAGATGAGACTTGTGGATCACCGCCAGGCCGCCTCCTCTTTGCCCTATTCTGTTTTCCGTTATGATACGGTAATTTTCTGGCACCAGTTCTTCTAGAATGGTGTTACAGTCGGCTGTGAGCCAGCTCTCTGTAATAAAAAGACAGTCTAGATCCTTTTGTAGAATGAAGTCGCGGATTTCAAGTCAGTGTTTTACTGCCGATCTTGTGTTGATCAGAGCACATGATATGTGCTTGAGCTGGGGTAAATGGCTGAAATGTCTGACCGTCGATCTATGATCGATTCTCAATAGTCGCTCAGTTTTTAGGGCCTTTTTGGTGATGGCTGGCAGTATTGCGGCGCATTGCCTCAAACTCCAAATGGTTTCGGCAGAATATTGCCGACATGCCATGATCGCCAATACACCAGGGGGGGGGAGATTTCGGGGGAGTGGGGAGAGGAATTGGCTAACTCCTCTCTCCTGGCTTGGTCCAGAGGAAGGCAAAAAACCCTAGCGGCGCTCGGCCAATATGCTCCGGTAGGGAAAAAATTCCTTCCTGACCCCTGTAAGAGGCGATCGGTTAACCCCTGGATCAAGCTTCTGTGCGTTGGAGAGACAGGGGGGGACCCTGTTGCTGGTCTGGTGGGATGGCTGCCTCCTCAGGCGGTGGGATGAGGGCTGACAGGGTGCTTGTATTAAATAAACTGGGGGCTGAGAGGGTGAAAGACAGGGCCGGGTAATTGTCCTTCTGGGGTGAGGGGGGGTTTCCTGGAGGCTGGGTGAGGACCACAGAGGCGTGGGGAGCGGCGCGCCGTTAGGCCGCAAGTGAAGCCGCGGTCTTTCCTAGACCGCGGCCCCGCGATTCAGGGCGGCCTGGCGCGGTGCTCTCAAAAGAGCCCCAGAACGGCGAAAATTTCGGGGCGGAGGATAGAGGAAGGGGGCCCTTGAGGATGATGGAGGCGAGGGAGTGCAGGGAAACAAAAAGATGGAGCAATGAAGATCGGTATTGCTGCGGCTTTATCCTGAAAAGGATGGCCGTCAGCAGCTTTGGTGGAGGGCTCTTACCTGCAGAGAGCCAGGGAGCTGAGCTGGAGGAGAGGAGAGATCAGGGGCACAGGACTTCCAGGGCTGGAGCTGGAGAGCGGACTGGGCTAGCAGGGCTGGGAGGGACTCTGCCTGTCTGCCTGTCTGCCTCCTAAGCCTGCCTGGAGCTAAAGCACACACGCTCCTACTCCTAGGAGACGTGCGCCGTTGTGGAGCTCCTGTAGCTAATCCGTCTGCCTCACTGATTGACTGACTGTGAAAAGAGAGGATTGGAGGAGCAAGGGGGTGGTGCTATACCCGCCACTGTTTTTTACCCCCTACTTGCAAGTTGCTGAAGAACTAAACTAGCAGTGGTGGGCATCAAGCTTTTGCCATAATGTGCGCATATTTATCAAGGAATAAAAGCAAAACTGCGCCACATAATAAAATTGTATATGAGAAAAAAACTGTCACTAGAGCAGTTTTCTTAGAGGTTCAACACAATATGAGTCCGCTATATGATTCAACACAGTATGAGTCCAAAAAATGATTCAAAACCACATCCAATGCTGTATAGACTGTATATATGTATATACAAGGATATCCGTAGTAACACACCACCACAGTGACACACAAATTAGTTTGCAAGTGATCCCTTCACCGAGGTAGGAATGGCTGCTTACCAGAAGTAAGCTTAAAATGAGCAATTGGCTATAGCCCAGCCACGGGCTTTGAATCCGGAGGTCAGTGATTGTATATGGTCTCCCAGAGAAGACAGGAAGTGACACTGTAGTTATTCATCCACCGGGATATAATTGGGCGTTTTCAACACTCAACCACAGGGGGGTTAAAACAGAAAGAGCTCCATAGTGAAATTCCGTTTAGAAGGTTTATTCAAAAAATACACATTGTACTTACAATAAGAAGGATAAAAACAAGCATATAAAAAGCCGGCCGGCAAGCGATAGGGAATCTCCCCACGTGGTGACGTCACTAAGCGTCCCCCAGATGCGTTTCGTCATCAATCGGACGTTTTCAATGGGATGGGCTATCGCTGTGACTCACCAAGTTAAATACCTCGCCCTCGTTGTGAATTGCAAAAACGAGCGCGGCTCGGGTGCCATCTTTAATGTGGTAAAAATGCCCTTACTGTCTTAAGAACAATAATGGTACCATCTGGGCGCATAAATGTTCTTATTTAGTAGGGAAGGGGGAGATCATGTGACCCACGAACCTCTACCCTCCCACTCACCATACTCAAGTATAATTATTTAGCGTCCTTCTACTATCAAACAACCTGTCATGTCCTCCATTGCAAAACACGTATAGTTTAAACGCCATCTTGAGTATGGTAAGATTGCCCATAGTACTTACATGGGAACATAGAAATATTGCCTATAACAGGGAGGGAGGGAAAGAACCCGTGTACACACTCGGAATTCCACCCTCCATCTCTTACATTAAGTGATGTAAATTTGGGCAGCGCTGGTCTGATATCAGACCGCGCATGACTCACTCACATTACGGGACGCGCGCGATTTAAGCGCCATCTTTATTGTGGGAAAAAATGCCCTCTCCTAACATTCCAACGCAGCATTGTACCGATGGAAGTGACTTCATACAGACACCACGCTGGTGTTGTAAAACAAAAAAAGGGGGGGGGGTGACTGGTATAAAGTTAGGATCTTTCACTCATTCCAGATTGAATAGTTGAGCAATGATGGTCTGGCACTAGACCACGTGTCAACAGTCAGGAAATACAATCATATCTATGCTATTAGAAAGTCAGAGTGGAATTGAAACAGTATTGGATATTATTAATATGGAGGGGGCTTAGCCTCATCACTAATACGAAAATAATATATCTTATACAAACGTGTTGAGTGTACTTACAGTGAAATAAAAGTTTTTGTATGAAAATTATAATTATATATTATACATAGAAGGATTATTATTAATTATTAATTACATGTGCTAAATGAATAGACTATCCACGCATGGAAATTATTCCATAGACGGATAGATATATATGTGAAAAACTTAATAGTGAATAATAAAAAATATATATATAAATAAATATATATAAAAAATATTTTTATATATAAAAGTAGAAAACATATATAAAGAATGGGGAGTATTCATGAAACTCACACTCTGGAGAGGACAATTCCTCCCATTTTAATCAAGAGAAGGGCCTCAACTCCTGATACATCCAAAAAACTAAACTAAAAAACTAAAACTCAATAGAGTGAAGACTCTATTGAGACAAAAAGCTTTAATTGTTATTAAATTAAACACAGAGCTCTATTAAGCCACACCTCCATTGATGCATTTCACAACGAGTTCACAGAAAAAAAAATATATATATCATACATTATTAGTGAATGCATTCACAACTGTCTCCATTTCGCATCAATTTCACAGAAAATATATATATATATATATTATGCGTTATTAACCACTTGACCACTGGGCACTTAAACACCCTTAATAACCAGACCAATTTTCAGCTTTCGGTGCTCTCACATTTTGAATGACAATAACTCAGTCATACAACACTATAACCAAATGAAATTTTTGTCATTTTTTTCCCACAAATAGAGCTTTCTTTTGGTGGTGTTTCATCACCTCTGCGGTTTTTATTTTTTTTGCTATAAATGAAAAAAGAACAAAATTTTGCAAAAAATAATAATTTTTCTTCATTTCTATTATAAAATTTTGCAAAAAAGTAATTTTTCTTCATAAATTTGGCCTAAAATGTATACTGCTACATATCTTTGGTAAAAAAAATAAAAAATGTTGGATATTATTTAGTCTGGGTGAAAGTTATGGGGTCTACAAGCTATGGTACCAAATCCTGAAAATTGATCAATTTCATCACACCTGAAGTACTGACAGCCTCTCTCATTTCTTGAGACCCTAACATGCCAGAAAAGTACAAATACCCCCCAAATGACCCCTTTTTGGAAAGAAGACATTCCAAGGTATTTAGAAAGAGGCCTGGTGAGTTTTTAAAGTTGTAATTTTTCCCACAATTCTTTGCAAAATCAAGATTTTTTTTTTTTTCATCAAATTTTCATAATTAGGTTATTTTTCACACACAGCATATGCATACCACAAATTACACCCCAAAACACATTCTGCTATTCCTCCCGAGTATGGCGATACCCCATGTGTGAGACTTTTACACAGTGCGGCCACATACAGAGGCCCAACATGCAGGGAGCACCCAGGAATTCTGACATTTCTCTCCTACATGTAAAAATCATCATTTATTTGCTAGAAAAATACATAAAACCCCAAAACATGATATAAAGATACCTCACATGTGGTTTGAACACCGTTTTTATATGTGGGCGGGACTTGCGTATGCGTTCGCTTCTGCATGCAAGCTCACGGGGACAGGGGCGCTGTATGCCCAGAGTATTGCTAAGTATGCCCAGAGTATTGCGGAGTATGCCCAGAGTATTGCGGAGTATGCCCAGAGTATTGCCCAGAGTATTGCCAGAGTATTGCCCAGAGTATGCCCGGAGTATTGCCAGAGTATGCCCGGAGTATTGCCCAGAGTATGCCCGGAGTATTGCCCAGAGTATTGCAGAGTATGCCCAGAGTATTGCAGAGTATGCCCAGAGTATTGCAGAGTATGCCCAGAGTATTGCCAGAGTATTGCGGAGTATGCAGAGTATGCCCAGGGTATTGCAGAGTATGCCCAGGGTATTGCAGAGTATGCCCAGGGTATTGCAGAGTATGCCCAGGGTATGTGGAGTATGCCCAGGGTATTGCAGAGTATGCCCAGAATGCCAGAGTAAGAGATTGCCAGAGGCGGAGTATGCAGAGTATGCCCAGGGTATTGCAGAGTATGCCCAGAGTATTGCTGATACATCCAAAAAACTAAACTAAAAAACTAAAACTCAATAGAGTGAAGACTCTATTGAGACAAAAAGCTTTAATTGTTATTAAATTAAACACAGAGCTCTATTAAGCCACACCTCCATTGATGCATTTCACAACGAGTTCACAGAAAAAAAAAATATATATATCATACATTATTAGTGAATACATTCACAACTGTCTGCATTTCGCATCAATTTCACAGAAAATATATATATATATATATTATGCGTTATTAATTAATGCATTTAAATCTGTCTCTATGTTTAAACCATAAGGAGTGTAAGTTTTCAAACAAAAAATCCAACTCATTTCCATCCGTGAGATTTCCCTCACTAGGTGGCTACCCCTCCAATGAGGTTTGAGCTTATCGATCCCCAAAAAGAGTGTGTTAGATGGGTCCTTATGGTGTTTGAGTCGGTAGTGATTGGAAACTGAATGGTCTCTAAATCCTGACAAAATGTTAGTGATGTGTTCGTTAACACGTACTTGAAAGGCCCTTTTGGTCCGGCCCACATATTGCAGGCCACACGGACACTGCAATAAGTACACTACACCCGTAGAGGCGCATGTAATGCAGGGCCTGATTATATGTTCCCTGCCCGTGGCTGTAGATGAAAAAACAGTCTTCCGTCTTTGTACGTTTGAATTTAGACTGCACACCCTACACCGTTTGCATTTGTAATAACCAGTTAATTGGTTGAAGAAACCTATATCTCTACGGGGTGGATCAATAATATTGGCCGCTACTTGGTTCCTTATAGATTGAACACCTCTAAAAACTACCCGGGGTTTAGGGGGCAATAACTTTTTCAATACCGGATCACTTTTTGCTATGTGCCAATGCTTATTGATAAGATGGGAAATAGCCCTATGTTGTATTGAATAGGTGGTAATAAAGGGTACGCCTTCGGGGAATTTTGTGCCCTCTACAATGATCTTCTCTTGGAGAAGGTCTTGTCTCTTGGTGTTAGGAGCTTCATTTACAGATCTCCTTAAGGATTCATCCGTATAGCCTTTTTCCAAAAACCAGTTAGAATCTCGGTCTGGGTTAGAAACTGGCATGGATCAGAACAGTTTCTCCTCAAACTGAGATATTGGCTCTTGGGAATTGCTCTGAGCCACGGCTCATAATGACAGCTGTCAGTGGGAATGAAGGAGTTGCGGTCTGTACCTTTAAAGTAAGTGGAGGTGATGAACTTGCCTCCTTTGGCCTCAATTCTTAAGTCCAAATAATGGACTTCCGTCTGGCTGGCCTCATATTGTAGTTGGATTCCTCGTTGATTGTTATTCAAAGATTCTATAAATAGGGCCAACTCTTGCTGATCACCAGACCATAGGAGGAGGATGTCATCGATATATCTGGCCCATAGGGCTATGTGGGGTGTAGCCACAGGATCGATGACATCCTCCTCCCACTTGGCCATAAACAAATTGGCCAAGCTGGGGGCATATTTAGCCCCCATAGCAACTCCTGTATCTTGACGATAGAAGTTGTTGGCAAACCAAAAATAGTTTGATGCAGCTGCAAATTTGATTAAAGACATGATGAAATCAATTTGATCAGTTTTCAGTCCAGAGTCCCTTACCAAATAATGACGCACTGCTTCAAAACCCAGAGCATGTGGGATGATTGTATATAGAGATGATACGTCTATGGTAGCCATCCACATATCTGTGGTGGGGGAACAACCTGAGAGGATATTAATAATATGTCTAGAGTCCTTGACATATGAGGGGACCTTTTTTACAAGAGGTTGCACATAAAGGTCTATATATCTGCCCACCCGGGACGTGACAGAATCAATGCCACTTACTATGGATCGTCCCGGGGGGCAGACCGGATCTTTATGCAGCTTCGGCAAATAATATATTGTTGGAGTCCGGGGTGCTTTAGGTAGGAGGTAAAGTTTTTCTTTCAGAGACAGAAAACCTTCATAGTGACCCTTATGCAGGAGTAGCTCCAGGTCCTTTACAAACCTGGTCTTAGGGTCACTCCCTAACATAGTATAGGTTTTTGGATCATCTATGATTTTATGCATTTCTTTCAAATAGTCCTCTCTATCCAAAATCACAATCCCCCCCCCCCTTATCTGCTGGTCTGATGACCAGTTCCTTGTTGTTACATAATGTATCGAGGCCCTCCTGAAGAGTCTTATTTAATTTTGCCTTTTTTATTTCAATATCTTCTAGGTCTCTAATCAATACATCTCAAAAGATTTTAAGAGATGGTGCCAATCCCCCCGGAGGGTTGAACAGAGATGCATTGGCCAACCCTGAGTGCGTATAACCATTAGTGGGTACAGGATTCGAAAAAGAATTCCCAACCATGTAACGCTTAATATTTAACTTCCTGATGAATCTATGGATGTCCATATATGTGTCGAATTTGTTCAAAACCTTTGGTGGTTCAAATTAAAGCCCTTTATCCAAAAGAGCTTTTTCTGAATTAGACAAAGGTTTAGAACTCAGATTAAAAATTCCTTTCCCTTTTATGTTTTTGTACGCTTTGGATGCCCTACACCACCTCCCCCTCTGCACCCTCTCCTCTTTCTCCTTGCCTCTTGGTGCCCTGATTTGGCCTGTGAAAATCCCAATGTGTAGAACCATTGGGGGCCGGGGGGCCTCCTGGCCAACTTGGACAACCCTGAGGTAGACAAGGGGGAGGGGCAAACCATGCATTTTCACTCGCTACAGGGTACCCTAGCCCTGCTGGAGCCTGTTGTCCCTCTGGACATACTTTGTCTTTTAGGGGGAAGAAGGCATTGGACGTTGGTATGTTATACTCCCATCCAGAGCCACTTCCCTGATTGAAATATGAGGGAGACGGCTGGTCCCCCTCTCCTTGATGAACTGGTCTCCAGCTGTCCTTGATGCTGGCATGGGAGCCCTGACCACGTTGACCCATCTGACTCCAATCCCTTGGAGGTGCCTGTCCAAATGGGTTCATAGGCGGGGCCTGATTCCATGACCCTCCGTATTGAGGGGTCCCATAGTTGGAAATTCCAAAATGGGGCCCAGCTCCATGGGGTGGTCCCGAGTAGTTATTGTAGGTTCCAGGAAAACGTCCCTGACCCCTACCCTGGGAACCCCTGGAACTACTACGGTGGTAGGGCTACATGTTCATTATGACACATTTACCTCTTGGGTGTGCTCTCCTTCAACAATGTGAGGCCCACTTCATCTCTTCTGCTGCCAAGTTCTTCTTACTTTGCCCACTGGGTGGGCCCCAATTATGTAACTCCTGTACATGAATGGTTCAGGACTGTACATTATACTGCACATGCACTGCAGTTAGTGTACAGATAATAAAAATGCTAACAGACAAATAAAGAGTTTTTTTTTTACAGAAGAGTCTTTTAGGCCCCTTTCACACAAAGGCTGACATAGGTCTGCCTGTCAGACCTGATTGGATGGTCTATTAATCCCTATGAACTGGTGAGTGTAAATGCCCGCCTACCTTCGATCTAGTCCACTAAAAAAATGGAAGAAGATCTGTCGTCCTCCATCTAGGCGGAGGGCAGTTGGGTATAAATGGACACTGAGGTCCATTTATCCTTGGCTGCCTATAGAGCAAAGCGGGCTCTGTCCATGTCCTTTCTGCTGAAACTGAGAAGACACAGACCTGTCATCCACCCGCTCTACTCTGATCCACAGGAGAGCAGTGGACAGGACCCCTGCTGATTAAAACAGATTCTGCCCCATGTGAAAGGGGCCTAAGGCCTCGTACACACGATCAAATCTGTCTGCTGGAAACGGTCGGCCCGACCGTCCCAGCAAACAGATTGGACCGTGTGTACGGGCGAGCCGACGGATTTGGCCACCCGACAGATTTCAAAGCATGCTTTGAAATCTGTCGGCTGGGAACCCGTCCGCCCGACATGTCTGCTGGTTAGTATGCTAACCAGCAGACATGTCTTCTCGCACACGCGCCGAATAATTTCGACGCATGCGCGGAAGTATTTTACTTCCTGGTGCGGTGACGTGGCGGCGTCAACGTCACCGCCACGTCACTGACACGTCAGCGCGCTGTCTGCTGGCGGGGATTTTGGTTTGCTCGTGTGTACACGCGAGCAAACCAAAATCCAAACAGACAGATCTGTTCAAATCGGTCGGTCCGACCGATTTGAACAGATAGATTGCCTCGTGTGTACGAGGCCTTAGTGTCTTCTATAAAGTGACTCTACCTTCTAAAGATTTTTTGTATTATACAGTCGTTTTTCTTTAAGATATACCTAAATTAGATCATGCGTTATAGGTTATTTTTGCCACTGGATCAACTTTTGGTATAGTATTGTGTATATGGGGAATTCAAAAGAAGGGAACGCCGCTCCAGGTGAGCAATCACTGCAATCCCAATGTGTTGAAGTAGCACTGTGTTTAGTGCGAAACGCGTCACCTCCTGAGTCCTGTGTCATTGTCTTGGTGGCTGTCATTTGACTTCATTAGGAATAAATCATGTTGGATCCTTTCTAGTCGTGTGCTGCCTTTCTTTTTTCTTCATTGTGTATATGGAGGTTTTTTATGTGTTTATTTATTTTTTATTGAATTAGATGGACTTTTATAATTTTTCAACCTGACTAACTATGTAACCAAACAAATTAAAATGTCTGAAGTCACCAGTGATACACCTCAATCCCTAATATATACAAAAAGGGGTCACCCATGGGACTTAAATGAGAACATTCAAAGTCCAATGGGCGACTCCTTTTTGTGTAACCATGTAACCCTTTCGCTGCGAAAGCCATTTTTGCTTTTTTTGCACACATTTAAAAAAAAAAAAATTTAGGACTGAAGATTAAATAATTCCCTCAAACATTAAATATTTTCTGAAAGCAGAGACCCTGGAGCATAAAACGGTGGTAGCTTAACATTTTTATGTCACACATCAGAATAAACTGATCAGCAGCTGCAGCCACTGCTTGAGGAAAATATTGCAGCATGTCCCTTCAACAGAAGCAGATGAAATGATCAACTTCTTTCTAGCAGGCATAGTGCACATTGATCGACTATGGCTAATTTTAATCTGCGTTAACATAGCTAATATGGGGTATTATTAGGGTAGTTGGCACAGATTCAATATATGTAGCTATAGCAAATGTTAAAAGTAAAAAAAAATTGACAAACTTTTAGCAAATGTATAATGTTTGGCTCATAACTACTCATACAATGTGATCTCAACTGACAAACTTGGTACAACAGCGCTGGACAAACAGCCCAGCTTATGAACACATTTCAGATGATTTTACATTGTTCTATAGTATGAATACAGATACACTGGGGTGAACAAGTATTTGACACACTGCCAATTTTGCAGGTTTTCCTACTTACAAAGCATGTAGAGGTCTGTAATTCATAGGTACTCTTCAACTGTGAGAGACGGAATAAAATAAAATAAAAAATCCAGAAAATCACATTGTATGATTGTTAAGCAATAAATTAGCATTTTTTTTGCATGACATAAGTATTTGATACATCAGAAAAGCAGAACTTAATATTTGGTACAGAAACCTTTCTTTGCAATTTCAGAGATCATACGTTTCCTGTAGTTCTTGACTAGGTTTGCACACACTGCAGCAGGGATTTTGGCCCACTCCTCCATACAGAGCTTCTCCAGATCCTTCAGGTTTTGGGGCTATCGCTGGGCAATACAGACTTTCAGTTCCCTCCAAAGATTTTCTATTGTGTTCAGGTCTGGAGACTGGCATGACCTTGAGATGCTTCTCCCGGAGCCTTTTCTTATTTGCCCTGGCTGTGTGTTGCGGGTCGTTGTCATGCTGGAAGACCCAGCCACGACCCATCTTTCTTGCGATACATGGCCCCATCCATCTTTCCCTCAATACAGTGCAGTCATCCTGTCCCCTTTTCAGAAAAACATCCCCCAAAGAATGTTTCCACCTCCATGCTTCACGGTTGGGATGGTGTTCTTGGGGTTGTACTCATCCTTCTTCTTTTTTGGAAAACCGATCACAAATAGTGAAATTGGGACCTTTCACTTCTGAAAAACGCACGGTATCACGTGGAGTCCCTCAAGGATCCCCCCTGTCACTGGTGCTCTTCAACATCTATCTTTGCCCTCTCTTTGAAATCATCACTAGCCAACAACTACTCTATCACTCATATGCAGATGACACGCAACTGTATTTTCGCATCTGCAACAAAAAGGATCATCATCTCAGTTTAGAGAAATGTCTCTTTTTGATAGAAAACTGGATGACGAAGAGTTATCTTAAACTCAACAGCTCCAAAACAGAACTTCTTCTGTTTCACTCCAGTCGTAAGAATCAACTGGCAACATTCTGGGCGAAATCATCACCCCTAGCGCCAAAGTCAAAAGTCTCGGAGTCATCTTCGACACCTTCATGACAATGGACGCACAAATAGGGTCAGTAGTCAGCGGATCTCACCATCTGCTGCGCCTACTACGCAGACTTATTCCATTTATTCCCAAAGAAGACGTAGCTGTCGTGGTGGGAACAATTGTGAACTCCAGACTGGACTATGCAAATGCCCTTTACCTCGGACCCCCAAAGTACCAAAATCTCTCGTCTGCAGGTCGTTCAGAACACGGCCGCCAGACTTGTGACTGGGAAAAAAACATGGGAATCAATCTCACCTTCGTTGTGAACCCTTCACTGGCTGCCAGTAAAAGACAGAATTGCTTTTAAAGTACTCTGTCTGACGCATAAGTGCATCCATGGGAAGGCTCCGCAATATCTATGCGAAAACATAAAAGCCCACAACCCCAATCGCGTTCTGCGATCCACCGACCAAAATCTGGTCAAGATACCCAAAGCCAGATACAAGTCCAAAGGAGAAAGAAGGTTTGCATTCCAAGGTCCTAGACTATGGAACACTTTACCAACCAGCATTCGGTTGGAGAAAAACCACCTGACCTTCAGAAGGCAGATCAAAACTCTGCTCTTTTGATGTCAAGAGAGTCAGGAACAACGAGCGCCCAGAGGCGATTTAGTTTGCACGTGCCGCGCTATATAAGTTTTTCATTCATTCATTCATTCTTCCAAACATGGCTTGTGGAGTTTAGACCAAATAGCTCTATTTTTGTCTCATCAGACCACATGACCTTCTCCCATTCCTCCTCTGGTTTATCCAGATGGTCATTGGCAAACTTCAGACGGGCCTGGACATGCGCTGGCTTGAGCAGGGGGACCTTGCAAGCGCTGCAGGATATTAATCCATGATGGTGTAGTGTGTTACTAATGGTTTTCTTTGAGACTGTGGTCCCATCTCCCTCCAGGTCATTGACCAGGTTCTGCCGTGTAGTTCTGGGCTGAGCCCTCACCTTCCGCATGATCATCGATGCCCCACGAGGTGAGATCTTGCATGGAGCCCCAGACCGAGGGAGATTCACCATCATCTTGAACTTCTTCCATTTTCTAATAATTGCGCCAACAGTTGTTGCCTTCTCACCAAACCGCTTGTCTATTGTGCTGGAGCCCATCCCAGCCTTGTGCAGGTCTACAATTGTATTCCTCATTTCCTTACACAGCTCTCTGGTCTTGGCCATTGTGGAGAGGTTGGAGTCTGATTGAGTGTGTCTTTTTTTTTCTTTTTTTGGTGGTGTGGTGGTGGGTTTTTGGGGGGTGGTGGGGGAGTGGACAGGTGTCTTTTATACAGGTAATGAGTTCAAACAGGTGAGGTTAATACAGGTAATGAGTGGAGAACAGAAAGGTTTCTTAAAGAAAAAAGAAGTCTGTAAATAACCGGAATTCTTACTGGTTGGTAGGTGATCAAATACTTATGTCAAGCAATAAAATGCAAATTGATAATTTAAAAATCATACAATGTGATTTTCTGGATTTTTGTTTTAGATTCCATCTCTTACAGTTGAAGATTACCTATGATAAAAATTACAGACCTGCTTTGTAAGTAGGAAAACCTGCAAAATCGTCAGTGTATCAAATACTTGTTCTCCCCACTGTATAAGACTGACAACATAATTCATGGTTTGGGAACAGTATTCCTAAAATATTGCATTATTGCATGTTGGTATACAAATATTTTGATGGTTGGACTTATCTAAAACTTTCAATGTGCATGTATAACAAAAAAATAAAAAATATGTTTGAAGCTTACTTAAAGGGTCACTAAAGGAAAACATTTTTTTAGCTAAATAGCTTCCTTTACCTTATTGCAGTGATGTTTTCATGTTCTCATTGTTTGTTTTTGGATTAATTTTAAAAACAAAACACTGCCCTGGATTTGTTTGTTTTTGTTCTGTGTGTCTTCTGTACTTCACATAAACATGAAACCAGTTTAAAAACGAAAGTGAAGCTAGAGGCACATTATATGATTGATTTTTATCTATTTTTAATCAATTTTAAAAGGAATCAGTTAACTTTTATGTCTCTATACCCTGTAAACAGTCATTTCAGCAAAAAAATTGTTTTCCTTTAGTGATCCTTTAACTCTGAAAAATGTTAGTTATTTTTTGTTTTTCTTTCAGTTTCAAAGTGATATCTCAAAGACTGTATTTGTGTTAATGTTAAATATTGTTACTGCTAACTGGGCACACACTGGTTTTGTGTCTGTACCCATCACACCTTTGCTGACGCTGGATCTATAGGGCCACCAATTGGCTCTTTGGTTTGAACTGTTAGGCCTTGTACACACGATCAGTCCAAACTGATGAAAATTAACTGATGGACTGATGGACTGATGGTCTGATGGTCTGATGTGCGTACACACCATCAGTTCAAAAACCGATCAAGTCCAACGCGGTGACGTAAAACACAACGACGTGCAGAAAAAAATTAAGTTCAATGCTTCCATGCATGCGTCGACTTGATTCTGAGCATTTTGAACCAATGTTTTTGCGTACTAACCATCGGTTTTGACCGATCGGTCAGCAGTCCGATTTTAAAGCATGTTTTAAAACTTTGGTGTGAAGAACAAAAGACTGATGGGCCATACACACGGTAGGTTTGGACTGATGAAAATGAACGTCAGTCCGTTTTCATCAGTTTGGACTGATCGTGTGTACAGGGCCTTAGGCTGTGACAGCTTATCCTGGCACCTAACCTCACATTGCTGGCATAGCTTTTAGTAGCAAACAGAATAATACTACTGGGCACTTGTAATGATATTATGCTATCCAAAATTTTTTTTTAATAAAAAAAAAAAGCCCAAGATATATTTCTGGCACACAAGATATTGCTGTGGTCACAGACTATTTAAAGAGTACTTTCACACTGATGCGCTGGGTACGTCAACGGTAAAGTGCCGCTGTTTTGCCACGATTTTCGCCCTCTAGAGGGGCGGTTTTAACCCCGCTAACGGCCGAAAAAGGGTTAAACCCATCCGCAAAAACGCTGCTTTTCGGGTGGTTTGGAGGCGCTGCCCCATTGATTTCAATGGGCAGGGGCGCCGTAGGAGCGGTATATTTACCGCTCTTACAGCGCCACAAAGATGTGGCTGGCAGGACTTTTTTTTTACCGTCCTGCCAGCGCACCACTCCTGAGTGGCTCTTTCAGGGCACTTTGCAGGTGTTATTTTTAGCACAAAAGCAGTCAAAGGGGTTGTAATGCTTTGTGTTTTTTCACCTTAATGCATCCTATGCATTAAGGTGAAAAAACACCTTGCACTTTCCGCCCTGCCCCCATTTTCACTTACCTGAGCCACGAAACTCTGTGGGCGCGATCCTGCAATGCTTTCCCCCAGCTTGAGGTGGTTCTTCATTGGAGATTGATAGCAGTGCAGCCATTGGCTCCCGCTGCTGTCAATCAAATCAATGACTCAGTGTGCCAGGGGGCAGGGCCAAGTGATACACTTGGCGGCTATGGCTGCTACTGTATCACACGGGAGCGAAACCCGCAAGTTACCCCCCTTGGGGGTTAGCTCTTGTGGGGTGGAGCTGAGACAGCCACCGAGGGACCCCAGAAGACGAGGATCGGGGCCACTCTGTGCAAAACGAACTGCACAGTGGAGGTAAGTATGGTATGTTTGTTATTTAAAAAAAAAAAAATGTAACCCTTAGAACCCCTTTTATTACAGCCATATTTTTTATCCAACGTTCTCTATTGATGTGACTTACTGTAGCAGTACTAGGGACAGTTAGGAGCTGAAGGGTTTGACTTACTGATAGTAAATGTGGTATCATTCAGATTTTCCAGCATGACTGAAAATCTTTTGTGACTAGTTTTCCTTCTTTTATCATAAAATAAATACACATGAGGGGGCATTTTAGTTGCCTCCTCTCTGCCTGCTTTAACCCCTTAGACCCACACAAGTGCCCCTAATCACTTCAATGGATTGTGATCGGCAGGTGCTACACCCGCAAAAGCGATGGGGTATAATTCCTGCCAGGACTGCTGGTGCAGCCCGTTACAGTTTCTCTGATCACTGCCACACCAGTGTAACTAAAAACATTGTTCCTGATCACTGTCACACCAGTTGCAGTGTCGCCAGTCCAGTGTAAGCCAGCAACAATGTCCCTGATCACCACCAACCCAGCCCAGCATAACCAGACCAGTGTAAGCCATCAACAGTGTCCCTGATCACCCCCAGCCCAGCATAACCAGACCAGTGTAAGCCAGCAACAGTGTCCCTGATCACCCCCAGCCCAGCATAACCAGACCAGTGTAAGCCAGCAACAGTGTCCCTGATCACCCCCAGCCCAGCATAACCAGACCAGTGTAAGCCAGCAACAGTGTCCCTGATCACCCCCAGCCCAGCATAACCAGACCAGTGTAAGCCAGCAACAGTGTCCCTAATCACCACCAACCCAGCCCAGCATAACCAGACCAGTGTAAGCCAGCAACAGTGTCCCTGATCACCACCACCCCAGCCCAGCATAACCAGACCAGTGTAAGCCATCAACAGTGTCCCTGATCACCCCCAGCCCAGCATAACCAGACCAGTGTAAGCCAGCAACAATGTCCCTGATCACCACCACCCCAGCCCAGCATAACCAGACCAGTGTAAGCCAGCAACAATGTCCCTGATCACCACCAACCCAGCCCAGCATAACCAGACCAGTGTAAGCCAGCAACAGTGTCCCTAATCACCACCAACCCAGCCCAGCATAACCAGACCAGTGTAAGCCAGCAACAGTGTCCCTGATCACCACCACCCCAGCCCAGGATAACCAGACCAGTGTAAGCCATCAACAGTGTGCCTGATCACCCCCAGCCCAGCATAACCAGACCAGTGTAAGCCAGCAACAATGTCCCTGATCACCACCACCCCAGCCCAGCATAACCAGACCAGTGTAAGCCAGCAACAATGTCCCTGATCACCACCACCCCACCCCAGCATAACCAGACCAGTGTAAGCCAGCAACAATGTTCCTGATTGCTGCCATATTTCTCCCCAATGTCACCAGACCAATGTAAGCCACATGCAGAACAATCTCACCAGACCTGCACCAATACTCCTGATCACTAGCCACACCAGTCCCAGTGTCACCAGAGCCAGTGATGCTATACTATAAAGGTTGTCTCTGATTGCCACCACATCAGTACGGTTTTTACCAGAGCCAGTGCAGCCAGCAACAGTGTTCCTGATCACTCCGCACCAGTGCAGTGTTGCCTCTGCCTGCCGCCTGTACTGACCCTAGCCTTTTATTGACACCGTTTATTGCCTGCTGTGTGGAGCAATCCTTTAAAAAAGTCTCACACATGAGATATCCCAATACTCTGGAGGAGTAGCAGAATGTGTTTTTGGGCTGAAAGTATGTTGATGCTGTTGGTGAAAAATATATTTTTTATAATTGGCAAGTAAAAATAATTGAGAGCATGAGAGTAATCAAAAGAACATCCAGTGATGGCGTTGAGCCATCCATAAGGACTACCCACCATATCTAATGTAGTTGTGTTAAAAAAACATTCTGCCCTGGGAACACGTTTTTGATGATGGCCATAGATGATGACCATAGAGTACAACAAAGGACCCAGACAAAGGAAGTCAGACATAGGACACTTTTTATCAGTATTTTTTTTTTCCAGAAGGAATTGGAGCACCTGGATAGGAGGTGTTTTGGGGTGGATAGTCACATCTCTCACACAATGTAACAGGCTCACTTTATAGGAGGAGGCACCTAAACATAAACTCCAGGATAAGTAAATATTGTCTACATACAAGAAGCATGTGTATTCGTAATTGAATCTTAGTGCGCTCTGTGTATTTCTTACAGTAGTGCAGGAGTAATCCTCCATGAAACAACTCCTGCACTTTGCTTCTGTAATAAAGACCGGTTACTTTCACTCTCTCTCCTAGTGCAAGGTGACCGGTCTTATCTCCGCCCCCTCCTGTAGTTTGCTGCGCGCAGTCTGTAATGGGTGGGGCCTGCTGGGTCCCTCCCAGAGCTCTGCTCTCTGCACATATACAGTCATGGCCAGAAATATTGGCACCCCTGCATTTCTGTCAGATAATGCACAACTTCTGTGAAATATATAAATAATACTGCGCTACCCATAGGGTCATATATCATGAGCTGCTGTGACACAGATAATAATATAGGAATTCTAATGGAAAACACAAACAAGAGGTCTGTTAAAACCACATGAGTAATATTCAAGTCCAAACATTATGAATTGTGATTCCTGGCAATTAAAAAATGTCCCAGAGTGAGCTGTGGTGGCTCAACGCGATTGGCACTGCGCTGACAAGCCGTTCACCTCTGCAGCCAAGGGTTCGGATCCCGGTCTCGGCTACATGTGAATTGAGTTTGGTGATCTCAGCCCGGCTCTCGGTAGGGGGGGCTATGCAGGGTACGCCTGTGCTTAGTACGCCCACCCCCCCCCCCCCCACAAAAACCACCACACTTGCACGCACACAAAATTGGTTTAACACACACGCACTTTGGCCATGCGGTCTCCTAAAATAAAGAGAGGCGAAGGACCTACGGGGCTGGCTGGGTGGGCTAGACCCCCTCACTTCCCCATGGGGGGAGTCCCTCTGCCCTGTTAGGGCAGGTAGGGCGGGGTGAGTGGGAGGCCCCCCCTCACACCCGCCATTGCCACCCGGGGGCATGGAGAAGGATGGCGATTGCCTCCGGTTAGAGGATCTGCCTACTCCCAACTCCTGCAGTCCGGCTCCTCTCTCTCGAGTTCACGCACAAAAATACACTTTAAAAAATAAAAAAAAAGGTAAAAAAAAAATGTCCCAGAGTGAAAAAAGGAAAAGAAAAAACACTAAAGTTCACAGCGTGGCAACTGATTTGCAGGTTGTCATTCTGATCTTCAAAGCTTGGGTACTTCTTAACAATAAGGTAAATAGATGGCTGCTTACCAGAACAGAAGGACCCCCGTGACAGGGGTCAGATCAGCTCAATATGGACAGGTGATTTCCTCTGGCTCCAATCGATGGATATCGCTCCTCAGCAAACCGGACAGCTTCTGGTCATACAGTATAACCGGGGTCTTCACCATAAGTACCTAGGGATCCGAGTGCACCTGTCCCGTCTCCTCTAAGGCCACGTACACACAAGCTAATATATTTGCTGAAACTGGTCCGCAGACCAGTTTCAGCGGACATATCCGATCGTCTGTACGGGCTGGCAGACAGTTTCCAGCAGACAAAAGTTTTAAAGCAGGCAGGGCCGCCATCAGGGGAACCCCCCTAAAAAAAGGGGGGTCCCCAGGGGCCCAGAGGCCACCAGGGCCCCAGATGGCAACCCCCTCTTTTTTTATTTATTTGCTTATAAAAAAATATATTTTTTATAAAAAAATATATTTTTTAATATATTTTTATTTTTTATTAAAGGGCCAATTTTTTTTCTTTTATTTTTTTTAGAGGTCCGGAGGTCCACAGGGGACCGGGGGCCCCCAGGGCCCCACATGGCAACCCCCCTTTTTTGTATTTATTCTTATAAAAAATATATATTTTTATTTTATTTTTTTAATTAAAGGGCCTTTTTTAGGGGTTCGGAGGTCCCCAGGGGCCTGGAGGCCACCAGGGCCCCAGATAGCAAACCCCTATTTTTTAATTTGTTTATAAAAAAAAATTTTTTATAAAAAAATATATTTTTTTAATATATTTTTCTTTTATTTATTATTAAAGGGCCAATTTTTTTCTTTTATTTCTTTAGAGGCCCGGAGGTCCACAGGGGCCCAGAGGCCCCCAGGGCCCCGGATGGCAACCCACTTTTTTTATTATTTAAAAAAAAATGTTTTTTTAAATATATTTTTATTACATTTTTTTATTAAAGGGCCTTTTTTTTAGGGGTCTGGAGGTCCCCAGGGCCCCAGATGACAACCTCTCTTTTTTTTTATAAAAAAATATTTTTATATATTTTTTTATTTCTTTTATTTTTATAATATATATATATATATATATATATATATATATATATATATATATATATATATATATATATATATATATATATATATATATATATAAAATTATTATTATTATTATTATTATTATTAATAAAGGGCCCAGAGGTCCCCAGGGCCCCCGGATGACAACCCTCCTTTTTTTATAAAAATGTTTTAATTTTTTTATATTATTATTTTTATATATATATATATATATATATATATATATATATATATATATATATATATATATATATATATAAATTAAAGGACTCAGAGGTCCAGAGGGCATTTTTATTTTTGTTTATATATATTTTTTATTTTTTATTAAAGGACCCAGAGGTCCCCAGGGCCCTGGAAGGCAACCCCCTTGTTTTTTTTTATTTTTTATAAATGTTTATTTTCTTTTTTATATATATATATATATTTGTAATTTCCTTTTATATTAAAAAAAATGAGGTCCCCAGGGCCCCAGATGGCAACCACCCTTTTAAAAAAAAATATATATATATATTTATATATATATATATATATATATATATATTTTTTTTTTTTTTCTCTCTCTTTTCCTTTTTATTAAAGGGCACAGAGGTCCTCAGGGCCCCGGATGGCTACCCCCCTCTTTTATACATATATTTTTCTTTATTTCTTCTTTTTGTAAAGCCCCCCCCCCCCCCCCCTTTTGAGTTCGCGGCAGCAGCCAATTTTATTTTTATTTTTTATTAAAGGGCCAATTTTTTTTCTTTTATTTTTTTAGAGGCCCGGAGGTCCACAGGGGCCCGGAGGTCCACAGGGGCCCGGAGGCCCCCAGGGCCCCGGATGGCAACCCACTTTTTTTTTTATTTAAAAAAAAATGTTTTTTTAAATATATTTTTATTTAGTTTTTTTATTAAAGGGCCTTTTTTTTTAGGGGTCTGGAGGTCCCCAGGGCCCCAGATGACAACCCCTCTTTTTTTTATAAAAAATATTTATATATATATATATATATATAAAAATTATTATTATTATTATTAATAAAGGGCCCAGAGGTCCCCAGGGCCCCCGGATGACAACCCTCCTTTTTTTTATAAAAATGTTTTTTTTTTTTTATATTATTATTATTATTATTATTTATATATACATATATATATATATATATATATATATATATATATATATATATATATATATATATATATATATATATATATTTTTTTTTTTTTAATTAAAGGGCTCAGAGGTCCCCAGGGCCCCATGTGTCAAACCCCCTTTTTTATAAATGTTTCTTTTATTTTTGTTTATATATATTTTTTATTTTATTTTTTATTAAAGGGCCCAGAGGTCCCCAGGGCCCTGGAAGGCAACCCCCTTGTTTTTTTTATTTTTTATAAATGTTTATTTTATTTTTTATATATATATATATTTGTTATTTCTTTTTTATTAAAGGGCCCAGAGGTCTCAGATGGAAAGCCCCCTTTTTTTTGTAATTTCCTTTTATATTAAAAAAAATGAGGTCCCCAGGGCCCCAGATGGCAACCACCCTTTTTTAAAATATATATATATATATTTATATATATATATATTTTCTCTCTCTTTTCCTTTTTATTAAAGGGCACAGAGGTCCTCAGGGCCCCGGATGGCTACCCCCCCTCTTTTATACATGTAAAGCCCCCCCCCGCTTCTGAGTTCGCGGCAGCAGCCAATTCCCCCCCCCCCCCCCACTTCTCAATTTCATGCGTCAGCACTCCCCCCCCCCCCCCCCCCCGTTCTCTGCTCCAGGGGGCCCATGCCTGAAGCTGTGTAAGGGGCCCCAATATTCCTGATGGCGGTTACTGACATCCAAACAAGTTTAAAAACATAAATTAAAAAACACACTGCCAGTGTCTCAGCTCACACCTGACTAGCTGGTGTGCAATAACGTCTGAGTCCTTGGCTCCACCCGACGCTGCGTTTCGCCGTTATTAGGCATCTGCTGGGAAAGAATCAACTCCATTTACACAATGCACAACTTCTTCCAGAAAATTGTTGCAATTACAACTGTTTAGACCATGGGTGTTCAAACTTTTTGGAAAGAGCGCCAGATTTGATGAAGTGAACGTGCGTGAGGGCCGACCATTTTGCCTGACATTCTTTGAACCATTACAATTCTGTGTCAGTGTGTTCGTCTGAGCACTAATGCACCGCCCAAAAATGTATTATCCTACCTTTGTGGCTGTGTGTGGTGAATATATATATCTCCTCTTTGGCCCCCAACAAATCCCAGAGCTCCGCTCAGGGTAAGGATGAGGTCAGGTTGTAAAAAAATGGGGGGGGGGGGCCAAAAAAGTAATTAAAGCAAATTGCAAGTGGGGGCCATATAAAACCAGGCCGCAAATGGCCCGCGGGCCGGATTTTGGACATTTTGTTTGTATTGGTTTGGCACAAAAAAGTGGAGAAACAAAAAGCCAAATCTGAGGCCGCGTACACACGAGGGGATATGTCCGCTGAAAACGGTCCGATGGACCGTTTCAGCAGACATCTCCGCTCGTGTGTATGGGCTAGCGGACAGATTTCTCCACCCGACAGATTTCAAAGCAAGCTTTGAAATCTATCCGGTGGGAATCTGTCCGCCCGACATGTCTGCTGGTTAGTACACTTACCAGCAGACATGTCGGCCCCCACCGCCGCCGCGCCGCTGCCGAATGGATTCGGCGCATGCGCGGAAGTGTTTTACTTCCTGGTGCGGTGACGTGGCGGTGACGCGGCGGCGTCAACGTCACCGCCGCGTCACCACTACGTCGCCGTCCGGCGGCGGGGAATTTGATCCGATGGTGTGTACACGCCATCGGATCAAACTCCCGATCGGACATATCCGATGGAAATGGTCCGCGGACCGTTTTCATCGGATATGTCCGATCGTGTGTATGGGGCCTGACACATTCCACACAAAACTCTAAAAATGAACCGAATATCTATCTATATCTATCTATCTATCTATCTATCTATCTATCTATCTATCTATCTATCTATCTATCTATCTATCTATCTATCTATCTATCTATCTATCTATCTATCTATCTATCTATCTATCTATCTATCTATCTATCTATCTATCTCTGTATCTATCTATCTATCTATCTATCTATCTATCTATCTCTGTATCTATCTATCTATCTATCTATCTATCTATCTATCTATCTATCTATCTATCTATCTATCTATCTATCTATCTATCTATCTATCTATCTATCTATCTATCTATCTATCTATCTCTGTATCTATCTATCTATCTATCTATTTATCTATCTATCTACCTACCTGTCTGGCTGTCTGGTCTGTCTGTCTACTGTGTGTGTGTGTGTATATAGATAGATATATCTATCTATCTATATATACACTATATATATTGTATATACATTACAGTAATGATGTCACCACTACTTTTACAAGATGATATCTGAGTTTTAAGCCCTGGTTCACACTGGGCTACGGGAGTGAAATCGCGCGATTTCAGCTGAACTCGCGCGATTTCACTCCCTCTGGCAGTCCCGATTTCGGCGCGATTTAGGAGACATCTGTGCAGGTTTCTGCACAGATGTCAATGTAAATCGCGTCCTGAAATCGCAAAAAGTAGTACAGGAACTACTTTTTGAAATCGGTGCAGCGCCGCAGATGCGGCATCGCACCGATTAGGACGGTGTCATTGCCGCCGATTTGAGATGCGATTTCACATGTGAAATCGCATCTCAAATCGAACTAAGTCGTGCCCAGTGTGAACCAGGGCTAAAGGCATTTTTTTTCACAACCTAAGCCCAGGTTCACACTGGGTACGATTTAGTTCGATTTGAGATGCGATTTCACATGTGAAATCGCATCTTAAATCGGCGGCAATTGCCAGCAATGACACCGTCCTAATCGGTGCGACGCCGCATCTGCCGATTTCAAAAAGTAGTTCCTGTACTACTTTTTGCGATTTCGGGATGCGATTTACAGAAACCTGCACAGATGTCTCCTAAATCGCGCCGAAATCGGGACTGCCAGAGGGAGTGAAATCGCTCGAGTTCAGCTGAAATCGCGCGATTTCACTCCCACAGCCCAGTGTGAACCAGGGCTAAAGGAGGATAGCAATGGGGGTAGAGAGATGAGTATCTTTCTCCTCCTCGAAAGTAAAGACAAATAGACACAGGTAAGAGGGGGTATAGATTGGTTTATATTGGGGTACCATTACTCACATAAAGATACATTTCCCTTTTTTTTTTTTTGATTTTGCACAACCTGAAGGAGGATAGTAATGGGGATAGGCAGATGAGAAACTCTCTCCTCCTCTGAAGTAAAAGATAAATAGACACGGGTAAGAGGGGGTATAGGTTTGTTGGGGTAACACTGTCCACATAAGGAGATTTTTTTTTTCTTTAGAGATTGGGGACCGGGAAATGGGCCTGCTCGCCATTCTTCTCTTTCTATCTTTCCTTTTGGTTTGTTTTTTAAGATGGTCCAGGAAAACTAAAGAGGAGCATATGCTGTGGTACACATTCATCTTTGTATTTACAGTAAGTGTATGTTAGAGGATAGATCCATCCGTGTACTTATGTGTATTTCTATGTATTTATGTGTATTTTTATGTATTTATGTGTATTTTGAGCATGTCGTGTGTCTTCTTGGATCATTTGCAAACCGTTTTTTGCAAAGTATGTAAGATTTTTTATTTGTAAAAACTCAATAAAAATAATTTAAACAACGCCTGTTTTTTTTTTTTTTTTAAGGCATTTGGGGGACACAAAGCGGATTTATTTCCTTTGTGACTATTGGGGTATATATTTAAATTTTTTATTTTTTTTTATCAATTGTTCTTATTTTTGCTGTGCTCTCCCTCAAGATCCCCTTAAAATCTGGTCTAACTGAGTGGGCTGAAATGTTCACGGGGCAGGTGAATCCCCCACTCTCATGTGACAGTGATTGTGCCTGGCCATTGACTGTTGGGACATAAAACTCTGATCTGAGAGTAGTCAGGGGAAGAGTCAAGCCCCATACACACTATCAGTTTTCCTGACGGTTTTCTCTTCAGGTTTACCAAAACCATCTAATTTGAAACCTCAAGAGTTTCAATTTGCATGCAATCAGGCCGTCCCTTGTACTACATGGTTTTGGTAAACCCGAAGAGAAAACCGTCAGGAAAACTGATAGTGTGTATGGGGCTTCAGGCATTTTTCCTTATCCTGAATCACTGAGTATTTTTCTGAGATTGGTTTAGTGGGGATTGGGGAAGCACAGAAAAGGTAGGTACTGACTAAGGGCTCATTCATATGGGCAGCCGGGGGGCTGGTAAAAGCAGGTGGTTAAGCTGTGGTTTTACCACTCCCTGGCCACCCACCTAAATACAGAATGCAGCTGCTTGGGCTGTACACATGCATTGCTTTCGCAGGCATAGAAAAAATGAAAGCGCAGTCGGCATGTGATAAAGCCTCTAAGGCAGTGGTTCTCAAACTTGGGGTCGGGACCCCCCTCGGGGGTCAAATGATGATTTACCAGGGGTCACCGAATCCTGGGCTGTTCCTGAAGCCCGTATCACTCTCCCAGCATTTTTGCAGCCACCCAGCAGGACTAACCCTGGAGCATGTGGCCAGTCATCTGGGCTGTTCCTGGAGCCCGCAGCTGCCCACTCAGCCTCTTCAAAGGCGCCCATTCATTTTATGGCATGGTTGGGGGGGGCAAAGACTAGAGGTCAGCTGACTGGTGAGGAATGTGAAGTGGGAGGGGCTGGAGGAGACCCTATCTCCTGATTTCAGCATAGGTGTCACTGCTACGAGACACCACAGAGCTGGAGACACAGTGAAGCCGGAGAGAATATAGTTGCCATTACAAGGACTCAGGGAGCGCTAAATGTCTGTGGGTTAGGGGCGTAAATTGACTTGTCTTGCCTTGGGTGCTGACAACCCACGCTACGAATATAATTTTACTCTTAGGCGGCGTACACACGACCGAGTTTCTCGGCAGAATCCAGCGAGAATTTCGATGGGAGATGTATTCTGCCGAGAAAACCGGTCGTGTGTACACTTTTCGCCTGAGCAACCCGTCGGGAAGCTTGTCGAGCCAAAAAGAGAGCATGTTCTCTATTTCCTCGTTGTTTATTGGGAAACATTTTCCTCGACAAGCTTTTTGACTGCCGAACTAGGAACTCGACGGGCGGAACGATGAGCCCCACAACTTGAGGAATTTTATCAAGGGGTCACGGCCCTAGAAGGTTGAGAACCACTGCTCTAAGGGAATAGGACCACAATGCAATCGCATGTGGTGCATCTGCAGTTTCAGGGTTAAACGCCCTCTGACAAGTATCTCCATTGATTGCATTTCAGAGAGGATTCAGTAAATAGCCCCATGTGTGAATGGGTCCCAATGTTCTGTGTATTTTCGATTGTTTTTTTAATAGGTGCCCCATGTGCCATACAATGTGTTATTTTGGACATTGGTGTCCCATTCCAAGTACATTCATTTTGCCTGAGCTACTGAGAATCTGATGACTCCTCTTAACAGCCGCTGACCAATCTAAAGGCTCCTCTCAACAGCCACTGCCCAACTTCCCCCTATAATGGTCTTGCTGGAATTGCCCTATGCATGTAGAGAATTGAATACAGAAAAGGAAGAAGAGAAATGCTTTGCTGCCTCCCCCTTTGACCCTTCCACCTTATGCAAAGGCCCTGAGCCCCAGCTGCCTCCAGGGTGTCTCTCCTTTGTCTGGGCTGCTGTCATATACAGACATTGTGCCAGACTCAGTCCAGGCAGTGTGCTGGATGAGTAGGAAGAGGCTGCATCTCATATGACTGCTCCATCCCCATGTGTAGAGGAGGTAAGAGGTGTGATGTGGTCCTTAGGTATGCAGGGTGTGTGTATGTGTGCTGATGGGGAGATGTACTAGGAGGTGTGATTGCTCTTCCATTGCCATGGTGTGGCAGAAAGCATCAGCTGGAAGGAGAGCAATGGAGGCAGCCTGACACTCAGCAGCCTGGGGAGCAGACACAGTCCCAGCACTGGAGGGCTTTCCAGCAGCAGCAGCAGCAGCAGCCTCAGTCTCCTCCATACACAGCCCCTAGAAGGTAGGCTCTCTGTCTATTGTCCATGTCTGGAGCCTCTCCTCCTCTCTGTCCCCCGACTGCTTTGTTCCCTGATCGTCTAATACATTCATTATAGATAGACTGTCATCTCAGACACAATCGGGACTCAGCCCCATAAATGACTCACCCCAAGCAGGAGTGCAGCGATCCATTGTGGACTTCATTTATTGATATCTCATCGGTAATGCCCTTATCGATATTCTCCTGATTACCAATATATTTTAGATTTTCAGCACTGCTACTGACTGCTGGTGTACAATATACTGTCTATGCCTATGGCTATGTGCTACACTGATGCAAGGGTTAATATTGTGTATACTGATGCTGTGCAGCATTGCAGGGGTTAATAGTCTGTATACTGCTATATTGGTCATTGTAGCATTGTAAGGGTTAATGGTGTGTAATCTACTATACTGATGACGTGTAGCATTGCAGGGGTTAATAGTCTGTATACTGCTATATTGGTCATTGTAGCATTGGATGGGGTTAATGGTGTGTACACTACTACACTGATGCTGTGTGACATTGGAGGGGTTAATAGTCTGTATACTGCTATATTGGTCATTGTAGCATTGGATGGGGTTAATGGTGTGTACACTACTATACTGATGCTGTGTGGCATTGGAGGGGTAGGTAATGGTACTAATATACTGATGTTGTAGAGGGGTTAAAAGTGTGCACATTGCTATACTGATCTCTGCAGCATTGGAGGGGTAATAGGGGTTTCACTACTATACAGATGCTGTGCAGCCTTGTCGGGGTTAATAGTATTTACACTGCTATACTGATGCTGTGCAGCATTGGAGGGGTTATAGGGGTTTACTACTATACAGATGCTGTGCAGCCTTGTCGGGGTTATAAGTGCTTACACTGCTATACTGATGCTGTGCAGCATTGGAGGGTTTCCTAGTGTGTTTGTACACTGCTATATTAGTGATGTGTGGCATTGCAGGACTGGAGGGGTTCATTGCTCTACCCTGCTCTATAGTAGTGAGCAGCATTGAAGGGGTTATTAGTGGGTATAGTGGTGAGCGGCATCAGCGATGGACTGACCATTGGGACTACAGGGAGTTTCCCGGTGGGCCGATGGCTCAGTGGGCCGGCTTCAGTGACAGCGAACCGCTGCCCCCCTCCGCTCCTCTGTCTCTCCCTTCTCGCAGCACTCACCTGGGGGGAACAAAGAAGCATGGGGAGGACCAGAGGAGCAGGGGGGACAACAGAGGAGCATGGGGAAGAGGACAGACAGCTGACTCAACAGCTATGGCCTGGGAGTTTCTCACTTCTGCCTAATCTTGTCCCATAAGGGACAAACTTATTGTTTGCCCCGGGTGAAATAATGTCTAGAATGGCTAGTGGCTAGTGAAGAGGGAGGCTTGGGTGGCCAGGAGTTGTTGGGAGAGACCTGTCAAAGTGGGCCAGTCTGGATGAAGTCCAGGGCCACATTTTTGTCCCAGTCCAGCCCTGAGCGGCATTGAAGGGGTTATTAGTGGGTATAGTGGTGAGCGGCATTGAAGGGGTTATTAGTGGGTATAGTTGTAAGCAGCATTGAAGGGGTTATTAGTGGGTATAGTGGTGAGCAGCATTGAAGGGGTTATTAGTGGGTATAGTTGTAAGCAGCATTGAAGGGGTTATTAGTGGGTATAGTGGTGAGCAGCATTGAAGGGGTTATTAGAGGGTATAGTTGTAAGCAGCATTGAAGGGGTTATTAGTGGGTATAGTGATGAGCGGCATTGAAGGGGTTATTAGTGGGTATAGTGGTAAGCAGCATTGAAGGGGTTATTAGAGGGTATAGTTGTAAGCAGCATTGAAGGGGTTATTAGTGGGTATAGTGATGAGCGGCATTGAAGGGGTTATTAGTGGGTATAGTGGTAAGCAGCATTGAAGGGGTTATTAGTGGGTATAGTTGTAAGCAGCATTGAAGGGGTTATTAGTGGGTATAGTTGTAAGCAGCATTGAAGGGGTTATTAGTGGGTATAGTGATAGGCAGCATTGAAGGGGTTTTTAGAGAGTATAGTGATGAGCGGCATTGAAGGGGTTATTAGTTGGTATAGTTGTAAGCAGCATTGAAGGCAGGGATGGACTGGGACAGAAATTTGGCCCTGGACTTCATCCAGACTGGCCCACTTCGACAGGTCTCTCCCATGGCGGCCCGACAACTCCCGCACTCCATCCGCCCCCCCCCCCCCCGGCCACCCAAGCCCCCTCTCCCCCTTCACTAGCCGTTCTACTTTATTAGAGTAGACCGGCTGGTACTGGTACAGAATAGGCAGTACCAGTGGGGAAGCTAGACATTATTTCACCCGGGGCAAAGAATCAGTTCGGTGCCCCCCCCCCCCCCCATGGGACAAGATTAGGCAGAAGTGAGAAACTCCCAGGCCATAGCTGTTGAGTCAGCTGTCTGTCCCTTCCCCCCCATGCTCCTCTGTCGTCCCCCCTGCTTCGTTGTTCCCCCCAGGTGAGCACTGCAGGGAGGGACAGACAGAGGGGGGGCGGTCCGCTGTCACTGAAGCCGGCCCACTGAGCCATCGGCCCACCGGGAAACTCCCTGTAGTCCCAATGGCCAGTCCATCCCTGATTGAAGGGGTTATTAGTGGGTATAGTGGTGAGCAGCATTGAAGGGGTTATTAGTGGGTATAGTGGTGAGCAGCATTGAAGGGGTTATTAGTGGGTATAGTGGTAAGCAGCATTGAAGGGGTTATTAGTGGGTATAGTGATGAGCGGCATTGAAGGGGTTATTAGTTGGTATAGTTGTAAGCAGCATTGAAGGGGTTATTAGTGGGTATAGTGGTGAGCAGCATTGAAGGGGTTATTAGAGGGTATAGTGATGAGCGGCATTGAAGGGGTTATTAGTGGGTATAGTGGTGAGCAGCATTGAAGGGGTTATTAGTGGGTATAGTGGTGAGCAGCATTGAAGGGGTTATTAGTGGGTATAGTGGTGAGCAGCATTGAAGGGGTTATTAGTGGGTATAGTGGTGCTGAGCCCAGCCGGCTGAGCAGCCGGCGTATAGTGGTGAGCAGCCGGTGAGCAGCATTGAAGAGGTTATTAGTGGGTATAGTGGTGAGCAGCATTGAAGGGGTTATTAGTGGGTATAGTGGTGAGCAGCAGCCCAGCATTGAAGGGGTTATTAGTGGGAGGTGAGCAGCAGGTTATTAGTGGGTATAGTGGTGAGCAGCGGTGAGCAGCCGCTAGCGGTGAGCAGCGGTGAGCAGCGAGCCCACTGAGCGGCATCGCAGCCGGCTGAGCAGCGGGTATAGTGGTGAGCAGCGCAGCCCAGCGGCATTGAAGGGGTTATTAGTGGGTATAAGCAGCATATGAGCAGCATTGAAGGGGTTATTAGTGGGTATAGTGGTCAGCAGCCAGCTAAGCAGCATTGAAGGGGTTATTAGTGGGTATAGTGGTGAGCAGCATTGAAGGGGTTATTAGAGGGTATAGTTGTAAGCAGCATTGAAGGGGTTATTAGTGGGTATAGTGATGAGCATTGAAGGGGTTATTAGTGGGTATAGTGGTGTAAGCAGCATTGTTATTAGTGGGTATAGTTGTAAGCAGCATTGAAGGGGTTATTAGTGGGTATAGTGATAGGCAGCATTGAAGGGGTTTTTAGAGAGTATAGTGATGAGCGGCATTGAAGGGGTTATTAGTTGGTATAGTTGTAAGCAGCATTGAAGGCAGGGATGGACTGGGACAGAAATTTGGCCCTGGACTTCATCCAGACTGGCCCACTTCGACAGGTGGCGGCCCGACAACTCCCGCACTCCATCCGCGGCCACCCAAGCCCCCTCTCCCCCTTCACTGTTCTACTTTATTAGAGTAGACCGGCTGGTACTGGTACAGAATAGGCAGTACCAGTGGGGAAGCTAGACATTATTTATCAGTTCGGTGCCCCCCCCCCCCCCATGGGACAAGATTAGGCAGAAGTGAGAAACTCCCAGGCCATAGCTGTTGAGTCAGCTGTCTGTCCCTTCCCCCCCATGCTCCTCTGTCGTCCCCCCTGCTTCGTTGTTCCCCCCAGGTGAGCACTGCAGGGAGGGACAGACAGAGGGGGGGCGGTCCGCTGTCACTGAAGCCGGCCCACTGAGCCATCGGCCCACCGGGAAACTCCCTGTAGTCCCAATGGCCAGTCCATCCCGCAGCATTGAAGGGGTTATTAGTGGGTATAGTGGTGAGCAGCATTGAAGGGGTTATTAGTGGGTATAGTGGTGAGCATTGGGTTATTAGTGGGGTGATGAGCATTGAAGGGGTTATTAGTTGGTATAGTTGTAAGCAGCATTGAAGGGGTTATTAGTGGGTATAGTGATGAGCGGCATTGAAGGGGTTATTAGTGGGTATAGTGGTGAGCAGCATTGAAGGGGTTATTAGAGGGTATAGTGATGAGCGGCATTGAAGGGGTTATTAGTGGGTATAGTGGTGAGCAGCATTGAAGGGGTTATTAGTGGGTTATGAGCAGCAGTGGGTATATGAGCAGCATTGAAGGGGTTATTAGTGGGTATAGTGATGAGCGGCATTGAAGGGGTTATTAGTGGGTATAGTGGTGAGCAGCATTGAAGGGGTTATTAGTGGGTATAGCGGTGAGCAGCATTGAAGAGGTTATTAGTGGGTATAGTGGTGAGCAGCATTGAAGGGGTTATTAGTGGGTATAGTGGTGAGCAGCATTGAAGGGGTTATTAGTGGGTATAGTGGTGAGCAGCATTGAAGGGGTTATTAGTGGGTATAGTGGTGAGCAGCATTGAAGGGGTTATTAGTGGGTATAGTGGTGAGCAGCATTGAAGGGTTATTAGTGGGTATAGTGGTGAGCAGCATTGAAGGGGTTATTAGTGGGTATAGTGGTGAGCAGCATTGAAGGGGTTATTAGTGGGTATAGTGGTGAGCAGCATTGAAGGGGTTATTAGTGGGTATAGTGGTGAGCAGCATTGAAGGGGTTATTAGTGGGTATAGTGGTGAGCAGTATTGAAGGGGTTATTAGTGGGTATAGTGGTGAGCAGCATTGAAGGGGTTATTAGTGGGTATAGTGGTGAGCAGCATTGAAGGGGTTATTAGTGGGTATAGTGGTGAGCGACATTGAAGGGGTGGGTATAATGGTGTGCCTCCAGTGATGGGGACCCCCTCCCCTGGGGTACAGAGAGTAGTACATCCAGCTAGGAGTGATTTCCTGGGGCAGGACCAGGCTGCAGATGACACTAGTGGTTTGTTGTAGGGAGCTCCATGCATCTCATACAGCAGTCCTGTGCTCAGTGCCTGGAGAAGCCTGCAAACGGACACACTCCATCCATTGTGACAGCGTCAGCATGTGGGAAGAGAGTTCATATAGAAAACATTGTCTCATCCAGAGCCCTGAGCCTTTGTCATTAGAGATGTAATTGTTTATTGATGGAGCGTACACACAGAAGGTGCATGTCCTTTAAGTGGACCTTTGTTCCTAGTGTTCTTTGCAGGCATTTATATATGGCAACATGCAAATGGAAATCCTTGTTTTTTGTATCATAAAAATGTAAATACAATTTTCCTGAATGTTATCCCTGCAGGTAGCTATCAGAGGGGCTACTTGTTGTCGGTAGGCCAGATGTTCAATGCTTATTGTTCACAGTTGCTCCAGAAAATTTATAAATGTCCACATATATATATATAAAATCAACAATAATGTACTCCAGTGAGTAGTCCAGGAAACCGGAAGCCACCAATCCACCTCCAGGTGCAGCTCGCTCACCTCAAGGATTGATCTGATAGAGGTAAAAACACACATTGTTAATGTTAGCCTTGCGTATGGACGTTCCGGTTATTTGCACCAACTTCAAAAGTATAGTTCCTTTAAAGAGGTCTGCCAATGCCACTTCCACTTCAAATGTTGCTCAAAATATAGAAGGGGAAGAACTCATAGCACATATATATATATATATATATATCTATACATATATAAAGTGCTTTATAATTCTCTTTTAAAATGCACTCACAATGTAAGTATAAAGGCAGTGTCGTCTTTAAGGCAGGGAAAAAGGGGAAGCTGCCCTGGGCCCTGTCATCGTTGTGGGGCTCGAAGCAGCTGCCTCATACTTGCCAACTATCCTAGTTTAAATTCCCTTGTCCCTTGAAGTTTTAGTCCTGTGCTGTGTCCTGACATCTCAGTGTGAAGTGCTGCTACTAATGCTTCCCAGCTCTTCCCTATTGTTGTGTACAGATGACTCACCTGCAGACCCTGTGTTTACATGTAAATAACCATCATTCATATTTAAATAACCAGAGCATTCATATTTAAATAGTGGCAGCATTTATTTGTAAATAAAGGCGGCATTCATATGTATATCATGTCCCTCTGCAGTGAAGAGATGATGTGCTGTAACCTCTAGCAACCAATCAGTGAGCAGTATTACTGTACAATCATCTCTAGCAACCAATCAATAAGAAGAAATCATGTGCTAGCAACTAATCAGTGAGCCATAATATGTGCTGTAACCTCTAGCATCCAGTCAGTAAGTGGTAATGATATGCTGTAACCTCTGGCAACCAATCGCAATCACTGCCTAAATCTGATACAGTAAACTGATTTTAAGTCTTGCTGATATTTATTGTATGTCTCAGAGCAGGTGGAGTCAGTGGAGAGCAAAATTGCATGGGGGGGTGCCCCAAGATTTTTTTGCCCAGGGTCCAACCAACATTAAAGATGGTATGCAATGTAAAATCAATGTCCAGTACACAGCTCCTCACCAACACTTCTATGTTTTGTCAACCCAGAAATTACATCACAGGCTCCGCCCAACGTGTTGCGTCACTGGTCACGTGACTTTATATATTACGGACACTCTAAACAATTCCTCTCAATAATTCCTGTAAATTGGCCAAGATCTGAGGAGAATTGGTTTCTCAATGGTGAGAAATGGCAACACGATCAGCCAACAGGCAATGCCCAAAGATGTCTTTAAAAGTTGATATTTTTTTTGATCGACTTTTGTTAAAGGTGCCAGGCAGATTCATGGCCCAACAGCGCCTACATCCATTTAGATGCAGTTACTGTTCAGGTATTCTGGCAGCTTTGGTCTCTGGCTTTCCGAATACAATAGCCAAGGCATAGTGAACCATGAAAGAATTGAAAAAAAAAAGGCGGAGGAAAAAGAGAAAGCATGCACAGTGCATTCAGGGCTAAAGGTCCTCTTTAATGCTTCATGCACATGGGCATACAGAATGCAGTGCCTTTGTAATGACATTCCCCGGACCCCCTGTGGTGTGTGCAGCCCATTGCTATGCATTAGAGAGGTGGCTGTATCTGGTTGTGTCCTGGGTTTTTTTTTCTAAAGCACCTGCATGTGCACTGACTTAGTAGCCCCTGAATGCACACTGTCTGCATCCCGTGTATACTTCAGTGCTCATGCGGGTGCTTTACGTAACCCCCAGTGCATAATCACATACAGATGCCTCTTATAATCCATCTCAGTAGGCGGCTGTATGCAACTGAAGCAGCTCCCTGGAATGCACATTGTATGGGCCTTGTGAACGAGGCCTTATGCCGAGTAGACACAATGAGAAGAATCAGATGAAAAATATCGCTTTCGGAGCGATCAATAATAATCTGATTGTTAGTACACAGCGTTTGACAGGCGATCATGACAGTTCATGGTAGGGTTGTCCCGATACCACTTTTTTAGGACCCAGTACAAGTACCGATACTTTTTTTTTCATGTACTCGCCAATACCAATTACAGATGCTTTTTTTTAAATGTGTCCCCAAAAATGCAGCCATGTGTCCCCACAAATGCAGCCATGTGTCCCCACAAATGCAGCCATGTGTCCCCACAAATGCAGCCATGTGTCCCCAGAAATGTAGCCATGTCCCCCCAGAAATGCAGCCATGTCCCCCTAGAAATGCAGCCATGTCCCCCCAGAAATGCAGCCATGTGTCCCCAGAAATGCAGCCATGTCCCCAAAAATGCAGCCATGTCCCCTCAGAAATGCAGCCATGTCCCCACAGAGAAAGCCAATCCAAGCCCTCCCCCCCCTGCCACCGCCTAGTTGATCAGCGTGGGGAACATTACAGCTTTCATTTGAATAGCTGTGTGTTCCCCGCCACGCCACGTCATATATAGCCCCTCCCCCTTGTCCGGGCACTTTGATAGACAGATCACCCATCCAATCCTGGGATGGGTGATCTGTCTATCGAACTGTTCAAATGAATGTTCCCCACGCTGATCAACTAGGCAGGGGTGGTGGTGGGGGGGGCTTGGCTTTCTCTTTGAGGACTGCTCAGCTCCGGTCTCCGCCCCCTTCCCACCCCTCTCCGCTCGCTCTCCACCCCTTCTCCACCCGCTCTCTAGAAAAAAAAAAGTACAGGCATACCCCACTTTTAAGTACACAATGGGACCAGAGCATGTATGTAAAACGAAAATGTACTTAAAGTGAAACAATGCCTTTTTTCACTTCTTGGGTATAGTGGGGGGGTCAGGGGCTATAGTGGGGGGGTCAGGGGCTATAGTGGGGGTGTCAGGAGCTGTAGTTGATGTATCAGGAGCTGTAGTGGGGGTGTCAGGGGCACACTGGAACAGGGCGGGCTATGCTCTCGGAGATTCAGCTCCTTCTACTGCGGCTGCAAAATGTCTGTACAGTACTTGTAAGGCACTTTACATACACTCACAGGTATGTCCTTACTCGCGAGTGTATGTAAAGTGAGTGTACTTAAAGCGGGGTATGCCTGTATCGGGTCTGGCATCGGGAGCATTTGCGCGAGTACAAGTACTCGTGCAAATGCTCAGTATTGGTCCCGCTACCGATACTAGTATCGGTATCGGGACAACCCTAGTTCATGGGAAAATATCCGAAGGGACAAGAAAGAAAATTGTTCTCGTACGACAACAGAACTAACGATTTTTGTGTATTTAGTGTGGTATTTGTACGTAATAGACTGTGCGACCAAGATCACGCATGCTCAGAAAGAATGTATACGTTACAATACAGTACAATATATCACTTCCGAAGTTGTATTCTGTCGTACCAGAATTTTCATAATTTTAGTAACCTATTGGGTTTCGATATGAGACTAGAATGCCAAAAAATACAGACGATCTTTCACTCGATATTCTTATGGTGTGTACGAGGCTTAAAGTGGATGTAAACCCAATTCATGACATTTGAGCTGGGCACATATATCTGCAGTGTTCTGTTATCTCTCTTCAATGAGCTATGTCCCGTAGCTCTCTCGTGAACCGTTCCTCTGTTATCAGCCTGATAATTCTCGGACACGTCAGATAAAAGCAGCCTGAAATTTCTGTCATGGGAAGGTTGCTAAAATAGATTAGCAGGGAGCTGGTCCTGCTACAAAACACTTCTGAGAGTCTCTGCCTATGATGAGAGGGGGTGTGTGCCTTTCCTCCAATCAGCAATTTTTCTAGTGTTAAACAGAAAGGGAACATTTCCTAAAATGATCTGAACTTTCTAAACAGTATATGAATGTGAAGACAGCAGATATAAATGTAAAACCTATGTAGGAAGATTTGGTTCAAATATGTGTATCATCTGAGGCTGTTCACTTCACTGGGTGTATGGAGGGTTTACATCCACTTGTAAAAAAGTTGTAAAGTCAGAAGAAGGTTTTATATCTTAATACATTCTATGCATTAAGATAAAAAGCCTTCTGTGTGCCCGGCTCAGCCCCCCTAATACTTACCTAAGCCCCATCTCTTTTCATAGATGTCAATGAGTGTCTCTTCCGTCCAGGACTCTCCCTCCCGAATGGCTGAGACAGCAGCAGGGCCATTGGCACCCGCTGTCAATCAAAGTCAGTTAGCCAATCTGGAGAGAGAAAGGGGGCAGGTTTGAACCACAACTCTGTGTTTGATTGGACACACACAGCTGCAGCTCGGCTTGTGTGCCCCTATAGCAAGCTGCTTGCTGTGGGGGCACTCAACAGGAGGGAGGGGCCAGGAGCGCAGAAGAGGGACCCGAGAAGAGGCGGATAAGGGCTGCTCTGGGCAAATCCACTGCAACAGAGGAGGTAAGTATGGCATGTTTATTATTTTTATAGGGAAAAATATGAGACTTTACAATCACTTTAGTGCCATATTCATCCCACACTTGATGGGGAGGTCTGAACATCTTCTGTTCCAACACCCATCTGACCAAGGCCTTGTACTCACCTATACCAGGGCATGTATCCCCTAACAAAGCAAAGTGATAGCGGCTTGTGCCATCTGCAATTAATACGTTTCACTATGCAGTAACAACATCTGCATTCATTATTTTTGCTTTTAACTACCAGCGTACAGGCATACCCCACTTTTAAGTACACAATGGGACCAGAGCATGTATGTAAAACGAAAATGTACTTAAAGTGAAACAATGCCTTTTTCACTTCTTGGGTATAGTGGGGGGTCAGGGGCTATAGTGGGGGGTCAGGGGCTATAGTGGGGGTGTCAGGAGCTGTAGTTGATGTATCAGGGGCTGTAGTGGGGGGTCAGGGGCTGTAGTGGGGGTGTCAGGGGCACACTGGAACAGGGCGGGCTATGCTCTCGGAGCTTCAGCTCCTTCTACTGTGGCTGCAAAATGTCTGTACAGAACTTGTAAGGCACTTTACATACACTCACAGGTATGTCCTTACTCGCGAGTGTATGTAAAGTGAGTGTACTTAAAGCGGGGTATGCCTTTATATCATTCCTAGGGCCTATACCCCCCAGCATAGGAAGTCCTGTTTTGATCACACCTCAGCTTTCTTGTACCTTGAAGTTGGTTATTGAGGCCGCCTCTGTGTAAAGAGTTAATGGAAACCTAGTATCTGCCTCCATGCTTTGTGAAAATTTAATGCCTCCTCAATAATGGTTAGGAAACTGATCTGCTTGTGGGAGTGCTGAAGGGGGGTGGACAGATAGAAAGGGTAAGTGCTGTTTATGGCTATGAGGCTGCTGGTAAATATTCCCCAGCTAATTTTCAATTCATTAAGCTGTCAGCCAGATCTGTGTGTTCCCCATAAAGCTCAGTAACCAGGGTTTCTGCGTGTGCTTCTGTATTATGCTGCCATTGTGGATCAGTCTGTGTATGGAGTCCATTGATAGAAAGCCTCATGTCTCTGATGTCACCTATACCAGAGGAAAACAAAGCAAGGACATTTGTAAAAAAAAAAAAAAAAAAAATGATTTTCAACAGGCACTCTTGGGATCCAGAAGGGGTGTATTAGTCCTACAGATGAGTCTACATTCATTTTCTGGATCAACACTGCGAGTGTCTATGAAATGCGACCTTTCTGTCGCTGACTGCCACTGTAGCGAGGCATGCAGCCCATTGCTGCCATTGTATTTTGTATGTTTAGGCAGAACACGGCTCTTCTGATAATTATAGGAAACCTGAAATCAATACAAGTTTCCTTATTGGTCTATAAGACGCACAGAAAAGTAATTGCTGCGTTAATCTGGCCATGCAATCGCTGACCATACATTATACAATTTTCTTATTCAATGCTCTTTAGATTTACCTTCAACTCTGTAGTGCAAGAACCTGTCTGATTGGATACAAGTTAAAAGTGTTTAACCACTTCAGCCGGAAGATTCGACCCCCTTCTTGAGCAAAGCATTTTTTTTGTGATTCGGCACTGCGTCGCTTTAACTGACAATTGCGCAGTCGTGCGACGCTGGGCCCAAACAAATTTGACATCCATTTTTTCCAACAAATAAAGATTTCTTTTGGTGGTATTTGATCACCTCTGCGGTTTTTATTTTTTGCGCTATAAACAAAAAATCACAGACAATTTAGAAAAAAAAGCAATATTTTTACATTTCGCTATAATAAATATCCTCAAAAAATATATAAAAAATGTCTTTCTCGGTTTAGGTCAATATGTATTCTTCTACATATTTTTGGTAAAACAAAACGCAATAAGCGTTTATTAATTGGTTTGCGCAAAAGTTATAGCGTCTACAAAATAGTGAATAGATTTACGGCATTTTTATTATATATATTTTTTATTAGCAATGGCGGCGATCTGCGATTTGTATCATGACTGCGACATTGCAGTGGACAGATTGAACACTTTTGACACTATTTTGGGAACATTGACATTTATACAGCGAACAGAGCTAAAAATAGCCACTGACTACTGTATAAATGTCACTGGCAGGGAAGGGGTTAAACACTAGGGGGTGATCAAGGGGTTAAAGGGTTGTAAAGTTAAAAATGTTTTTTCACCTTAATGCATCCTAAGCATTAAGGTGAAAAAACATCCGATGGTACCGCCCCCCCCCGAGCCCCTGTTTTACTTACCTGACCGTTCGGAAAGTCCTGGGCGTGTCCATGTGATCCTCTTCGGTTCCCAGCCTGGCCGTTGATTGGCTAGGCTGGGCGGATTAATAGTAGCGCAGCCATTGGCTGGCGCTGCTGTCAATCACAGCGGATGACGCGGCGCGCCGGGGGGCGGAGCCGAGTGATACAGTCGGCGGCTATGCCCGCCGCTGTACCACGGGAGCGCGCTCGCAAAAGCTTTCCACTATGCAAGCTCGCTCGCATTAAGGTGGAATATTTTTGCGAGCAGGACCTGAGACAGCCGCCGAGGGACCCCAGAAGACAGCGTTCGGGGACACTCTGTGCAAAACGAGCTGCACAGTGGAGGTAAGTATAACATGTTTGTTATTTTTAAAAAATAGAATTTTTGACTTTAGTGACCCTTTAAGTGTGTTCCCTCAGTGTGTTCTAACTGTAGGGTGGATAGGCTACCTAGGACATGACAGAGATCATTGCTCCCGATTATAGGGAGCAGTAGATCCCTGTCATGTCACTAGGCAGAACAGGGAATGGGTTTTACTTCCTCTTTTTTCACCTGCCAATAAAAGCATAATGGGCTAGTATGCATCGCATACTAGCCGATTATGTGGCACTTAACTACAAACAGGAAGTACCACTCCTACCGAAGTCCCCACCCCCCCCCCCCAAAAAAATTACATGCCAAATGTGGCATGTAAGGGCGTGAGGAGTGCTTAAAGCGGAAGTTCTACTTTTGGGTGGAACTTGGCTTTAAGCTGCAAGGCAGATGGCGGTGTTTACATGCCATTGCCACAATGTTTTCTTTGCACCCGCAGCAAAAATTACTCCTCTGTCAGGTTTGGTGGGCCGATGAACTGGACCGATTCAAGCGAACAGGGACATGCCTTGGTGCATTTATGGGGTTAAAACAGACATCATATCACCTTTTACCACCTGCCCAGTGCCTCTGAAGTGTGATCTGTTCGCTTTTCAGAGGCATGGCAATTTACCTGTACATCTAAACTTGGCTCCATTAACATTTGGCATTTTGGGATCTCAAATCACACTACAATTGCAAAATGCAGGTTCAGGTGCCATGTAGTTTCAATGGGACCTAAAACGTGGTGTGGTTTTGTCGCGTGGCAATCGAATCGTGTGAAGTCTGTCGCCCGAAGAGTAGCAGGAGCTTTTTTGGGCGACAAGCTTCACACAATGCGATTTGCCATGATTGCTGCATGATAAATGGCACAACAATGGTGGCAAAACCGCACCAAGTTTTAAATGACCTTGTAAATAATTGGCACCTGAACATACATTTTTAAATTGTAGTGTGTTTTGAGATCGTGGGCAGAATTGCATTGATTTTGCTCGCAATTTCAAAATGCCAAATGTGAATAGAGCCTTTCAGTCCCGCAGACTGATTGGGGGAAATCTAACTTTTCCCTCACCCATGCTAAGGAATCTCCCCTTCCACTATTGTATTCTGACAGTTGGCACTCATGGCTGTCAGAATTCTGAACAGTGACTGCATCTGATAGGTTGCAGCCTCTGTTTGGCTTACATTTTTCTACCCAACTTCTTTGATTTTCAGATGGGATACTCAAATTTTGGACGGGTGCATCACCAGCTTAAAGTATCTGTGAACAATACAAATCCTACTAAACAGACTATGAGGCCTGTTTATAAACAGTACAGAGTTTGGAGTCCCCTGTCCCATTGTGTCTAAAAAGTAAAAATAACGTTTTGGATAAAGAAACAGTTTAAAGCTATAGTTGTAACCAACGCTGTATCTTGGCCTAAGCCAACAAGGCCCAGGCCTAGGGCAGCACAGAAAGAGTCCCAATCGGCTTGCGTTACACTGTTAGTGTAGAGCCAGTCTTATGCGGTGGACAGGGCTGAAAGGCAAATTAGTCTAGTGCCCCCAAAAAAGCGGCCGAACTGCTTCTGGTATGCGGGCGGACGGCATTCCGCAACTGTGGGGGAGGGTGTACTGCTTCTAATTTTGACTGTCCTATCATCGTGGACCACAAACCTTCTTCACGGTGCTATATGTTTTCTGCTGTACCATTGGCATGGCTATATCTTCTTAGTCCTCTCCAAGGCCGATCCTAGGCAGGGTGTGGGGGTGCTCCGCACCCAGGCGCTGCAGAGGTGGGGGCGCCGAAGCTCCAAAGGGCTCACCTCCCTCCTCCTTGTCTGTGTCCAGAGGTGGAGCGCATGTAGCGGGTGCTGCGGTTCCCCATCCCGCTTAGTCTCTCTGCTGGCAACTGACAAGAGTGCATACCTCCCGCTGTCCCCAGAATCTGGGTAGGGTACCGCAGCGGAGCCTAGCACCAGAACATGTTCCAGTACTAGGCTCCACTAACTAATTCTGTCTTGTGCGCGTGGAGCAGTCTCCTGTCTGCCCCGTCCCCTTTGCGTGTGTCGGCTCTTCTCCCATAGGCGGTGTGATGAGAGGCTTCTGGGTTGGCTGGAGCTGCTGCCAATCCTCCCGTGCACTCCCAGAAATGCTCTCCGAGTGCCACCCTCCTAGTAAACAAAGATGCCACGTATGCCCCCCCCCCTGTAATGTGCTTTTGCTCTCTGTGCCCCTTTCTGAGGATCATGTGCTGGTCAGAGCGGAGGGAATATATCTTCAGTTTCGGCTGCATGCCCATCCAGCTCTGCTTGCATGTTCTTCTGCCTTGGCTCAAGTCCCACCCAGCCGCCTGCCTGCTTATCTCCTTGCCTTCCCTGGCGGAGTGATCTTCCTTCGCTCCCCACCCAGTAGTAGCCAGGACCCGGAGAGTAAGACTTGAGACTGAGAGGCTGTGAGGCAAGTGGCGGTGGCAACGGGCAGAGTCGCTGATTGCCGCCATTACTAGTAAAAAAAAAAATATGTCCCCGGATTCCATTTAAAAAATCCGGTCACCTTAAATTATAGGGCAGCACAAAACCTAAATACACTATTGGCTGTAACTAGCAACATTTTTTTTCCTTTTGTGAGCCTGTTTTACCATTTATAAATAAAAAATTAGAAATTGACCAGTGAAATAAGAGAGGGTAAAGTACTGGTATATCTTTCTGAAATGTTGAATTAAAGTGGATGTCACAATGTAGAGTATAAGATTTCCAATCATCTGTGCCCAGTCTTGCCACACAGAGTTAATCCAGATCTGAGAAATCCTCTTTTATGTTCAGTGAAAATGAACAGCCTTCCAGATAAAACCCCGCCTAGATAAAAAGTCAGTTTTCTCTCTTCTTGCTTTGAGTGACAGGTTATTTACATATCTAGCTAGGACATGTTTATTATATGTTATGTTTTGTTTATCATAACATGAGGTGATATAACATCATAACACATCCTGGTAATATACAATGAACTTTGGATCACCTCTTGTTATGATAAACATGTCCACGCTAGATATGTAAATAACCTGTTACTGAAAGTAATAACAGAGAAACGGACTTGATAATTTGGCAGGTTTTTATCTGGAACTCTGTTAATTTGCACTGAACTTTAAAAGAGGATTACTCAGCGCTGGATTTACTCTGTGTGGCAAGACTGGGCATAGATAATAGGAAATATTATACTCTACATTGTGACATCAAAAAAATAATAATTTTTTTGGGGTTTACATCCACTTTAAGCATTATATTTACACCAATCATTATAATGTATCCATAAGAAGTTAGTAATGACATAAAATTCAATGACTAAGCACTTGGAAACATATTCTGTCCTAAAGTAGCAAAATATATTATTACATTGTAACATGAAGTACCTTGGGTTTAGAAAGGGAAATCATGGAGATATAATACACAATTATAGGTCTTATGCACACAGACTTATTAAAATAAGCAGCATTGTTTCTGCTCTAATGTCTCAATATGTATGCGGCTGTGCATATGGCGTTAGAGCGTAAATGCCTTCTACTGGCCAGAATATTCATTTACATGCATATGCTTGTGCGTATATATGCAAATCAAGTGTGTGGATGGGGGAATCGGGTTAGTTTTTCCCATTCAACCCGCTGGTTGAATGAAAATAATTTCTTGGGGGGGGGGGGTGGCAAACAGTATGTCAGAATCCCTCCCCCGCACCGGTCGGTCCATAGGTAGCACTTACCCCATTACCGGCCGCTTACCCAGCTCGGCAGCAGCCTCTCGTTCTCCTGGTCATCGCAGCAATGGCCTCCCATTCTTCTGACCATCATGGCAAAGGCAGCAGTGGCTTCCGTTCCCTCTCTCCTCCTTGGCGACCAATAGTCTTCTCTTTTTGTCCAATTGGAAAACAGGTCTCACACCAACTTTTTTGTTTGGCCGGATTGAGGATCAGTGTTTCAACAGCGAATATTCATTCGCTGTTGTAACACACCTGGGTGGGCTCTGGATGCACCCTCTGAGACCCGATTTTGAAGCCTATTTGAGCCTCTGGCTGTAATCAGGTGCTTAAAAAATAAACTGGCGGGACGCGCGCGCGGGCTCACGCAGGCAAGACATGTCTGACTAGAGCTCCGCTCCTGGAAGGAAGAAAGCCGCAGATATTTTCAGTTATATCGATCTCCCGTCGAAACCAACAACGGGTACTTTTCGCTAAGAGGTGAGAGAGGAAGGGTGCGCGTAAAATGGTGCTGGGAGGCACAAGGAACAAAACTAAATCGAATTTCAGCAGCGGCTCCCAGCGGATCAAAGGCGCTGCAAAAGAGGCGCCAGTCACCTCAGAGAAGCTCCCCTCAGGGAAAACTCAGAAGCGCACAGTGAAACCTGCCTCACACATGGCTACAGCGGCGAACTATGCTTCAGACAATGAAGAAGAGGACACAAATGACTCTCCACAAACCCCCACTAGCAAGAAGGAAGTCCCCTCAGACTTACTGAGGCAATTTGAAAAAATGCTCCAAAAAGCCCTGAAACACACATCTGACCAAATAACTGCAAACCTCACCAAAGAAATCAGAGAATTGGGGAGCCGGACTGAGGTCCTTGAGGAGAAGGTAGATGAAATAGAAACCCACACCCACGAATGTCTGACTGAATTGGAAGCACTTAAAGAAGAGAACCAGACCCTACAAAGCAGGCTAGAAGATTTTGAGAACCGGGCCAGGAGGTCCAATTTGAGGTTCAGGGGCATACCGGAATCAATTCTGGACTTACAAGCAACCATTTTGGCACTGTGTCAAGAACTTCTGCCGGGTATACCTGTGGAGAGATTAGAGATGGACAGAGTGCACAGGGCACTCTCCCCAAAAAAAGCTGAAGGTCCCCCCAGAGACATTATAGCCAAGTTTCATTTTTTCAGAACCAAAGAGCAGATCCTGGAGGCAGCAAGGGAGAAAGGCACCCTTTCCTTCCAAAGCCACAGCTATCAAATATTCGCTGACATTTCACAGCTAACCATCGCCAAAAGGAGAGCCATGAAACCCCTTCTAACAGAGCTGCAACAACGCAACATCAGGTACCAATGGGGGTTCCCCTTCTCTCTGCGCTTCACGATCCACGGCACCAAAATAACCTGCAGAACACCTGACCAATTGCACCAGGCTCTTCTGGACTTCAAGCTAATTGATAACCCTGCATCTACTTCATCCTCCCGCAGAAGAACAGCATCAGCATCTTCACGCAACAACTCCCCACATCAGGGTCAGAATAATGGCTCACACCAGTCAAACAAACGGGGTAGATTTGTCCCGCAGCCTCAAGAACAAGAAGATTCCATGGACTGAATCCCCAAGCAACAACTATTCTGCCCTCACCCCCATAGGCCAAAAGCGTGCTAGCTGGACTATGTTCTCTTTACCACACCTTTCTGGAAATCTCCCTTTCCCCCTTCCCTCCTGGACATAGCATCAGGTGGAAATGGTCATACTGGCACCTCACACACCACACACCACTTTATGCCCCCCACAATACAACAGGGCCTCCCTCTCCCAACCCCACAATTGAACTGTTCACCCACTAAGCCCTGACTCAGGAAAATGCAGGTGCCCTCACCCCTATCACAGGTCCCATCCCTCAACACCCATCCCTTAACACCTGCACCCCTTCCTCAACAAATTCTCTACACACGAATCAGGCTATCTACATCCCAGCCAGCATAGGCCCTGACCCCAAGTACCTTTTTTGACACATAGTCTGCTCCGCCAATCACCCATGGGGCTACTCAGGGAGTCCCCAACCCCCTATCCCCAAACATGATCGCTAGCCCTCCCTCTCTGGCCCCTACCACCCCTAAGCGCCCTAAAATGTTAACATACCTAACCTAAGTCTTATTATGCGATCAAATGGGAGCTTGTGCACCCCCAGAGGTGCGATTTTTCACATTTTAGTAAGCGGCTTTCTGATTCTGGGCGAACACGCGTCCCACTAGGCCCACCTCCGGCCCCCAGGCTATTATCTGGGGACTTGACGAAGGCCCCTTTTCCCTGGGCGGGGGACCTTCTCCCCCACCTCGGGCAAACATTGTTCACTTTTTCTGTATTCTGATGTTTATGCGTGCAATAATATGTATTGTCTTTTACTTTTTTTTCAAGGTTGAAGTTCTGAACCTCCCCCCCTCCCACCCTCCCCTCCTGTCTGCATGGAATGGTCTGGGAAAACTCCCTTCACTGAACCACGGTAAGAAGAGTTTATTGGTTTGGCTACCATGGCACCCTTGAACATATTGACACTCAACGTACAAGGTTTGAATATCCCACAAAAGCGTACAAAAGCATTCAGGCTTTTCCAGGCTAAAAAAGCCCACGTAGTGTGCTTACAAGAAACCCACTTCACCCCGAACTCTACCCCCAAGCACTTCAGTGCGACTTACCCGCAAGTGTATACAGCCTCAGCATCCTCCAAGAAACGAGGCACCTTAATTGCTTTCCACCGAACCACTCCATTCACCCTTCTATCTGAAATAAAAGACCCCGAAGGCCGCTATCTCATCTTGACAGGATCCATCTTAGACACCGCGGTTACAGTGGTGTCCTATTACGCTCCAAATACAAACCCTATGCCATTTATGTCCCATCTCTTTCAAACCATCACAATTCACAAACTGGGGTCCCTACTGATTTGCGGAGACTCAAATCAAGTACTGCTCCCATTTTTAGACAGATCACCTTATATCCAACCAAAGCATCACGCCAAATGGACACTCCCCAATCTTCTCACCAAATATAGTCTAGCAGATACATGGAGAGAAATGAACCCAGCAAAACGTATCTATACTTACTACTCCAACCCCCACCAGTCTTTAAGCCGCATTGACCATATATTCCTAACTATAGGTATGCTGCCTGAAGTCGTCAACTCAACTATCATCCCTATCCCTTGGTCGGACCACAATGCGGTCTGCACAACGATTGCATCTACTATCCCCAAAAAACAGGACCCTACCTGGTACCTACCAGAAATTTTACTCAAACACCCAACTCACAGCCAAGAAATTAAACAAACTCTCCAGGAATACCTAAAATTTAACATGAACCCCGAAATCTCGGCCCTCACTCTCTGGGAAGCCCACAAGCCAGTTCTGAGGGGCGCACTCCAAAGGCAAATGGGGATCCTTAAAAAAAAACGAATTCAGATGGCAAAGACCCTTGAAACCGAATTCAACACAGCCTTCCTGGCCTTCCAAAATGATCATTCCTCCTCCTCTAAAAACCGCTTAGACAAAGCTCGTTTGGAGTATGATCTATTCCTCACAGAATCAGCAAATAAGACCCTGAATAGATCCAAACATACCTTTTACAAAAGGGCCAACAAGTCAGGGACCTACTTAGCCAGAGCACTCAACTCCATCAACAAAACGTATACCCCCATCAAACTGAAAGTAGCGAACAATGTCACTTCTAGTAACCCCTATAAAATAGTTCAGAAATTTAGCTCCCATCTGAAAAAGATATACTCAGAAACAAACACATTTAATGGAACAGAGGCTGACTCCTTCTTTTCACAATTCCAGCTCCCCCGCCTGACAGAATCCCAGAAAAATCACCTAGACAAACCAATCTCCACGAACGACGTAGTAGAAGCTATTAAAGAATTAAAACTCAACAAAAGACCGGGCCCTGACGGGTTCTCAGCCCAATATTATAAATCCTTTGTCGAACTCATCTCCCCAAGACTGGCCGAAGCCTTCAATGACCTCCTAAAGCATAAATCCTTCAGACAGGAATCCCTTCTAGCTACCATTTGTATGATTCCCAAACAACACACCGATTTGACCCTCAGCGAGAACTACCGTCCAATATCCATGCTAAACATAGACATAAAACTACTAGGCAAAATACTAGCAACCCGCTTAAACAAAATAATTGGAACTCTAATACACCGTGACCAAGTAGGCTTCATGCCTAACCGTCAAGCAGGAGACAATATAAGGAGGGCAAATCTTTTAGCTCACTTTGCAAAGAAAAGGGGAATACCTGCTTGCTTTCTTTCTTTAGATATCAAGCAGGCATTCGACTCCGTATCATGGTCATACCTGGGATACGCACTGCAGAACTGGGGCTTTGGCCCCAACTTTATGACATGGGTCACAGAGCTCTACAACAAACCGAAGGCCTACGTTAAGTACGCGGGATACAAGTCAGAAACCTTCACCATTAGCAAAGGAACTAGACAGGGTTGCCCACTCTCCCCGCTACTATTTGCCCTCCTTATCGAGCCTCTGGCGCAAAAAATTAGGTCAGACCCAACAATCCTAGGTATAGAGGTAGGTGGCTATAAACATAAATTGTGCCTATTCGCAGATGACATTCTCCTGTTCCTCTCATCTCCCCAAGTAACGGGCCCCAACCTAATCCCAATCTTAAACAAGTTTGCATCTTTCTCAGGCCTGGTCATCAACCCCAAAAAATGCCTCGCTCTTAATATCTCACTCTCAGACACTGAACTAAAAGCTGCCAAGCATGGCTTACCCTTTGTTTGGACAGAAAAGAATATCCCCTACCTAGGAGTACGCCTCACGGCAACACTGTCTGATTTATTTTCGTCCAACTACCCCGCACTACTAAAACACTTATCAGCCCTCTTAAACTCATGGTCTCACCTCCCTCTGTCCTGGCTAGGAAGGCTCAATGCCGTCAAAATGACGATACTCCCTAAACTCCTTTACCTCTTTAGAGTGCTCCCTATCCCCATCCCTTCGCACTACCTAAGAATGACGCAAAAGAAAATGTCCAACTTTATCTGGAAAAACAGCAGACCTAGAATAAAACCTCAAACTATGCACCTTCCCAAAGCCAACGGTGGGTTGGGCTACCCCAATATCACTAATTACTACAGGGCAGCGCAACTAGCGACTATGACAAACTACCACGCCACCCAGGAACCACCCATATGGGTTTCAATCGAAGCCGTCGATAGCGATCCTACCCCAATATCCAACATACTTTGGGTCCCCGCCAAGTCACGTAAACATATAAGTAACCCCATCACAAAACACTTGCTCTCCCTTTGGGATAGAATAAAGACCAAAAACTCCCTACTATCCCCACACACCCCACTGCTGTCGTTTCACAAAAAACCCTGCATTCTACCCAGCTTGGGTCTACCCCAACTCCTTCAAGGAATGGTCGTTAAGAAATTGCACCTGCTTGCACAATTTTATTGATTCCGCCTCCGTCTTGTCCTTCCCAACTATCCAAGAAAAGTATGGTATACCACCTTCTGAACTGTTCAGGTACCTACAAATCAAAAACTTCTTCAAACCGTTTATTGACGCTTCACCATCACCTCTCCGTATAACTAGTTTTGAAAATTACTGCAAAAATGAGCCACACGCCAGAGGTAAAATATCAGTATTATACTCCCACCTGCTCTCCTCCACTATCCCCGGGAAACTTCTGTATGTTCGTAAATGGGAAGAGGACCTGGGAATAGAGTTGGAACCTTCCGAATGGAAACAAATATGGAACAACACCAGGTCCGCTTCTCGGAACGAACTAGCAATCGAGACCAATTACAAGGTACTAACCAGGTGGTACTTAGTGCCAGCCAGGATAGCTAAATTTACCAAAGACTACCCTGGAGAATGTTTCAGGGGTTGCTCGGCCCCAGGGACATATCTTCATATGCATATGGTGGACATGCCCAAAAGCACAGTTATTTTGGAAGGAAATCTTCCACATAATGAACATGCTCACAAAAAAGAACATCCCCCCAGACCCCAAAATTGCATTACTGAATCTCAAGCCGACTAATCTGTCGCACACACAATTTAAGTTAATACTTCAGCTGCTCACAGCCGCAAAACAGACCTTAGCAAAGGCCTGGAAATCACCCAATCTCCCACTCTGCGAAGTGGAAAGGAGAATGAACTGTGCGATGACCCATGCCAAAATGATGGCAATGGATACGGACACCACCGCCAAGTTTGAGAAGATATGGCATCCCTGGTCTGCTTACGCAATCCCTGGTGATTTTAACAATGATGTACTTCTGCCGTGGTAGCCCAGCCAATGTAATGCTCCATCCTTTGTAAATGCCTCTTTGACAGGGAATCTCCGACCATTCCTGCAGACGCTCTCCCCCCCACCCCCCCCCCCCTCCCCACCTCCTTCCCTTCCCCAACCCAAATTTTGTTTTCTTAAATTTGCTAATAGATATATACATTTATATTGATGTAACATGTTAGACATTGGAGATTCCAATCCTGCATGTAACCTTGCCCCATTTCAAGTCAACACCCCGAGTCCTGTTCGATCTCTTTAACTAGCAAAAAACATGCTAAGTCTCCTGACTTCGTAACCAATTACTGCAACCTTGAACGCAACACAGATCCAAACGTAATATGACTCTTTCGGGAGAAACAGCTCCCGCGCTAACCATTAAGGAATCTCCAATGTTGCTCCTTATTGTATAATCCTTCATTTATTGCATCTGTACAACTTTCTTGTTTACCCAAATAAAGATATTTTGACAAGGAAAAAATAAACTGGCCGCTGTAATTCATGCGCCCGGAGTCCTAAAAGGACAGTGGTTGGCCACGGCAGCCATGAATAGATTCATGCTATCCATGAATCTATCCATTATGCATATAGGGCAGTGATGGCAAACCTTGGCGCCCCAGATGTTTTGGAACTACATTTCCCATGATGCTTAACTACGCTACAGAGTGCATGAGCATCATGGGGAATGTAATTCCATAACATGATGAGGAGAGAGGGGGCGGCGCCTGGGCGCACCTAATGGATGGGCCACCCCTTTGCCCTAGGCCTCATTAGGGGGTGGTAAAAATGCACGGTTAAGCCCCATTTTTGCTACCTGCCAACTGACCCCCCCTCAAGCTGCATGTAGCAGCAAGCTTGCTGAACGCTACATATGCAAATAAATGGGGAAAGATGCAAATGCCTGGCACTCGTGTGCAATGCATGCGTTTGTGGCGCAATTGTCGTCAAAAATGGGGTTAAAACAGGCGGCGAGGAGGTGTCACATCATTTCTAAGTCTCACCGCCTGTCAGTAGCCTCTGGAGCATAATTTGGAAGCGAATCGGGCTTCAGAGGCAAGGGAGATTTAGACGCCGGCCTAAACGAACCCTTAGACTATGCCGCATGTGACATTCTGCTCTCATACTTTACCTGAATGGCAATTTATATCCTTCTTCTGTATGATGTTGGATTCCAGCTTTCTGTGACAAGACACTGAGATGAAAAAAGGGGTCTTAGTTGGGAAAAATGTCCCATCAGTTAAATGTTTCCATCTTTGTGGTTTGTGGCAGGGTTCTAGGAGGTGATATGCAGTGGTGTGCTCTCTCATATACTTTATTCATGTGTGTTGCTGTACCAGTCCTGAGTACGGCCAATGAATGCCTCTCAATAAGCAATGGTAATTTTCATAGAAGGCAGAAAGAAAATGAATGTCTCTCTGTGCACCTCCTCACTTGCTATCCACAGGGTACAGTGCTGAAGTCACTTTGGCTTTTCACTTGGTACATCACCATTATGAGGCTTATTAACTAACACAGCAGGCAAGGGACACCACTGATAGCAATAAGAACATTAAAGGGTTTGGGGGGGGCAAATGAAGTCTGTAAGTAGCATACGCCCCATATTGTGCATGTGGCCACTCTCTGTGCAACTGTCATTTCATAGAAGGCAGTGCTGACTGCATGCTAAAGCCTCTAGTGTTCTCATGTATCGTTCACAAATATCCTCTTAAGTGTAACTGTTAGGCCTGTACACACGATGAGATATGTCCGCTCAAACTTTCCGACGGAAGTTTAGAGCGGACAGTCTCATCGGATTTCGGTCCATGGCGTGTACACACCTCGGATCAAAATCCCCGCTGGCAGACAGCGTGGTGACGCGGCGGTACGTTGACGCCGCCATGTCACCGCTACGTCAGCACCAGGAAGTAAACACTCCACGCGCATGCGTCGGATCCATTCACAGGAAGCCATGTCGGGAGGATATGTCCGCTGGTTTTCCCGTACTAACCAGCGGACATATCCGACGGACAGGTTTGTAGCGGACAAATTTCAAAGCATCTTTGAAATTTTCGATGGACAAACCTGTCCGCTAGCCCGTACACACGATCGGATTTGTCTGCTGAAACGGTCCATCGGACCGTTTTCAGCGGACAAATTCGACGTGTGTACGCGGCCTTATTGTTCTGCACTCCTGTGACCCATTGTCAGCAGACAGTCAAGTCGGCTCTATACGGCGCCTGCGCACCCACGTTCGGCTTCTTTCGGCAAGTCTTGACGCGCTGTATGCGCCAGTCAGCATCACGTCAATCACAGCCTGTGAATAGGAACGCCCAGTCCCGTGGGATTCACTACCCGAAAGCCGGGGGTGAAAATATTGGTAAAACGGTATGTACGGAAAAAAAAAGAGCAGCATACTCTCACTCTCAGGAGTCTGCTCAATGTAATGTTAGAATATTTTTTTGGGGGTGAACCCCCGCTTTAAGCTAGTGCATTGTTGGCTCACTTACCTTTTCCTTCAATTTCCCTTCAAAATGTTTTTTTTTTCCTTTGTCTGAATTCTCACTTCCTCTTTCTCCTCAGTAAGCCAGAACTGCTTACTAAGGGAGGAACAGGAAGTGAGAAATTCAGACAAAGAAAACAAAGAAAAAAACATGTAGAAGAGAAATCGAAGGAAAAGTTAAGTGAGCCAACAATGCACTAGCTTAAAGGAACCTATTTAGAAAATAAAAAACAAACCTTTACAACCCCTTTAAGAGCTTCAAATGGCACACTTTAAAGCAGAATTCCAGACAGACAGTTCTAAAACAGTAAGTAAAAAAAAAAAGACCTCTAAAGAGGTACCGTATCTCTCGTCCAGGATCAGTGCCATTTATGTAAATTTACATTTTCCTTTTTTTTTTAATGCTAACGCTATACTTCTGGCACACTGTGGCTCTCAAGCACAGAAGTTATAATGTTATTTACATGCCCCCCTCTCCCCTTGCTTGTTCAGAGAATGCCTTGTATTCTATGAAAGGTTCATACACAGGAAAATCGCCAGTGTTCAAATCCTGGTGTTACATTTTTTAGAGTGAAGTGTTAATAATATGGTGTTGAATTACAGAGAATTAACACTATTAGTGTAAACAATCCTCTTGAAAATACAGACTTTGAACAACTTTTAAGAGTGTTAATTTAACTCTGACAGTATGGATTATATAAACACCAGGAAAGTGTTTATATAATTCCACAGAGTTACATTTAAAGCGGAGGTTCACACAAAAAGTGAATCTCTGCTTTTTGGAACCCTCCCCCCCTCTGGTGTCACATTTGTCACCTTTCAGACTGGGAGGGGGGTGCAGATACCTCTATAATACAGGTATTTGCACCCACTTCCAGGGATAGATACTCGCAGAATCTGTGGATAATCTATGCCACTTCCTGTCCGCCCCCCCCTCCCCGCTGTCTTCTGGGAGATAGAAGACAGAAGGGACCATTTTGATTGCGCACCACGACTCGTGCATGCACAGTAGGGAACTGGGAAGTGAAACCACAAGGCTTCATTTCCTGATTCCCTTAGCGAAGATGGCGGCGGCAGCATCTGAGGACCGAGGCCCGAGGCGGCCTCGGGTGCCGACATCGCGGGCACGCTGGACAGGTAAGTGTCCATATTTTAAAGTCAGCAGCTGACCTCCGCTTTAACACTGCCAATTTTACTGTGTAGAATTACATTTGGGTGTAGGGGGCATTAAAATGTAGGGTTGTCCAGATACCGATACTAGTATCGGTATCGGGACCGATACCAAGTATTTGCGGGAGTACTTGTACTCGCGCAAATGCTCCCGATACCTAAATAGAATCTTTTTTTGTATTTATCAACAGTTCTGTGAAAATTCTTTGAGTTTTTTTTACTACTGCGTGACAAGAAGATAAAAATTTTTATTAATTTTTACTCATTTGTATTCTTTTATAATGTCTTGGTAGAGTTCTTCATAATTCTAAAGAAAATATCCTTAGCTGTATTGTGGTTTGAAAACTGTCCATGCTTTAAAAAAAGTACGGTATTCGGTATCGGCGAGTACATGAAAAAAAGTATCGGTACTTGTACTCGGTCCTAAAAAAGTGGTATCGGGACAACCCTATTAAAATGTAAACTTACCTGATCCTCCTCGCTGCTATACGCTAAAATAGATAAGAAAGGCGCGTGGCCTGATACATGAGTCCATTTAAAATGTTTATTTCACGCAATTTTTTATCTCTTTTGCGCATAGTACTTTGGTTTCCCCAGTCGGCCAAGGCAGCGGGGGAAATGCATGAAAAACTATAAATTTACACCACTATGAAGGGAGGCTTTTATGCTTGTGGTCGGTGCGTTTCTTGTAAACACTCCAAAACAAATGTTAAAGGGGTGTTCCAGCCAAAAAATGTGTTTATTAAAAGTCAGCAGCTACAAAAAGTGTAGCTGCTGGCTTTTAATAAACACTCACTTACCTGCTCCTGCGTTCCAGCGATGCGCCGACCGGGGCTCCGCTCCTATCCCCCCCTCCCCAGCCGATGTCTCCATCCCGACTGTGGTCACCCAGCCGGCGCCTTCGCTTCACGGCCGGGCACCCCTGCGATGCGCTCGCGGCGCGGCTCGCCGCTGATGGACAGGCGATTGCCTAGGACCTGTCAGTTCCTAGGCCATCGCCTAAGGGAGGGGCTGAAATAAGGCGATTACGCCTCTCGCCTTACCAGCCCCTTGGCGGAACAGGAAGTGGGCAGGAAATCCCACTCCTACTGAAGCCCACTCCCCCCCAAAAAAATTACATGCCAAATGTGGCATGTAAGGGGGTGTGGAGTGGATTAAGAGGAAGTTCATTTTTGGGTGAACTCCTCTTTAAGAAACGGAAAAAGTTTTTATATTTGTACAAGTAGAGAATTGGTTAAGCAGCTCATCCATGCGATACGGTCTGTGTTGTATATATGTTGCAATGCGGTTGTGGGTTGCAATATGTAGGAAGGACATCAGATCTTTGCATATGGGTTGATGAGCATGCAGAAATATAAGAAAGGTTCTATTAACCAAATGTACTAGACATTTTAAATAAGTTACAAAAAAACCAAAGACTTACAATTTTGGGGGATGAAAGGGTCACCAACCACTGGATGGGGGGTAATCTTATTCGTCAGCTGAGTAAACGTGAATCCTATTGGACACATGAAACCGAGGTGCTTGCTCCTGTGGGATTGAATATTGATTTAGATATAAATTGTTTTATCACTGATCGTTAATTGTTTTATTCTTTTGTAATGATGGTCGCGGTTGACGTTGCAAGTTTTTCGTTACCGAAATTGATTTTATATTAATTTTTGGTTTTTATTAACATATTTTTAAAGTGATTAAATATTATCTGTTTTTATAGCTAATTAGCATATGAGTATAATTTACACTTTTAAATAATTAATTTCAAACCTGTGTGTTTTTTGCTTCTCTTCCTGCGATAATATCATTGCAGGATGATGAGTCTATGCATGAGTGCTTTTTGCATGGTGTGGGCTGGACACTGCTATGCAAATTAGTTTTCTGACCCGGTGTATGTTGACTCTCCATAAGTAAGACGTTGGGTTCCTAAGGCAACTTACCATAGCGGGTGTTCTTCACGCCTCTTAACCCTGAAGAATCCCCATAGAGGACGTAACGCGTACGGGAGGAGCGTTGTGAGTCACCCGGGCTATCACTTTGCTCATTATACACGCTGTATACATCGGCACCGACCGTGGTGCCTTCATTGAGGTTTTTTACTTTTTTTACGATTAAATTGTTTACTCAAACGGAGAGCCTATGTTTTTGGCATTTGTTTATTACATGACCTGGGATGATCTATCATTTCTCTGTGAGTCTTCACTACTCTGATTTCTGATATTTATACTAAAGCGATTTGACCCTCCATAATCAAAGGGTCCAGGTGGTGAGGTGAGAGGCCATTTCATGTGGTGGTGGATGTGTGTCTAGCACGTTTGAACAGGGACTGGGGCAATTTCAAAGACAGTCAGTGCAGAATAAAAATAAAAAAATTCTGAATGATAGTCGCTCCTACTAGCTTAGGGGGGTGATCTGTGTCCCTTTCTGATGATCATGTGCTGGTCGGAGGGAATATTTCTTCAGTTTCCTATGCTCATAGCTCCGCTCACATGGGGCCTATTATCTCCTTGTGTATTCCTCCACTCCCCACCCAGTAGTAGCCGGAGCTCGGAGAGTAAGACTTGACAGGCTGTGAGGCTGGTGGCGACAGGCAGAGAGTCGCTGATTGCCGCCATTACTAGTAAAAAATAAGATGTCCCTGGATTTCATTTAAAAAATCTGGTCACCTTACTGTAGCGTCTTCTTCCACATGCTCCAATGGTCTAAGATACTCATGTCATCAAGACCAATGCAGAGTCCATAGCCCATTGGAGGTGAAGATAACGAAGGACAGTCCACCGCTGGACCAGAGGGCTGTCTGCTGTGGGAAACATGTGTGCTACGTTCAAAACACACTGTACTTGCAATCTGCAGTAGGTGTTAGTGTTAACTTAACAATACCCCCAAAGGCAGGATGCATTTGCTTGCACTGGACCGCATGGTACAGTACCATGAGATCTGGTTGCTGTGAATTGTGTAAAGTAATGCATGCACTACTTTTGGTGCCGTCCTGCGCGATTTTAGACCATATAAATGAATGGGCTGAAATTGCACTGCACCCGGATTGCTTGTGAATCACAAAGGAACGCACAGAACGTGTTCCTGTGCGAATTATGGTGTGAACCGGCCCTGTACTTTCCCCTAGACTTGCAGTGTGGGCACAGCCCTACTCCAAGGGAGAATTTTCAGATTCCCCAGAATTGGGTTTCAAAGTGTTAAATTCTATAGCTCTTTAGATATACAGTGCTACTGTGTAAAGTGGAGTCATGCTGATGTCTAATCTGTGTGTGACCTTTAAATCACTAAACAGTATGATCAATGCAGGCTGGCCAGCATATGATAGCCTAATACAAGCCATGTGAGATTACTGCACAGAAAGAAGTCACTTGTTGTGTCACATGTTGCTGGTCAACACAGCACTACTTTTCCCCAATCATGGAGCTCTTGTAATAAAGGGCGTAAAAGGCATTAAATCTGATTGTACAACTACATCATAGCGAGGGAGCCTGGAAATAAAGTTTTGAAATTATCATTCTCTGGGGGCTCGCAATGACAAAGGGCACATTGTTTATAACAAGAATAGTTTACATTTGGTGGCAGTATTGCCCACTGAATTGGATAGTGAAGCAAACAATTGTAGCCATGGCATGTGCCGCTCTGAACAGCTGCGTATTCTCATTTAGGTGGGCAGTCAGGGGACAAAACTGCAGGTCAACCACCTGTTTTTACGGCTGCTCATGTAAACAAGGCCAAAAATGGAAATGGAGATGTCTTTATCTATCATCTGTCATCTATGTTGTATTATTTTTACCTATTTATCGATCCTCAAAATGGTAATTTCGTAAATTGGAGTTGGAGTTTCTGACCGGACTACAAGTCCTTTGATGGTTAGTGCACCTAAACTAATAGGCCGCATACACACGTCCGAGAACCTCGTCGGGCTAAACCCATCGTTCCGCCCGACGAGGTTCCCGATGAGCGGTCAAAAAGGTCGTCGAGCCAAATTTCCTCATTGAACAACGAGGAAAAAGAGAGCATGCTCTCTATTTTAGCTCGACGAGCTTCCCGACGGGACGCTCGTCGAAAGTGTACACACGACCGAGAACCTCGGCAGAATATGTCTCCCAGCGAGCTTCTCTCTGGATTCTGCCGAGAAGCTTGGTCGTGTGTACGGGGCCATACACATCAGATTGCTTGGAAAGAATTGTCTTTACTCAACATCTTGGACTATTACAGTTACAGGGCAGGATTCAGAAAGAGATACGCCGTCGTAAGTCCGAATGAGTGCCGTCGTATCTCGGCGCCTGATTTTAGGCAAGAATTTAGGCAAGATCCGACCGACGTAAGTCTCTTACGCCGTCGGATCTTAACTGCATATTTACGCTGGCCGCTAGGTGCCGCTTCCGTATATTTAACGCGTCTAATATGCAAATTAGGTATATACACCGATTCACGAACGTAGTTGCGCCCGTCGTATTGATATAAGTCGTTTACGTAGGCGTTCGACCGGCGTAAAGTTACCCCTGCTATATGAGGCGCAGCCCACGTTAAGTATGGACGTCGAAACAGCGTCGAATTGTACGTCGTTTGTGTAAGTCGTTCGGGAATGGGGCTGGGCGTAAGTTCCGTTCACGTCGATATCAATGAATATTTCCGACGTGATTTTGGAGCATGCACACTGGGATACGTCCACGGCCAGCGCATGCGCAGTTCATACGGCGCGTCATTTTCGTGGGGTCACGATTAGTTTACATACAACATGCCCACTACCAGCCTACTTTGAATTACGCGGGCTTACGCCTGCACATTTACACTACGCCGCCATAACTTTGGGCGCAAGTTCTCTGTGAATACGGCACCTTCCTCTCAAAGTTACGGCGGCGGAGTGTAAATGAGATACGCTACACCGCCGGAAAGTTACGCAATTCTATCTGACCCACAGTGTCTAATGCCACTTTTCTCTTTCATTGATGAGTGTAGATGAGTGCCAGCTCAAGGCTGTCAGGACTCACTATTTGTGCTACGTAGTACCAGTAGAGCCTTCTCCAACACCCTAGAAAAAGAGAGTAACCGCTCAGTAGTGATCAAAGAGCCTCTTCACTGAAACCAAACCATGGGTGCCGGCAATGCAATAGCAATGCGAAAATACGAAAGAAACTTGGACAGCCAAAAATGTTCCTTTAATTAAAATCGATCACAAAATGAACATGCTACAGCAAAAATTGGGACAAAAGCTAACGCATTTCGCACTATAGCTTGAGGGGTTAGTCATAGTTAGAGCTAGTGCATAGCTTCTCCAACACCCCACAAGGTTCAGGCAAGGGGACCTTTCTACTACGTTCTGGAGGAGATAAACACCTAAATCCTGCCACCATCAGCAGTAGTTGCAGTAAGCATGGGTCCCAATGGAGTATGTTCCTCCACAGTGGAAGCTGGGAAATCCCTGGATGCCTTACAACAAGGCTTATTAGTCATAAATGTCTCTGATTCTTCTGTTTGATGCTTTAAGTTTATTCCCAAGAGGCTGATTTCAGAGATAAAACTGATAAAAACTCCCTTGAGCAATATTCCCGGAGCTTATCATGTAAAACATGATTTTCATTGCGCAACCTTACAGGAACCTTATAATTATATTCTAGTGATTCCTTTCTTAAAGTGTACAAGTGGGTACATCAAGGAGAATACTGAAGCTTTATTTGTTTTAGTTCAGCAGTAATACGCAGAAATTTATCTTTCATTTCTGGGTAAATTATATTTTTACAAGACAGGCACTTAAAGGGTCAGTTCAACTTTACCAAAACCTGTCTATGCAGGTAAGGGGTGTCTGTAGACAAAAACAAACTGTGCAGATTTGACCAAAGTATAATAATACCCTTGCTAAAGATGTAGGCTATTTACATACCTCCCAGAGAACCCATCATCCCATCCTGTCTTGGTGCTAGGGTGTGCTAAGACACTCCCAGTTGATTTAAATTCTCTCTCCCCTGTCACAGTAGCTCTGAGTTCAGCAATGCTGCAACGGAGAAGATAGAGGACCACATCTGTGGGCAGGCCCGGACTGGGACAAAAATTAGGCCGGGGCATTTTAGAGCAGCCCATGGATAATTTACCAGGAGGCACGGAGATCATGGGGGGGGGGGGGGGGCAGAGAATGTGGGGGGGTGGAGAACACAGGGGAGTGTGGAAAGCACTAAGGGGGTCAGAGAGCACATTGGGGTGAAGAGCATGGGGGGTGGAGAGCACTAGGTGGAGCCAGAGAGCACATGGGGGCTGGAGAGCACAAGCAGGGGCAGAGAACATGGAAGGCGAAGAGCACAGTTGGGGTGGAGAGCACTGAGGGGGCGCAGACCACAGGAGGGCTGGAGAGCACAAGCAGGGGCAGAGAACATGGAAGGCGAACAGCACAAGGGAGGTGAAGCGCACGGGGGGTGGAGAGCATGGGGGGCTTATGAGCACTGGGGAAGCAGAGAGCACAGGGGCGGCCTGAGAGCACAGGGAGGGGCTGGAGAGCACTAGGGGGCCGGAGAGTAAAGGAGAGCTGATGAGCACAGGGGGGCCTGAGAGCACTGGAAGGGGCTGGAGAGCATTAGGGGGCCGGAGAGTACAGGGGTTGATGAGCACAGGGAGGGGCTGGAGTGCACTGGGGGGGCTGGGACTGGGGGGGGGGGGGCTGAGAGCACTGGGGGGGGGGGGGCTGGAGAGCACAGAGGGCTGGGGGGCATGAGAGTACAGGGGTGCTGATGAGCACTGCAGGGCATGAGAGCACTGGGAGGGGTTGGAGAGCATTAGAGGGGCCAGAGAGTACAGGGGTTGATGAGCACAGGGGGCCTGAGAGCACTGGGGGGGGGGGCTGGAGAGCACTGGGGGGGGCAGAGAGTACAGGGGGATTGATGAGCACTGGGGGCAGGAGAGTACAGGGGGGCTTATGAGCACTGGGGGCTGGAGAGCACAGGGGGGGGATGGAGAGAACTGGATGTCTGGCAGGGGGTCTGAGAGTACTGGGGGGGCTGGAGAGTACAATGGGGCTGATGAGCGCTGGGAGGGGCTGGAGAGCTCTGGGGGGACTGGAGTGTACAGGGGCTGGAGATCACTGGGGGGAGTTGGAGATCACTGGGGGGAGTTGGAGATCATTAGGGGGAGTTGGAGATCAGTGGGAGAGCCTGAGAGCAGGGGATGCACCTGAGAGCATGGTGGGAGCCTATGAGCACTAGGAGGCAGTAGAAAGAGGCTGGATAGGAGAAGCAGCTGCACAGAAGAATCCATCTATTTTATTTTTCTCCTACAGCCTCTGAATGCCCACGGAAGGTTGAGAGTGAGAAGCAGGCATTCAGAGGCTGTGGGAGAAAAATAAAGACATTGATTCTTCTACTGTGTCTGCAGTCTACTGTGTCTGCAGTGGCTTCTCCTATCCAGCACATGCATGGAGACACACTCACTTGAACACCGGCGGCCGCCTCTCATGTAGATCCCGTCCCTCTTTACGGTCACAGGTAACGTGACTTATAATCTCTGCCCCAGCCCAAGGCTGAACTGTAATGGCATTATACACTGTAAAATCCAGCAGGTTGTGGAGAAGTTTAAAGCAGGGTTAGGTTATAAAAAAAAATATCCCAAGCTTTGAATATCTCATGGAGCACTGTTCAATCCATCATCTGAAAATGGAAGGATGGCACAGCTGCAAACCTACCAAGCAGACATGACCTTCCACGACCTATAACACTGACAGGCTCGGATAAATGAATGGCGTGAGCATTCGGATCAGAGAAGCAGCCAAGTGGCCCATGGTAACTCCACAGCTTAGTTGGGAGAATCTGTCCACAGGACAACTATTAGTTGTGCACTCCAAACATCTGGCCTTTGTGGCAAGAAGAAAGCCATTGTTGAACGAAAGCCATAAGAAGTCCAATTAACAGTTTGCGAGAAGCCATGTGGGGGACACAGAACATGTGGAAGAAGGTGCTCTGGTCAGATGAGACCAAAATTAGAACTTTTTGGCCTAAATGCAAAACGCTATGTGTGGCGGAAAACGAACACTGCCCGTCACCCTAAACACACCATCCCCACCGTGAAACATGGTGGTGGCAGCATCATGTTGTGGGGATGCTTTTCTTCAGCAGGAGCAGGGAAGTTGGTCAGAGTTAATGGGAAGATGAATAGAGCCAAATACTGGGGAATCTTAGAAGAAAACCTGTTAAGCCCTGTACACACGATCGGTCCATCCGATGAGAACGGTCTGATGGATTTTTCCATCGGTTAACCGATGACGCTGACTGATGGTCAGTCGTGCCTACACACCATCGGTTAAAACGATCGTGTCAGAACGTAGTGACGTAAAACACAACGATGAAAAAAATGAAGTTCAATGCTTCCAAGCATGCGTCGACTTGATTCTGAACATGTGTGGATTTTTAACCGATGGTCGTGCCTACTAACGATCGGTTTTTTTGCTATAGGTTAGGTATCCATAGGTTAAATATAAAACAAGTTGGCTTTATTTAACCTGATGGTTAAATAATCCATGGCGCCCACACACAATCGGTGCTATGAGAACGGTCTGATGGATTTTTCCATCGGTTAATCGATGATGCTGACTGATGGTCAGTCGCGCCTACACACCATTGGTTAAAACGATTGTGTCAGAACGCAGTGACGTAAAACACAACGACGTGCTGAAAAAAATGAAGTTCAATGCTTCCAAGCATGCGTCCACTTGATTCTGAGCATGCATGGATTTTTAACCGATGGTCGTGCCTACAAGCAATCGTTTTTTTGCTATCGGTTAGGTATCCATCGGTTAAATTTAAAACAAGTTGGCTTTTTTTAACCGATGGTTAAATAATCCATGGCGCCCACACACAATCGGTTTGGACCGATGAAAACAGTCCATCAGACCGTTCTCTTCGGTTTAACCGATTGTGTGTACGCGGCCTTAGAGTCTACAAAAGACTTGATACTGGGGCAGTGTTAGAATGGCCCAGTCAAAGTCCAGACCTAAATCCAGTTGAGAATCTGTAGTAAGATTTGAAAATTACTGTTCACAGATGTTCTCCATCCAAGCTGACAGAGCTTGAGCTATTGTGCAAAATGTTACCTTTACTGTTTTATGTCACTTTTTAATTCAATATTATATTTTTTTTGTATACAAAGTTCTTTGTTTAAAAGGGCAATGAACTACACGTGTAAACTGATTGTGCGAATAAGTGAAAAAATAGGTCATATTTGGAGAGAAATATGGCGGCAACCTTGTTTATAACGTTACAGGCTTGGTGGCTTTTATTATTTTTCTGCCTTGCACCACTGACATGGAACAAGCATGTAGCCAGTGATGTCTTAAAATTGTAAACTCCGGTTTTACATACTTGTTCAAGGTGAACCCAACTAGGTAATGAAGTCAGGATCAGGGGGATAACTCTGGAGCTTGCAGCTTTATAACCAAGGTAGTAACAGCATTTCCCACAATATTACAAGCTCCCTTTAATAAGAGGAAAGAAATACAGAGTTCTTACAAAAAACAAAAAAAACACCTGATAGCACCCCAATTATATGTATTTATTTAATGTGATATTTCAGTTATACATTGGAATGTGGTGGCTTCCTGTAAATCATATTTTTTAATTTTAGATAGATAATGGAGACCACCTGGCAATATCTTATACCTCTCAATTTCCTGGGTGTGCACACCTGTTGTGGAGGAGGTCTCCACACTTCTTGTTCAACTCTTCTTTTTATTCACTTTTTGTAATATGGAATACAACAGATGATAATGGGAAGTACAATGGTGGGCAGAAGCACCCAAAACTCCCAGATGGACAGTTGGGAATTATGGCAAGCAAATTTCACTGTTGGATGCAGGACATACAGGAAGCCACCACATTCCATGTATAACTGAAATATCACTTTAAATAAATACATATAATTGGGGTGCTATCAGGTGTTTTTTTTTTTGTTTTTTTTTTTGTAAGAACTCTGTATTTCTTTCCTCTTATTAATGTAGCTTGTAATATTGTGGGAAATGCTGTTACTACAGTACTTCGGTTATAAAGCTGCAAGCTCCAGAGTTATCCCCCTGATCCTGGCTTCATTACCTAGTTGGGTTCACCTTGAACAAGTATGTAGAACAGGAGTTTACAATTTTAAGACATCACTGGCTACATGCTTGTTCCATGTCAGTGGTGCACTAGAGAGGCAAGACAGAAAAATAATAAAAGCCACCAAGCCTGTAACGTTATAAACAAGGCTGCTGCCATATTTCTCTCCAAATATGACCTATTTTTCACTTATTCGCACAATCAGTTTACACGTGTAGTTCATAAACACCTGTGATGTAAAAAAATGTAATCGGCAGATGTCACATCTTGTTGATTATTATGTGCTGATGTTCCATTGATGTCACATCAGTTCAGGTGAAAAAAAGAACGAAGGTCAATCAGAATTCATTTATGTGCCCTTTGAAACAGTGAAGTCTCAGGAATTGATAATTGCTTTGACAACACAGAAAATCACTAGAATGTTTAGCTGATTTTGATTGCACTCCCATTAATAAAACTAATCACCTACGTAAATCTTTCACTGCTTGATGTCACATCATACAACAGTTAGATGGAAATCCAAAAACTGCTGAAGCTGGTAAGCAATAATTAGCTGGGCAAGGTCCATTCTTTGGCAGTTAAGTATCCCAGGACGATTTAAACTGGAAACATAAACTGTTTTACTGTCTCAGAGTACGTCAGCATCCCACAGAGTGTAGTATTTTCTTATAGAAGTCTTCAGTAGATAACTTGATCCATTGACACCCCTTTATCTGTAGCCCTTGTCTAGGTAAGCAGGTTTTCCGGAGCGTTGTCACGCTTGGCTGGGCTTCCTAACTGTATCGCCAGCTCCATAAGGAGAATATTTGCTTGGCAGTAGACATGTGCATTCGTTTTCGTTACAATGCATTTTCGAAAGCGCAAGAAACGAAAACCGAAAGATCCGACATACAAAATACTTTTTTTTTTTTCGTTTTCGTTCAGATCCGACGATTTTCGATGCTTTGTCGAATTTCCGTCTTTCAGTTTCACAAAGTCATCGAAAATCGTCGTTCTGAATACAGTGAATAGGTATATTCACTGTATTCAGAACGACTATTTTCGATGCTTTGTCGAATTTCCGTCGTTTAATTCGACAAAGTCATCGAAAATCATTGTTTTCGGACGAAAACGAAATAAATCAAAACGATTTTCGGGAGTAACTAAATAAATTTATTTTCTGGACGAAAACGAAAAAACGAAACGAAATATTCCAGTCTGCACATGTCTACTTGGCAGGGCATATACAATCATTAAAAACGATATTGCTATTGCACATGTATTATCTATACCAGCCTTTCTCAATATTTCTTCCTACTTTCTTTTTTATTTTACCCCGTGTGTTGTCACGTTTCATCTTTTTTTGTTGGTGCACTTTGTGTACACTTTATGTGTGATTAGTAGGGTGCGGGTCCTCGGGCCAGCCCTGACCGTCTTGGGAGTAGGTGGACATGGCCTTCTGGCTTAGTTCACCTGCTCTCATGGGGTCTCCCTTCGGGGGAGCCCCACCGAGGAGGGTTCTGTTTCGGCAGACCCTCCAAGGATGCAGCTTTGGCTCCAAGGACCACAGATTACCTCAGTCCCTGCCAGGAGCCTAATGCCCCGGGGGAGGCCATTTGACGTTTGCACCCTTTACAGTTTTTTGTGTCACTCTATGTGTGTGCACATTTTTCCTGCATCGGGTGGAGTTTTTGGGTTGTGTTTTGCACGCCACAGGCTTTTCAATAGAAGCCTTTCTCAATATTTTTGCTGATGTGCAACCCTTGAAATTATTTTCTAGACATGTGCAATTAGTTTTGTTTCAAATTCGTTTGACAAATTTCAACAAATTCTTTCATTCAGAAATGTCCGAAATAACGAAAACCTGAATATTGGAATATATCACTAAATAAAATGGTTAGCTTACAGTCCTGTTTACACCTTGCTTTTGCTTGGTGCTTCAATGAGCCTTTGGTGGGGCTTCAATGAGTCCTTTGGTGGGGCTTCAATGAGTCCTTTGGTGGGGCTTCAATGAGTCCTTTGGTGGGGCTTCAATGAGGCTTTGGTGGGGCTTCAATGAGGCTTTGGTGGGGCTTCAATGAGGCTTTGGTGGGGCTTCAATGAGCCTTTGGTGGGGCTTCAATGAGCCTTTAGTGGGGCTTCGATGAGGCTTTGGTGAGGCTTTGTGGGGCTTTGATAAAGCTTCGGTGGGGTTTCAGTGGAGCTTCAAGCAAACTTTGGCATAGACTTCTATGGAGGCTTAGAAGACGATTTGAGGCACAACTAAAGCGACATTGGGGTATACTTTTTGAAGCAAAGGCAAAGCAAAGCAAAAGCAGGGTGTAAACAGGACTGTAAGCTAACCATTTTATTTAATGACATGAGCTTTGACTAGCCTTCAGAAAGCTTTAACAAAGCATGTCTGAAGCCTTGCTTTGAAGCAAGTGTAAACTAGTCATTAATATGTGTTGAAGCTGAAACAAGTGTAAATTAGCCCTTATGCCGCGTACAGACGGTCGTTTTTTGTGATTAAATAAAACGACGTTTTAAAAAACGTCATTTAAAATGATCGTGTGTGGGCTTTACGTCGTTTTTTGTCTTCTGAAAAACGACCAAAAAAAAATTCCAACCTGCTTGAATTTTTTGTGTCGTTTTTCAAAACGTCGTTTTTTGTTTCACAAAAAGTCACCGTGTGTAGCAAAAACGTTGTTTAAAACAACGTTTTTCAACCCGCGCATGCCCAGAAGCTAGTTATGAAGCGAACTTCAATGGAAAAGAGTGGTGAACGTAGCCTCGCTTTTTGTGAAAAAAACGATGGTGTGTATGCAACATCGTCTTTGAAAGTGACGTTTCAAAAACGTCGTTTTTTAATTCACAGAAAATGTAGTTTTTTACTTCACAGAAAACGTTGTTTTTTTTCATCACAAAAAACGACCGTGTGTACGCGGCATAACCTGCTTCAATTTTTTATGTCGTTTTTTAAAATGTCTTTTTTGTGTCATAAAAAATTATCTTCGTGTGGGCTAAAACAACGTTTTTAAACCCGCGCAGTTAAGTTATGACGCGAGCTTGAATGGAACAGAGTGCCGTCAGACGTGTTGTACGTAACCGCGCTTTGCAAGAGCATTTTTAGAAAACGATGGTGTGTAGGCAATGTCGTTTTTTAAAATGAAGTTTGAAAAACGTAGTTTTTTTTCATGAGAAAAAACGACATTTTTTAACAAGACAAAAAACGACCGTGTGTACGTGGCATTAGAGACAAATGCTTTAACACTGACAGTTATGCGTACAAGGGTCAGCTTTTATTCATTTATGTTAAACCTTTATCCCAAAAGGATAAAAAACTATAGTAGCTTGAGTTTTAATTTGTTAGTCAAGTCCATCTAAATCTGCTAGTGCATATAACACCACTCTCATTGCTGCTGTCCAAAGGTTTCTTTGTTGCTTCTTCAGTGGGATGGAGATACCCTAGGACTGCTGGCTGGATTACCAGGTTAAAGTAAAGGAAATAAATGGCTAAAAAAATAAAATGAATGAATGCTGCTCCCCTACAGCCCCCCTAATATATTCTTGAGCCCCTCTTTATCCAGCAATGAATGTCCAAGAGAGCCTTGTTTGTCCTGGAGCCATTAGCTCCCACTGCTGTCAATCACAGCCAGTGAGCCAATGAGGAGAGAGAGGGGGCGGGCATAAACCATGTCTCGATGTATCTTATGGATGCATAGAATGGGGCCCGGGAGCGAACACACACCAGTGCCCCAATGGCAAGCAGCTTGCTATTAAGGGCATTGGTCAATGGGGAGGAGCCAGGAGTGTCAATAGAGAAGAAGAGAATCAGGGCTGCACTGTGCAAACCCACTGCACAGAGCAGGTAAGTATAACATGTTTGTTAAAAAAATAAATAAAAATGTAAAAGCCTAACCTTTATCATGACTTGAAGGTTTGGAAATATTACATTTTTATTTTTGGGTTTAATACTGCTTAATAGATCAGGTTTGACTCTTTCTTGTCAATGACTAGAAAGGGTCCATACTCTACTACATCTGTGAGTGCTTCTTGGACTTTCCAACATCAGGCTACCGTTTTCTCTACGTTCTACCAGGTGAATATTCAAGCCTTATCTGATGCCAGCTTTGGACATAAGGGCCCAGATTCACAGAGCAATTACGCTTGTCTAACTGGTGTTAGACAGGAGTAATTTCAAATTTCGCGCGCCGCATCACTAGTTTGAATCCTTAAAACCATGATACGGCGGCTTCGGGCTTCGATCCGAGAGGCTTACGTCCTCGTAAGCCTTCGGATCTACACTGCGATATTTTTGCGGCCGCTGGGAGGAGTTTGCGTCGTTTTCATGCGTCGGGATATGCAAATGACTTTTTACGGCGATCCACGAAGGTACGAGTGTCTTTTGCAATCGCCTACGTCATTTTTTGACTACGTAATGTTAGAGGAGCTTTTTGCTGGTCTAACAGTGCGTAACCCATGTAAAGTATGGCCGTCGTTCCCGCGTCGATTTGAAAATATATATATTTTTTTAACGTAACTCGTTCGGGAATAGGAATGTACGTAAACGACGCTACTACGACGTGACGACGTGTTTTCGCGCAATGCACGGCGGGAAATTTGCGAACGGAGCATGCGCAGTTCGATCGCCGCGGGAACGCGCCTATTTTAAATGCTTCACGTCCCCTACTCACGCAGATGGATTGCGACGGGAGAAATACACTACGCCGCCGTCGTTTACTGGACAAAATCTACCTGGATTCCACGTAGAGCCAGGTAAAAAACGGCGGCGTAGTGTATTTCTGATACTCTACGAGAATCTAATTCTCTGTGAATCTGGCCCAAGGTCCTTTAAATGATTATTTAAGCCACAAACACAAGTGTTTTTTGTGTTGCCCACCCTTAGGCTCCTTTCACATTGGGGCTGGAGCCACGCTGGCTGTATAGCGCTGCTAAAAATAGCGCGCTATACCGCCGGAATTGCCGCGAGTTGTGGCCGCTACCGGTGCGGTATTAACCCCCGCTAGCGGTCGTGAAATAGAGGCGCATTGCGGGCGGTATTGCCGAGGTTTCCCATTCTTTTCAATGGGAAGGAGCTGTGAAGGAGCGGTATACACGCCGCTCTTCTCACCGCTCCAAAGATGCTGCTGACAGGAGATTTTTTGATCTCCCGCCAGCGTTTCGCCTCAGTGTGAAAGCCCTCTGGCTTTCACATTGAGGTTGCTTGGCAGGAGTTTTTCAGGCGGTATAGCAGCGCTATTTTTAGCGTTGTACCGCCTGAAAAACTCCTCAATGTGAAAGGGGCCTTACTTGGACTGATTTTGAACATTCTGAAGGTGAATGATTTCCTGGGTCCCCCAATGCATAAAAACAAAACAAAAAAAAAACAGGATTTTTGGACTCACCGTACTCACCGTACTCGCTGTAAAATCCTTTTCTTGGGATCCATTGAGTGGCACAGGTCCTACCCCTTTTTAGTTAGGAAAGCAACATAGAAAATCCAAGCTCAAACTTACTGACCAATCAGCAACCAACCAAATTCACCTGTCTAACAATATGCGTTAAAAACAGAGGTTTAGTTGCACACATTTGCAAATGCCCGTCAAGGCTCTCTGTGTACTGCAGTCCTAACTATCAGTGGAAGCACATGCATGCTGATGGATATATAAGTTTGGATATTCTGGGTTATGTTTGTATGTATATGCACCCTTTCCAGTGCTTTTTACTGTATAGACCAGTCATAGGTAGGGGCAGTGACATTTGTTTTTTCCTTTTTAGTTAGGAATCATGCTCTCAGTACTGTTGTTGCAAAACTAAGGCATGTTGGTAGAAGAAGAGGATTTCCCTGGGCTGGCCTACAGTTTTTTGTTTAGAGTAGTGGTCTTCAAACTGCGGCCCGGGGCCCCAGGTGTGGCCCTTTGCTTGCTTTTATCTGGCCCTTGGGGGATTATTCCCCACACTGTTGGTGACATAGTTCCTGCTACTGACACCAAAAATGGGGCATTATTCCTCCCACAAACACCAATGATAGGGCACTAATCTGTCATTGACGCCAATTATAGGGCACTATTCCCCCCATTGATACTAACAATGGGACTCTATTCCCCCATAACACCAATGATGGGGCACTATTTCTCCTACGGACACCAATGATGGGGCACTAATATGCCATTGACACCAATGATGGGGCACTCCTCCTTTTGATACTAACAATGGGGCACTATTCCACCCCTAATACCAATCATGAAGCATTGTTTAACCCCACTGATGCCAGCAAATTTTCTTATCCCACTTGCCATAGTGCACCCCCGCTAAAGTTTGATGACAGTAAACTTGCCCTTTGTTTAGAAAGTTTGGGGATCCCTGGTTTAGAGCATAGGTTTACAGCAGGGTTTCTCAACCAGGGTTCTATGGAAGCCTAGAGTTTCTCCAGAGGTTTGTAGGGGTTCATTGAACAATGAGCAAATTCTGTCCCCCATACAAGTTCCCACGGACAGCATTGATCTTTTAGCTGTCTGTCAGGGATATTTCTTTCCAGTGACCCAGTGGCGTATCTAGGGTATGGCAGCCATGGCAAGTGCCATGGGCGCCATATGAAGGGGGCGCTGTTGAGTGGCTGGGCAGCAAGGCACTTACCAGGGTCTGAGGATGTCTTCTTCCCTCCTCCTGAGCATAGGCAGGATCTCCTTTTCAGCACCTTTGCTAATGGACAATGGCAGCGCTATCCCTGCTGCGTTCAGCCATAGCCCCCCGTTTTCCCATTCCATCTGGTCAGATTGGCAGCGCACAAAGAAGAAGGAAAAACATCAATTTCTCCCTCTTCTCTGTGAAAACTGAGGCCTTAAGTGATAAAGATTTCATCACTTCCAGTATTGGTTCTGCATTTACCTGGCCTTGGAGGGCAGAGGTGGGATCAGGGGTCTAATAAACCCCAGATTTCTCCATAAAGAGGATATGTTACTAATTAAGGTATCACAAGGGATGATAAATATCACTAGTTTTGTTAGCTGTTTTTTTTGTTATGGTTATCCGAAAGATGGGTTTCAAATGTTTCGACAGGGGCGCAGTTTCAGTGCTTGCCATAGGCGCCATTTTCACTAGATACGCCTCTACAGTGACCAGAGGTATAAGGGGCGTTCTTCCTACTGACCATCACAGCTATGTATCATGAGTTGTAGATATGGTCATTTTTAGAAAGGGTTCCCTGAGACCACAACGTTATTTCGATGGTTCCTCTGTATTGAAAAGGCTGAGAAAGGCTGGTTTACAGCATAAAAAAAATTAGAAACTGAAGAGATCATCAAAGTCATAATTATTATGACTTGTAAAACTTTAATTTCTCATTTATTTATTTATACTTATGCTGCGTACAGATGATCGGACATTCCGACAACAAAACCGTGGATTTTTTCTCCGACGGATGTTGGCTCAAACTTGTCTTGCATACACATGGTCACACAAATGTTGTCTGAAATTCCGAACGTCAAGAACGCGGTGACGTACGACGAGCTGAGAAAAATAAAGTTCAATTAGCCAGTGAGGCTCTTTTGCTTGATTCCGAGAATGCGTTCAATTTTGTGCGTTGTACTTGTGTACACATGATTGGAATTTCCGACAACAAAACTTTGTCGGAGAAGTTTGTCAAATTTTGGTTGTTGGAAATTCCGACAGCAAATGTCCGATGGAGCCTACACACGGTTGGAATTTCCGATAACAAGCTGACATCGAACATTTGTTATCGGAAATTCCGATCTTGTGTACGCGGCATTAGTATTTACAGATCAGCCAAGCGTTTCATCAACAATAGTAAAATACACCCAGTGTATTCCATTTTTATTACATTTGGCTGATGGCCGATTGTATATTTATTGAAATGGTAACATAAAATGTGTCATATGCATGTATATTGCATATTCTGGGTTACTGCGCACTAAGTGAAATGTCACTGAGCTTGGGAGATGATTCCCTGGTTAGCTGTTGTGCTAAAAAAGACCTTTCCTTTCTCTGTTGACTGCTAAATAAAGTATTAACTTTTGGATTCCCAATTAACTTGAAGCATTCTCTGCTGAGATGAACTCTTCTCTCGGCCTTTGGAATTATTTGCACTGCTATGGTGTTAGATTCATTTAATAGATTGACCTATAGGTGACAAACCACGATAAATTATAAATATAAGCAGTATTTTTAAAAAGCTGATGTGTTAAAGAGGACAAACACAAGGGGCCAGATTCTTAAAAGAGATACGCCGGCGTTTCGTAGGAAACACCGTCGTAGCTCTCTTTTTTTTACTGGGTATCTATGCGTGTGATTCCTAGAATCACTTACGCATAGATACAGTGAAGAACCGACAGGTGTAAAAACAATTACACCGTCGGATCGGAGATGTAATGACATCGCCGGCCGCTAGGTGGCCTGTACGTTGATTTCTCCTTTGCCTATGCAAATGAGCCTAATCCGACGATTCCCGAATGTTTTTACGCCGCCCCATCGTAGTTTACGTTGTTTCCGTACGCGTAAGGCTACCCCTGCTATATGAGGGGTAACCTTACGAAGTTCCGTCGTATGCCATGTTAAGTATGGCGTCGGGTCAGCGTCGTCTTTTTCTGTCGGTTACGTTGTTTTACGAAGTCGTTCGCGAATAGAGATTTACGTAAACGACGCTCACGTCGGTTTCATTCACTTTTTCCGACGTGAGCTGGAGCATGCGCACTGGGCTATTTTTGAGGCCGGCGAATGCGCAGTTCGATCGACGCGGAGGCGCGCTTAATTTAAATACAAGCCGCCCCCTTTGAATTACGCGGGGATACGTAGAGCCATTTAGACTACGCCGCCGCAATTTATGGAGCAAGTGCTTTGGGAATACGGCACTTGCTCTGTTAAATTGCGGTGGCGTAGTGTAAATGGCTCACGCTACGCCAGCGGCAATTCTACGGGAATCTGGCCCAAGATGTTACTGGACCTGAGAGTCATGACTGGATATGGGTGTACTTTGTGCATTTTAAATCTATATAGATTTACCTAGTTTTTGTCAGCGACTGGAGGTGATAAACAACATAGAGGTACATAAAAGAATAAAAAAAACATGAAGAAAACATGCCAGTTGTATAAGATACAGAGTGCTTTAGTAAATTAAATGACCTAGCGTAAAGGCTAAAGCCAGCCAAAGATGATTCGAATCTCGGTCGGTTCAGCCATCGATAAACTTGGGTACAACCAGCCTGTCGGATTTTGCATGCAATTATTGGCAGCAGCTATAGCTGATAACAATAATCACTGTGTGTTCTCCTGACAGGGATGGCTCCCCCCACTCCCCACTGGGAGAACACAATAGCTCTGCAGGAAGGCTTTCCCTATCACGCACCCATAATGGAAGCAGTGTGGCTGCTTTTTTGGGGGGCACTAGACTAATTTGCTTCTCAGTCCTGTCCACCACATAAGACTGGCAAGCCGTAGGGGTCTCTTTCTGTGCTGCTCCCTGCAAAGTGCTGCCCTAGGCCTGGGCCTTGTTGGCCTAGGCGTTGATGTAACCATGTTACATGGGCTATGGTAGCACAGTAATTACTGGGCATGACACAATGTGGGTGTTCATTGTGACATACTTTTACACATAATATGTAAGTGATGAAGTACCATATGTCCTTTACAAGATGGGGTAGATGAACCCTTTAGGTTTTCTCCATGTGATGTGGCAGGACCCCTAACGCTGATGTAATCCAGTTATTTTTACTCAGTTATGTCTCCCTTTTCTTTATCTTCGGCGGTGGCTCGCTGGCTGTGTTTCAGGTATGCGTAGATGTAAATGTGTGGTCTGTACAGGGTGCAATGCAGTCTTTTCAGCTTGGGTTGGAACAGGTAACAGGCCATAATGACTTTGCTTCTGTGAAGGTCAATGCTTTGTTCTGCGCTGAGAAAAGGAAGATGCTGACACTGAACTATATGAGACAGGCAGAACTATTGTACAATCCGATCTTCTGATAACTGACGTAAAGCATGTGCATTTATTCAGAGAGCAGGTGGATGAGAAATACAACCAGCAATAGGATGGAGGAGGGGAAGAATGCACTGGGGAAAACTGACAAGAGGAATAGAAAAACTGTGGCTGTTCAGTTCCATGACTAGTGTAGATTAGATAGTCCAACCTTTTACTCCCCACCTTTAGAACCCCCCAAATTCTTTAAACATTTTTCCATTTACCCATTAACGAGATAGACACAGGAGTTGGAGTAAACTCGGCCACGACAGCCTATTTATTTTTTCAAACCAAATTAAATATTTAAATCCAATTAACTAATTCCAAGTAAACAAAACTTTATTCATTAACATTTAACCCAAATAACTTTATTAACACCCGTCCAATTTGGTCTTTGACAGCAACCCCACTTAAACCTTTTTATTTTCCATTACACTGCGTTACCATTACCATATCCGGCCCCCAGCCGACTCCAGCTCGGAGACACCCCCTTTTTACACCGCAGTGTACCATAACCGTATTCCAGCGGACACCGTTCCACTGGAATAACACCATACGGGGGCCATCCCACCGATGAGCCCCCCCACCATTTCCATTCCATCTGTTAACTGCCACCATCAAAGACCAAAGGACACCGCCAACACTGTCATGACAACCTTTCTTCAGAACCTGAAAGAAAAGAAAACAGACGCACAACACCAAAATACCACAAAACGGGAGGTTGGGTAGCACCCCCACGTAAACCTTTTTTATTTTCCGTTACACCACGTTATCATTACCATCTCCGGCCCCCAGCCGACTCCAGCTCGGAGACACCCCCTTTTTACCAGTGTACCATAACCATATTCCAGCGGACACCGTTCCACTGGAATAACACCATAAAGAGGGCCATCCCACCGATGAGCCCCCCCCCCCACCATTTCCATTCCATCTGTTAACCGCCACCATCCAAGACCGAAGGACACCGCCAACACTGTCGTGATGACCCCTCTTCCGAATCTGAAAGAAAAGAAAACAGACGCACAACACCAAACATACCACAAAAACAGGGAGGGTGGGTGGGAAAACCTGCCTCCCAGCGTGCTACACTTCCTTGAATGTCCCACGTGTGCCCCCACCCCCTTTATAAAGGGGGTTCCTCCTACCCAGTCACCAGAGCTCCTACAGCCACTCCTTCCTTCCTTAACCCTTTGTTGCACTACTCCTCACACAGTCATGCCCAGCCCTCCGTTATTTGTCTTTTTTGTCATGTCACTCCGGGCTTTCCTTGACTAGTGTAGATTAGATAGTCCAACCTTTTACTCCCCACCTTTAGAACCCCCCAAATTCTTTAAACATTTTTCCATTTACCCATTAACGAGATAGACACAGGAGTTGGAGTAAACTCGGCCACGACAGCCTATTTATTTTTTCAAACCCAATTAAATATTTAAATCCAATTAACTAATTCCAAGTAAACAAAACTTTATTCATTAACATTTAACCCAAATAACTTTATTAACACCCGTCCAATTTGGTCTTTTGACAGCAACCCCACTTAAACCTTTTTATTTTCCATTACACTGCGTTACCATTACCATATCCGGCCCCCAGCCGACTCCAGCTCGGAGACACCCCCTTTTTACACCGCAGTGTACCATAACCGTATTCCAGCGGACACCGTTCCACTGGAATAACACCATACGGGGGCCATCCCACCGATGAGCCCCCCCACCATTTCCATTCCATCTGTTAACTGTCACCATCAAAGACCAAAGGACACCGCCACAGGCCGGAAGGGGAACCCCCTTTCCCTTACGGACCCCTCCACACCCGCAGGGCCCTCTAGATCCCCTCCTGTAACCTAGTACCCACAAACCCATACCCACAACGGTTAGGTGAACACCATCTACAAGCAGGTACAGACCCACATTAACCTCCAACTCCGTGTAACAAACAACCAACCCCCCGTGCTTAGCCACAAACCTCCCCACCACCTTATTCCTCTTGCTAGCCACTGACCTTGCCATGCACCATGTGGTCCGAGCTACTATGTCAGGCCACACCCGCAACATCCCTGGAAAAGCTGCCCTGAACATGAGTATGTCCGCCTTAACAGCGGAGATAAAATCCCCCATCGACCGAACCCCCAAGGTCATTGCCCCACATGTGTAAAACTGACACGTCGGGCAGCCGGTCGAGCCAGGCATAGCGCTGCACCTCCGGCAGCACCCTGCCCTACCTCATCCCAGGAAACCGCCAGCCAACGAATTCTCACCTCCCGCCTGGAAATCCTCAACTGTCTACATCCGGGCCTAGCATCCACTCTCCATGCCCCCCCTTGCAAACAGAATAATGCCCCATGATCCACACGCGGTGAGAGTGACCTCCCTCTGAAAACAAATAACAACAGTGATAATCATGCCACGACCCTCCGGAATATCATGAACCCACCTCCTCCAGTCCATACCTCACCACCACACCTCAATCCAGCGCCATGTGTTGGCGCACACAAGAACGAAATCTTCTAGATTCCCCACCACCCGATCCTTTTTGACCGCCACCTTATCCAACCCGCACCTGGCCGCCCCGATGCGGAAGGCGTGTGAGGTAAATTGTAACTCAGCAAACCCAGCCATTGTCAGACATTTCTTACACACCTGTCCCAACTGAAACCGTGACACAAACGAACCATCCCCATGCATAAAGAAGGGCCCCTCCAACCCAGGGCGTATCGTTAAAAAACTCCTGCACCGTCCGCAGAGGGCAGACCCCCCGAACCCAGCAAAGGATACAAACGCATCCACCCCCTTTTTCCCTCTGATCCGTTTTGGACCCACAAAAACGAAAACCACGCTGTCCTCCACCAACTCCACATCCTCTACCATTAGACCTCCCGCCACCTATCTGGAAGGGCTAACCAACTCACCCACCCTAAAAATTTGAAAAAACGCCACCACAAAACCGTATGGAGTAAAAATAACTGGATGTCCCCCAAAACGCCACAAATCTTACGCAAAATCGAAAATTCACCGGTCCCCGCCGTTCCCTAAGAACGTGACTTTTCTGTAATCCTTACCCGCCTGTTTTACCCCCCCTTTTTTCCATCTGTCCAGCCGCAAAATACACCACCAACCAACCCAGCTCCACCTCCCCCAGCTCGGCATCCATCCGCCGTTTTAACACAGACCATTCGTCCCTTACCTTCGCGTACGCCGCCCATATCGGCCCACTCACCGACCTCCTAAGCCAGCTTGTGGCGATCCCAACGCAATGCCCCACATCCCCCCCGGGCCTGGGGCCCCTCCTCTGTCTTCCTGCATAGCCAGCTCTCTGACTTGTCCCACTGAAAAACCGAGCTTTAGCGAGTCTGTTGTCTACACCCCGGAATGTGCCCAGCCTACAGAAAGATGTTCCAGTGTAAACAGCGCAACACGAGGTGGCGCAGCAACCGAACCACCGGCAACGAGGATCCGGAAACTCGGTTGATAACTTCCACCAACCCCATATTGTCACAGCTCGATCACTACCACCACATGACAGAGCTCCAGCAGCACCAGGTTCCTTTTAAAAACCCGCCGCCACCCAGGACTCCGGTCACGCCTCCCCGCTCCATTGTCCCCTGAAGAAAGCCCCCGTAACCCATGGAGCCCGCCACGTCCCTGACGATCTACCAATCAAAGTTCCTCACCGGCCCCGACATACAAAACGCCCGCCCATTGTACTCTTCCCAGAAGAGCCACACCTGCAGATCCACCTTACATTCCCCTGACCAGCGAATGGAAGGCGTCGGGGGCCCTGTTCCCACTGTAGCTGCCGACAGCCGTCCGCAGAACACCCTGCCCATGGGAATGATACGGCAGGCGAAGGTCAACTTACCTAGCAGTGACTGCAACTCCCTTAGCTGAACCTCATTCCACCCCAACATCCCCCCGGAACACCATCCGGAGGTCCTCCACCTTGTCCCCCAGCAGCATACCCTCCATTGCCCCCGAGTGAATCACGATCCCCCTGCACCTTCGACAAAGAACAGGGAATGACAAATCCCTCGGATAAACTCCTCCACGAGCAGCGGCGCCGCCGCCCTGTCTGGGTATCTACGCGAAAAAGGTCCCCTCCTTTCCCCCCTCACTGGCGTTGTTCCCCCAACACACCCCCCCCATTTTTTTTTTTTTTTCCGGCCGGCGATCCAGAAGTGGGCGTACCCTTGGCCCCGCCCTGAAAAACTGAGGATTAGACTGGGGCGCGGAAATCATCCGTATCCACAAATTGATATCTTTGTGGTCCCATCGCAGCGTAGGGCGCCCAGCCCGCCGCTGATGAAACTGCTCGTCATACTTTAACCCCCCATATACCCGATAAGCTTCCCACATAGCGTCCATATAGCAGAAAAACGCAGAACAGTGCTCCGGGCTCTTCTCCCCAAGGCGCTGCAACCAATCGCCGAACGTACTAGGAATCACCCCTACCTTCTCTTCACTTCGTCATCCTTTTCCAAAAACTGTCTGGCTTCACCCTATCCAAATTAAACTTCTCCAAAAGCAACAGGGAAAGAATCTCCGCATACTCACCTTTTTCAATTTTTTTCCCTGACCTCCTGCTTCAGATGAGCCCCCCAGCGGCCCCCCCAAGCATACATATATAAAACTCACCTTCGGCCGCATCAGCCATCCGTACCACGTCCGTCCTGACCCCCCCCGTCTTCTCACGCCCCGTGTCACGTCAGGAACTACTGTCCTGCACCACCCACGTACCTCCCCCCCACCGGGGGAGGTACCCCAACAGCCACAGGAACCCCCCCAAGCCGATCCCCTAACCCAGGGTGCCGCCTGAGATGGTGTCCCCCCCCCCCTGGCAACGCTGTACCAGGTCCCAAAAATTAACACACAACAAATCCTGTAAGCCCCCCCCAGGGGAACCCTGGGCAGCAGGCAACACTCCCACCCCCCCCGGGGCCCCTGGTTGTCGGCAAACATTACCCCCCCCCACATTACCCCAATTACAGAGGGACCCCCACCCCCCACCAGCGAACACCCTGCAGTAACAAAAATTCCCCAAAAGTATTGTTAGTGGACTCACCAGGCTGGCCGGGAACGTCCCCCACAGCCGTCACCGGCAACTCCACCGCAGGCGATTCATCCATGCGACCCTCTTCCTACGATCCTGATGCCTCCCCCTCCAAACGATCTTCCGAGGCCGGCGTCCTCGCTGACATCTGCCTCCCAGGCACGGAAGGCCTGGAGGCCGAAGATCCCAGCCTCCCGGCGGATCGTCCTCTACCACTCGACCCGGCCGTGGACGTCTCCGTTCCGCTGCTCCCACCGACGGACCTCCGCTCGACCTCCCTTCTCCGATCCGGGGACTCCGGCCTCCCCACTGCCCTGGAACCGGTGGTCGCGATCCTGAACGACCCCCCGGCTGTTCCTCCGCGTGGCGAGGATCGGGCGCCATTCCGGCCCGAAGCCCCGCCTACCGGGCTCAGACTAAGCGGCGGATTGCGTCCGCCATACTCCCCGGCCGAAAAATGCGTTCCTCTGCCCGTGGGGGGGGGGGGGGGTGGGTTTGCAACAGGCTGTAACCATGTGGACGAGGATCGGGCGCCATTACTGCCCAACACTCCACCCACTGCACCCAGACGCTAGGCCGGCGGGGGCAGAGGATCCACCTGGGGGCTCCTGTAGATCCGCCGTGTTTGAGGCCTGGGCCTTGGGAAGCAACAATAAAAACCCGCGGCCGCCGAGCGCGTGGGGACCCCAACGTGGTTGTACCCGACCCCCCCCCCCCCCGCCTCGTCCCATACAGCCACCCACCTGTGAATCAAGCCCTCCGGGGGTGTTTGTGAAGCAGACGCCGCCTAAGGCCGGGCTCAAACCTATGCGAATTGGTTGCGGCTTAAACCGCATCTAATACGCAGAACATTTTGTTCTGCGTTGTGGAGGCCTTGCGGTGCGGCTCAGGTGCGAATTCAGTCCCATTATCTTCTATGGGTACACAGCTGATTCTCAGATGTGTTCAGTTCTCTACAGGAATTTCTCTCATTCAGCTCAATACACTTCTCCCCCACTCTCCTCTCACTCAGAACTTCCCCCAGGTCTCCAAATTCTCAGCAAACGGAGCTAATCTGCTGAACACTTCTCTTATCTATCTGCAGAGATAAAAAGCTGAAATACACACTGCACAAGTGTGAACCCAGGCTTAGAGTCCCCAATCTGTCTTCTCAATGAAAAGCTGGGAGCAGGGAAAAACCTGCCTCCCAGCGTGCTACACTTCCTTGAATGTCCCACGTGTGCCCCCACCCCCTTTATAAAGGGGGTTCCTCCTACCCAGTCACCAGAGCTCCTACAGCCACTCCTTCCTTCCTTAACCCTTTGTTGCACTACTCCTCACACAGTCATGCCCAGCCCTCCGTTATTTGTCTTTTTTGTCATGTCACTCCGGGCTTTCCTACAGTTATGTTTTTCTGCTGTCTGGCCGACTACAATATATGCTTTTTCTGTTTGATTTACTTTTTGTGCTCTTGATTATAGAATTTGTGTTTGAATATGTGATCAGCAGACATAACCAATGTTATGTTTCCGATCAGATACATGACAAGCAGGGCCGGTGCAAGGATCTTTGACACCCTAGGCGAATCCTAATTTTGCCGCCCCCGCCCCCCCGCTGCACCCCTGACTTTACTTTACTCTGCCCTTGCAACACATGTGACCTATCTGACCCCTACACTGACCCACCTGACCCCTACACTGACCCCCCTTACCTGACACACACATACACTGACCCCCCTTACCTGACACATACACTGACCCCCCTTACCTGACACATACACTGACCCCCCCTTACCTGACACATACACTGACCCCCCCCTTACCTGACATACACTGACCCCCCCTTACCTGACATACACTGACCCCCCCTTACCTGACACACTGACCCACCTTACCTGACACACTGACCCCCCTTACCTGACACATACACTGACCCCCCTTACCTGACACACTGACCCCCTTACCTGACACACACACTGACCCCCTTACCCGACACACACACTGACCCCCCCTTACCTGACACACTGACCCCCCCTTACCTGACACACTGACCCCCCCTTACCTATCAAAACCCTGACCCCCCCTTACCTGACACACACACTGACCCCCTTACCTGACACACACACTGACCCCCCCTTACCTGACACACTGACCCCCCCTTACCTGACACACTGACCCCCCTTACCTGACACATACACTGCCCCCCATCTGACACATACACTGACCCCCCCCACCTGACACATACACATCCCCCCCCCATCTGACCCCCCCCACCTGACACATACACTGACCCCCCCTGACACATACACTGACCCCCCCCCCATCTGACCCCCCCCCCCACCTGACACATACACCACTCCCACTTCACATACAGCTTAATCTAGTCCGTCCTCCTTTACCTCCGGGAGGATCCGTCCTCCACCAAGACCAAGCCAGCGCCATCTACCCGCTCCACGGTGTCCCCGCCGGGGCCAGGCCAGCGCCATCCATCCACCCGCGGCTCCACGTGTCCCTGTCGGGGCCAGGCCAGTGCCATCCATCCACCCGCGGCTTCACAGAGTCCTTGCTGGGCGGGAGGTCAGCTGTGCCTCTCAATGTTACCATCTCCGTTGATCCCCGCCCCTCCGCTGCACACACAGACACACAGCGCTGCACCAGAGGGCCAGACTGGAGCAAAGGCGTCCCGGAGCAGCGCTGTGAACACCTAAAAAGATGTAACAGTGCAGCGGGGCGCTCAGCGGGACACATTGGGGATTGGTGGCGGCCACGGCACACAAAAACGATCAGGAGAGCCGAGCTCACACATGACAGGGGCTGTGGTTGCGCTCTAGGTGGTAGTGCGCTCTAGGCCGCTGCTTACTTCGCCTAGTGGTAGCGCCGGCCCTGATGACAAGTTCTTGCTCCGAGGATGGCATCCCACCATCTTCTCCATTACAGTATGCTGTCTTTCAGTTTAGAAATGTTGTAAAGCTGTGAGTTATATCCACAATATATATTCTGTAGCTATATGCATGGACATCTAGGGGCAGTAAGTGCCGGTTCACACAGGGGCAACACGACTTCCAGCGCGACTTTGCGAGACAACTTCAGCGCGACTTGGAGCGACTTACAACGCGACTTCAAGTCGCCTCCAGGACAGGCGACTTTGCCAGTGGCCAATCAAACAATAAACAGCTCTGTGGGAGGGAGGGGTTTACCTGAGAAAAATATTTTCTCTTCCTGTAACGTTGCTTCAGTTTAGATAGTGATCCGACTTTGGAGTCGACTTCCATTGAAATCAATGTGTACAAGTCGCCTAGAAGTCGCCTTGAAGTAGTACAGGAACCTTTTCTGAAGTCGGAGCGACTTCAGTAGTGTGTATTAAGACGGTTCTCATTCACTTACATGTAATTTCTCATGTCGCGTGACAGAAGTCGGATCCCAAGGCGCATAAGTGTGAACTGAGTCTAAAAAAGTACTGTGGGGAAGTATTCTTACAACGAGGTGTAGGGAACTTATCTGGTGCACGCCGAGCGAGATCTCAACTTGACTCAGCGTGTCTTCCGGGTATCGCCGCTCCAGCGCAGTGATTGGCTGGAGCGGCGATGACGTCACTCCCGCGCGTGCGCGCGGGAGATTTAAATCCGGCCAGGGTCCGGCGGATGCCGGTCCTTTCGCCGTGGATTCCCCCTGCGCATGCGCCGCTGCAATCAGCGGCGCATTGCGGGGGTAATATCTCCTAAACCGTACAGGAGATATTCTTTATAACTACAGGTAAGCCGCCGTACACACGGCCGAGGTTCTCGCTGAAAACCAGCGAGAACCTCGCTGGAATGCACATTCCAGCGAGGACCTCGGCCGTGTATGCGGTCTTGGCAAGCTTCCCGTCGGGAAGCCCGTCGAGCCGAAATAGAGTGCACGCTCTCTATTTCCTCGACGGCCCGCCCGGAAGAATGGCTGGTTGTCATTCCCGACGGGCGGGTCGCCGATTTCGACGGCCGGCAGGGAACCTCGACGGGCGGAACGATGTGTTCTGCCCGTCGAGATTCCCTGCCGTGTGTACGCGGCTTGAGCCTTATTATAGGCTTACCTGTAGGTAAAAGTCAAAAAAGTGGGTTTACAACCACTTTAAGCCCCAGACCATTTTGCTGGCCAAAGACCAGAGCATTTTTTGCGATTCTGTCGATTTAACTGACAATTGCGTGGTTGTGCAACGTGGCTCCCAAACAAAATTGATGTCCTTTTTTTCCCATAAGTAGAGCTTTCTTTTGGTGGTATTTGATCACCTCTGCGGTTTTTATTTTTTGCGCAATAAACAAAATTAGAGCGAAAATTTTGAAAAAAAAATCGATATTTTTTACCTGTTATAATAAATATCACCAAAAAAATTGTAAAAAAAAAAGTTGCTCCGATAAGCGTATATTGATTGGTTTGCGCAAAAGTTATAGCGTCTACAAAATAGGGGATCATTTTATGGCTATTTTTTTACTTGTAATGGCGATGTTCTGCGATTTTATATCGTGACTGTGACTTTATGGCGGACACATGGGACACTTTTTACACATTTTTGGAACCATTGTCATTTTTACAGTGATCAGTGCTATAAATATGCACTGATTACTGTGAAAATGACACAGGCAGTGAAGGGGTTAACCATTATGTGCCGCTGAAGGGGTTAAGTGTGTCCTAGGGAGTGATTCTAACTGTTAGGCCGTGTACACACGATCAGACCTGTCCAATGAAACTGGTCTGCAGACCAGTTTCATCGGACCAATTCAATGGTGTGTACGGCCTATCGGACATTTGTCCGTCGGACGAAAGTTTTAAAACTTGCTTTAAAATCTGTCCGTCGGACAGATTCGATGGTTAGTACGCCAAAGCATCAGACCAAAAACCCGCGCATGCTCAGAATCAAGTCGACGCATTCTTGGAAGCATTGAACTTCGTTTTTTCATCACGTCGTTGTGTTCTACGTCACCGCGTTCTGGTCCGATCGGATTTTTGGTCCGATGGTGTGTACACACATCAGACCATCAGACCACTTCAGCCTGGTTCGATGAAAACGGTCCGTCGGACCAGTTTCATCGGACCAGTCTGATCGTGTGTACGTGGCCTTAGGAGATGTGGCTACAAGTGACGCGTCACTGATTGCTGCTCCCGATGAGAGGGAACAGATAATCGGTGACAGTGTCGCTAGGCAGAACGGTGAATTTACTAGTTTACACTTGCCTCTCCCCGTTCTGCAGCTCTGTGACCCGATCCCGGGACACCAAAGATCATCGAGTCCGCGGGTCCTGCGGGCACGGTCATGGAGCTTGCGGTACGGCGGGAATTTCGAAGTGCCATTCTGCAGGCGTAAATGTACAGGAGCCGAGTCTTAACCGGTTAAACGCTTAAAACGATTGAAATACATTTTTCTGGAAAACATTATGAATTTCCTTTGTGATTTATGTTGATAATAAATGTTCCACTCTTATGTCTTCCTTCTACTCCATTCATCTTGTATACATATTGAAGTAGTGAGGTCATGGAAATATCTGCTGAGTGTAAATATTCTCGGCCCGATATCTGGACCTCCTATTATATATGAGAAATTGAACTCTAATATGAAGTGACATTCTCGTATTTAGAAGTGGTTTGTATATCCCTTTGTGCTTACAAAACCATCAGTTTCAGGATAGATTCAGTTTTCCTCATTGAGAACAATGGAGTTGAATTTTTTCATACCTTTCACGCTATTTACCGGTATCTCCTCCACATACTTTGTTTCCATTTTATACAATGTATTAAATATAATGGCCCAGATTCAGAGAGCCATTACGCCTGTCTAACTGGTGTTAGACTGGAGTAATTTCAAATTACGCGCGTTTTCTAGCTAGTCGAAAACCTCAAACCATGAATAGACGGCTGCGGGCTTCAATTCGACTGGATTAAGTGTTTGTACGACTTCGGATCTACGCTGCAATAAAATTGCGGCCACTGGGTGGACTTCGCGTCGTTTTCCGTGTCGGGGTATGCAAATGAGCTTTTGCCGGCGATCCCCGAAATTACGATCTTCAATCGCAATCTCTTACGGCACCTTTAGTCATCTTTTATTTGCGTAACACTATACCAGCTTTTTGCTGCTCTAATATTAGACAGCCCATGTTAAGTATGGCCGTCGTTCCCACGTAGAATTTCTACGTTTTCCGACGTCTTTTATTTTTTTTGACGTAAGTCGTCCGGTAATAGGAATGTTCGTAAACGACACTACTCAAACAATGAATGACGTACTGACGTGATTTCGCGCAATGCACGGCGGGGAAATTTCTGAACGGAGCATGCGCAGTTCGATCGCCGCGGGGACGCGCTTAATTTAAATGCTTTACGCCCCCTAATCGCGTATTTCGATTACGCGGCGAGAAATAGACTACGCCGCCGTAGCGTACGGGCAAAAATCTACCAGGATTTCGGTGTAGAGCCTGGTGAAATACGGCAGCGTAGAGTATTTCGATTACGCAGCGCAATATTAAGTGTATGTGAATCTGGCCCATTATATATATGATATGAAATTATAAATTCATTCCTATATAAATAGACTGGTTCCTCGCCCCACCCAAGGTCTAATGCATCTAACATAGACATATCAATACACTCACAAGGATCCATTAAGTGTCGACATCCATTAAAGAAAAACGTTGCTATGTACTATGTGCGTCTTCATTGACATATGGAACGACTACTTTGGAAGAAAACAACAGCCCAAAAAAAATGCTTCCTTTGTCCATGTGCCTCTAAAGCCTACAGCTATTAGTAATACAGGGATGGATTGACTTTCGATCCTTGAGCAGAAGCCGATCTACTTCTGTACAGCTGCCCTGTTGGATTTTTGACACTCGATCTCCCTGCTGTAGCTCAGCAGGCAGGATCCACATCAAGTGGTTCTAACCCACTGGTTTAAAAAAAAAAAAGGATTCATCTGTGGGCTACTTAACATTCATAGCCATGTAGAGAAATGAAAAAAAGTCATTCCCCCCCTTTGGCCTTGTTATGCCCCCCCCCCCCCCCCCTAAATGGATGCCACATTTTCACTTTTGCACAAAAGACTAAAGGCTAAGCCAGACTGTCAGTCACAACCTGCCCTTCAAAGACACCTCTGTTCATCCTGTGACTTTCATTAGCCAGGGGGGGGGGGGGGGGGGGGTGGTTGTTTAGATATGCAGATTAGAGCTTAAAGTGGATGTAAACCCCCCCCCAAAAAAATATATTTTTTGCTGTCACAATGTAGAGCAGGGGTGCCCAGCCAGTGGCCCAGGGGGCCGCATGTGACCCGTGGAGCCCTCTGATATGGCCCAGATTGTGGGTTGCCGACCAGCCATCCCAGAGCATCAGTTTTGTGAATGAAGCCAGCGGTAGCACAAGCAAGTGGCTACGCAGCAGAGCCACATAAGCTGATGCTTCCTGTATAGCACTGGCTCCTGTCATAGGCCAAATCCCAAATGCACTTTGCCTGGAGAATTCTATGGCAAAGTGCAGCTTACCCATAAGAAAGCCACAGGTGCACTGAGCTGCACCCACGGTGTGGGTAAACTTCAGCGCATCAGTGTGAAAGAAGCCTTAGGCCCCTTTCACGCAATCAGTCCAACCTTCCATTTATCTCTATGGAGCAGTGATGTAAACGGTCTCCTGTTCCTTCCATTTGGGCGAATTGTATCAGAGGACCCATAGAGTAGAGTGGGCTGTGCCTGTGTCCTCTTTCCATATGCAGAGTGGACACAAGCCTGTCATTCACCTGTGCCGCTCATTGTGGCCCGCGACCGGTTACTAATTTGCTTAAGCAGCCCTCGCTCTACAAAAGGTTGGGCACCCCTGAAGTAGAGTATAAGATTTCCTATCATCTGTGCCCAGTCTTGCCACAAAGAGTTAATCCAGCTCTGAGCAATCCTCTTTTCTTTTTTCAGTGAGATAAACCAACAAACAGGAGAAAACTTTTGTCAGTTCTTCCCCCTTGCTGTGAATGACAGGTTATTTACATATCTCATGCACTAGCCTGCAGGGCCGCTATCAGGGGGGTACAGGCAGTACACCTGTAAGGGGTCCGGGGGTCCCCATGGGCCCCAGATGACAACCCCCTCTTTTTTTATTTATTTTTTATAAAAAATAAATATTTTTTTTATATTTTTTATTTTATATTTTATTAAAGGGCCAATTTTTTTTTCTTTTCTTTTTTTAGAGGTCCCTGGATGGCAATCCCCCTTTTTTTAATTTTTTTTTATAATATATTATATATATTTAATTATTATTATCATTATTATTAAAGGGCCTTTTTGTTATAATTTTTTTTATAATCTATTATATATATATATATATATATATTATTATTATTATTATTATTATTATTATTATTATTATTATTAAAGGACTCAGAGGTCCCCAGGGCCCCGGATGACAACCCCCCTTTTTTTTATAAAACTTTTTAGATTTTTTTTCTTTTTATATATATATATATATATATATATATATATATATATATATATATATATATATATATATATATATATTTATTAAATGGCTCAGAGGTCCCCAGGGCCCCATGTGTCAAACCCCCCCTTTTTTTTTTTATACACATTTATTTTTTTATTTTTGTTTACATATTTTTATTATTATTAAATGGCCCAGAGATCCCCAGGGCCCTGGAAGGCAACCACCCCTTTTTTTATTTATTTTTTATAAAAAAAATGTTTATATATATATATATATATATATATTTATTTATTTTATTTTTATTAAAGGGCCCAGAGGTTTCTTTTTATTAAAGGGCCCAGGGGTCCCGGATGGAAACCCCCTTTTTTTGTAATTTCTTTTTTTTTTTTAAATATTAAAGGGGCCAGAGGTCCCCAGGGCCCCAGATGGCTACCCCCCCCCCCCCCCTTTTTATATATATATTTCTTCTTTTTTTTGTAAAGGCCCCCCCCGCTTCTCAATTTCAGGCGGGGCACCCCCCCCCCCCCGGTTCTCTGTTCCAGGGGGCCCATGCCTGAAGCTGTTTAAGAAGCCCCATAATTCCTGATGGCGGCCCTGCTAGACTGAGACAGGCATTATTTTTAATTCCCACCCCCACTCCACTCCTTTTCTGAAGTCATGTGGTTACTTTTCTGGATTTTGACTGGATATTAGTGATCATAGCAGAATTTTGTGTAAGGAATACTCAGGAGAAAATGCATGTTGACTAGGGGAGTGTAGAGGTGGGCGGGGAGTCTATTGACATCACGACTCCACCCACCAAGCTCCAGACAACAGACCCACCCACAGAATCTGCAGTTTTTCAGTTCTTATAACAGACAGAGGGGAGACATTTGACAGGTAAGGATACATGCAGGAGGCATCTATATCCTTATAGGTCAGCACTATGGCAGTAGTTTAGAAAGGATGAGAGTGGGTTTATTAGAACAAAAAGTAAAAATTTGAGAGTTAAAACACATTTTAGCCTACTTAGCCCGCACCTTTTTGGAGAAGAAGTGAGTTTAGAAATGCTGATGGAGTGGGTTATATACTGTAAGTACTTGGTTTATATAGGTCAATATTAAAAACTTACTGTATTACTCATGAAGATGATTCAAACTTTTTTTTCTAATTATGAATATGAATAGCTATTCTTACTGAAGAAGATGGCTCATGTGAAACAGCGTGGTTTAGCAAGATGATTTTTCTCACCAACACCCCATTAACCCTCCATATGCTAAATCATTTCCACCCAAAACTGAGTCTTTACCCACAACACTAGAAATTCAGCAGTACTGGAAAGTGGGCAATACCGATCTGCCAAATGCCTAGCCCACAGCCTGCTGCTTGTATACCAGTGAATTGCTACAGCACTCGTCTTATGATTTTGGTGACTACCTCTCAGGCCGCGTACACGCGATCAGACATGTCCGGTGAAACATCTCCGACGGACCGTTTTCATCAGACCAGGCTGAAGTGGTCTGATGGTCTGATTTGTGTACACACCATCGGACCAAAATCCAATCAGACCAGAACGTGGTGACGTAGAACACAATGACGTGATGAAAAAACGAAGTTCAATGCTTCCAAGCATGTGTCGACTTGATTCTGAGCATGCGCAGGATTTTGGTCCGATGATTTTGTGTACTAACCATCGAATCTGTCCGACGGACAGGTTTCTAAGCATGTTTTGAAACTTTTGTCCGCTGGAAAACGGTCAGATAGGCCGTACACGCGATCGAACATGTCCGCTGAAACTGGTACGCGGCCTCAGAGATCCCACTAATGCCCAGGACCTGAAACAATACAAAACTTTTTTCTTTGTTTTATTTTGGACAGGATGGGGAGAGATTAGAACACCTTTTAGGTTTTTATTGCTGTCTGTGCCCCTGTTAGGCATCTCTATTTGTCCCATTTACCATTCTCTCCAAAAATTAAAGAAAATCACAAATTTTGAGTTGTCCCCTGAACAGCAATTGTTAAAATGGAGACACTAGTACTGGTGACCCTGGTGACAGGGGTTATAACCCTCCCTTACTATATCCAAGGTGAAAAAAAGTGTTGCCTTTAACCACTATACTACCAGCCGCCGTCAATTGATGGCGGCAAGGTAGCTCAGTCATTCTAAAAAGGACGTCCTCGTCTTTTAAAGACGCTAGGGGGCGCGCACGTGCACCTGCCGCGTTACTGGGAACACGATGCGCGTGCCCAGCAGCCGCGCTGGCCGCCGGGCACCCACGATTGCCCAGTAACTGAGCAGGACCGTGGATCTCTGTGTGTAAACACAGAGATCCACGTCTGGTCAGGGAGAGGAGACCGATGTTGTGTCCCTTGTACATAGGGACACAGATCAGTCACCTCCCCAGTCAGTCCTCTCCCCCTACATTTAGAATCACTCACTAGGCTACACATTTAACCCCTTCCTCGCCCCCTAGTGTTTTTTTTTTTTTTGCCCCCTAGTGTTAACCCCTTCCCTGCCAGTCACATTTATACAGTTATCAGTGCATGTTTATAGCACTGTTCACTGTTTAAATGTGAATGGTCCCAAAAATGTGTCAAAAGTGTCCGATGTGTCCACCATAATGTCGCATTCCCAATAAAAATCGCAGATCTCCGCCATTCCTAGTAAAAAAAAAAACGATAAAAAAAAATGGGATATTTATTATAGCAACAAGTAAAAAATATTGGCCCAGATTCACAGAGCAATTACGCCTGTCTAACTGGTGTTAGACAGGAGTAATTTCAAATTTCGCGCGCCGTATCACTAGTTTGAATCCTCAAACCATGATACGGCGGCTTCGGGCTTCGATCCGAGAGGCTTACGTCCTCGTAAGCCTTCGGATCTACACTGCGATATTTTTGCGGCCGCTGGGAGGAGTTCGCGTCGTTTTCATGCGTCAGGATATGCAAATGAGTTTTTACGGCGATCCACGAAGGTACGAGTGTCCCTCGCAATCGCCTACGTCATTTTTTGGCTACGTAATGTTAGAGGAGCTTTTTGCTGGTCTAACAGTGCATAACCCATGTAAAGTATGGCCGTCGTTCCCGCGTCGATTTGAAAATATTTTTTTTTTTTTAACGTAACTCGTTCGGGAATAGGAATGTACGTAAACGACGCTACTACGACGTGACGACGTGTTTTCGCGCAATGGATGGCGGGAAATTTGCGAACAGAGCATACGCAGTTCGATCGCCGCGGGAACGCGCCTATTTTAAATGCTTCACGCCCCCTACTCGCGCAGATGGATTGCGACGGGAGAAATACACTACGCCGCCGTCGTTTACTGGACAAAATCTACCTGCATTCCACGTAGAGCCAGGTAAAAAACGGCGGCGTAGTGCATTTCTGATACTCTACGAGAATCTAATTCTCTGTGAATCTGCCCCTCTGTGGTTTTTTTTTTTTCAAAATTGTATGCTCTTTTTTTGTTTATAGCCCAAAAAATTAAAACCGCACAGGCGATCAAATACCACCAAAAGAAAGCTCTATTTGTGGGGAAAAAAAGGACGTAAATTTTGTTTGGGAGCCACGTCCGCGCAATTGTCAGTTAAAGTGACGGAGTGCCGGAAGCTGAAATTTTGCTTGGACACGAAGGGGTATATGTGCACAGTAAGCAAGTGGTTAAAGGGGTTGTATCCTATGCATTAAGATGAAAAAACTTCTGGCCCCCAGACCCCCCCCTCGTTTTACTTACCTGAACCCCTTCATTCACTCAGGGGAGACACGCTCTCCCTCTCTGCACAGGGTCCCAGCTCTTGATTGGATAGATTGATAGCAGCGCAGCCATTGGCTCTTGCTGCTCTCAATCAAATCCAATGATGCCGGGGGGCAGGGCCGGCATTCGTGTCTATGGATGCAAATGCTGGACTCGGGAGCGCGCCCGCAAGGTAACCCCCTGGGAGAGCGCTTCTCATAGGGGGTTATCTTATACGAGGAGAAGCCTCCGAGGGACCACAGAAGTCCAGGATCCGGGCAACTCAGTGCAAAACGAGCTGCACAGTGGAGGTAAGTATGACTAGTTTGTGATTTAAAAAAACAAAAAATAACACAAAGCCTTACAATCACTTTAAGCTCTACATTAAAGCGGAGGTCCGCCTAAAACATATATATTAAAAGCCAGCATCTACAAATACTGCAGATGCTGACTTTTAATAAATGGACACTTACCTGCCTGCGCTGGTGACAGCCTAAGCTGATCAATAGCTCGGCTCTCGGCTGCCCCCGCCGCCATCCTCGGTGAGGGAATTGGGAAATAAGACATTGCGGCCTCACTTCTCGTTTCCCTACTGTGCATGCGCAAATTGTGCTGCGCTGTCTTCTGGGACCTGTGTGTTTCTCAGAAGGCAGCGGGGGGATGCAGACAAGAAGGGGTGTGACCTTGTGGGGGTCTATGCCTGGAAGTGGGTGCAGATACCTGTATTATACATGTAGTGCCCCCTTGCTTTCAGCATGGGCACTACCCTAAAGTTAGTTGGACCGGGAGAGTTACATTGCTCTCAGTCACCTAAATTGTGACCTATGTTACTCCAGAAAGGTCTCCTGGGTCAGTCTAGGGATGTGGTACCATCTCTAACCAGCAGTTAGCGCCAGAGGGGTTTTGGCAGAGCAAGTCTTCCCCAGCAGCCAATTGAAGGAGTTCCTCCCTCGCAGGGCATGCTGGGGAAGGGTATATCTGTGACAGGTGTCATGTGTTTTAAAATCTTTGCGGGGTCCCGGTTTCAGGTGCGGCATCCACCTTCAGGGTGCGTGCATCCATGGACTCCGCCGGCATGGCCCACCTGGCCAAGCTTACAGGCTTCACCGAGCCTCAACCGACTTACTGGGTTCCCAGTCCTATTGAGTGGATCCCAGGCTGGGTGCCGTGCCATTGGGAAATCGGCTCAAGGGGAACCTGGAGGCAGGTTGTCCACAGGGCCCGAACGAACCAATCGGGGATTCGGTGATTGGGATGCTGACAGGTACGCTTTATTGTCTCCCGGTGACCTGTTCTAAAATTAACTGGGAGAATTCGCTCTGTTCATTCACCTAATTTCATCTAAAGCAATTGGCCTGTGTCAGAGACTCTAGAGCCAGGTCTGTGTGAAAGACCTGTTCCTCCCAGACATCTAAAGTGACACCTCGGCTGCCAGGTTAGAGAAAGAAAACCTGTCCGTGGGCACTTCACCCACTCAAGCAGGAGTGGCGACGAGTTTACAAATTGGTACTGCTAAGGGCAGGCCTGACACCGCAGGTTCTCCTCTTCTTTCATCAACCTGTCTTTCCTTCCTAACTGAAGTTGATGTTGGCTGTGTTAGCCTGGAAATAAAGCATTGGAAAAACCTTTATTGACTGTCTGGACCTCGGCTCACTACTTTCTTCCTGCATCACACCCCTAGACAACGCTAGGGTAACTTAATTTGCCGATCCCAACAATCAATCAGCGGCTCCTTCGGGGGTAGCGCTGAATACAGGTATCTGCACCCCCTCCCCCCCTAAAGGTGCCAAATGTAACACTGGAGGGGGTGAGGGTTCCGAAAAGCGGAGGTTCACTTTTTGTGTGGAACTCCACTTTAAGTCTAATGCCGCGTACACACGATCACTTTTTGTGATGAAAAAAACGTCATTTTATCTGACGAAACAAAACAACGTTTTTCAAACTTCATTTTCAAAAACGACATTGCATACACACCATCGTTTTTCCACAATGCTCTTGCAAAGCGCGGTTACGTAAGACACTTTCGACGGCACTCTGTTCCATTGAAGCTCCCATCTCATAACTTGCTTCTAAGCATGCGTGGGTTTAAAAACGTCGTTTTAAACGACGTTTTGCCCACACACGGTGACTTTTTATGACACAAAAAACGACATTTTGAAAAACGACACAAAAAATTCAAGCATGTTGGAATTTTTTTTTGGTCGTTTTTTTGAAGACATAAAACGACGTTATGCCCACACACCATCATTTTAAATGACGTTTTTTAAAACGTCGTTTTTTTTCATCACAAAAAGTGATCGTGTGTACGCGGCATAAGGCTAGCATTAACAAAGCAGAGTGTGTGTAGATTGGTAGGAACTCTTGTGAATAATTTAGCTGGTGTTTATTTTGCAATCTATTTTTGTTATCCCAAGTGTATAGAAGCACTGATTGCTGTTCAGTTCACTTTTTTCTGTAGCAGATTGTGTGTTTACGTACAGTGGAGGTAGTTGTTGACAGGCTGACAGGTTTGGTAGCTGATGTCATCCGGCTGTCTTCCAGATCTGTTATTTATGCATGTGTAAGCTAAGGTGGGATAGCATTTTAACTATGTGATGTTTTTTATGGTTTTTGTTAGTGGTTAATATTCAGTTGCCTGTGGTTTGTAGTATATGTAGTATATGTATTTTTCCCATATTCAGGTACTGTTCAATGGATAACCGGAGTCTGAGTATGATGTGTAGAAGCGGTTGTCTTGGCCTCCAGAGGCCCAGAGTAGAAACATGTCTAGTCTATATACTGCTTAGGAACAAAGGACTCGACCTCTAAAACCCAAGGGAAAAATGTCGGCATTGCCAATAACAGTCAGAAACTGGGATCCTTTATTTTTTATACCAGGGTAGAAGAACCGAATCAAAAGATCTGTCCTATTGCTATAGAAACATCCAAGATTTATAAATCAGACCCAACGTGCGAGCTTGCAAACTGCAAATTCCTACATACGGTACATTGCAGTTGTGAAAAAGCAAGTACCTTGAGATTAATGTGAACAATTAATGGGCCAGTCCACCCAAAACTGACCTTTCCATTTTCTGAAGGTGGCGCAAAGTTTGCGCACCAACTATATTCTCTAATGTTCCTAGGACTGTTGTGGTAGGACTGCTTTGTAGGTTCAGTATTTTTATTTTTTGAAAGCAGTTTTGACTGACTGAACATAATCTTTTGTTTCGATAAAGTAATTATACAATTTCCATTTAATAAACTGATGAAGTAACTCGTGTGTCATCTTTATTATGGTACTTAGGTAGTTTTTATTTATACTGTATTTTAGGCAATATTGAATAATAATTGTATTATCTGGTATTCTTTTATTTTTTGCCTAATCATGTTGTTTTCATGGTAAAAAATTTGGCAAGATACACTATATTGTCAAAAGTATTGGGACACCTGCCTTTACACGCACATGAACTTTAATGGCATCCCAGTGTAGCACTGTCCCCATAGGACTTCATGTGTGTTGACTTCTTAGGCCTTCCTCTCAGTTGCTAGGGGTTTTCACTTATTCCCTCCTTACTCCTGCTTGCTCGTTACTCAATAAACAGTCCAGGGGATTTGGTTTTTGATATTTATTTGGAACTTGGATGGGAGAAGAAAATAGTGAGCAGGGTTGCCTACTTTTTTACTCTCACTTGGCCTTACTAAAAGATTTGTGGAAGCAGACATGCTGCTTTAACCATACTGCCACATGTATGGAACAATTAAGTTTTCTTGCTCTCACTAGCAGCAGACTTGATGCAACTACTTTATCTTCAGGATACTCTCTAGCATCCCCTTGACTGACACATGTCCACTGACTCTTCTAGCTGAAGGGGTGGCCCTTACATGACAGGCCCAAAATACACAGATCTGTTCTCACTGTAGGCAGAATTAGATCCTTCCAGGTGTCCCCCTTTCAGTTAGGTCTGCAGGACCTCTGGGTTCAGCACCTCTCTGACTTCAGGCCCTTGGATCGAACACCCAAGGCCACACAGCAGCCTCCAGGAAGGAGAGGCAGACACGCTCTCCCTCCTAGACTCAGCTTTCCAACTCAACTAACTCTAGGCACATGTGCCTTTGGCATTTATACAGTATCCCAGCATGCAATGCAGCACTTTTCTTCTGCCAATAGCCAGGGCTGTAACAATGTCTATGCACTCACTTGCCAAGTCCCCTCTCACTGTCCTATATGCCTCTTTATTGGTCCAGCGGGAGACAGTCAGACAAGCTGAGCTGCACCTGAGCACAATGAGCAGACCTAACCAATAGATCCTGCTCCTGCTCCTGCTTAGAGCACTCTATGTTTTACCTGACCATCTTCCTGGTAAGCAGAAAAAACAAAAACCATACTCTCGCTTCTAGCACCTACCTAGGAGGGAGCTACGCCAGTCTTACTCCGTAGGGTTTAATATTCAGTTGGCCCACCCTTTTACAGTTATAACAGCTTCAACTCTTCTGGGAAGGCTGTCCACAAGGTTTATGAGTGTGTCTATGGGAATGTTTGACCATTCTTCCAGAACACAAATTTTTCTTGCCAGCAGTTTTATAGTGTTTAGGAGCATTTTCCAAAGTATTTAGGAGCAGTAGCATTTTTTTTTAAGGAGCAGGTGGCTGCCAGTGTCCTTAACCAGTGAATAGCTGGTTGTTAGGGAACGGGCTGTCAAGCTGGCCGCCACTTTCTTAACAACGCTTGACTTATGAGCTGTCAGTGGCGTTCCCTGCTGACAGCTGAATGTAAACAAAACAATTGCTATCAATAAAAATTGATAAAAAAAAGCGTGTGGGTCCCCCCCACTATGCCAAAAAAAAGTGAAGTCCCATGCTTGTACCCCATACTCAATTCACATAGGGGAGTGGGATCTGGGGGCCTCTTTGTTAAAGAAGGCTTCCAGATACTGATAAGTCACCCCTCTCCCCCAAAACCACCGGGTCAGGGTTGTGGGGAAGAGGCCCTTGTCCTCATTAGACATGTGCAGACTGGAATATTTCGTTTCGTTTTTTCCTTTTCGTTTGGAAAATAAATTTATTTAGTTACTCCCGAAAATCGTTTTGATTTATTTAGTTTTTCGTTGGGGAATAGCTTTCGTCCGAAAATCCAATAATACTTGGTTTCTGTCCATTCGACAGAAACCAAGTATTATTGGATTTTCGGACGAAAGCTATTCCCCAACGAAAAACGAAATAGATCAAAACGATTTTCGGGAGTAACTAAATAAATTTATTTTCCAAACGAAAAGGAAAAAAGTCAAAAGGAAAAGGAAAAAAGTCAAAAGAATATTCGACGGAACGTCAAATCTTTTTGGTTTATGCCGAATGGTCAAAAGAATATTTGACGGAACGTCGAATCTTTACGCCTACAAGAATTCTAATGTTGTATGACTAGTTATAATGTTGAATCTATTCTCTACAATGTCGAATCTATTTTCTCATAAATCTAAATCTATTCTCTGTAATGTTGAATCTATTATTTCTATAGTGTCGAATCTTTTCTCTATGATGTCGAATCTTTTCCCTATAATGTCGAATCTCTCTATATCTAATTTTTACCGCAACGAAAATGAAAATAAAGCATTTTTTATGTCGGATCTTTCGGTTTTCGTTTCTTGCACTTTCGTTATCGTTTGTTAAAATGATAACGAAAAAAACAGATTTTCGGACGAAAATGCATTCTAACGAAAACTAATGCACATGTCTAGTCCTCATCAACAAGGTGCTTTTAGGGAGAGAAGCCCCCCTGACAGCTGGTAAGTCATTAGATTTTAAGGATACAGCAGCCAGTTTGCCAGCCCACTCCTTAACAACCAGCTATACACTGGTTTTTAGGGATGCTGGCTAAGAAAAAACACTGGAACCTGGTGCTTAGGAGCTTCTTGGAGCTGTCAGCTTTTTTTCTGCTGGCAAATCACTCAAAAAAACTCAATCCCTCCTAGAGGCTGAAATTTGAAAAACGCTTTTAACATACAATTGTGTGCCATAGATTAACCATAAATGCTTCTAGGCACAGAAATGCTCAAAGTATCTGCTAGAAGCTTAAAAATTAGCTAGTGTGCATGGATCCTATATGTTCTGCCTGTTTTTTATACATAAGCATTAATGCAATTTGTAAGGTTTAGTATGGCTAAATTAGTGATTTTTGAAGCTTAGTAAATTTCTTGGAAAATGTACTGCATTCGTCCAATCCACTATCATATACCGTTGCACAGTCCCAGAATTCCTTTGTTCTCTCTATTATCATAGTGCATTGTCATAATGAGGATTTTGTTGTGTACTCCATTGATGGAGTACAGTTCTAGGTATCAATGTTTGGTTGTTTGCAGGTGATCACATTACCTCTTGGACAATATCATTCCTCAGCTCTCACAATAAAAACACAGAGTCCTGTAGGAGGCTGATAATGAAGGAAGTGATCTTGTTACTACCATATTATTCATGTACACTACTAAAAGCTATTTATAGCGAGGGGAGTTCAGAAAAACTTGGTAGATACAAGGCAAAACAAGCAACCTGCAAAATATAAGAGAATTGAAAAATATGTTTTCAATTACTAGGTAGTAAAACACCAGTATGTCCTGCTTTAACATCTTTACTAAACTGTAAATAAATTATTTATCTAAAATGTTGCAATGTTTATAAAGTATTTAATTTCAGAAAATTATACTTATTGCTAGAATTGAACGTTTTAAAGCAAATCTGATGGACTGTTAAATTGGTTCCCATCGCCTCCTAACTTTTCCTCGCTTTCAATTGTTTTTATTCAAATAAATAGAGCTGCAAACAATCATTGCCATGTATCATTCAACAATACAAGTACATAAGGGACAAAAGTAAGGGGAAGTGGGGGGGCAGTTGATCGGGGCTTTGCGAAAAAGGCAGGTCAACCTTGAGGACCGATACAAGCACAAGAACAAATGTGAGGACCAAACATTAAATAGGTGGTTGCACAGAGGAAACCCACAAGACCCCCGTAGGTGGAAAAAAGGGCCCTCCTCTGGGTGGCCCTACAAGTTCTTCCACAATACACCCATAAACCTTAAAGCTTTGAACTCCTATTCTAACTACCATGTAGAAGATAGATGCTTATACTTACCTATTCTCATGGCACTCAAGTCCAGTCATGTGATCAGTTCCCAGCTGTGGTTTTAGGGGATAAGAGGGACAACCAACAAGGGATGCCCCATATAGAGTAAGCCTATGTGTGATGTCACCGGTAATCTCTCCTCTCCTCAGAAGCCGGCCACTGGGGAGATCCGGTGACCAGACCGAATCGACTTGAGAATAAGTGAGTATACACATATTCCTTTTACAGCATAGTTAGAATAGGTCAGTGATGGGGAACCTTGGCACCCCAGATGTTTTGAAACTACATTTCCAAAACATCTTGGGTGCCAAGGTTTGCCATCACTGGAATAGGTAGTAGAAGAGGGGTAGAAGCAGGTTTGAGCTTAGTTAGAGCCTGGAATTCCAGTTTAAACCTAAAACAAGATTCTTTATTTTTCGTTGACGAGCTACTGACATACTGACTACCATTATCTATATCTGTACAAACAAATTAGCTATTTTATTTTATATATTTATCTTTATTGTGTTGATTATTGTCTTGCTAGAGGAATAGATGTGAAGGAAGCAGATAAATTGTTGCACTCTGATTGGACAATGCGGGGCAACAGGGGTAGTGTATGTGTTGGTGCGTCCATAAAGGGCGCAGGAGCGCCGCCCCCTCTCTCCTGCACCGCTCTAATCACCATAGATAGATTTATGCATTGCATGAATCTATCTTTGGTCGTCGCTGCTGACATCCCCTATTCAGGTACCCAGCCTCTTTTCGGGCGCGGGCCACCTGAATTACAGCGGCGGGGGTGTTTTTTGGAAGCATCTGATTAGAGCCATAGGCTTAAATAGGTGCCCAAAAATGTGAACAGCGGGTGCCATGCTGTGCGTTTGTTGTTCTTTCAGCTGTGTGTTAGCAAAGCAAAGCTATGATGAAGTTGACTGATGGTTTGATGTGCCTACACACCATCGGTTAAAAAAACTATTGTGTCAGAACGCGGTGAAGTTTACGTGTTTTAACACGACGACGTGCTGAAAAAAATAAAGTTCAATGCTTCCAAGCATGTGTCGACTTGATTCTGAGCATGCGCGACCTTTTAACCGATGCTTTTGCATACTAACAATCGGCCAGGCGTCCATCGGTCAAATTTTAAAGCAAGTTCTCTTTTTTTTGACCGAAGGATAACTGACCGATGGGGCCTACACACGATCGGTTTGGACAGATGAAACGGACCTTGGTGCGTTTTCATCGGTTTTGACCAATCGTGTGTACACGGCTTTAGAAGTACAAAATAGAATGTTTACATTTCAAGAACATATTCATACCATTTTGTTCAAAGAAGCAGATTAACATATGCCAAACCCCTCATGAGTACCTGCCAAACCCACTTACATAACCCTCTAGACATCCAATAACTATGAATTCCCAGAAGACAGTCTCATTGCTTAGTCATAACAAGCTTACTTTCAGCAATATAATCCATTCCTCCAGAGTCTCTTGCTTTTTTCCACATAACTATACCTTTCTCACCTTCACTTATTCTTGTTTATTAACTCTCTACTAACTCTCTACAAAAGCCTTTTTCAACCAGGGTTCCATGAAACCCTAGGGTTTCTCCAGGGGTTGCTAGGAGTTCCTTGAGCAATGAACAACCTGAGCAACTATTGACTCAAATGTTCTTTTAGCTATCTGTAAGCATAAATGAGTAGAACTTTAATGAACATTCTTCTCACTGACCATAACGCTCATGTACTGTGAGCTATATATACAGCCAGTGGCACTGTACAAATTGTGTGCCAAGTGCACTCCTGCATCCGGGACCGTCACCTCCCGACTCCCTTTTCTGTCTGCTGCAGCCTGTTTACTCCCCTTACGAAGGAGTCTCTTGGTCCCTTCCAGCGGCGTGACGTCACTTCACTCACGGCCGGAAGGGGGGGGGGACTCAGAGCGCTGCGCAGAGAGCTGTGTGTCGGCGCTGCCTGTGACTAGCTAGAGAGACAAAGACTAGTCTCGAGGAGCCTGCCTGACTAGTGGAATTCGAACCTAGCAGACAGTGTGCTAAAAAAGACTACTGAACTTGTTTAAAAGTAAGTAGAACCTCAGAGAGCATATAATTAAATGGCTGGATTGGGGGGGGGGGGGGGGGAGGCTGACTGAGGTGAGGTGATCAGCACTTTATTAATATAAAATGGCAGATAAAAAAATGTTTTTGTGGTATTTTAAATGAGTCTTCTCTGACTAGCAAAAAAAAAATATATATATAAATTGCAGCCTCACTATGCCATCACATGCAGCCTCTGTGCCATCATTTGTCGCCACTGTGCCATCACATGCAGCCTCTGTGCCATCATTTGTCGCCACTGTGCCATCACATGCAGCCTCTGTGACATCATTTGTCGCCACTGTGCCCATCACATGCAGCCACTGTGTGTTTTGTTCTTAATTGTTTTGTTCTTTAATGGTTTTGTTCAATTTGTGCACCTATGTATAAATATATACCTATGTTTGGAATTTGAAAAAAATCATATTTTATTTTTCCAATTAAAAAGGGTTTGGTGAATGCGCATATAAAACTGGTGGGGTTCAGTACCTCAACAAGGTTAAGAACCACTGCATTATTGTATATTGGAGACATCCTGTAAGGACGTTATTCCACTGCATAGCTTGGTGTCATCTGAAAAGACAGAAATGTTACTTTTGATCCCAGACCCAATATCATTTATAAAGATATTAAAGAGTAAGGTACACCACTGATAACCTTAGACCAGGTTGAAGGAGGGAACTAAGGGGAGAAAGACTATAACAGATCTGTAACCTAAAAGTGGTTCTTAACCACTTAAGGACCGCCTTCTGCATATATACATCGGCAGAATGGCACGGCTGGGCACGGCGTGCTCCCGTGACCTGGTCCGAAAGACCGGGACCACGGGACTCGTGGACCCGATCGCCGCTGGAATGCGGCGATCGGTCCCCAGAGCTGAAGAACGGGGAGAGCCGTGTGTAAACACGTCTTCCCCGTGCTTCACTGTGGCGGCAGCATCGATCGTGTCATCCCTCTTATAGGGGGACACAATCGATGACGTCACACCTACAGCCACACCCCCTACAGTTGTAAACACACTTCAGGTCACACATATCCCCATCAACGCCCCCTGTGGTTAACTCCCAAACTGAAATTGTCATTTTCACAGTAAACAATGCATTTTAAATGCATTTTTTGCTGTGAATATGACAATGGTCCCAAAAATGTGTCAAAATTGTCCGAAGTGTCCTCCATAATGTCGCAGTCATGAAAAAAAAATCGCTGATCGCCGCCATTAGTAGTAAAAAAATAATAGTTAATAAAAATGCATCCCCTATTTTGTAAACGCTATACATTTTTTGCAAACCAACCGATAAACTCTTATTGTTATTTTTTTTACCAAAAATAGGTAGAAGAATATGTATCGGCCTAAACTGAGGAAAATATATATATTTTTTATATATATTTTTGGGGGATATTTATTATAGCAAAAAGTAAAAAAGATAGCATTTTTTTTCAAAATTGTCGCTCTATTTTTGTTTATAGCGCAAAAAATAAAAACCACAGAGGTGATCAAGTACCACCAAAAGAAAGCTCTATTTGTGGGGAAAAAGGGACGCTAATTTTGTTTGGGAGGCACGTCCCACGACCGCGCAATTGTCAGTTAAAGCGACGCAGTGCCGAATCGCAAAAAGGGGCAAGGTCCTTTAGCTGCATTTTGGTCCGGGTCTTAAGTGGTTAAGGCTGAAGTTTTTTTTTTACCTTCATGCATTCTATCCATGAAGCTAAAAAACCTTGAGGCTGGGTTCACACTTGTGCAGTGTGTATTTCAGCTCTTTTATCTCTGCAGATAGATAAGGGAAGTGTTCAGCAGATTTTTGCTGCGAATTTGGAGACCTGGGAGAAGTTCCGAGTGAGAGGAGAGTGGGGGAGAAATGTATTGGGCTGAATGACAGAAATTCCTGAAGAGAACTGAACACATCTGCGAATCAGCTGCGTACCCATAGAAGATAATGGGACTGAATTCGCACCTGAGCCGCACCGCAAGGCCTCCACAACGCATACGGATTTCCGGCATCGCACATATGTGAACCAGCCTCATTGAAAACAATGTATTTAGAAATGTTCTGCGTTTTGGATGCGGTTGAAACGGCAACCAATTCGCATAGGTGTGAACCCAGCCTTAGTGTGCAACTCTCCCCTAATTCCCCCCCCCCCCCCATACTCACCTGAGCCTGATCCTGAGATACAGCATACATGCCAAAGACACATTTCTTTCTACTGTTGAGAAAAAACATGTTGATCATTTCCAATGGAGTGCAGTAGATACTTCAAAGGCTTAAAAGAGCAGAACAATTGCAGAAAACCATTTATATGTTTTTTTTAAATAGGACCCTATATTTCTGTCAGTGCCTGGTATATTCAGGCTATAAACAAAATGTATTAATTTAGGACGCTGAATCATCAAGGATAACAATGGTGTTCAGGAGCTTTATGTTACAATGAACTGCAGCGGGGTACAAAGTTTTCTTGCAGATTGGCTATTGAATACTTCTCGAGAACAACAGCATGTAGCTCCAGTCAATTATTTCCCTTGTTAGATAGAACTAAACATAGTCCAGCAATTCTCTACCCTGATTGAATATTTACTTGCAGGAAATAAAAGACACATCTATTTCAGGATGCAGAAATGCATAACTCCTACAATAACGATAATAATAGCTCTATAATTTCAGCTCCTACCCACAGAGAGCGGGAAAGGCACATTATGTATCTCCATATACGATTGCTTTTACGTTTATTCATTCCTCAATCTACCAACTGGACGTGATCAGGGACATGTTACGTGATTTCTGTAAATGTCTGAGAAATATTTTTGAGTAATATATTTAAAGTAAATTTAACTTGAGAAGACATTTGTTATGTTTATTAGGAATAGGAAGTATGCTCTTTCATACTTTGTTTTAGGCAAAAGCCAAAGAAAGCGGTGACCAGTATATCACAATGTGAATGTATTAATTATGTAGATGTTGGGTTTGAGTAACTGGAAGGAAGAAATGTAACTAAACAGATATTTTTTTTCTTTTTTTAACCTATACATGCAAAAATGGGATCTCATTGTTTCCATGTATAATAAATTAGTAATTTTTAATCTTCTGTCATGTCTTGTAATATGAAAGATTTTTTGTACAAAGACTTTATTTAATACTTAATGAGTTCAATAAGTTCAATTTAGCTTTTAGCATTTGCAATTTATTGCAATTTATAGCAGTTAAACTCTGTAAAATGTATCCAAAATACTGACAAGTTATTAAGGTCCAAGCAAGTACTACACCCCAATCAAAAAAAGTTAGGACGCTGTGTAAAATCTACATTATTTATTCAATGGAGGCCTCAAGAATTACCTTATATCCTTAAAGTGGTCATACAATTCACTTTCAGCTCCTCTATTATAACTAGTCATAACACACAGTGTTATTTTATTTATTTTTTTAAACTAAGCTTGTTAATACCGATCTTCAGGCCGGTCACGTGACTCCCGGCCGGTCTCCTACTTCGATCTCCAGGCTACAGCAGGAGGGGCTGAGATCTTCCTCTGACATTAGCCAAGGAGGCCGCTCAGCCCCTCCTGCTGTAGCCTGGGGATCGGAGTAGGAAACCAGCCTGGAGTTACGTCACCGGCCTGACAATCGCTCTTAAAGGGGCTGTAAAGGTCATTTTTTTCCTCCTAAATAGCTTCCTTTACCTTAGTGCAGTCCTCCTTCACTTACCTCATCCTTCCATTTTTCTTTTAACCTCCCTGGCGGTATGATTCTTTCAGATTTTAGGTGCTGAAAGCGGTACCATTATTTGCAAGGAAATTTGGCGTTTTATACTGTAGGCTTGTAATTCTTAGGAATAACTTACTTAAATCTGACCAAAGTCTAATATGACATTTAAAATATAAAAAAATATATATATATATATATATATATATATATATATATATAAATTATAATATAATAAATAATTATAACAAATAATAATATAATTATAGTAAAAATTATTCAATAATGTAATGAAATCAAAATCACTGAAATTTGCTCAGTTGCAGAATTGTCGCTGTCATTACTTTTATTTTTTTATGACGAATTTCCCCACAAATCGCTATCGCTCAATTCTGCAAGTGATTATAATTTATTATCACTGTTTTTTAGCTGCTCTAAAACCATTTTTGACATAAAGGGACACTTTTGGTTGCTATGGACAATCTACAGTTTGCAGGGAGAAAGAACACTTTTTATTATATAAAAGGACATGTAGGGCACTAGGCAGGGGGGGTGTGTATTTTTTACATACAGTACTGTAATCTATAAGATTACATTGTAGTGTATGTAATGTGTTTGTTTACTTTTTTGAATATGGCGCCGTTTCTCCACCCCCGTGCGTCGTAATGTCGCAGGGACCGGAGATCGACGGCACACGGGGACGCTGTGTGAATCGAGCGAGCACCCGCTCGCTCACACAGCGTGTTGGCATCGCTGGATCCAGGAACAAGGTAAGTAAACCCTGTCTGTGCACTAACCATAGTGGGGGGGAGTGTCGGAGACACAGACACAGAGCTGACAGTCATAGAGGGAGGGGGTGAGGGGAACAGAGCAGGGCTGCAGATGACACTAACTGACCACGGTAGTCAGGGTCCAGCAGCCATGATTATCGTGGTCAGTTTACAGAGGGGACACAGGAAGTGGCAGGATTTGCTAGTTTTTTTTTTACAGTTTATAGAGGGGCAGATTAATAAATAAAATATATTCTTACGTACTCCTCTAACGTACTCCTCTAGCTGTTTTAGAGTACATAATTCAGATGGAATGATGCTACCTATTCAAACACTCTTGGACGAGACTACACAAGTTCCTTATTCTATTCTCTGTTGTAATAGGGTTGCACTGATACTGATACTAAGCATTTGTACGAGTGCCTGTATCTAAAATGAATAGGCTAAAGTCACACTTCAAAGTAACACATATGATTTGAACAGGAATACGGTGCAATTCCTGCCCAAATCACATGAGGTTTCCCTCACTGCTCCCGTGTGAACCCAGGCATGTTATAGTGACTTCAGTGAGCACCCTCTCTTAATCCCCTTGCCTACTGAGTACTTTCACCACCTTCTTGCCCAGGCCAATTTTCAGATTTCAGGGCTGTTACACTTTGAATGACAATTGCACAGTTATGCAACACTGTACCCAAACAATATTTAAAAAAATATATATTAGAGCTTTATTTTGGTAGTATTTAATCACTACTGGGTTTTTTATTTTTTGCTTAACAAACTAAAAAATCCTGAAAATCTTAGTTTCTGTTATAAAATGTTCTAAATAAATATTTTTTTTCCTTTACTAATGTGCACTAAGGGTGTACTGATAGGCTGCACTGATGGGCACTAATGGGGCAGCACTGATGAGGAGGCACTGATGAGGCTCCAATAATAGGCAGCACTGATAGGTGGCATTGATGTGCACTGATAGGTGGCACTGTCAGCGCGAGGAGAGGATTGCCGACAACCGGCAAATCCTGTTTACACTGTGATCAGCTGTGATTGGACACAGCTGGTCGCATGGTAAAGATCCACTGTGATTGACTCTTTACCCTGATCTGTGATTATCTGTGTCCCAATGACACAGCGATCACAGATACGTGCCACGCAGGGGAAGCGTGGGAAGCATGATTGTGGGAGGACGTCAATGGAGGACGTCCTGGCAATGTGAGCCCATGCTGTAGCCATCTTTCGGCTATAGCATGGGTGGGAAGTGGTTAAAAAACAGGTTTTGGTGCATCCATAGTTGTAACCTTTATAAAGACCTTTGAACAAACTAGTCTATAACCAGAAAAAGAATGGAATTTTTATTTTTATTTTTTTTAAACAAAGTTGTTAAACAATGGAGATCTTCTAAAGCACTAAATGGACAGAAAATGTCCCACTCGCCCTATTTTTCTCATTCCTTTTTACTTTTCTCTTTACTGTACCCATTATCTCCTTTCTTTTCCTGTTTTCTCTTAGTTTTCTTTATGCCTTCTAAAACATTGCTGTCATTTTTAGCTGTCCACATTTTTACCAACCTCCATAATTGTTTAAAACAATTCCTTATTTTCCATCGTTTTCTGTTAAATTATAGACTAGTCTGTCCAAAGGCCTTTATGAAGGTTACAACAGAGAATAGAATTAAGAACTAGCTTGTGCAGTCTCGTCTGAAAGGGTTGCCTTTTACCATCATACTGTATATGTACCATTATTCCTTCTGAATTACGTGCTCTAAAACAGTTAGAGGAGTATGTGGGAATATATTTTAAAATTATATTAAAGTAATTGTAAAGTCTTATTTTTTTTTCTTTAAAAATAAAAAACAAGTCATACTTACCTGCTCTGTGCAGTGGTTTTGCACAGAGCAGCCCCGAACCTCCTCTTCTCGAGCCATTCTGTGCTCCTGTCCCTTCTCTCCTGTCGAGTGCCCCCACAGCAAGCAGCTTGCTATGGGGGTACCCGAGCTGAGACGCAGCTCTGTGTGTCCATTCAGACACTAATCCGTGGTTTGGACCCACCCCCTTTCTCTCCTAGTTGGTTAACTGACTTTAATTGATACCTGTGGGAGCCAATGGTTCCACTGCTGTGTCTTAGCCAGTCAAGAGGAAGAGTCCCAGGCGGCAAAGACACTCGTACACATTGCTGGATAGAGAGAGGGCTCAGGTAAATATTAGGGGAGGGGGACTGAGGGGGACTGCTGCACACAGAAGATTTTTTATCTTAATGCGAAGATGCATTAAAGCGGAGTTCCACCCAAAATTGAAACTTCCGCTAATCCTACTCCTCACCCCCTTACATGCCACATTTGGCATGTCATTTTTTTGGGCAGGGAGTGGGGGCTTCAGGAGGAGTGGGACTTTCTGTCCCACTTCCTCCTTCCGCCGAGGGGCTGGTTAGGCGATTAAGCTTAATCGCCTACAGCACCCCCTCCCTGTAGGCGATCGCATGGGACACTGACAGGTCCCATGCGATCGCCTGTCCAATAGGAGAGCGCAGCGCCGCTCGTGCATGCGCAATGGGTGCCCGGCCGTGAAGCCGAAGGCTGTCACGGTCGGGTGCCTACACTTAGGATGAGGACGCCGGCCGGGGGGGAGGGGGGGAGAGGAGCGTCGCTGGATCGTGGAGCAGGTGAGTGTGTGTTTATTAAAAGCCAGCAGCTACACTTTTTGTAGCTGCTGACTTTTAATAAAAACTAAATTTGGCTGGAACACCCCTTTAAGATAAAAAAAACTTTCTGCCTTTACTTTAAACCCAAAACCAAAAATGTAATATATTGCAGCTTACCAATCATTAGATGTGGTAGCTGCATGAGTTTTCTTTAGGATTCCCCCCCCCCCTTCTGTTTTCACCTGGTGATCTGGCCAGTAACACACCTCCTATATTAGAAAGCCTCCAGTCTGGATTAAGGAGTACAGGGGCCACCTTTGGAGCACCATTGTCAGTCTAAAGGGAGGGGTGTAAGGTCTACTAGCAGATTTAGATACACTAACAAACTGAAGCCAAACTCCAGCTAACACTTTATAAGTAGTTACAGTATTGGACTAGCATGTTAAGGCTTTGTTCATACTATTGTGAATTGGATGTGGGTTTCTCCACATCCCAATTGCATGTCAGGAGATTATGACCAGCGACCTATGGAGCCGGCTCACATATCTCCGCTGTGGCTCTGGTGCAAATTGCGCAAGAGCCCTGTGTGTCTTTTGGTCCGTTTCAGGTCCAAATTCAGCCCAAATTGGACCTGAAATGGTGAATGGAGACCCACCAAACTCCTGCTGTGAGCCCAGCGTACTATAGTGTAAACCCAGCCTTAAATGGACTTGGTTAATATAGAAAATAACTTGTGCGCTGCTATGCAAATATACCTTACACTGTGGGATAATAATAAAATGAACAAAGAACAGCTGCTACCATTCAATAAGTGAACTCACACTCATAAATCATAAATGATATACAAAATAATGGTGCACTTATTTAATATAAAACATTAGTAAAAACAAAATATGCCAAAAAAAAAAATCCAAAAACAGTGATGATTCTGAAGTGAGAAGATATCCCTCTCACTTAAAGCGGAGGTTCACCCTAAATATACTCTTTTTCCATGTGATCCAGCATACTGGCGTCAGCGCCTGTATGCTGTTTTTTTTTTTTAATGCCCCACTTACTGTCTAATCTTCAATTTTGATTTAGCTCCCCCGTGGTGGATGGCGCCTGTATAGCCTGTCACTGGTTCTGAAAATACCCGATTTAGGACTCGGGTATTTCCGGCGCAATACGGCGCCTGCGCACAGACCTAGGAGCTGACTGCGCAGGCGCCATATTTCTCTGAGTCCTATTTCGGCTTTTTTCGGAGGGCGTGACGCGCCATAGCCGTAGGACTCGGAGAAATACGGCGCCTGCGCAGTCAGCTCCTAGGTCTGTGCGCAGGCGCCGTATTGCGCTGGAAATACCCGAGTCCTAAATCGGGTATTTTTAGAACCAGTGACGGGCTATACTAATTGAAGATTAGACAGTAAGTGGGGCATTAAAAAAAAAAACAGCATACTATGCTGGATCACATGGAAAAGCGTATTTAGGGTGAACCTCCTCTTTAAGTGTAAATCCAATTTGTGCTTAAACATAGATTTGCAGTCACTGCCACCTCTAAGTGAATTTGCCGCTCACCTCAAACAAAGACCCATCCAGGTCTATTCAAGCCTTGTTATAAAGTATAGGAAGATTCTCGATAGTCCGGAACACCAGCTCCAATAGTGAAGGACACACATTCTCTTTTGAGGAACGACTACTCCAATATTGCTCAAAATATATAATATAAAAAAAAAATATATATAAGAAAAAGTCATTGCGCAATACCATTTAAAACTATTTATTGAAACCTAAGGATTGTGCACTCACGCTTTCCTCATTTTGTATAAATGCAAGTAATGTATCCAAACTACGAGCTCCCTGCCTCCTCACCGCTAATTCCGAAGCACGAGACACCGGAAATATGTCAACAGCTCCACTTGTAGTGTTGCTCACGAATATTCGCTACGGATATTGCATATTCGAGTATTCGCGAATAACTCGAATATTGCGGCGAATATTTTTTCAAATTTATTTTTAAAACAGATCACATCCTAGTGATCTCCATCGACGTCTAAAAGCATTGCTGGTATGATTAGAGAGAGACCCTGGGCCGAGTAGCTGATGCGATTCTTTTATGTTGCCGAAAATTCGCATTGCGAATTTTCGGCAACATAAAAGAATCGCATCAGCTACTCGGCCCTTCTTTTGCATCAGAGCCAATCAGAATAACTCGAATATTCGGCAAAAGGAATATTGCGCGATGCCCTTCTCCTCCCTTCTTTTGCATCAGAGCCAATCAGAATAACTCGAATATTCGGCAAAAGGAATATTGCGCGATATTCCTTTTGCCGAATATTCGAGTTATTCTGATTGGCTCTGATGCAAAAGAAGGGCGGAGAAGGGCATTGCGAATTTTCGGCAACATAAAAGAATCGCATCAGCTACTCGGCCCTTCTTTTGCATCAGAGCCAATCAGAATAACTCGAATATTCGGCAAACGGAATATTGCGCGATTATGTTCTCCGCCCTTCTTTTACATCAGAGCCAATCAGAATAACTCGAATATTCGGCAAAAGGAATATTGCGCGATGCCCTTCTCCGCCCTTCTTTTGCATCAGAGCCAATCAGAATAACTCGAATATTCGGCAAAAGGAATATTGCGCGATATTCCTTTTGCCGAATATTCGAGTTATTCTGATTGGCTCTGATGCAAAAGAAGGGCGGAGAAGGGCATTGCGAATTTTCGGCAACATAAAAGAATCGCATCAGCTACTCGGCCCTTCTTTTGCATCAGAGCCAATCAGAATAACTCGAATATTCGGCAAACGGAATATTGCGCGATTATCTTCTCCGCCCTTATTTTGCATCAGAGCCAATCAGAATAACTCGAATATTCGGCAAAAGGAATATTGCGCGATATTCCTTTTGCCGAATATTCGAGTTATTCTTGCTCAGAAGCAAGTTATGAGATGGAGATTGAATGGAACTTCCCCTTTAGAGTGCCGTCGTACGTTTTGTACGTCACCACGGTTTGCTTATAATTTTTTTGAAAAACGATGGTGTGCGGGTAACGTCGTTTTTAATGATGAAGTTGGAAAAACGTCATTTTTTTCCATGCTAAAAAGTGATCGTGTGTACGTGGCATTAGGCTTTGTAAGCCGCAATCAAATAGATTTTGTTTGTGGGTTTAATACTGCTCTAGTAATGTTCTATGTCTTATATGTCAGAGATTTTGTACTCCCTGTTCTTTTTGCTGTAATATTCATCTTAATAAACGTAACAATTATGCACACAACATAGAAATCAAATACCTACCTCACGCACAAAATTACGATCAGAAACTTGCACCATCTCCAAAAATGACCCCCATTCACGAGCATTTGGCATTGTTATGTAACTTGAATTCCTTAAATATGAAGAAATGACTAATACTGAGATGCCGTGTATAGATGTACTGTATTGAAGGATCGTACAGGAGGAGGATCTATGATTAATCATCTGTTATCATTCTACAGAACCATTACTGGGAGATGTGATGTCGATTTTGCCATGCAAATCTCTGCTAATATGTATCCTGCAATATAACATTGGTGAGAGTTCCCTGATGCAGTGAGCCCTGATTACCGAACCACTGACAAGACTTTATCCTAGGGTGAGTAACTGCATGGTGAAGAGCGCCAGTTCAATAGTCATTTGAAACTTTACTTGGTTGATGAAAAGCACGTTTCCTTTAATCCTTTTTTTTTGTTTTGTTTTAATTTCTGCTCAAGCTATTTTTTATTTGTTGAGTTGCCTATACTGAAATTAGGTTTCCCAAGGTATTGTGTGGTTTTACTTTGAACGAGTATTGTGCTATAACTGTTCGCTCTTTCACCAAGTAGCCAGGTGCCCTCTTGATTTAAATATTTTCCTGATGCTTTGATAGTCAATGTTAATGAAGCTATCATCAAGAGATCCATCCTTATTCTATTCACACTACTCCTCCCTGGCCTATTATATGCTTTAGTCACTTTTAAACAATCTTTAATAATTGAAACTTTAGGGTATTGGGGGAGAATATACAAAGTGATGTTAGATAGAAGTAGGGGGTGGAGAAGACTCAGACACTGAACCATCTAGATCAGGGGTGTCAAACTCAATTTCATCGAGGGCCGCATCAGCATTATGATTGCCCTCAAAAGGGCCGGTTGTAGCTATAAGATTAGATGTCTAGCGCATCCCCACCCCTTTACATTAGATGTCAAGAGCCACCCCACCATCAGAAGTTGAGTCCTCCACTCTCCCTTGCGTCACAGTGCATCCTCCTTTCCTTATGATGCTGCTGGGAAGAAGCTGGATGCATTGCTTAAAGGAAAAAGTAAGGGTCTGGAGTAGGACCAGAGAAGGGCTGGAGCTGCAGGAGAGGTGTGAGGGACACATGAAATGGCCTAGAGGGCCAGATACGGCCCACGGGCCTTGTGTTTGCCACCTATGATCTAGATGCATACCAACTGTATATATGTCAGTTTCTGTCTAAAAGGGTGCCCCCTAGTGGTTTCCCCAAAAAAGAAAACAGCATCTGTACCTTTTTAGTGTTCTGTTAGTGGTCAGCCTTTCGTTCAGTAGAAGTAGAGGGTGAGAGAACGCCATTGGGGTTTATTAATTTATTTTATTTATTACAGGTACTTGTATGTCGCCATCAATTTACACAGTTTTTTATATATACTGTATATTGTACACTTAAATTAGTACCTGCCCTCAAGGAGCTTGATTTGTTTTAGGCAAAAAGATTGTTCATATTGCATTGGAAGTTGCACTTTACAGAGGAATTTTGCCCAAAGCCTAATGGATGAGATAAAGCGCTGCTGACTTCCATCATGCAATCACCTGCAAGAAAATGTTTATTTTTATTTATTTTCCTTGCACGTGATTCCTTGTAAAATTCACTAAGCTCTGGATAAAATTGCCCTGCAAAGTATACCTTCCCTTGCAAAGTGAACAGCCTATTGGCCTTTGGTAAATCAAGCACACTGAGTGTCAGTCAGCTCACATATATTGTATACTGTAAAAGGCCTGTTAACAGCTAATAAGTGAGATCAGGCTAAGTAAAATGTGAACCTAGAGCCAGAGCCGGCGCCACCATAAGGCAGCACAAGCAGGCGCCAGGCTAGTGGAGGCAGTAAAATGCACCTGGGTAGACCCACCCCGGCTCTCCAAGTTCCGGACCTGTGCTCTCCCCCCCCCCATTCCCCACCCCTCTCCCTGCTCACCCTCAGTGTTTTGGTCTCCTCCTACATAAATTCACCTCCTCTCCGCCCTCAGCCTTGGTATGCACTACTGGAAGGCTCTTTATGTAAGTGGGGGACTCTGATGGTAAAGGGGGACCTTGATGGGCTCTAATGTTAAAGGGGGGCTCCAATGGTAAAGGGGAACTCTGATGGTAAAAGGGAACCTTGATATTACGGTGGGTGGACTCTGATGTTACAGGGGAGACTCTGATGGTAAAGGGGGAGCTGTGATGGTAAAGAGGGCTCTGATGTTACATGTGGGATCTGATGGTAAATGGGGACCTTAATTTTACGGTGGGTGTGCTCTGATGTTACAGGGGAGACTCTGATGGTAAAGGGGATCTATGATGGTAAAGAGGGCTCTGATGTTACATGGGGGATCTGATGGTAAAGGGGGACCTTGATATTACGGTGGGTGGGCTCTGATGTTATGGGGGGCTCTGATGGTAAAGGGGGAGCTGTGATGGTAAAGGGGGCTCTGATGTTACATGAGGGATCTGATGGTAAATGAGGCTCTTGATGGAAATTGATTTAAATTTCTGATGTAAAGAGGGGCTGTGATGTGAAATGAAGACTCCTGATTGTATGGCATGTTTGCACTGGACATTAGATGACCTTTGTCCCACCCCTGGTCTGAGTGCCAGCTGTGCGGGGGGCTCCCTGCAGGTTCAGAGCAAACCCCTGCTGAGACTCTGCTTCATTCCCAGTCATCTATCCAGATCTGACCACAGGGATCAGCCGAGGTACAGCGCACTGATGCCTAACCAGTTTGTGGCAGTCGGGGACTTATCCAGGAGGCTTAAGGCTGTTTAGGATGCCACCTTAGGATGGGGAAGGGGGCACTAAAAATGTACCTTCGCCTAAGTAGACGAAAGTCCTTGCACTGGCCCTGCCTAGAGCTGAAGGCTTTATCCCACTGAAAACTCTAAAATGTCTCTGGGCTCCAGAACCTACTAGAACGTATTTGTTTTCTCCATAACTGGAGACCCCTAACTATGTGTAGTCATAATCCTCTGTGCCTCACTGTCCACAATCCTGCCAGCCAATGCCTCACTATATATAAGTATATACTGTATATTATAGTGCTTAACCAAAAGTCTGAGCTGAGTTAATCTTTATGGTTTTGAAGAGAGTTTGGGGATGGGTGGGTGTCTAGAGAGGAACCAGGAAAAGCAAATATATTCCTTTAGAAAACTAGTGCAGTTAGTGCCATCCATTATTATACATGGAAACTGTTTCAATGGTCATACTCACACCTGGAACAAATGTATACCTGTTTCCACGTGCCTATATTTGCAACATGTGACTTGATCCTTAGAAAGCTGTACAGGGAGTGCAGAATTATTAGGCAAGTTGTATTTTTGAGGATTAATTTTATTATTGAACAACAACCATGTTCTCAATGAACCCAAAAAACTCATTAATATCAAAGCTGAATATTTTTGGAAGTAGTTTTTAGTTTGTTTTTAGTTTTAGCTATTTTAGGGGGATATCTGTGTGTGCAGGTGACTATTACTGTGCTGAATTATTAGGCAACTTAACAAAAAACTAATATATACCCATTTCAATTATTTATTTTTACCAGTGAAACCAATATAACATCTCAACATTCACAAATATACATTTCTGACATTCAAAAACAAAACAAGAACAAATCAGTGACCAATATAGCCACCTTTCTTTGCAAGGACACTCATGCAGCCTGCCATCCATGGATTCTGTCAGTGTTTTGATCTGTTCACCATCAACATTGCGTGCAGCAGCAACCACAGCCTCCCAGACACTGTTCAGAGAGGTGTACTGTTTTCCCTCACATAAATCTCACATTTGATGATGGACCACAGGTTCTCAATGGGGTTCAGATCAGGTGAACAAGGAGACCATGTCATTCGTTTTTCTTCTTTTATACCCTTTCTTGCCAGCCATGCTGTGGAGTACTTGGACGCGTGTGATGGAGCATTGTCCTGCATGAAAATCATGTTTTTCTTGAAGGATGCAGACTTCTTCCTGTACCACTGCTTGAAGAAGGTGTCTTCCAGAAACTGGCAGTAGGACTGGGAGTTAAGCTTGACTCCATCCTCAACCCGAAAAGGCCCCACAAGCTCATCTTTGATGATACCAGCCCAAACCAGTACTCCACCTCCACCTTGCTGGCGTCTGAGTCGGACTGGAGCTCTCTGCCCTTTACCAATCCAGCCACGGGCCCATCCATCTGGCCCATCAAGACTCACTCTCATTTCATCAGTCCATAAAACCTTAGTAAAATCAGTCTTGAGATATTTCTTTGCCCTGTCTTGACGTTTCAGCTTGTGTGTCTTGTTCAGTGGTGGTTGTCTTTCAGCCTTTCTTACCTTGGCCATGTCTCTGAGTATTGCACACCTTGTGCTTTTGGGCACTCCAGTGATGTTGCAGCTCTGAAATATGGCCAAACTGGTGGCAAGTGGCATCTTGGCAGCTGCACGCTTGACTTTTCTCAGTTCATGGGCAGTTAATTTGAGCCTTGGTTTTTCCACATGCTTCTTGTGACCCTGTTGACTATTTTGAATGAAACGCTTGATTGTTTGATGATCACGCTTCAGAAGCTTTGCAATTTTAAGAGTGCAGCATCCCTCTGCAAGATATCTCACTATTTTTGACTTTTCTGAGCCTGCCAAGTCCTTTTTTTGACCCATTTTGCCAAAGGAAAGGAAGTTGCCTTATAATTATGCACAGTAATAGTCACCTGCACACACAGATATCCCCCTAAAATAGCTAAAACTAAAAACAAACTAAAAACTACTTCCTAAAATATTCAGCTTTGATATTAATGAGTTTTTTGGGTTCATTGAGAACATGGTTGTTGTTCAATAATAAAATTAATCCTCAAAAATACAACTTGCCTAATAATTCTGCACTCCCTGTATTTGTCACTGAAAATATGTATATTGTGTAATATGAGCAATGCTAAACAAGGCTATGAGAGATTATTAAATCTTTAGCTCTGGAAATGAATCTAATTCTTTGGCAGCTCAGATTGAGTAAAGCTATACTGCTCAGTTGTAGTCTATGGGCCAGATTCACGTAAAATGGCTGACGGCGTAGCGTAAGCCATTTACACTACGCCGCCGCAACTTAACAGAGCAAGTGCCGTATTCACAAAGCACTTGCTCTGTAAGTTGCGGCTGCGTAGTGTAAATTGGCCCAGCGTAAGGCCGCGTAATTCAAAGGGGGCGGCTTGTATTTAAATTAAGCGTGCCCCTGCGTCGATCGAACTGCGCATGCGCCGGCTGCAAAAATAGGCCAGTGCGCATGCTCCAGCTCATGTCGGAAAACGTGAATGAAACCAACGTGAGCGTCGTTTACGTAAATCCCTATTCGTGAACGACTTAGTAAAACAACGTAACCGACGGAAAAAGACGACGCTGACCCGACGCCATACTGAACATTGCAACGACGGAACTTTGTAAACGTAACCCCTTATATAGCAGGGGTAGGTTTACGCTTACGGAAACTACGTAAACGACGACGGAGGGGTGTAAAAACGTTTGGGAATCATCGTATTAGGCTCATTTGCCTATGCAAATGAGCCTAATACGATGATTCCCAAACGTTTTTACACCCCTCCGTCGTCGTTTACGTAGTTTCCGTAAGCGTAAACCTATCAACGTAAAGGCCACCTAGCGGCCAGCGAAGTCATTACATCTACGATCCGACGGTGTAAGTGTTTTACACCTGTCGGATCTTCACTGTATCTATGCGTAAGTGATTCTAGGAATCACACGCATAGATACCCAGTAAAAAAACAAACATGAACCTTCATTTGTTCACCATATTGGTCACATGGAAAAGGAGAGAGTTATTACCAGAGAATCTGGCCCTATAAGTCTATGTTCACATCTATGCGGCTACGCTTATTGCGATTTCAGGCACGTTTTGACGCATATTTCATGTTATGTTATATATTTTTTAAACACACTGTAAACACACTGTATATAACTGGTTGCTAAAGAGGGGCCTGGTGGGAAGCTGGCCGCCACGTCCTAAACAACCAATGAGTCATCAGCTGTCAGCGGGGTTCCCCTTTCAGGTCTAGTATGTATTCACAGGAGCCCCCCGCAAAAAAAATCAAAACAATTGCATGGGATCCCCCCAAAATCCATACCAGACATTTATCCGAGAATGCAGCCCAGCAGGTCAGGAAAGAAAGGCCACAAAAAAATACACTTTTCTTCTGTGGCTGTCTTCCTCTGTTGTGTTGTCACCCGCTGCATCTCTTATATATCCATGGGGCGTTGCCATCCAATGACATCACCTGGAGAGCCCACCCCTTGTGACGTCAGGGCCTGGGGTGGACCCCACACCGTTTTTTTTATTTTTTATTCGCTTTTCTAACATTTAGCTATCAGCGGAGAACCCCACTGACAGCTGACATGGCGGCCAGTACAGGCCATAACACACTGGCCATATCACCAGGTGAGACAGGAGGGAAAAAAGCCAAAAGCCCTATACACACGGGCGGGAATCCCGTTGGAAAAAAACATCTCGAGATACGCCGGCGTAAAGGCTTTATGAATCTGGGCCATAGTGTCTATACAGACATTGTGAAGGATGTCACTCTCCTTAATGGGTTGTGAAAAGAATGATACTCCAAAGTAAAGGTGATCTTAAAAAATACAGTCTGCAGGTAAATCAAACTATCTGACTCCACCTAAATTCCTATTTCTGCGTGTTAATTTTAGTTCTGTATAAAAACATATTTTTCTACAAGGTTGGTGATGCGAAAAATGACAGCAATTCAATGCTAATGCTGCTATACACATGCATTAAACATTTCATTGGAAGACAGACTAGTAGTATTATTAGCAGGCAGGCAGCTTGTATTCAGTATAAATGAAGTATTCTCTTGTCACGTGCCTGTGTTGGTGGCTGAACAATATTGCTTTGGTTTTGTCATGTATGTACTTATATTATTTCTAAGCTATTATGTTATCATTGTGTAAAGCACTGAGAATCAGTGATAGATTTGGGGAGTGTTGTGTTCTTTTGTGGCACTCAAGGAAAAACAGAGATTCTGACTCCCCACGTCTTGTATATAAGCAATTCCCACAATTGTTTTAGCCACTGTGGACAAGTAGTAGACAAATTCCACATCCCTGCACTGTTTCTTTGGTTCACACAACAATACAGAACAACTGAAAGGGGTTGTAAAGGTTTGTTTTTTATTTTCTAAATAGGTTCCTTTAAGCTAGTGCATTGTTGGTTCACTTACCTTTTCCTTCGATTTCCCTTCTTAGGCCGGATTCACACCTATGCAAATTGGTTGCGGCTCAAACTGCATCCAATACGCAGAAAATTTCTAAATACATTGTTTTTATTGAGGCTGGTTCACATATGTGCAATGCATTTGCACTGCGCATTGCAGAAAAAACGTGTGCGTATTTTATGCCTTTCGGTGCGGCTCAGGTGCGAATTCAGGCCAATTATCTTCTATGGGTACGCAGCTGATTCGCAGATGTGTTCATTTCTCTTCAGGAATTTCTCTCATTCAGCCCAATACATTTCCCCCCCACTCTCCTCTCCTCCCGCCTGTAAATTCTCCCGGGTCTCCAAATTCGCAGCTAAAACTGAGCTAATCTGCTGAACACTTCTGTAATCTCTCTGCAAAGATAAGAGAGCTGAAATTCACACCGCACAAGTGTGATTTCGGCCTAAATGTTTTTTTCTTTCTTTTCTTTGTCTGAATTTATCACTTCCTGTTCCTCCTTGGTAAGCTGTTCTGGCTGACTAAACCTCATCCAGAACAGCTCGGATGATGGTGGAAAGTTTACTGAGAAGAAACAGTGAGAAATTCAGACAAAGAAAAAAAAAACATTTAGAAGGGAATTCGAAGGAAAAGGTAATTGAACCAACAATGCACTAGCTTAACCACTTAACTCCCGGACCATATTGCTGGTGAAAGACCAGAGCACTTTTTGCGATTCGGCACTGTGACGCTTTAACTGACAATTGAGCGGTCGTGCAACGTGGCTCCCAAACAAAATTGGCGTCCTTTTTTTCCCACAAATAGAGCTTTCTTTTGGTGGTAATTGATCACCTCTGCCGTTTTTAGTTTTTGCTAATTAGAGCGATAATTTTGAAAAAAATAATATATTTTTTACTTTTTGCTATAATAAATATCCCCCAAAAATATATAAAAAAACGTTCTTTTCCCCTCAGTTTAGGCCGATACATATTCTTCTACATATTTTTCGTTAAAAAAAAATAACGCAATAAGCGTTTATTGATTGGTTTGCGCAAAAGTTATAGTGTTTACAAAATAGGGGGTAGTTTTATGGCATTTTTATTATTATTATTTTTACTAGTAATGGCGGCGATCAGAGATTTTTTTCGGTACTGTGACATTATGGTGGACCCTTCTGACTCTTTTGACACATTTTTGTGACCATTGGCATTTTTATAGCGATCAGTGCTATAAAAATGCATTGGATTACTATAAAAATGCCATTGGCAGGGAAGGGGTTAGCACTACGTGATCTCCCCCAGCAGAGCCGACCTGCCGCCGTATAACGTTATACGGCGGCTGGTCGGCAAGCAGTTAAAGGAACCTATTTAGAAAATAAAAAACAAACTTTTACAACCACTTTAAGCATTGTTAAAGTGGTTGTAAAGAATATTCATGTGTTGGAATGGCCCAGTCAAAGTCCAGGCCTAAATTCAATTGAGAATCTGTGGCAAGACTTGAAAATTGCTGTTCACCGACGCTCTCCATCCAATTTGACAGAGCTTGAGATATTCTGCAAAGAAGGATTGGCAAATGCTGGTAGAGACATCCTCAAAAAAGACTTGCAGCTGTAATTTCAGGGAAAGGTGGTTCTACAAAGTATTTGCTCAGGAGGGCTGAATACAAATACACCCCACACTTTTCACATATTTATTTGTAAAAAATGTGGGAAATCATTAATCATTTTCCTTCCACTTCACAATGATGTGGCACTTTGTGTTGGTTTATCACATAAAATCCCCATAAAATAAATTTAAATTTTTGGTTGTAACATGACAAAATGTGGAAGATTTCCAGGGGTATGAATATTTTTTCAAGGCACTGTATGCAAAGAGTGCATGGTTCAGGGGTAAGCTATGTACGGAGTGCAGAGTTCAGGGGTGTGCTGTGTACAGAGGGCTGGCTTTAGGGGTGCAAACCCCCCCCACCCCATAGCTTCCTAAAAATTTCTCTATCCTACATTGCCTGGTTTTAGTACCTCCCTGTGTAAGTGGCCCTGCCTCACCTTGCAGGGAGAGTGTTCTCATTCTCAGATTCTGGAGATCTGTCCCTGCCTTCCGAGATCTGTTAGTTTTGCAAGCCGCTGAGAGCAAAGCTGTCCCATGTAAACACAAAAGGCTTCTGTGTTTACAAGGTACAGTGGAAGCAGAAGGTGAGAGCCAGAGGTAGTGGAATGGAGTTCTGCTATGTTCCTGCTGCAAAACTGATTCGGCCCCCGGGTCTTGTGTTTGACATACGTGGTTTAGGAGCATCAAGTGTTCAAGAGCCTCTAAACTCCTCTAAATGCCTATTTGTGCATGGACATATAGGATAACCAGAAAGACCAGAGCACTTTTTGCGATTCGGCACTGTGACGCTTTAACTGACAATTGAGCGGTCGTGCAACGTGGCTCCCAAACAAAATAGAGTCCTTTTTTTCCCACAAATAGAGCTTTCTTTTGGTGGTAATTGATCACCTCTGCGGTTTTTAGTTTTTGCTCTATAAACATACAACATGCAGTTGTGTTTAAAGGCAGGGGAAAAAAGGCCCAAATGCCCCTAGGAGCAGCAGAAAAAACATCCATTATGCATGAGACCTTATACTTGCCTGCTCTGTGCAATGGTACTGCACACAGCAGACCCAAACCTCCCATTTTGGGGCCCCCTGTCAGCGCATTCAACTCTTCCTCTTCTCTAAGTGCAACCATAGGAAGCTGTTTCCTGTGGTGGCTCACCTGCGGACTCGCTACTGAGCCGGACTGTATGAGTCCATAAAGACACACCGCAGCTCTGCCCCACCTCCTGCTTTCTCCTTACAGGATTTGATTGACAGCAACAGGAGCCAATGGCTTCTGCTGCTGCCTCTGTGTCCTGTGAGGGCAGGGAGAGAACCAGTCCTGCTGCAGAGGAGCATAGCACTGGATCCAGGGCTCAAGTCCTGCGGGCACTTTTTTCACATCAGGAACTCAGTTTCCTTTGAAGGACTAGAGCAGCCAAGCAGCCCGAGCCAATCCTTCACTAAGCGGCGATGCCCAGCTCGAGTCACTGTCAGGGGCAGGCAAACCTTAGTAATCATTTATGTTACTGGCCACTGTATCTGGATTCATCGGGTAGTGTGCGGGTATTTCGTCACTTCCTCGATGCTGCAATGTCTCCTGGGAACAATGACAAAAGTTCCCAGGAGACATTGCGGCACCGAGGAAGTGACGGAATACCCGCACACTACCCGATGAATCCAGATACAGGAAGCGGGCAGTAACATAAAGGATTACTAAGGTACAGTAGATCGAAAAAAAAAAAACCCATGCGGTTTAGTAATTATGCATATGAGCGTATAATTTTTTTTTGGTGGGGGAGTGCATCTTGGGTGGGAGTTTCCACACTTTTTTCCCCAGGACTTGACCACTGGCTGGATCAATACAGGTCTCAGGGAAGTATTTAGGGAGGTGAAGGGGCAATACAACTACTGGGACATTTATTTCACCTTAATACAGGAAATGCATTAGGGTAGAAATGTCTTAGTAGCTACAACTATCCCCTGCCGACTCTTCACCAAGAACTTAGCGATCAGTTTTGGTATTCAGTTTGCAAAGAGCTGGTGGACAGCTCTGTGCTCTGCCCTTTTTAACACTCACTGGAGTTCCGGCTGTGAAAGGGACGGGAGCAGTTTCCCGAGCGGCTTGCTGAGAGGCTGAGCCAGCTGCCAGTCCAGGCAGTCGGGATCATTCCAGTGCCTGGACTATCTGAAAATGAATCACAGGAGTCCATCTACAGGAGTAAATCTAAACCAAATTGCCTAACGCCTTCCTGCCCAGCCTTGGTGTCCCTGTAACAGGGTCTTTATGCCCAGGAGGCACTGTGAATGGATGTCACAGTAGCACAGAAACCTTGGTCGCCCTCACTCACCCTCTTTGCCACAAACAAATGTGTTATGTGGACAGCAAGAGATTAAATCTCATAGAAGATTTATTGTATTATGTAATTTTAAAAGTTGTTTTGATCTTTTTAACCACTTGAGGACCTGCGCACGACTATATACGTCCTCCTTTTGAAGAGGGATATCTCGGTAATGGCAGCAGCTTCTGCCACAACCAAGATATCTATCTCTTTAGGTGGTGGTCTTGTAAACGATAATGGTGGTCTCCGTGGCGGTTTCACCATGAGATCACCGTTATCGGCGGCGGGAGAGGGCGGCCCCCCTCCTGCGTCCTCCATTGCTTACTGGAGCCGTCGGCAGCGGCGGAGGCGATCGGGTCCTTCTCCCTCTGTGTCATGGATACGGGTGAGGGCAAGATGGCCCCCACCCATCTCCATAGCAGGGTGGAAGCAGTGTCAACTCAAAACGATTTTTTTTTTCATTGCATTTTAGCCTAAATATGAGATCTGAGGTATTTTTTGTACGGTGTGACAAAAAGTATTGCAATGACCGCCATTTTATTTTCTAGGGTGTTAGGGAAAAAATGTATAATGTTTGGGGGTTCTAAGTAATTTTCCAGCAAAAAAAAATGTTTTAAACTTGTAAACACAGAGTCTTAAAAACAGGCAAGGCCCTTAAGTGGTTAAACATGAAAATTTCACTAAAAGAAGACCTCATGATTCCTGTTATGAAGAGACAACTTTCTTCCAGGTGTGGTCCTGCATTCTCACCATGTCATTTGCTACCCTTTTAGAGACTGTGGGGGTTATTTACAAAGTCAAATCCACTATGCACTACAAGTGCAAAGTGCACTTGAATTTGCACTGAAAGTGCACTTGGAAGTGCAGTCGCAGTAAATCTGGAGGGGTAGATCTGAAATGAGGGGAAGCTCTGCTGATTAAATCATCCAATCATATGCAAACTAAAATGCTGTTTTTTATTTTCCTTGCATGTCCCCCTCGGTTCTACAGCGACTGCACGTTCCAGTGCACTTTCAATTGCTCTTGTAGTGCAAAGTGGATTTGAATTTCGTAAATAACCCCCAGTAGGTCATTGTGCTAGCAAGTATACTTTGTGCAGGCATTGTCATTATTGGGGAGCTGGTCCAGAGCTATGAAGTGGAGCTAACTCTGCAACAAGTGCATGTAGATAGCAGGGGCTGCAATGGGGACCAAAGGAGACCCGCAGCACTGAGGTCCAAAACATGTAAATTAAGGTAAAAATTGTATTTAGAAAGAAATCCATGGGAACTGTGTATGATTTATAGTGCTTTTGCAAACAAAATACTTGAAGCTAGGTGTGAAATATATTATCTGAACCACTGGAAAGGAAATTCAAGTAGAATAAGTGGCAAAGGGCTCTATTAGGATGTGTGCATCACAGATGGCCTACTAAATGATATATGATATAAAAGTGTAGTATGCATCTATATTGTAACACATCAAGACCATATGATTCAACAAAATCCGAATAAAAATAATTGTAAATCATTTAAAATTTTAGGCAGACTCTTGGACTGGAAATGTCATGTTCATTATGTCTTTGATATCTTCATCAATCTCTGTATTTAGTTGTAGCACCTGCTAGCGGCCCCTTTAAACCACCCAGCAGAGTGTTTTTCCTCACAGCTTATTGCTCTTGCCCTGATATGGAAAGCAGAGAGAGAAGAGAGTGAGGAAGATTTCGTTGCATCCCAGGACAAGCCGTCCCTGGCAACTTGGAGCCAGGAGGAATCTAATTTGCCGCGCGCAGTTTGACCTGCGTGATATGGAGCACAATTTGAACAACGTGGCATGCAGTCTCAGGCCAGTCACATTCCTCCAACCCAAACTCGCTTATCCATGTCTTTATGGACCTTGCTTTGTGCATTGGTCCAAATCATTTGGTGGAGGAGGGATTATTGTGTGGGGTTGTTTTTCAGGGGTTGGGTCCCTTAGTTCCAGTGAAGGGAACGCTTAAGGGGTCAGCATACCAAGACATTTTGGACTATTTAAAGCTCCCAATTTGTGGGAACAGTTTGGGGATGGCCCCTTCCTGTTTCAACATGACTGCACACCAGTGCACAAAGCAAGGTCCATAAAGATATGGATGAGTGAGTTTGGGGTGGAGGAACTTGACTGGCCTGCACAGAATCCTGACCTCAACCCGCTAGAACACCTTTGGGATGAATTAGAGCAGAGACTGCGAGCCAGGTCTTCTTGTCCAACATCAGTGCCTGACCTCACAAATGCGCTTATGAAAGGGTAGTCAAACAAACATTCCCATAGACACTAAACCTTGTGGACAGCCTTCTCTAGCTATGCTGAGAACTCAGTATGCTCTTCTCCAGTGATCAGGCTTGTCCTGAGCATCCCCCCCCCCCCCACACACACACACACAGCCATTCGCTGGGAAGTTCAGTGTGCTGATGTGTCTCCTCCCCCAGCTCTCATGGAACTAAGAAAAGAGGGAATGTGATCACTTATGAAAAAAGGAAATGCCTTTTTCTTTATCGTACATCACGGGACACAGAGCGCATAGCCATTACATATGGGTTATATGGGTACCTTCAGGTGTGGACACTGGTGTAATCAACTTCACAGGAAGTTCCTCCCTATATAACCCCCTCCCACTGAGAGTGCTTCAGTTTTTTCGCCAGTGTCTTAGGTGTTGGTCACGTCTAGCTGTCCCTCGGAGGTCTCGGGACCCAGGATAGCTAGCCGGATCCGTCCGAAGTGCTTCAAAGCCAAGGAGTACGGTACCCGGGCCCTGCCTGCGTGGGGTGTTGCCTATAATGCCTCTCCTTGGAGGGCTGGATTCTGGGCTCCAGTGCCTTGGTCTCTCCCAGGACTAAACGCTACTGATGCCAGGATGCTATATAGGTCCAGGGGTGTGGGTTCCTTAAACACAGGACCCCGGTCCCTGAAGGTCCGAGACCATACCCACGGAGATGGGAGAAGATTGGGCCTCTTGCAGTTTGCAATACCCTGCGGCGTGGAGCAGGTAAGAGGGAACCTGCGGGACTTGGTTCGACAGTAGGTATCCCCCTGGGGGTTCTGGGTTGGCTAATGGTATGCTTGTGCATCAGCCACTATCTCCACTATGTCTTTTTAGGCAGGATGGGATGTACTAATGTTTACCCAGATAACATGTAGATATATGTATACTTGTTTAAGATATATATTTGCTACTCACCCCAGGTCTGCCTGTTAGCATTGATACTGCAGCCCCACGTAATATAAAGAGGGAATTGCTGGTGAAAACTCCTGTTTCTTAGGAAGCCTATGGGGACAGCTTCCTCTCTGTGTGCACTATAGTAAGGATTAGTGCTTACCTGGTGTCTGTTGGTGCTGCTGGCGCTGGTCCATGCTTTTCCTCTGCTCTCTGCTTCCTCCATGTTGTTCAGCGTTGGGGGGGCGGGCCAGCAGCGTCAGGGTCAGTTAAAAGTAAAACGTTTCTCTCTGGCTGGTCTTTTTCCTCCTGGAAGCAAAGAAGGACACAGAGCGCGCAGCTGGGTCTTTTGGCCACAGTGACACCCAGTGGCGGTTTGTGGATCTTCAGGTCTAGGACTTAGTTCCACTATTGACCAGAAAAAAAAAAAAAAGAGTTTTTTTTTGCTTAAAGGGACTCAGCCTTAGATCCAGCAGTATCTGAGTCAACCTTGGACTCCGGCTAACGGGCATTGGTGTTGCAATACTCACAGGTTTTCCTCAGTATTGCCACCTCCCAGGCGGGTAAAAAAAAAAAAAAAAAAAAATTTTGAAAAAAAAAAAAAAAGATATATATATATATATACAAAATTTTTCATTTTCCTCAGCCTGTTCTCATATTAATTACTCCTAGCTACAACAGTCAGGTGTTGGCTATAGGGGTGACTCAAGGTTGTGCAATGGCTCCAAAGGGATCAGAACCAGCCAAGGCTGCAAAAGGTGCCAAGAAACAAAAGGGGTCTCCATCGGGGTCAGAGGATTTGGACCAGGCTTCAACGGCCCCACCCTCACCAGTTAGACCACCGAGTAGCATAGTACAAGAGCCATTGGGGGTGCTGGGGGCAGAGGCGGCCCCCGATCCACCCATTCCCGTTTACGTAACGGAAGAAATGCTAGCGACCACCCTGGGTGGGCTAGAGAAAAGGTTAACGACTTTGTTTGCCCGCCCTTTGCCAAGTAGCAAACGGGCTAGATCCCCCTCACCTAGTTTGGTGTTTTCAGATGCGGAGGTCTCCTCTTCGGAGGAACGGGACCCACAAGGGGATCAAGCAGACCCAAGTCCCGACGGTTCAGACATGGAGGGTTCCACTGTAGATGAATATTTTTCGGCCTCTCAAGCGGAGAGCCTGTGGATCCAGTCTTTGACCGATATGGTTCGCACTGCTTTTAAACTTCCAGTGCCAGAACTAGTAGCCCCTGTGGTATCCTCATTGGGTTCTTTAAAGGCTCCATTAACTTGTGTGTCTTTTCCGATTCACCCCCTTCTGCGGAGCGTGATTTACCAGGATTGAGCTCGACCTGATAGGATCTTTATCCCTCCTAAAAGATTCTCTATTCTCTATCCTATGGAAGAGGAATTTTTAAAGAAATGGGCACTCCCCACAGTGGACGCGGCCATTTCCTGCGTGAATAAATCCCTGACCTGTCCGGTTGAAAATGTCCAGATGTTCAAGGATCCGGTCGACAAAAAATTAGAGACCCTACTGAAGGCTTCTTTCACCACAGTAGGTGCCATGGTTCAGCCAGCGGTGGCAGCCATTGGCGTTTGTCAGGCCTTAAAGGATCAGGCAAAACAGATATTAAAGGACATGCCGGCTCAGCAAACTCGTGAATTAGCAGATTTCCCTAGGGCTCTCTGCTTTGCAGTAGATGCTATTAAGGACTCCATCCAACAGGCATCCCGGTTATCTCTGCTGGTGGTTCACATGCGTCGTCTTTTGTGGCTAAAGAACTGGTCAGCAGAGGCACCCTGCAAAAAGCTCTTAGCAGGGTTTCCCTTTCATGGGGGAAGACTATTCGGTGAAGACCTAGATAAATATATCCAAACCATATCAAGTGGTAAAAGTTCTTCCTTACCGGTCAAGAAAAGACCGCGTGGGCCCGCGTTTAAACGACAGGCCTTTGCAGGCTCGGCCCCTTCGACTTCCCGTCAGTATCGACGGCCTCCCGGGCGTTCAGCAGTTAATAGCCGCCCACAGGGACAAGCCGCGGCAAACAAGAGGCCCTGGTCTCGCAAGCCGGCTAAACCAGTCATCAAGTCAGATTCATGAAGGGGCGCCCCCACTCTCTTGGGTGGGGGGAAGACTTCAGTTTTTCTCCGAAGTCTGGAAGGCCAGAATTCCCGACTCTTGGGTTCGGTCCGTGGTAGCCACAGGCTACAAACTAGAGTTTCGAGAAATCCCCCCTCCTCATTTTCAGGGGTCAAGTCTTCCAAGCGACCCGTTAAAGAGGGCCTCTCTCGTAAAGGCGTTGGATCGCCTCTTGCTCCAAGGAGTAATTGTAGAAGTACCAACCCAAGAAAGGGGTCTGGGATTCTACTCCAACCTTTTTATTATACCAAAACCCAATGGCGACGTCAGGCCTATCCTAGACCTCAAACGCCTATATCGCTTTCTAAAGATTCAGACCTTTCGTATGGATTCCATACGTTCAGTGACAGCCAGCCTGCATCAAGGCGACTTTCTAGCATCTATAGACATAAAGGATGCATATCTGCATGTGCCGATCTACCCAGCACATCACAAGTTTCTTCGTTTTATGATAGATCAAAGTCATTTCCAGTTCGCAGCCCTCCATTTTGGGTTGGCAACAGCTCCGCGGGTATTCACAAAGGTGTTAGCCCCGGTGCTAGCCGTCCTAAGGACAGAAGGCATTTTGGTCCTGGCATACCTGGACGATCTCCTGGTTATCGACAGATCAGCTTCCAACCTCAATCATGCAGTAGTCCGCACAGTTCGGCATCTACAAGAATTCGGGTGGGTTGTGAACCAAGGAAAATCGAGGTTGCAACCCACAAGACAGTTGGAATATCTAGGCCTTCGGTTAGATACAGAATGCCAGAGGATATTTTTACCTCAAGAAAAGATCAGGTCATTGACTCAAGCAATTCAAATAGTCCTAGGCAAAAAGAGGCCGACTATTCGCCTATGCATGCGACTGCTGGGAAAGATGGTAGCCGCCTTCGAAGCAGTGCCCTATGCCCAGATCCATACCAGAGTTCTCCAGGCAGCTATTCTCTCTGCTTGGAACAGGTCCATACAGGCATTAGACCGTCCATTAGGTCTTTCCCCAGGAGTCAGGCGCAGCCTGTACTGGTGGCTGGTCCCTCAAAAATTGTCAAAAGGGAAAACCTTTTGCCCCATCACGTGGAAAATAGTAACCACAGATGCCAGCCTAACAGGTTGGGGGGCAATCTTAGGAAAACGGACCCAGCAGGGACAGTGGTCAGAGGCAGAAAGTCTGCTCCCCATCAATGTCCTAGAGATCAGAGCTGCTCGGTTGGCCCTGGTCGCCTGGACTCTCCCCCTGCAGGGTCTGCCAGTAAGGATACAGTCCGACAATGCCACGGCGGTGGCATACATAAACCACCAGGGGGGCACAAGGAGCCTAGCGGCTCAAAGGGAAGTAAACCTGATTTTCTCATGGGCCGAAGCCCATGTACCCTGCATCTCAGCAGTGTTCATCCCAGGGATAGACAATTCTCAAGCAGATTTTTTGAGTCGTCAACAGTTACTCCCGGGAGAGTGGTCTCTTCACCCCCAGGTATTCCAAGAGATTTGCCAAAGATTCGGAGTTCCCGATGTGGACATCATGGCAACAAGATTCAACAAGAAATTGGACAAATTCGTATCCCAAGCCAGGGACCCCTCGGCCTACGGGACCGATGCGTTGGTTTGCCCCTGGCACCAGTTTTCTCTCCTGTATGCGTTCCCTCCACTACAGATGATTCCCCGCCTTCTACGAAGGATCAGGGTGGAGCGCAGGCTGGTGATCCTGGTGGCCCCAGCCTGGCCCAGAAGGGCTTGGTACGCACTCATCGTGAGGATGTCAGTAGGGGCACCGTGGCCACTCCCCCTGCGCCCAGATCTGCTGTCTCAGGGCCCGATCTACCACCCTGCTTCAAAGCAGCTAAATTTGATGGCTTGGCGGCTGAATCCCTAATTCTTAAGGGCAGAGGCCTCTCAGCCCAGGTCATATCTACGTTAATTCAGGCTAGAAAGCCAGTCTCTAGAAATATCTATTACAGAGTCTGGAGGACCTATGTGGAGTGATGCGAGTCTCAAGGAGGGCATCCTCGCAAGTTTTTTATTGACAGGATCTTGCGATTCCTCCAGGTTGGCGTTGACAAGGGGTTGGCTCTTAGTACTCTAAAGGGGCAGGTGTCTGCCTTATCGATATGGTTTCAAAGGCCTTTGGCCACACATTCGCTTGTGAAAACCTTCTTGCAGGGGGTCTTGCATGTGAATCCCCCTATTAGAGCTCCCCTCTGCCCCTGGAATTTAAATCTGGTCTTGTCAGCTTTACAAAAGCAGCCGTTTGAACCTCTGACAGAAATCCCTCTTGTGCTGCTAACCCGAAAGTTGGTTTTCTTGGTGGCTATGGCTTCGGCCAGAAGGGTCTCCGAGCTGGCAGCCTTGTCTTGCAGGGAACCGTACCTGATTCTGCATAAGGACAGAGTGGTTCTGCGGCCTCAACCTTCTTTCCTTCCTAAGGTCATATCCAGTTTTCACTTGAATCAGGACCTAGTCCTACCATCCTTCTTTCCTACTCCCCAGTCCAGAGAGGAAAGACTGCTTCATACTTTGGACGTGGTCCGAGCCATGAGGGTTTATCTCAAGGCTACAGAGAAGATTCGGAAAACAGATGTGCTTTTCGTTCTTCCGGATGGCCCCAAGAAGGGTCAGCCGGCTGCCAAGTCTTCCTTGGCTAGGTGGATTAAGCAGCTGATTTTTCAGGCCTATGGTCTGAAGCGCGTTCCACCTCCCTTATCAGTTAAAGCTCATTCTACGAGGGCCATGAGTGCCTCTTGGGCGGCACACCATCAGATCTCTATAGCACAGGTTTGCAAAGAGGCAACCTGGTCTTCTGTACATACGTTTACTAAATTTTATAAGTTGGACGTCACAAAGGCTACGGACACAGCATTTGGGCAGGCGGTCCTACGGGCAGCAGTATAGAATCCTCTGGCCCGGTTCACGCCCCTTTTTTTCTGTTGGTGGAGCTATTTTACCTCCTGATAATGTTTTTTTGTTTGGCTATTTTTGGCCTTACGGTCTCCCTCCCTTCATGGAGCATTGCTTTGGGACATCCCATATGTAATGGCTATGCGCTCTGTGTCCCGTGATGTACGATAAAGAAAAAAGGATTTTTAATAAACAGCTTACCTGTAAAATCCTTTTCTTGAAGTACATCACGGGACACAGAGCTCCCACCCCTCTTTTGGGGAACATTGTGTAACCTCGGAGAAATTGCTTGCTACAAAACTGAAGCACTCTCAGTGGGAGGGGGTTATATAGGGAGGAACTTCCTGTGAAGTTGATTACACCAGTGTCCACACCTGAAGGTACCCATATAACCCAAGTGTAATGGCTATGCGCTCTGTGTCCCGTGATGTACTTTAAGAAAAGGATTTTACAGGTAAGCTGTTTATTAAAAATCCTTTTTTTATTATTATGTTTATATATCTATACACAAATGTTTTGCCTTCCATTTCTATTTTAAACGGAATGGGTTGTTTTGCAAGGTGAGGGTTTACAATCCCTTTAAGGTAAAGATACTACAGAACAGCCTAGTAAAGGAATGGGGTATGATATTCCATAGAGATTGATAACAAAGTAAATCTAACTCTGGGAAAATACTGTATAAGTAATGATGGAGCGTCACTGTTATCAGATGAATTGGTAAACCACTCCAGTAACCTGAGAAGACATGCTTCTGATTATAATAAATTGTCTATATAACTGGAGACGTGTCTCCTTAGGAAACTTTTGTTGTTCACTTTCCATTTGCTGCTCCAGTAAGATGTCTTAAAAGGCAGAGCTGAATGTGGGTAATCTGAGTAAAGCTGTTGGCTTCCCTTCCCTGTGCAAAGTCAATCATTAGCTAGCAGTTTGCCTAAAGTGATATAAACACACACCGTTTCATTTATACTGTCGCTTCAATTTCTGTATATGGATGATGGCACTGTAATTATTTTAATTTAAAAAAAAAAACACCTAAGTACCTTTGTCCTAATTGATATACAGCTGTCACATGACCCAGATCTTTCCCAGCCTGTCTGCAGGGAAACATAAGCAGGAGGAGCTTCTAGTCCTCTGCTGCTGGTCACATGTTCAAAAAATAAAAATAAAAGCAGCATTTGGAATACAGAGTCAAAATAAATAATAATTAATTTAAGTGGATGTAAACCCAATTTTTATTTTTTTTGCTGTCACAATGTAGAGTATAAGATTTCCAATCATCTGTGCCCAGTCTTGCCACAAAGAGTAAATTCAGCTCTAAACAATCCTCTTTTCTTTTTTCAGTGAGATAAACGGACAAACAGGAGAAAACTTTTGTCCGTTCTTCCCCCTGGCTGTGAATGACAGGTTATTTACATATCTCATGCACTAGCCTGAGGCAGGCATTATTTTTTCATTCCCACCCCCATCCCTTTTCTGAAGTCATGTGGTTACTTTTCTGGATTATGACTGGATGTTAGTGATCCTAGCAGAATTAAGTGTAAGAAATACACAAGAGGAAATGCATGTTGAGAAGGGGAGTGTAGAGGTGGGCGGGGAGTCTACTGACATCACAACTCCACCCACCAAGCTCCAGATAACAGACCCACCTACAAAATGTTCAGTTTTTCAGTTTTTATAACAGACAGAGGGGAGACATTTGACAGGTTAGGATACAAGCAGGAGGCATATATATCCTTATAGATCAGCACTATGGTAGTAGTTTAAAAAGGATGAGAGTGGGTTTACATAAACTTTAACTGTTTAAACACTTTTAAATTGCAAGGTTAAAATAGTACATGTATGTATATTCGCAATACTACGGGGTCTATTTACAAAGAATTCACTGTGCAAATGTCTCAGCCTTCCTACAGCCGTTGTAGGATAATCCCTGCAATGTGTCTAATGTGTGCATTTCTTATCACTGTTAGCTCCATTTAGTGGCCTTAATACAGTATTTTCCTGAAATACTGCAATCCTGAAAATATTATGGCCACGAGATGGAGCTGACGATCATAGGAAATAAAGATCAGGATTGTTTATGATGCAAATTTTTAAAATATTTTTTTAAATAGACCCCTGTGTGACTTTTTGCTTTTTCACTACACACTTTTTCACACACTTTTCACGACAGGTAAGCCTATAATAAGGATTACCTGTAGCTACCATGGATATCTCCTAAACCTGCACGTTTTAGGAGATATCCCCTGTATCAGCATGTGCCGACATCATCGGCACATGCGCACTGAAGCAATGACACGTTCGTGCTGTCGCTTCAGCTGACGTGCTGTTACCGGCAGCTCCCGTGCATATATGCGATAGTGACGTCATCGCAGTTCCGGACAAATCACATCACCGAAGCCTGCAATACTCGTAAATAACTCCGGGAAACATGTTGCCAGGCAGAGCAGTGTGCCGGGACTGCTGCAGGGGCTTCGATCTAAGCATACTAGCTCATTATGCCTTTGTCTTGCAGGTTTTTATTTTTTGTGAGTTTACAACCACTTTAAGGAGTAAAGAGTCTGGCGTTCTCTATGACCTCTAAGCTTCAGCTCTGCTGGCTGAATCGCTCAGAGGTCATAGGTTTCATTACTGCACAGGACAGTGTGGCCCACCCTAGTCCTGTTCTGTGTTATTCCTTCTAATTTGATAGACATCTACATTTTTTGAAAACAAGTAACACATGGCTATAAGTGTCGGTTCGCACAAAGGCAGCTTCAAAGTTGTCTGACTCTGAAGCGGCCTCGTACAGCGCCCCGTACATCGCCCCATACAGCACGACTTCAGTGCGGCTTGCACAAAGACTTCTCTATAGAAGTCAATGCAAGCCACTCCAAAGTTGCCCCAAAGTAGTATAGGAACCTTTTTCTAAGTTGGAGCAGCTTAAGTCGATGCATGCTAAGTCGCCTGATAGATCGCGCCTGTGTGAACCGGCACTAATAGAGTAGTCCAGAGGGAGGATTAGGGTGGAGATAGAACTACCCTATTACATGCCCTGTTCCTTGGGGGGAAAAAAATACTTTCCACAGAGAACTTCCTGTAAAGGATTAGTAGCATTACTTTCCGTAGATGGTTAAACCCCTTTATAACTTCCCATTAATGCTGATGAACAGGCGAGGCAAGAAGACATACTGTTAATATAAAATGTGGATAATGTAAAGGAAAACATATTCTGCTAGTATGCATGCACGCAAAATGTTTAACTTATAATATTATTGAGAGAGATTTACTAAAACTGGTGCACACAGAATTTGGTGCAGCTGCATATAGTAGCAATCGACTTCTAACTTCAGCTTGTTCAATTAAGCTTTGACAAGAAAACATTGAAGCTGACTGGTTACTAGTAGTGGCAGCCCATAATGCAGGGAGCAGAAGCGCCACCCCCCTATTGATGTGTCCAGCCTCCTGATCTATATGCGGGGCGGTGGACGCATGGATTCCAACGTTTTTTTTTTTTTTTTTTTAAAGCATGTGATTAGAGTCAGATGCTCTAATATGCTTCAAAAAAAGGATGGGTGTGACAATTGCGAATGAATAAAGCCTGATGTCTGCTGATGTCACAGAGCCAGTCCTGACTTGACTATTGAGATTCACCTAGATGCTTGACTGGCAACTATCTCAGCCTCTCAGCTCAGAGTGCCAATGAGAGACTGAGCCAGCTGCTTCTGCCCTATCTCCAGCTCGGCACTCCAATGAACCCTGGAGGCACAAAGGTGAGCATTAATGTTTATTTAATTTTTTTTTAAATCTCACACTTCTAACATTGACTAAGTAGACAGGCCATTAACTGAGCAGATAACTAAGCAGCAATGGCGTCCCTAGGGGGGGCAGACCCCCCCAACATTATGCTGTGCCCCACCATGTGCCATCCCCAAAAGAAGTAAGCTTCTGTGGGGGATTCCTCCCCCCTCCCTCTGCTCGCTGACACTGCATAATGCGAGCGCTCACACAACCACAGCCACCCAATCTGCTCCTTCCCCTGCATCCTCATTGGCACGGAGAAGAGCGAGTTGCAGGAAGGACTCCACAAGCACAGTGGGGTGAAAAAACAGTTACTGAAAAAACAGAAAGATTTCTCCCATCCTTAGGACAGCAGAACCCGCCTGTAAATTCCGAGAGTGGTGACTGCAAGCTGAGCCGAGTGTCAATCTATGACAGCCCAGCGAGTCCAGCCACCCCCCTCACTCTCCTCACATACGAGCAGGGAGGTATACAGCTCCTCCTCCTCATTCCAGTCCCGCCCACACTATCCCGGTGTGTTGTATCTACAAAGAGGGGATGTGTGGGCAGGAAATATGCCTGAGATTCTAGCCAGGACCGGGTTAAAGTGTGTGCACTTCAGACTGCAGTACCCTGTAATCACGGAACTGCATTATCTCCATCCCTTCTCTCCCTCATCTGTCTCCCTCCCCCTCTCCTGTTCTTTCAAGACATTCACAATTTACTTTCACTTTCACTTTCACTTAGTCAGGTAATATAAGGTGCAAATTTCTTCCCTACATCCACAGATTGCAGGAAAGAAACTTGCATGATTCCCCCATCAACACAGACAGTGCTGACGGGAATATCCCTCCTGCCCAGCAATTGTATTCTCCCGACAAACAGTGATTATTACTAGTGGTTACAGCCATCACTAGTAATAATCATAAGAGAATCCAGTGCTCATTAATGGTTCTAATCTCAGCCAGTTCCTGCTGAACCAGCTGAGATTTAAACTGTCTATGGCTGGTCTTAGCTCTTAGGCAGAGCCCATACATTGATCACTTTTTTTCATTCAACTATGATTTTCAACTATGCGGGCGGTATTAACCCTTTCACGGCCGCTAGCGGGGGTTAATACCGCACCGCTAGCGGCCGCAACTCGCAGCAAATCTACTTAATTACACGATTACATATGTAATCTCATGATTTATAAGTACAGTACAGGTGCACTTAAGCAAGTTTGGACCCTTGTGTCCGAGGGCCTGCTATAAATACAATATATACAATATTGTATCTATCTGTATAATCGTAAAGCTTTTCCATGTGACTAGCTCATTCAAATGTAAAGTCTTTAGGGTTATAAGGTTAGAAATATCCATGCATGGGTTAACTGTTCTTTTTGGATGGGAATGTATTGGAGCCAGGCCTTGTCTTTTATTATTTATAACGTGTCTGTGCACTTTAAAATTTTTGTTTCAGTAATCCATAACAGCAACATGGCAGATGAAAGCGAATCAAAGCAGGATGCTCAGGAGGAATTGCTGAGTACTAAGGTTTCAGGTAAACAAGTACAGGCCTTTGGATTGCAAATTAAAGACAGAATCCATGCTAATTAGCTTGTGTGCAGTTGTGTTTTATTGTGCATGTTGTGTACCTTTGCCCAAGGTCATTAAGGCATAAAATATAGAGCGGGCTGCATGTTTACATGCATTATCATACTCAGAAACATTTAAATCATTAGGAACTTGGCTATACCGTCTGCTATAATTTATAGCAGGGGTCTCCAAACTTTTCAAAACAAAGGGCCACTTTATTGTCCTTCAGACTTTAGGAGGGCCAGATTGTGGCCAGCAGGGGCAGGAAGTGTCACGGGCATCAAGCATCAGTGAGAATAAATATGGCCTCAGGTTTGGTGGTCAATAGGAGGAGAAGTATTACCCTTATTAGTAAGTGGGATAGTATCCCATCATTGGTATCAGTGGAATATATAGTGCCCCAGTGTGAGGAATAGTGCCTCCTATCAGTGGGAGGAATTTTGCCCCAAGGGCCAGATAAAGGCTAGCAAAGGGCCACATCTGGCCCTCGGGCCGCAGTTTGGAGACCCCTGATTTAGAGTAAAGTATACAACTATAGAAATAAAAAAGAAGAATGATAGATATAGGCACACTGACACTCCCTAATCTCTAGTAATGGCGCCCCTGTGCTCAACAGATTTGGCTAGGGAGATGGCATATCTGACAATTGTGTGTTCCATACTGAATCTTTGACCCTGAAGCACAAATCGAATGGTTTGGAAAATCATTAGTAGATGAAAAATGGACTGTTTATCAAAATAGAAAGACTAGCACAAGATTTTCAGTATTTAGGTATCTTAAAAGGTTAGTTCACTTTTTAAGAAAAACGTAAAAGGTGAATTAACGATGTACAACCTCCCCAGCCTTGTGGTCCCCTCTGGACTTACCTTTGTGGATGATGAGAGGTCAGTGCCCAAGCTGTAGTGGTCTGGGGATTTGAAATCCCTGCTCCTCTCCCTCTTTATATTGCAGGGCTTCCGGGATGGATCAAGTGATACTGATTGGTTAGCGCTTGCACAAAGCATCACACTGATCCGCTCTGAAAACCCTGCAGAGAAAAGAGGAAGAAGCGTGGGAATTCCAAATCATTAATAAATCTCCTTCCAGAGTAACTACTAGGACTTTAATGGTATCAACATGGTAAATTTTGATACAACATTTCATCTGATAAATTGATTTGAACTTTGATATAAAAGTTAATTTTAAAATCATCTATTGAAAACAATTACAGTCAGGTCCATAAATATTGGAAAATCTACACAATTCTAATCTTTTTGGCTCTATACACCACCACAATGGATTTGAAATTAAACAAACACGATGTGCTTTAACTGCAGACTTTCAGCTTTAATTTGACGGTATTTACATCCAAATCAGGTGACTGGTGTAGGAATTACAACAGTTTGTATATGAGCCTCCCACTTTTTTTGATTTGGCCACACCTAAGGCCTTGTACACACGACCGTTTTCCTTGACAGAATCCATCAAGAAACTTGGTGGGAGAGTTTTTTTGCCGAGGAAAACATTCATGTGTATCCTTTTCATTGAGAAATCTGTCGTGGATCTCGACGAGCAAAAAAGAGAACAAGTTCCTCGTCGTGTTTCTCGTCGGGCTGGTTTACCACGAGAAACATGTTTGTGTGTATGCTTAGAAACATTTAAAATTATATATAAACCACAGTGTATACAGTAGCGAGCATTAATTAGTCCTTTGAATAGACAGCGTAAAGTATTAGACGGGGGCGCACCTTCGGTAAAAGTAGCGTTCGTAATGGAGATAGCACATTCGTCATGCTGTAACAGACTGAAAAGCACGAATCGTCTCCTACTAAACTTTTTCCTAACACGCAGTAACATGAGATTAGCAAAAGCAGCCCCAAGGGTTGTGCCAGTGGAATCAAGCTTCCCCTGCCGTCGTATGTGTTGAACGTCACCGCGTTTGAGAACGACGAGATTTTGTCTTGACAGTGTGTACGCAAAGAAAGTTTGTCAAGATTCTTGACAAGCCTGACAAGGAACTCGTCGAGGAAAACGATGTTTCATTCACGACGAGTTCCTCGGTCGTGTGTACGAGGCCTAATGTTTTTGTTATCTCTCTGATGGATTTGTTTTGTTTTTTCAGCCTAATGATGGCTTGCTTCACTGATAGTGACAACTCTTTGGATCTCATATTGAGAGTTGACAGCAACAGATTCCAAATGCAAATAGCACACTTGTAAATAGGATAAACACACACCTGACCATGGAACAGTTGAGCAACCAATTGTCTCATTACTTTTGGTCCCTTAAAAAGTGGGAGGCACATATACAAACTGAGATCTTGTTTGTTTTTATTTCAAATCCATTGTGGTGGTGTATAGAGCAAAAAAGATTAGAATTGTGTCGATGTTCCAATATTTATGGACCCGACTGTATACATGTCTGCTGACCATCAAAGTATACAGATACAAATTCAAATAAGTGGTTTGAAACATTAGTTTATGTTTAGATAATCTTTCAAGGTCCTAGTAGTTACTCTGGAAGGGAATTTATTCACAATTGTTAGTCTTGAGGATGCAATATTTGTTAAAGGATCATGTGAAGATATCATTTATAATTTATTCCCCAAGTATATATATTTTTTTGTGGGAAATTCCAAATCCCCAGACTGCTACACCGATTGTGTTTGCCCTGACAGCTCATCACCCATTAAAAAGAGTTCTTGAAGAAATACACAAAGCACTCCAAGATTCACAGAAAATATATGTAATGAATGCATTTAGACAATATTTGCTGATCTAAGGGTTTTGCTTTAAGGCTGCATTCACATCTAGGCGTCGGCGGCAGCGGACGTATTCGGGCGACATGCAATAGGCGTTTTGTCCCCGCGATTTGCGGCGACAAAACGCCTATTGCTTTTTTGCTAGAGGGCAGAATTTACACTGTCGGCTATGGCCGAACGCCCGATACGCCTGAAAAAAAGGGTCCGGGACTTGTTTCAGGCTTCACGCTTCAGGCGTATCGGCGTTCGCCGTAGAGATGTGAACCATCTCCATAGACGACAATGTAAATTCCCCCCTCCAGCGTATGTCAGGCTGCTTCAGCGTCGGGCTTCAGGCGACAAAACGCCTAGATGTGAATGGAGCCTAAAGGGAACCTGTGCTTTGGCCATGCTGGCTAAGCAACATGTATGCTTAAATGCCCCCTGTCCCCATGTCACTCTTAAAGCGGTGGTTCACCCTAAATCTACTATGTCCCATCCGATCCAGCATACTGGCGTCAGCTCAGGTATTTCCGGCGCTATACGGCGCCTGCGCACAGACCTAGGAGCTGACAGCGCAGGCGCCGTATATCTCCGAGTCCTATGGCTATGGCGCATCACGCTCCCGGAAAAAGCCGAAATAGGACTCTGAGATATACGGTGCCTGCACAGTCAGCTCCTAGGTCTGTGTGCAGGCTCCATATAGCGACGGAAATAGCCGAGGCCTAAATCGGCTATTTTCGGAAGCCGTGACGCGCCATAGCGGCGCCATCCACCTCGGGGGAGAGAAATGAAAATTAATCATTACACAGTAAGTAGAGCAATTAAAAAAAAAAAAAACAGCATACTGGATCGGATGGGACATAGTAGATTTAGGGTAAACCACCGCTTTAAGAGTGACAGGGGGACAGGGGACATTTATGCATACATGTTGCTTAGCCAGCATGGCCAAAGCACAGGTTCCCTTTAAAGCAAAACCCTTAGATCAGCAAATATTGTCTAAATGCATTCATTACATATATTTTTTTCTGTGAATCTTGGAGTGCTTTGTGTATTTCTTCAAGATCTGCGCAATAATCCAATATAAAGCTTTGCTTATGTGCATGTGCTTCCCGTAATAAAGACTGGTCACTGCTGCTCTCTTTCTTTGTGCAGGATGACTGGTCTTGTCTTCACCCCCTCCTGTGTACTTTCTGCAGGCAGATAGCCTTTCAAATTTTTTGTGTGTAGGATTCAGCTTTAAGTACCTTTCAGTAGCTGATTTAGATTTATACCTTTTTTTGCACACAGTAAAAGAGATATTGTCTGTGCACTGTGCTATTAAAGTGGTTCTAAAGGCTCAAGGTCTTTTACCTTCATGCACTCTATGCATAAAGGTAAAAAACCTTATCTGTGCAGCCAACCCCCCCCCCCCCCCCAATACGTATCCAAGCCAGATCTTCCTCTGGTGCTGTGCACAAGGGACTCTCCCTCTTTATTAGCTGAGACATTAGCCATTGGCTTCCGCTGCTGTCAATTACAGCCAGTGAGCCACCAAGGAAAGAGAGGGGTGGGGCCAAGCCACCGAGGAAAGAGAGGGGTGGGGCCAAGTGGGAATTGACACACAGAGCCGTGGCTGGGGCGTGAGCCTTCCTGGGTGCCCCCATAGCCATATGCTTGCTCTAAGGGTACTCACAGGAGGGAGTGGCCAGGAGCACCAGCAAGGGACCCAAAAAAAGGAGGATTGGGGCTTCTCTGTGCAAAACCACTGCACAAAGCAGGTAAGTATAGGTATGTTTATTATTTTAATGTAAAAAAATCCAAAGCTTTAATATCATGTTAAGTAAGCCTCCAAGAATGTAAGAATATGAGCTATTTGGTATAAACCCACACATATATTTGCAGTTAATTGCCATTATAATTATTAATTGCTAGAGATGGATTCTGTCTCTTTCCTTGGCCTGCTTGAGATATATGTGCTGTGATTTGTGCAGCAATGGATAAACATGAATTATTCACATGCGCTGAATAATTTCATGGTATTTGAGGTGTGCTGTGACCTTATTCCTACTGAGAGTGCTGCTGCTCTTCCTCTGTAATAATGCACTGAATTTCTCAGTTCATAAAGTAATTTCAAGCATGGGGGTTGGGGTTTTCTGAATGCTTAATACATAAAGTGCCCCAGGTTAATGAAACTATCTGTTCCGCATGTGGAGAAAAAGAAGCACATAATATGTATTTAATTCATCATTTGCTTTAGGTGAACAATTCTATTCACACATTGCTTTGCCCTACAATCAGTTTTAAAATAAGAGCTACATTATTTGTATAAAAGTGTCTGGAGAAAGAAAAGTTCCTGTAACCACTGATTCAGATTCTACCTTCTTTTCTTATGTATTATCGTAAACACAATACAAACAGAGAATCTCATTGGTTGCTATAGACAACTCAACTGTTCTTCCTTTAGTTACCAAGGTCTACAGTAAGTGCTTTGTTTGAGCAGTCGTCAGTTTTTAAGTGTGCCTAGAAACAAAACTTTTTTTAAGTTTTGGATAGAGTGGGGAAGGGATAGGTTAGCCTTTCTTAGCCAGCATTTCAAGAAACCCTAAAGTTCCTCTTGAAGTTGCAAGGGGTTCCTTGAGAAGGGTGCAGTGGGGAATTGCTCTCTCAAGTCCAACACAAAATTAAAGGTCCCTGATGTGATCAATAGAAGTGAAAAGCTCAATATCACCAATTCTTCCATAACTATCCTCAAAATTTGTAAGCTTACCGAATTGAATTGACTCCTAAATTACAAATCATAAGACACACTTACAATTACAAGTAGGTCAGAACACGCTTGTTTCCAAAGGATGGGTATGCCAGAGCTAATGCCAACCTTTTTATTTCAATCAGATGGATTCTATGTAGAATTTCCTCTTCACCTGTTCCTTACTTCTTTGGCTCCAAATCCATGTAAAAAAAAAAGTATACCTTCATAATGTTGTATCTCTTACAGAGTTAGTCCTTAAACTAAATTGGTATTATACTCACTTTTAAACAAAATAAAATGCTTTCAAAATTCCCTTTAACCTCCCTGGCAGTATGATTATTTCAGATTTTAGGTGCTGAAAGCGTTACCATTATTTTGCATGGAAATTTTGGTATTTTATATTGTAGGCCTGCAATTCTTAGGAGTAACTCACTTAAATATGTCCAAACAAGAGTCTAGTAGACATCCCGGGTATAATAAAATTTGAAACACAAAATCATAAATTATAATATAATAAATACATATAAATAATTATAACAAATAATATAATAATAATAAAAATTATTGCTTTCAGTGTTTGATGACGAATTTCCCCACAAATCACTATCGCTCAATACTGCAAGTGATTATAATTTTATTATCTTTTGACAGACATAAACGGACACTTTTTGGTTGCTATGGACAATCTACAGTTTGCAGGCAGAAAGAACAGTTTTTATTATACAAAAGTACATGTAGGACACTGGGCAGACCACTAGGGACAAAGGGGGGGTGTGTATTTATTTCATACAGTACTGTAATCTATAGGATTACAGTATACTGTATGTATTGTGTTTATTTACTTTTTTAAAGTTGGTGCCGATCTCCTTCTCGTTCATCGTAACGTCGCAGGGAACGGAGCTCGGCGGCACTCAGCACTGTGAATCGAGTGAGGAGGATACAGCTTGCTCACACAGTGGGGGGAGACATTGCAGGATCCAGGGGACAAGGTAGGTAAACTCTGCCTGTGGACGCTGCGAGGTGATACCGAGTCTAGTTCGGGGTTACCGCTTTTGGTCCTGAAATTCCACCTCAAGCCAGACTCGGGAATACCGCTGGGGGGTTAAAAAAGTGAAATAGGTGGCTTACCGGATATAAATAACTTGTTAATGCCTCTGATTAAAACCAACATTCAGCATAAAAATCCTTCCTCCAATACATCCATAGCCATACAAGGACCTCTTCGGCTTGCTTCAGAACACATAGGGGGTTATTTACTAAAGGAAAATCCGCTTTGTACTACAAGTGCAAACTACAAGTGCAAAGTGCACTTGAAATTGCACTGAAAGTGCACTTCGAAGTGCAGTCGCTGTAGATTCAAGAGGGACATGCAAGGAAAATAAAAAACAGCATTTTAGCTTGCACATGATTGGATAATAAAATCAGCAGAGCTTCCCCTCATTTCAGATCTACCGCTCAGATTTACAGCAACTGCACTTCCAAGTGCACTTTCAGTGCAATTTCAATTGCACTTTGCACTTGTAGTTTGCACTTGTAGTACAAAGGGGATTTGCCTTTCGTAAATAACCCCCTCAGACCCACAAGTATACTCACACCAAAGGACAAAAAGAGCAATTATGGTGTAGTTCATTTTGATAATTTCCCGTAAAAAGCCAGCACTTCCGTTTTTTTTATGCATGATGTCATCAGTTCTGGTCCATGAATGATGACGTCATGATCTACCAGAAGGGATTCTTAGAATGCTGTTACTACCAATATTCCGTTACAAACTGCGGCCTAGAGTTTGCAGCAACACATCATATGTGGCATGTCAGTAGTGGGGCCAGTAGGGCAAAAAGAAGAACACAACACAAATCCTGCATACAGTAAAACCTTGGTTTGAGAGTAACTTGGTTTGAGAGTGTTTTGCAAGACAAGGAAACTCGACTTGATATACAAGCGATGTCTTGATATACAAATAGCGTCATGTCACAACTAAGTATAAAAGAGAAGAGAGGCACCTCTAAGTGTTGCAATATGGTTATATTTATTGAAGGTACAACATTTAGCAACATATTGCTACACTTAGGCCTTGTACACACGAGGGGATATTTCCGCTGAACATGGTCCGACGGACCATTTCAGCCGAAAAATCCCCTCGTCTGTAGGGGCAAACGGACGCTTCTTGCCGGATTCATCCGGCGGAAAAATTTCAAAGCATGCTTTGAAATATTTCCGCCAGATAGCTGGCCGTCAGATATGTCCGCTGGTTAGTACGGCAAACCAGCGGACATATCTTGCCGCACATGCGTCGTATCCTGTGAATGGATCCGACGCATGCCCGCGGAAGTGTTTACTTCCTGGTGCGGTGACGTGGCGGTGACGTGGCGGTGACGTGGCGGCGTCAACGTCACCGCCGCGTCACCGCGATGTCCGCCGGCGGGGAATTTGATCCGATGGTGTGTACAGCCATCGGATCAAAACAATCCGGCGGACAGACGGACCGTTCCCATCGGATTTATTACCTTGTGTGTACGCGGCCTTAGAGGCGCCTCTCTTCTCTTTTATACTCTGTAGCTCCTGCTGGATTTTACTTCTAATCCCCTTGTGGAGGCTTCCATTTGTGGATGGACATTGTATGGTTTCACACCCTGGTCACATTGCTATAATCTTTTTATATGGAATATAAACTGAAGGACTTATGAATAAATGGTTGCGGATCGAATCATTTGAGTTTCCATTATTTCTTATGGGGAAATTTGCTTTGAGATACAAGTACTTTGGATTGCAAATGTTTCTGGAACTAATTATGCTTGCAATCCAAGGCTTTACTGTATATGGATAGGGGATAAGGGAGGGAGTAACCCAATGACGTAACCCAATGACTAGAAAAAAATCTGCCTCTAACTGGTGATAAAGTCTCCCTCTCTTGGGTTTTTCTGGTCTCCTTGCACTTGCAGTTTGTCTCTCAAACAGCATTCTGCACCACGTTTTCCCAGTATTCAAGCTCTCCGTCTAGCATAGTCCACAGCAGCCAATCATATTTCAGTTACTGAAATCGGATTATTTACAGATTATCTATATTAGTTGCTAAAGGCAGATTATATTTAAATAATTATTCTCAATGGCACTCAAGGTTACAGGTATTATATTTTTTTAAATATCCAGGCATTCCTCTGCGTCTGGCCTGTTAGTCACTGATGTCAAGTTCCAGAGGAGGGCAAAGATAACCACCGGAGATAATTATATCAATTATAGCAAAGTACGAAATAAAAAATCCTTCATCCAAGCATTTAGTTTTTTTCCCTGGATCACAATAAATCACCTGCATGCTAATTTCTCCTTTCTCTTTTGCTTGTGGTGTTCAGTCTGTCGTTATTATTTCCCCTTTTTACTTTTGTACTGCCTCTTGACACTGTTGTTATGGGCATCGATGAGCACAGGGTACTCAGACACAGATGAGGTAGCCATTAATTCACTTATTCAGTAGGTACACATTCGCTTATTCATTTACTCAAATACAAATTTTCGTAGTCACCTTCATATTAATGGCAGCAGACTTTCTGTAGAAATAATAATGATAATTTGCCTGCCCTTAGGTTGATATATTATATAACTTCCTCAAGCTGCTGAACACTAAAATATCCCCTGGATAATAGAAGTGAAAGACGAAAAGGAAGAAAGCGCAGCGCTCAAGTGTGAATCTTAACAACTCATATATGCTCAAATTATTTCCAACCACAGTGATCCTTATCTGGTAAAATCGGCACTACACTGCACCTCCCTTTTTCTTATAAAGCAATAGATCCTAAAAAAAAAAAAAAAAAAAAAGGGGGGGGGGGTTGATTTACTAAAACTGGAGATAGCAAAATCTGGTGCAGCTTTGCATATAAACCCACCAGCTTTCATTTTTTTTGTCAAAGTTTAATTGAACAAACTGAAGTTAGAAGCTGATTGGCTACCATGTGCATCTGCAACAGATTTTACACTCTCCAGTTTTAGTAAACAAACCCCATAATGTATAAGGCCCCTTTTACACGGGGCTGATTCTGTTGCAATCAGTAGAGGATCTGAGAGCATATCCTCTGCTAATCAGTACAGACTGGGCAGATGATACATCTGTGTCCACTCTGCTCTATGGGCGGCCGGGAGTACCTTCTGACACCCGCCTACTTGCTTCTAAAAACTTCTCAAAGCTTCTAGAACCAGGGGGAGGTACCTAAGGCCTGACCTGTAGACCCCTCCAGCCTGACCTAAAATAACCCCTCTGACTCACACCCAGGCTCCTAAAAAGGCTCTTTCTACACTAGCAAACAATGTACAGAAGAGGGTGCTACATATACTGTATGTTAACTAGTATTTGTATTCAATGGCAGTATAATGTCCCTTCAACCTGTTGGTATATTATTGGACCTGTAAAGAAATTCAGAGCACCTGCAGAAACCTTACACAGACATATGGAGGACATGTCATTTGTACCCCTAGTGGAAGTTGGATCACCGACCCCACCACTGCAAGAGCACGGTACTAATTTCAATATCAATGCAACTTGTAAAACCAAATTCAAATAACATAGAGCTTAGATGATAAAGAGTTCATATTAGTCAACAGATCGAAAAGTCAGTGCACCTGATGAAACTATCCATAAGCACGTGAGAATGTATCACTTTGCTGCCGAGTATATTGTGGTTCAAGAGTGCTGACCATTATAAAGCCATGTATTATATGAAAGAGACTGTCATTTAACAGTAAATTACTATTATCAGCCTAACAGGACATAACTGACTTTGTATGCAGTACTTCTACGGTAATTTATATATTGTGTCACATCCCTGGCACATAGGCATCCCAGCCCAAGCTATGGAAATAACACTGATTGAGCTGTTCGTTCTTCTCAAGAAAAATATATGTGGCGTAACTGATGCAGCTGAATAATTTTGAGACACCTCACAAGTGATTTATGAATCGTGCCCATTTGCTTCAAGTCTTTCTTTATATACTAAGGCGTATTTCACCACACTTGAATACAGACCATGTGAATCAATATTATCTCAGTTCTATATTACCACATCAGATCATATTGCAAGAAAAATGTACATTATTTTTATATCTTTTAACATTAAGCAATACAATGGGTGGCATAGAACCAAATGTCTTATTTGTTAAAATAAAGAACAATGTGTAAAATTGCAATAGCCCATGGCAGTCAATCGGATCTCACAATTTCAATGGTCACATATAGTTGGCTGCTGAGGGTTCTTTGGATCTTAGCATTGATCTTATTAAACTAACATAAAAATGTTTTCATTTTAAAAGCTGTGTGCATGAAGATGAGTGCGTATTAAATATATTCCTTTTACCATTTAAAAATCACCACTATTAATCTGCTAACCACCACTAACACCTAATAAATCATTTATACATTAAATGGAAACTGTTAAGGCGTGATGCTGTAGTATGATTATGATTTAATTGAAAGTATAGTACTTTAGTGTTTGTGGACTTCTCTCACATTGCTCATTTTTTTTCTATCATAGGCAGATAGCAACCACACAAAGGTTCAGAAAAAGGAAAATGTATTATCAAATACTTACCGTAATTTTCCTTTCCTGGTGGACTCCATGGCAGCCTACGTGTGGGTTAATCCCGCCTCCTCTCCAATGCTATAGGACCCCATACCCATAAAGCTTTGCTCACCGTTAGTACTGGTGTTCTGTAACTAGCCGACTCCATGCTTATTGGGTGGGTACTCCGTCTGCCATGGAGTCCATCAGGAAAGGAAAATTACGGTAAGTATTTGATAATACATTTTCCTTTTTCCTGACAGACTCCATGGCAGCCTACGTGTGGGAAATAACTAGCAAAAACACTCGGGCGGGTATGCTGAACAAAAAAGTTTAATTTGTCCTGTCGACCGACAGGATTGAAAGGCCAAAATTCACAGAGGAATGGGATGCAGGTTCAACACAATAATGGGACATAAAGGTATTTATAGAGGACCAGGAGGCTGCTTTGCAAATGACATCTGGCGCCACATGATGGGTTGCCGCCCAGGAAGCCGCCATCCCTCTCGTAGAATGCGCAGTCACCGCCTGCGGGGGAGCCAAGCCCTTAGCCTTGTATGCCTGTTGAATTGAGTGGATGATCCATGCCGCAATCGTTCTTGACGTGGCCTTCCTTCCTCTGTTAATGCCTGAGTGCAGAACGAACAAATGATCAGTCTGTCTGAAAGTAGAAGTCACTTGGAGGTACTCAGTAAGGATTTTCCCTAGATCCAACGGGTGAATTTCCTCGGATCCCGAGGATTTGAAGGTAGGGAGGACAATTTCTTGGTTGGCATGGAATACCGACGTCACCTTCGGGTTGGTGCCCAGCATGGGTACCAAAACCACTCTATCCGGAATTTTTTTTAGGAATGGCTCTTTACAACCAAGGGACCCGATCTCCGAGACTCTTTTAGCCGAGGTGATGGCAACTAAAAAGGCCACTTTGGCCGAGAATTCCTTCAGAGAAGATGGGGAAGACACTGCAGAATTAGATCCACTCAGAAAGTCAAGTACTAGGGGAAGATCCCACTTGGGGAATCTTGGCTTCCTTTGAGGTCTTAGCCTTGAAGCTCCTCGGAAGAACTGCTTCACCAATGGGTGTGTCGCCCATGAGACTCCAGAGAAGGCAGAGAAAAAACACATTTGAGATTTCACACTCCCACCACTTCCCCTCACCCGCACCTTGTGCGTGAGGGCTGGCCGCATACGGGCGGTGACTGGTCCATAGTCTCAGAACCGACGGGCTGCTGCACAATACTCCACCAGGGAGGACAGATGGGGAAAAACCCAGTAGGGTAATGACACAGAAAACAACATAGAAGCGGCTGCCATGGAGAGCACAGACCTTGCCAGCCGTGACTTCCAGATCTTCAGCACACGCAGCCAAACAACATATGTGTATTTGCTGCAAGCTCTCCACCCGCCCATGGCTGGGATCCGAGCTGCACCGCTTAACAGTGTGCCATCCGACTTGCTTGCTGGACATCTTGAGCATAAATCCTAGATCCATGGAGGAGGACAAAAAAGGAACACCAGTACTAACGGTGAGCAAAGCTTTATGGGTATGGGGTCCTATAGCATTGGAGAGGAGGCGGGATTAACCCACACGTAGGCTGCCATGGAGTCTGTCAGGAAAGGGGATTGATCTCATTTAAAGTGATGCTGACCTGCTTTGTCATTAAAGGAGTTGTAAAGGGAAAAAAAAATTGGGTTAAAATTAATGTCTGCAAGGTAGACAGACAGAATAGTGTAATGATTCTGTTAAAAAAACAAGTAAATACCTATTAACCTCCCTGGCGGTATGATTATTTCAGATTTTAGGTGCTGAAAGCGGCACCATTATTTTGCATGGAAATTTGGCGTTTTACATTGTAGGCCTGTAATTCTTAGGAATAACTCACTTAAATCTGTCCAAACAAGAGTCTAGTAGGCATCCCGGGTATGAAAAAGTTTGAAAAACAAAATCATAAATTATAATATCATAAATAGTTATAAATAATTATAACAAATAATATTATAATTATAATAAAAATGATTCAATAATGTAATCAACTCAAAACCACTGAAATTTGCTCAGTTGCAGAATTGTCGCTGTCATTACTTTTATTTCCCCACAAATCGCTATCGCTCAATTCTGCAAGTGATTATAATTTATTATCGCTGTTTTCTAGCTGCTCTAAAACCATTTTTGACATAAAGGGACACTTTTGGTTGCTATGGACAATCTACAGTTTGCAGACAGAAAGAACAGTTTTTATTATACAAAAGTACATGCAGACCACTAGGGACAAGGGGGGTGTGTATTTTTTACATACAGTACTGTAATTTATAAGATTACAGTATACTGTATGTAATGTGTTTGTTTACTTTCTTGAATTTGGCGCCGTTCTCCACCCATATCGCGTCGTAACGTCGCATGGAAGGGAGATCGGCGGCACACAGGGACAGGGACACTGTGTGAATCGTGCGAGGACGCCACTCGATCACACAGTGGGGAGGCATCACAGGATCCAGGGACAAGGTAAGTAACTTTGTCTGTGGTTGCGAGGCGATCCCGAGTCGGGCTCGGGGATACCACTTTTGGTATAGAAATCTTCCCCTGAGCCAGACAGGGGGGTTAAATTCCTTCATCTATATCACCTCCAGCTTTCTAGTTTCTGTTCTCTCATTCACTTACTGGTTTGCGGCGCTCGTTCATGTAAGAACTACATTTCCCAGTATGCTTTGCGGCACGCCCAGTAATTCACACCTCCTTGAAGTGTCTAACACGTAGAGAGCATCCTGCCACACAGATGTAGTTCCCAGGAGGGGGCGAGCACGTCACTGACACCGCAGTAAAGCCTCCCTTCACAGTGGTGAGTAATAATCAGACAAGCCGGAAGTGAACAGATCAGAGAAAAATTAGAGCAACTTCTGAGCAAAAACGAACAATGAGGAAGTGAAAAGAGGAATGTCTGCAGGTAAAGGATGCTTATTATGAAAAAAAGAATTTCCTTTACAGCCCCTTTAACGTGTCAAATAACTGAACCTCAGAGAGCAAAAGAGGACCTGTCATTTGACAGTTGATAGTATAGAGTGGGGCTAGATCTCACAATGAGTAGCAGTCAAAGCTCTGTGTACACTGATCAGCCATAATTTCATGACCATCCACCATAATCCATTGAGGTGTGGACTGCACTAGTCCTCTGAAGGTATGCTGTGGTATCTGACAACAAGCTGTCAGTAGCAGATCCTTTAAATCCTGTAAATTGTTAGGTGGTGCCTCCATGGATCAGACTTGTTTTTCAGCACATCCAATGGATGCTCGATGGGATTGAGATCTGCAGAATTTGGAAGCCAAGCCAACACCTCAAATTCATTGTGTTCCTGAAACCATTCTTGAATTCATCAGACCAGGCCACCTTCCTTCATTTATGAACCCATAAACTCTCGGCTAATGAAAAAAATAAAACATTCCTCAAAAAATGTTTTGCTTGTGAACAGAAAGCTGCCCTTACAAATATCCTCATGTAGATACTTCTAAAATTGTATTGTCTCTCGTGCAGGGTGCTATCCGTTTAATAATACATTAATATTTCTCATATACAGCATTATTCTTAGACCCCTTTTACACTGGAGCCATTTTTCAGGCACTTTATTGCTAAAAATAGCACCTGTAAAGCGCTTGAAAAATACCTCATCTGGAGTCCCAGTGTGAGAGCCCCGAATGCTTTCACACTGGGCTGCTGCGCTGACAGGACGTTAAAAAAAAATTCTGCAAGCAGCATCTTTGGGGTGCTTTAGATCACTATATTGTTCATAGTCCCAAAAAAGTGATGCAGGAGAGACAATATAATATGCCTTCTTTCATTAATTTGTGGTCTAACTCTGATACTCACATGCCCATTGTAGGCGCTTTTAGCTGCGGACACAGGTTGAGTTAGGCACGCTGACTAGTTTGCAGCTACGCAACCCCTGAACAAACTGCATGCATTGTGTGTTCTGACATCTTTCCATTGGAACCAGCCTTAACTATTTCAGCAATTTAAGCTACAATAGCTCTTCTATTGGATCAGACTACACAGACCAGCCTTCACTACCGACATGCATTTGAGCCTTGGCTGTCCCTGTTGCCAGTTCACTAGTTTTCCGTCCTTGAACCACTTTGAGTAATTCCTGCAGTTTTGGCATTGCTCTAACCCAGTCATTTAGTCATTACAATTTGGCCCTCAAGTCCTTACGCTTGCCCATTTTTTTTCTTTTTAACATAGCAACTTTAGGGACAACATGTTCACTTTCCACCTATTATTTCCCACCCACTTTCAGATGCCAATGTAAAGAGATAATCAATGTTATTAATGTTACCACTCAGTGGTCATTTTTTTTTGGCCGATCAGTGTGTAGCCTGAGCCTAAGATCTCCCTCAGGGACACAGGGGTTGCTTTAAAGTGGTTGCAAACCCATACACACCATGTTTACCTACAAGTAAGCCTATAATAAGGCTAACCTGTAGGTACTGGAAATATCTCCTAAACCTGCAAAGTTTAGGAGATATTTACCATATACACTTGCGCCAATGTCATCGGTGCATGCGCACTAAAGAAAGGTTAATATTGTGCCATTTCTATAGGGCTCGTGCCGTGACCGCCGTCTCCTGTGCGCATGCATGGGACTGACGTCATGCGACTCCGGCCAGTCACAGAGCTGTAGTCCACGGCCCCAGAAGGAAGAGGGGTAAAGATAGATGTGGCCACCAGCTGGGACCTTGCGGGCTTTGTTTGCAGGTTAGTGCAACATAATGGGCTAGTATGTGATGCATACTAGTCCATTTTGCTTTTTCTTTGATGGGGAATAAAGAGGAAGTAAAACCCATCAGGGTTTACTTTCTCTTTAAAGGCTGGCACAGGTACTTGCAGGAACTGCAGTGTGCCTACACATCAGTTTTTTTGTTTGTTTTTTTGCCGATGATAACATCATATCAATAGTAGCAATAGATCAATAACTGTGAACCAATCACAGTAACCACAATTGTAAAAACTGTGTTGATTACATCCGGCCAGCCTGCCTTTCCTTTCACAGTGGCAAGGAAGGAAGGAGCAGAAGAAGTATTCTTGCTCCTCAGTACAGTGACTTTTTTTATTTTTTAACTAGAACTGCTACTAAACACTGATTGGATGGGGGAGTGCTACTGCCACTGGCCACAAATGATTTGGCATCGGGGCATTTACTACAACTAACCACCACCAGGGGAATGTATTTTACTGTCACTTAATAATAAAATGTTGGTATATGTTAGGACGGGGGGATTGAGTTTAGGATCAGGATTACTGCCAATGACCATCAGTGAAGTGGGGGGGGGGGGGGGTGATATTGCTAATCATACTAAATAAAAATACAGTAAATTAGATGGAAATGTATTAAAAATGAAATGTACGCAATCACAATTTTTTTCCTTTACTGTTTATAGTAGATGATATATATATTAAAAAAAAATCAGTTATTAAATACCACCAAGAGAAAGCTCTATTTTCCTAAAAATATATATATATAAAATACTAATGTGGGTACACTATTGCATGATTAAGTAATTATGAGTCAAACTATCCCATCATTGTAAAAGCGTGTTTTCAGTTTTGCAGAAACGCACTACAGTCCATTTAACATGGTTTTCCTTTGGATGTTCACATTTTATGGAAAGGGCCAGGGACTTTTTTTCTGTTTTTGGTTCCATAGACTTCAATGGATGAAATCAATCTCCAAGTCTTGCAAGTTCAGTCTGCGGCCTGATTCACATCTATGCATTTTTTGTGCTTTTTGCAGATTTGCACTACAGAATGTGTTCCATATGAAACCATGGTAAATGGACTGTAGTGCAAATCTGCAAAATGCAAAAAGCACTAAAAATGCATAGGTGTGAATCAGGCCTAAAAGGTATGTGGAATCATCCCACAAGAGGAAATTAGGCCATGAATAAGCACTAACCAAGTGTGAAACGTGTCGGCTGTTTTTTGATTCTTGCTGTGTATCTGTGGTGCCTGCTTATGCTTTTTCAATAAAGACAACTCAAGAGTTTTCCGGTGTGCGGCCGTCCATCTGTTCTTTGTAATTTCTATTACAAGAGGAAATTAGTTGAGTGCATTTCTTGCAAAAAGTGGGTTTAAAGCCAATACTATGTTGGTTTTTGTAGAGAAACCATCAGACCCCTGTCAGGTTTTATTAAGGGGTTGTGTTCCCGCTGAGGAAATGTGTCCTTTTTATTTGTAACCGGGTCTAAAAGAGATGGAATATCAAAAAATATATATATTTGTCAGAATAGGATAAGAAGGTAAGTCTGTGTCCTGATGAAAGCTGTCCAGGGAGATATCTCTTAATATCTTAATAGGACCAGAAGTAATTCTTCCCAAAGGAATTCTCCTCAATGAGACACAGATAACAAGAACAATAACTTGTCTGGGATTTTAACTATTCCCTACTCTATCCACAACTGAAAAAATGTTTTGGCATGGAATATAGTTTAAACACCTCAATAGCCAAAAGACGGCTACATCGCGACTCTCTAGTTTTGGGAAAACGTCCATGCGCTTCCTCCCAGAACATGCCTCCCGTGTGCGCCTGGGACACACATCGGGTGCGCTCTGTGACCGCTGTGTCCTTTGGATCACAGATCAAGGTAAAGGGCCAATCACAAAAAAAGAAAAGAAAGGAGGGCGCACCGACCTTGTGCATTACCACTTAAAAGTTTTATTAACCACTTAAGACCCGGACCAATACGCTGGTAAATGACCCAAGGTGTTTTTGCGATTCGGCACTGCGTCGCTTTAACAGACAATTGCGCGGTCGTGCGACGTGGCTCCCAAACAAAATTTGCGTCCTTTTCTTCCCACAAATAGAGCTTTCTTTTGGTGGTATTTGATCACCTCTGCGATTTTTATTTTTTGCGCTATATACAAAAATAGAGAGACATTTTTGAAAAAAAAACACTATTTTTTACTTTTTGTTAAAAAAAAATCAAATAAACTAAATTTTAGTCAAACATTTAGGCCAAAATGTATTTAGCCACATGTCTTTAGTAAAAAAAAAAATCGCAATAAAAAAAAATAGCTACCTAGCGGGAACAGCGGCACTAATACAGCGATCAGAAAAATGATCGCTTAGTGACGCTGGCAATAGGGAGTGAAAGGGTTAACTAGGGCGGTGATCAGGGGGTTAAAACTTTATTAGGGGGGGTGGGGGGGCTATCCTGAACCTAACACTAACTGTTTTTTACAGTGCCTGTCACACTGACACTAAATGCAGTGATTAAATCACTGCATTCAGTGACACTGTGACAGGGGGGTGGGGGGGGCGATCACAAGGGGTTAATATGCCTATGTGAGTGTGTGTCAGTGTTGTGTTGGTGCACACTTACTTGTGATGTCTTCTCTCATCAGCAGCGCTGGGAAACAGCGCTGCGATGAGAGAATACATCATTTCCTCCTTCCTGTGTAAACACAGGAGGAGGAAGTGACAGGCTGGGAGCGCGCTCCCATTGGCTGGGAGCGATCGCGGGGGGGCGAATATCACGGACATCCGCCCGCAGATCCCGGATCGCTCCCAGAGGTAGGGGGACCCCCGCACGCCGCGGAGGGGGTCCCGATGGGACCCCCGAACCGCACTCAGGCGGGGACGTAAATTTACGCCCTTGTGCCTGTACGTGCCATTCTGTGGCCGTATATGTGCGTGCGGGGGTCTTTAAGTGGTTAAACAAGATAAAAAAGCAATGGTCCTACTCACAAACTAGGTCGGTGTGCCCTCCTTTCTTTTCTTTTTTTATTGTAGTTCTATGAACACCCTTTGTTCTGTGGAGGGCTGCAAGACTTCAGACTTTGCTATCAGACTATACTGACATACCCAGTTTGGCGATACACCAGAGCGCAGGAGAATTTTTTGTGTTATAAAGGGCCAATCACAACAGCCCTTTACTATGTGATCTGTTGTGTCCAATCACAATGTAAACACACTTGCTGGTTGGACAAAGGGGTATAAATACCCAGGGATTTTTAAACGGTGTTCAATTCAAAGAGTAGGAATACAAGAGTATTAATATTTTAGTACTTGTGTATTTCTACTCTATGAATTGAACACTGTTTAAAAATCCCTGTGTATTTATACCCTTTTGTCCATTTCTCTCTTTGTTTCCAAATTAAACGGGATGAGGTTTTCTTAATTTGAATGTTCATGTCCCATATTATTTAACAATTGCTGGTTATCAACATTCCTTTCCTCATGTGCGGTCACTGTGTAAGGAAAGGAGAGCTGATAACTGGCAAGGCTGACAGGGCACATTTACACTGATAATCAGTGCCCTTGTCAGTGCCTCCTTATTCATATGGGTACAGCTTTGCATGACCGCACAATTTTCATTCAAAGTGCAACAGCTCTAAATTCAGAAAATTGGCCTGGTCAGGAAGGGGATGAAAGTGCTCAGTACGGAAGTGCTTAACCCCCGACTCTATGAAAATGAAAAAAGATATCGACCCTTGCAGTGGGGCCCTCTGTACGGCAATGGTTAAAGGCTCAATTTATCTATAAGTGAGTTATAAAGTTGTTTCACTTACTTGATTCCTTGTTCCAATGCTTGTCTCTATCAGAAGCTCTGGCAAGTGGGCTCTCTATAATTTAATGGTAGGTTTATTTTAACAGTGAGAGATAGAATAACAACAAAAATATCCAGAAAAAATGCATTTCAAAAAAGTTATAAATTGATTTGTATTTTAATGAGTGAAATAAGTATTTCATCCCCCATCAATCAGCAAGATTACTGGCTCCCAGGTGTCTTCTATATAGGTAATGATCTGAGATTTGGAGCACTCTCTTAAAGGGGGTGTTCCTAATCTCAGCTTGTTATTTGTATAAAAGACACCTGTCCACAGAAGCAATCAAACAGATTCCAATCTCTCCACCATGGCCAAAATTGTACACCTACACAAGGCTGGAATGGGCTACAAGGTCATCGCCAAGCAGTTTGGTGAGAGGGTGACAACAGTTGGTGCGTTTATTTGCAAATGGAAGAAACACACAATAACTGTCAGTCTCCCTCGGTCTGGATCTCACCTTGTGGAGTTTCAATAATCATGAGAACAGTGGGTAATCAGCCCAGAACAACATGGGAGAAGCTTGTCAATGATCTCAAGGTAGCAGGGACCATAGTTACGAAGAAAACAATTGGTAACACACTGTGCCATCAAGGGCTGAAATTCTGCAGCGCCCGCAAGGTCCCCCTGTTCCAGAAAGCACATGTACAGGCCCATCTGAAGTTTACTAATGAACATCTGAATGATTCAGAGGAGAACTGGGTGAAAGTGTTGTGGTCAGATGAGACCAAAATCAAGCTCCTTGGCATCAACTCAACTCACCATATTTGGAGGAGATGGAATGCTGCCTATGACCCCAAGAACACCACCCTCCCCGTCAAACATGGAGGTGGGAACATTATGCTTGGGGGGGGGGGGTTTGTCTGCTAAGGGGACAGGACAACTTCACTGCATCAAAGGGACAATAGATGGTGCCATGTACCGTCAAATCTTGGGTGAGAACCTCCTTCCCTCAGCCAAGGCATTAAAAATGGGTCCTGGATGGGTATTCCAGCATGACAATGACCCAAAACAGGACAGTTGACAAAATCCCTCCTGAGGTGTGTGCAAACCTGATGGCCAATTACAAGAAATGTCAGACCTCTTTGATTGCCAACAAGGGTTTGCCAGCAAGTCAGGGTCGGATCCAGAGTCTAGTCTCAGAAGGGGCACTACTAGGAATTTGTCAGGGCAATGGCTGGTGTTGGCGCATCAATCATCACTGTGCATGGTTGATATGGTGTCAGGATGATTGAAGCGCATTATTACTATTATTACATTATAATATAAAGTTAAATAGTTCAACAGCTCACCATAATGCAGAATCAGTGGGAGCCCTGAGCGTTTCACTTGCCACTGTTGTCTGCCACCAGATGCAGATTGTCACTTGCCACGTCACCTGCCACATCCCCCGCCACCAGATGTGGATTGTCATTTGCCAATGTCGCCTGCCACAAGATGCGGATTGTCATTTGCCATGTCACTTGCCACATCCCCTGCCACCAGATGTGGATGGTCATTTGCCAATGTCGCCTGCCACAAGATGCAGATTGTCACTTGCCAGTGGCTGTGTCCCAGAGTGAGGGCTGGCAGGGAGAGATGTCAGAAACCCACTACCCATCAGAATATGCAACCAAAGTGATGTTGCATTGCGGCCATCTTGGTACACCTGCACTTGTCCACAGTAAGCCTAGGTTTAGAAGTCGGCAACCGGACATCTTTATACACCCACCATTTATATACCAGCAATCATGCCGGGCAGTAAGGCTGGTGAGCGGGCTAGCGTGTCACAGAGGGAGCAGGCAGGTGTTCTGTCAGGAAGCCACCGCTACCCATCTGAATATGCAACTGAAGTGACGTTGCGTCACGGCCATCTTGGTACACCCGCACTTGCCCACAGTAAGCCTATGGTTAGAAGTCAGCAAGCGGACATCTTTATACACCCACCAGAGTCTTGATTTTCAAAGTTATTTTTACCAGAAAACTCAGCTTATATAGTGAAATATAAGTTGATTTTACTGTTAAAAATAAATAACTATACTAATAAATACTATTTTTGTTGTTATTCTGTCTCTCACTGTTAAAATAAACCTACCATTAAAATTATAGACTGATCTTTTTTTGGTCAGTGAACAAACGTACAAAATCAGCAGGGAATCAAATATTTTTTTTCCACTTACTGTATGTGCATTTACTAAAAACCTCTAGATATATGAAATTGTTCTGAGCATGTGAACAACTGTGCTAGTTTAAGTGATAACCTCTCAAGGTCACATTCTTTTGTTATCCTCTCTCTGCCCATGAGATCTACATGGTTGATATTTTTCATGTATTTGATTTAGCAGGAGTACATACTGTTATTTGCCATACAGATTACAATAGCATTGCAGTCATTATATTCTATTGTTAGACCACACGTTGGCAATATACATAGACATGCAACCTAAAGCAAGGAAAAAAAATAAATAACAAACATGTCATACTTACCTGCTCTGTGCAATGGTTTTGCACAGAGCAGCCCCGATCTTATTGGGTCACCCTCCAGTTCCTGCTTCCTTTCTTGGGTCCTGCTTCCGCTTCACTGGCTGTGATTGACAGCAGTGGAAACCAATGGTTCCGGCTGCTGCATCTCAGCCAATGATGAGTGAGAGACCTGAGAGAGACTCGGCTCTCTTGCACATCGCTGGATCGAGATCAGGCTTAGGTAAGTATTAGAGAGGGCTGAGGGGGGGGGGGGAGCTGCACACTGAAGGTTTCTTACCTTCATGCTCAGAAAACCTTAAAGTGTTTGTAAAGACAGAAGTTTTTTTTTTACCTTAATGCATTCTATGCATTAAGATAAAAAACCTGTTGTGTGCAGAAGCCCCTCCCAGCCCCCCCCAATACTAACCTGATCCCCCCATCTCTATCCAGTGATGTCCTTAAGTGCCTCGGCCATCTGGGAAAAGGGGGGAAGTTACCACTCCAGGCAGATCCAAATTGTAATAGTCCTTCTCACAGAAACCACAGGTGCAGGCAATGCATACAGCTGAAAAAAAAATATATTTTCTGGACAGCCGCACTCCAAAAAATTGTTGCCTTTCATTTGTAAAAACAGGAAAAGCACCACAAGCCACAGCAAACTGAACAGCTGATGTGTTTCACTCTAAACTTAGGGCCAGATTCTCAAAAGAGATCCAACGGTGTATCTCTGTTTTTTGGCCTGGGTATCTATGCGTGTGATTCCTAGAATCACTTACGCATAGATACGGCGTAGATCCGACAGGTGTAAGACACTTACACCGTCGGATCTTAGATGTAATTCTTCTCTGGCCGCTAGGTGGCGTTTACGTTGTTTTCTCATTTGACTATGAAAATGAGCCTGATACGCCGATTCCTGAACGTTTTTGCGCTGCCTCGTCGTCGTTTCCATAGTTTCCGTAAGCGTAAACCTACCCCTGCTATATGAGGGGTACGTTTACGAAGGTCCGTCGTATGCCATGTTAAGTATGGCATCGGGACAGCATCTTTTTCCGTCGTTTACGTCGTTTTACTAAGTGGTTCGCGAATAGGGCTTTACGTCAATGACGCTCACGTTGGTTTTATTGACGTTTTCCGTCGTGAGCTGGAGCATGCGCACTGGGCTATTTGTATGGCCGGCGCATGCGCAGTTCAATCGGCGCGGGGGCACGCTTAATTTAAATACAAGCCGCCCCCTTTAAATTAAGCGGCCATACGCCGGGCCATTTACATTACGCCGCCGCAAATTACGGAGCAAGTGCTTGGAGAATACCGCACTTGCTCCAGTAAGTTGTGGCGGCGTAGTAAATAGCTTACGCGACGCCGCCACAGGATCTTAGAGAATCTGGCCCTGAGGCTGCGTACACACGACCAAATCTGTCTGCTGGAAACGATCTGCCAGACCCTCCCAGCAGACAGATTTGATCGTGTGTACGGGCGAGCAGACGGATTTGGCCAGCCGACAGATTTAAAAAGCATGCTTTCAAATCTGTCGGGTGGGAACCCGTCCGCCCTACATGTCTGCTGGTTAGTACGCTAACCAGCAGACATGTCTTCTCGCACACGCGTCGAATGGATTCGACGCATGCGCGGAAGTGATTTACTTCCTGGTGCGGTGACGTGGCGGCGTCAACGTCACCGCCACGTCACCGCGCCGTCTGCCGGCGGGGATTTTGGTTTGATCGTGTGTACACGATCAAACCAATACGTCCCCAGCAGACAGATTTGTTCAAATCGGTCTATCCGACCGATTTGAACAAATGTGTCTGCTCGTGTGTGGGGCCTTAGTGTTTAATTATAGCCAGCTCAGAAAGCAAAAGCTGCACACAGTCAACCCCTAGATTGCCCCTAGGTATTATCCACTTTCCAGCCTGTGTCATTAGTACAGTGTCAGTTAACTGATCACTGTATCAGTAGTGACATCAATGTCAGTTAGTGACCCTTCCAGCCAGTGTCTGTTAGCACCAGATTGTCTGCCACCCTATCACAGTCCCACTATAAGTCACTGATCACCACCATTACATTATGGCATCTATAGCTGCGTAAATTCCATAGTTTGAAGATACATTTGGCCTAATACGAAGTTATGAAGAAATTCGATTTTTTATTGGATATGTTTTTTAACAAAAAGTAAAAAATGTCTGTTTTTGTTTTCAATATTTTCTGTCTTTTTTTGTTTATATATTTAAAAACCCAGTGGTAATCAAATACCACCAAAAGAAAGCTCTATTTGTGTGAAAACTCATATATACATTTTGTGTGCATACAGTGTTGCATGCTCCCACAATTGCCAGTAAAGTTAGCACAGTGCTGAACAGCAAAAAATGGCCTGGTCATGAAGGGGTATTAACCTAGTTAATTACATTACAATAAAAACACAAATGTTTTGACTGTGCTCAGTAAATCAATCAATAATGATCAGCGATGTAAATCTATCTGAGAATTCAGGTGGGCAAAGGGCTGCGTTAGTTCTGTAGGCCCTTGAACCCTCATCCACCCCAAACCCCAATTTCATCCCTAGCTCCGAGGTTCTGTAAGGACAATTACATATTGAGATGTAAGTTGAATTAGTGGCTGGAAATTTGTATGCAAATAGGGGAAACAAAATGCTCTATGTTATCAATAAAGAGATATTTGGGAAGAGCCTGGTCTTTGCTATGATTCATTTAGGTTCCATTTGCATGTTTTGTGCTAGTTTAACTTGTATTATATTCCAGTTAAAATCCAATAAAGCATTTTCAGTACAGCGGCAGTCATAACTGCATTTTGGGCGCATTTGGTACATCTTTTTGCTGTTTTATTGTCTCCCAGATTGTGTTAGATGTTGCATTATGTTCTCAAATGATCTTATTCGGAAAGGGAAATAAGGGTTATGTGTACAGTAAATACAGAGAATTTGGATGACTGCCATTCAAATGAATATAAAATGACTTCTCAAGTGTGGAAAACAGTTTAGGTTAGAGAATAGTCAGGAAGAGCAGACAAATACAGAATGTTATATAAACAGCTGGCCCCGCACAGACAGTTCAATGAGGTTTCCTACCAGTGGGGAATGTTGGATCTATTGCAGGTTAGCTTTTATGAATTAAGGTAAGTTACATTATAACAAAATATTATCCTATTTATATTTATATGTCATTATTTGTATTTATACCTGATAACTCTTCTTCTGTTGTGTTGCCTATCAACATCAACGTTCTTTAAGGTTTAAAGATATGCAAAAATGAAGTGAGACCTGAATTAAAAAAAAAAAAATTATTAGAGTTTTCTGCTTCTTTCTGGTGTTCTTTGAGTTTGTCAGCAATGTTTTAAGGAATGTAATGTACCACCCCTAAGCCATGTTACTTTACCTGTATAATACTGTTCTGCTTTTAAGGAAGAAAGCTGTTGGGCTGACCATAGACAGCTCAAATTTTGCCTGATTCCTGCTGAATTGACCGAAATTTGGCCCTGCAAGCACAGCTTGGCTCATCAAAATTAAATTCAAAATTAAATTTGAAATTTCAAAATGTAAAAGGCAAATTTGTTGGCTGGCAGTGGAAATTCATTTATCCATACAATTCGCTTGGCTGGGGGAATCAATTGTTTTTCTCTCGCCGAGCCATCAGAACATTGAGCCATGTATGGCTAGCTTTATGAAAGAAATGCCACTGCTGATTTCCAGCAGGCAGCTAAAGACATGTTATGGCAGCCCAATGGCTTCACCACTTTTTGAATAACTTAGCTAGGATAATCATGCATATCAGGAAGCGGAGTAATGTCGGAATTCCTTATTTGCATGCTTGTTAGTGTTGATTCCAGAGGGTCAGCATAACAATCATGCAGCTAGCAGTTTTCCTTTAATAATTCCTATCACTTATAGTTTTTAGCAAACCATTTTCATAAATGGGGCATTGATTTAAAAATAAACCTCTTAATGTAAACAAGGAAAAAATATTAGTGGTAGTACCATCATCCCAGGATTCAATTGGAATAAAGTTAGGGCTGGAGGGACCCCAAGGCCCAAAAGACCTAAAACAAAAAGGAAGGGTAGGGGGACTATGTCAGTACTAGGGGCATTATTATATTTAAAAAAAAAACCTGGTCAAACTTGCATTAGGATGGAGCTCCACATGTTTATAATTTTGTTATATTACATTTAGTTGTATTTATGTATGCTGCATTTAAATAAATTTACATTTTGATATGATAATCCCTTGATGTATTATGGTAGTGATTAATGCTGCTGCCCGTAGCAACCTATTCAAAGAAATGGGGCCAAGGTTCGACTGCAACCACACGCTTGTATTTACATACAAATCTGCATTTGACTGTCAAATAAAAGGCATTTAGGAGCAGGGCTTTTTTTCTGGGGGAACTTGGGGGAACTCAGTTCCACCACCTTTGGCTCAGACCCTTTGGTGCCTGCTCACCACAATCATTTGTAAACACAGAAGTCTGGTCTCTGTGTTTACAAGTGACAGCTTTGTAACCCCCTGAACTCTGCACTCTGTATGTAATGCAATTCTGGTATTTAATGCCCCTTTAAGACCCTTCTACTCTTTGTGAAATCTGAACGGGTCGTGGTTGAGTTCCTGTACCTATTTTCTGAGAAAAAAAGCTCTGTTTAGGAGGCAACATTAGCACCTCCTGTATGCCTGGCAGCCACTGTGTTACTGCTCTCTGAAAACCGATACTCTGAAAGTAGGTTTTCAGAAGGGGTGGCAAAGTGTGAATAAGCCCTACCAGACATTTTGTTAACCAACTACTTTTGTAATGGTTTGTTAGCCGATTCGTGGTTCTTAGCAAACTATAATTGTAGTTTTTTTATCTACATTGGGCTTTACAAGTAAGAGAGCCATTTACACTTTGTATTATTACATAAAGCTATCTGTCATCTTATTTTCAGGTATTTGTATAGCGTAGGCAATTTACACAGCACTTTATATCTTTAATCTTTAGTATTTAAACTGAAAAATAAGTTCTAAACTTTATTACTGACCTAATGCAACTCTTAGGCCCCGTACACATGACCGACAAAATCCATCAAGAAACTTGGTGGCAGAGCATTTTTGCCGAGGAAATCGGCCGTGTGTATGTTTTTCGTCGAGAAAGCTGTCGTGGATCTCGACGGGAAAAAAAGAGAACAAGATCTTTTTTTTCTCGTCAGGAGTCTCAATTTCGTGTTTCTCATCGAGTTTACGACGAGAAACACGTTTGTGTGTATGCTTAGGGACCACCGAATGCTCAGCATAAAGTATGAGACGGCAGCGCACCTTCGGTAAAAGTAGCGTTTGTAATGGAGATAGCACATTCATCATGCTGTAACAGACTGAAAAGCGCAAATCTTCTCTTACCAAACTTTTACTTAACACGCAGTAACATGAGATTAGCAAAATCAGCCCCAAGGGTTGTGCCAGTGGAATCACTGCCAGTGGACAGGGATTAGAACACACCATTTTGTATTACTTTCTGTGCCCCCATAAAGGAGATTGACCACCTTTTTTTTTGTCCTGTTTACTGTCATCACCAAACGTCAACGTAAAAGAAAATCACACCTTTTGGGTTGTCACTAGAACAGGAATATGGGGAAATCCTCCAATCCTTTATTTTGGAGGGATTTCCACTCATTTTCTGTTTTGGCTATGGGACATGAATTGAAGTCTCCACAATTGGACACAAATGGTAAAAAATTGAAATGCACTGGGGCTAAACCTTCCAAAACTATCCAATATGAAAAATATAAAGTTTGCATTTAGTTCCACTTTAAATATGAGATTTTTTCAAGTCCTTATGAATGATTTACGAATAAAGTGTCCTATTAGGCTTTGTGTAGCAGATAACAGTAACACTTACTTTTATCTTTTATCTCAGTACACTGAATTATCGTTCTGAGTATTACTAACTTCAGTCCAAAAACTGTCATTAACTGGAAGTCCTACATGATAAAAAGCAATATGTTATGCTGACTGTAAAATAAAACATCACTATAGGCTCCAGGAATTGTCAAAAGCTGTATACTAGGTGCTTGATTTACTAAAGATTTGAAGTAAGGTAGCTAGTTATTTACCCCTGAAGGATGGGTTCTATGAGCTTCAGAGGGCTACTTGTCAGTGAGGCTTGCCAGTTGCTGTTCTGCTGGGCCTTGGCTGTTGCTGGAGAACTGGGATTATCCTGAATATGAGTCCTGGGCTTCTCTGTCAAGGTGATGAGTCTGCAGAAATAGTAGTTTTCGGATGCATGAGAAAAAGATCCTGACTGACTCCCTGCAACTGTAAAGAACCCTGAAATCAGAGAGATTTGCCCCATGGTTCCCAGCTGTGAGGCTTTTGACTGTTCCTAAAGCTATCTCATGGTCCCAAGCTATGAGAGTTTAATATAATCTGACGCTATCCCATGGTCCTCAGTTGTGAGAGCTAAACATTGCTAACTTTACTGAGAGAAGAGGGTCCGGGGTAATGCGCTGAGCATTTTGGAGTATCCCATATCCCAATCCTTCTCCTGTTTTCAAATCTTCTAACAATAAAATATAAAATAAAATAACCCTAATGCCTTGTACACATGATCAGATTTTTCGTCGGGATAAACTCTGAGGCCGCGTACACACGATCAGTCCATCCGATGAGAACGGTCTGACTGATGGTCTGATGTGCCTACACACCATCGGTTAAAAAACTGATCGTGTTAGAACGCGGTAATGTTTACGTGTTTTAACACAACGACGTGCTGAAAAAAAAAAACAAAGTTCAATGCTTCCAAGCATGCGTCAACTTGATTCTGAGCATGCGCAGCCTTTTAACTGATGCTTTTGCATACTAACGATCGGTTTTGACCCATCGGTCAGGTGTCCATCGGTCAAATTTTAAAGCAAGTTCTCTTTTTTTTGACCGAAGGATAACTGACCGATGGGGCCCACACACGATCGGTTTGGACCGATGAAACGGTCCTTTAGTCCGTTTTCATCGGTTTTGACCGATCGTGTGTACGCGGTCTTACGGATTTTTCAGACGGAATTCCGTTCAAGCTGTCTTGCATACACACTGTCAAGCCAAATTTCGATTGTCAAGTACAACACTAAGACGAGCCAAGAAAAGTTCAATGCTTCTGAGCATGCGTCGACTTGATTCTAAGCATGCATGTTTTTTTCCCACATCGGAGTTCCCTACAGACGAACAGAATTTCGGATTGAATTTTTTTCCGTCAGAAAAAAAAGAGAACATGTTCTCTTTCTAAATTCTGACGCCAAAAAAGTCATATGGGGCACACACACGGTCGGAATATCCAATGAAAAAATTCCGTCTGACTTTTTCCATCGGAAATTCCAATCGTGTGTACAAGGCATTAGACTACTTATTTGGAGCCGGAGTGAATGAACTGTTGCTTGAGTGACTGTTGGCCTCTGCACTTTTTGAGAAGGAACTAGTTAAATTCAGGGGCCCCTACAAGTGTAGCGCTACATCTATGCTAGTAAACTACTCATTCTGACATATGTACCTGAATGCATCTGAGGAGTTCTGTGAGCTGCTCATATTGGTATGTCACTGGGCGAAAAAAGCAGTCACTGCACCTACTCTACAGTCAATAATTATCCCATACAGTTACATTATCTTTGTCTGCTCAAGTGCACACATTTTATTTTATACACCAGGCTAAATCCCTGACTGTGCAGTGCTAAGCATGAAGTGATTTGGAAATCTGTGTTGATCACTCTCCTTCTGCTGCTTTTTTAATGTGTGAACACTTGCTACTTTATACCTCCACTAATTGCACTTTGACTTTGTCCTATCTTGGTCTGGGAGATTGTGCAGCCATACCTTATTGCAGGTCATATTGATAACAGTGTGTATTTTTCTCTTCCGCACTATAGAGAAGAAAAGAACAGGGAAGTTCCAACCTCTAAGAAAACTGTTTGGTAAGAAGAAAAAGAAAAATTCTTCGATTCGCCTTAAGGAAGGTAAACTGAAGCCCAGTCATTCTATCGGCAGTGTCTGCAGTAACTCCGCATCTGTGCTCTCCTCCGATGAAGAAGCATACGATGATCTGAGGTCAGCACTTCTCACAATTTGCTTTTACATTGTGTGTCTCTTATTTTATTGCATATGAACTTATTAACAAGTCTGATAGATGGCGGCTAATAACAAAAACATGTTGATTGTCTCAGGAGTGGGGTAGATTGGATCCAATATGTGGAAAGAAAACAGCTTAAGACAGTAATTTTATGTTTTTGGATGGGTTAGACTGCTTGTTGTTTTTGTTACAAACTATGCTGATCTGCAGTTGTATGTATACATACAAAGTATATAAAAATAAAGACATTTTCATTTTAGTTGCGTATATTATACAATTCCCTATTTTATACAAGGTGTTAGGGACGAAACCCAGGGGCGGTGCAAGGATTTTTGTCTACTTAGGTGAAGGTGCATTTTGCTGCCTCCCTTCCTCCCCACCACCCTTTCCCCCCAATGTCCTCCCACCACCCCTCCACAATGGCAGCCCTGGAGCCATTTTGTACATTTAAAAAAAAATGATTTACAAGTTTTAAAAATCATTTTAGGCCACAACATTACGAAAAAAATATATATATTTTTATTGTTTTCAAGGCAGACACCCTAGAGAATAACATTTTTGGTAATGATTTTTTTTTTATGTTACATGACATTAGCGCAACTGTTTATGAAAGGCAACATTAAAGTTAATTTCTGGACACATAAATGCAATTTATTACCTATTGTTTGGGGGTAAAATATAAACGATGAGGTTGTGCCAAGTAGATAGTTATCCATGTCAAACTTAAAAGCCCCTATAGGGCATCAGTTTAGAGTTACGCAGGAGCACTGGTGCTAAAATTATTGTTCTCTCTGGCATGCAAGCTGATATATAACATGTGTAGAACAATCGCTGTTTTTATATGTAGGTCCAATGCACGCTTTTTTTTTGTAGGTTTGGGTGTTGGCTTTAATACATTTTTTTTTTTATGTCTCCTTATATATTTAAACATTTTTGATTTTTATTTATTTTTACATAACTTGTATTGCTATCACATATGGGATCAATAGCCCCCCCCCCCCCCATGTTAGAAGCACATATGTGACAGGTTTTCTTTATGGAGACACCCAGGGTCTATTAGACCAGCGTTTCTCAACTCAAGTCCTCAAGGCACCCCAACGGTTAATGATTTCAGGCTTTCCATTATTTTTCACAGGTGATTTTATCAGTTTCACTGCCTTAGTAATTACCACAGCCATTTCATCTGGGGGAAATCCTGAAGACAGTTGAGAAACATTGTATTAGACCCTGGATGCTCTCTGATTCACTGCAGCTGATGGAACACAGACCATGTTCTATCAACTGCTTGCTCCCAGGACTGATCCCGGAGAATGACATCTCTAGTCCAGGAAGTGACGCCATACACATCACTTCCTGGTTTGTGTACAGGAAGAGGATGAGCGGATTGAGTTCGACTGACCTTACACACTAGAGTTTTCAGCAGGGGGGCGGAGAGAGATATCATCTCTGCTTGCCCGCTCGCTTTTTTCCATCCACACAGCGCTCTCATGCTGGTGTTCTGCGGGCATTATGCGCCGGGGACAATTCTCAGCGGAAAATTGTCCCCGGCATCAAAGTGGCATCAACATCGGAGTAGTGCAAGGACTACTTTGAAGTCGGCACTACTTAAAGTCGTGCCAGTATGAATGGTGTTCATTGAAAATCATGGAGAATGACTCCATGTGAAAGGGGCCTAACAGGGGCTACCACGATGGATCTAAAATGACAGATGCCCTTTAAATGTAAGGACTTATTCTTTCTGGTCATTAAAATCTTTAATATTTGCAAACAAAATGAAGGTTTCCTATTTAGATTAATAAGCGGTCAGGCTAGTAAAACATATCAGAGCTAATTCAATCATACAGTTTGTAGTGTACATAGATTTGCAAAACAATGGGATAAAGGAAAATTCCTGAACTTTGTTTTATCTCATGGTTACTGTGAAATTGTGTGAATGCATCAATGCAGTGCGTGTTATCTCAGCTTGCAGAGCTTGGATTCTTTGAATACGTTTACCAAAAATTTAAATATTGCAGAATATACAGACTCATGCTAAATAACTAAGCTCAATTTCATGCTGAATAAACAAAATAATTAATGTGTCTTAAAATAAATTTGATAAAAATCAAAACAATCTGATTTCACTGAAAAAAAATATGATTTTTTTAAAAACATTTTTTTTTATCCACCCTGGTATATGTAAGGGTTTACAACCCCCTTAGGGGAAGAAAGGAGATTTTGTCTCCGAATACGGAAAGGCTTCTTCACCGTAATTGCTGTGAAAATGTGGAATAAAATAGAGGTTCTGGTCAGATCAGTAGATTGTTTTAGGAAAGGCCTTGATTATTTCCTAGATACACATAATATAACTGGATATTGGATAACTGGATAATAATATTTATAGGTAAAGTTGATCCAGTAAATATTGCCTCTTGGCGGATCAGGAAGGAATCCCCCCCCTGCTGTAGCAAATTGGATCATGTTTTATTGGGGTTTTCTTTCTCTGGATCAACTGTGGGTATAGAATTGTATATATAAAAAGATTGTATATATTTTTTTCCTTCTATTGGTTGAACTACTACTGTAGATGTTTTTTTTCCAACCAGAGTAATTACAGTATTTATCAGCGTATAACACGTACAGGCGTATAACACGCACCCTAACTTTAAGAGGGAAGTTTCAGAGAAAAAAACTTTCCACGGCTCTCTGCGTATAACACTCAGGCACAGTTTACCCTCTATTTTCAGGGTAAAAAAGTGAGTGTTATACCCAAATAAATACAGTATTTAACTATTTAAGGTAGTTTTTCATCCATGAGTTGCAGTAATGCATAGCTCCCAACTGTCCCTGAATTTAAAGGGACTGTCCCTGATTTGCAATGTCTCTCATTCCCTCTTTCCCCCTCATTAGTCCCTCATTTTGGTCTGGTCTATATAGTTGTATATAAAACGCACTTTTTATCTTTCAAAAAGTGTCTCCCTTGCTAAACCTTTCGTCCAATTTCTAAATTGCTGCATTTGTAAATTGCCAAAGCCAGTACAGAAGGAATAATAATAGTAAGAAAAAGCACTTGTGGGTCATTTTTTTTTGTATAATTCTCTTTTAAGGTGGCATGTCCTATGCCTACATACTTTTGCTAATAGGTGTCCCTTGTTCCCATTTTAAAAATTTGGGAGGTATGGTAATGCATGGAAAAACACAAATTTTAGTGCGCATTATTGCAACACACGTTAAAGTAGAACTATAGGCAAAACATATTTTTTTCATTTTGTATAGTAAAGAACGGTTATAACCCCTGTTGGTTATTTTTTTGCCATCTGTGCCCCATTTACCTTCACTTCCTGTCCCTTAGCCAAAACAGGAAGTAAGAGGAAATTCCTGCAAATTAAGGGAATCCCTTGGGAACCCCCAGGTCACCAGAAGTAGTGTCCCTATTGGAAGATTTCCCTTTATTACTTTTCTCGGGATAATCCAAAAGTTGGGATTATCTTTTACTTTCACTTTCAGTGCTATTAATAAACAGGACAAATAGAGAGGATGAATCTATCTAATGGGGGTACAGACAACAATAAAAACCAGACAGCTGTTCTAATCCCTCTCCACATCCAAAACTAAAGAAAACATTTTGCCTTTAGTTATACTTTAACACCTACTATAGGTGTAATGTACCTTGCATCCATTTTGCCAATGAAAAATATTTAACCCGTGGCAAAAAAAGTAATAACTACATCATTAAATAATTATAAAATATTAAATATGCTTTAGTCTTAAAGCAGAGTTTTTTTTTAAGTCAGCAGCTACAAACACTGCAGCTGTTGACTTTTAATAAGGACACTTACCTGTCCAGGGAGCCCGCGATGTCGGCCCCCTGAGGATGATCTGGCCATCAGATAGGGTGCAGGCACCCCGCCATTCCAACTAAGTGAAACGGGCAGTGGATCCTTCAGGTGCCACTGCCGGGTTCCTACTGCGCATTGGCGAGTCGTATGATGCTTCCGAAATGGCCGAGTCATCTTCTGGAACACACAAAGGTGCCAGAAGGCAGCAGGGGAGGAGAGAACGTGATGCACTGGGCAGCAGTGAAGCTGGGACAGAAGTATACAAGGTACTTCATAAAAGGTAAGTAAGAAAAAAAAAAAAATTGAGTGGTGGAGTGGTTGTTGTTCCTTTAAGATAAAGATGTAAAAGAGGGTGGAACTCCAATTTAACATCCCAAAAAACTATTGGAGTGTATAAGGCCTAATTTGTACCATTGCCAGATATTCAATTAGTGCATATTATTAACTATAAACTTAATATCCATAAGTTCCAAAACAAGGGAGGAATGCTATTTTTCTTTTATTCTAGAAATAAAAAAGGAAAAAGCGCTACCCCTTGTATGCGGTATGTTCAATTTCCAATAGCTGTTTGTGACACTTGTAGATTTATTTAAAGTAACACTCACATGTAAATTTAAGAATAAACCTAGAGATGCTTGAGAGAACCTTACCTCACTTACTAAGTAGTTCAGCCTTTTTATCTAGACATTACTGCTCTGCCCCAGGCCACCTCACTAATTATAGAGATAATCAGCCCCCTATGCACTAGCATATACTGGGATAGACAGGTCCAAGTTGATGAAAATCTATCAAACTGAACCTGTTTGTCCCAGTATGCATTCTTTATATAATTATCACGCTATCTAATCCTGATGAAGATTTATATTGAAATGCGTTGGTTTTATCCATACGGACATATCTACTCCATGGCAAGATCTGTTTGTGGATTATAGAGTACTCTAATAATACATCTTGATATTAGGTTTTAGTATTTTGGGTTTTTAGTTTTTATATGTCAGCCATACATTTTTTGTTGTATGTTTTTTTTTTTATTGTTTAATATATTAATTGTTATATCAATTTTATATAAGGTTGTAAAAACGTGTTTGTTTCTAAGAGAGTTATTCACTCTTCTATGTGCCTCTAAAAGTCCCAATTTCTGTTTATTATCAGGTTTTTTTTTATGTACTCAGGATAGGAACTGTTTTCTTGGCAGCACAGTGGCTTGGTGGTTAGCACTTCTGCATAGCAGCACTAGGGTTGTTGGTTCAAATCCCAACTACAGCACTACCTGTCCTGAGTTTTCATGTTCTCCTTGTGCTTGTGTGGGTTTTCTCCAGGTACACGCCAAAGACATGCTGGTAGAGTAATTGGTCCTTGTATGTGTATGTGAGTTAGGGACCTTAGATTGTAAGCTCCTCGAGGGTGGGGACTGATGTAAATGTTCAATATGTATGTAAAGCAATGCATAAATTGACAGCACTATATAAGTACCTGTAATAATAAATGTTCTCACAGGGATGTTGGCACACAGCAGCGTTGAATAAAACTGTATTTTTGTTCAAGAATAAAGTTCACCTTTAGGAAAGGAAAATTAGTGAACTTTTTATGACTTTAGCACAGTTGCTGTTTTTACCAGATAGCAGTAGGCCCCTACTATTGATTTTATTTGTTGACTGTAATAACTTTTTAATAATGTATTGCAAGAGCACAGTCTATAGCAAGTCATGACAACCAATGAAAAATCAGCTTTAGGCAGCTTGCAATGTGCAGATAATCTGTACCTATTTGCAACCAAACTTATAGCTCATTGCTCAAGGTTCATCCTCATTTAATGAGATAAACATAACCAATCAGTATTTATTTTTCTATTAGCGATAAGAAAGGATGAAGTTGCATTTGTTGGAATATTTTCCTCTGTAAAATATTACCGCTCTATGGGATGCCTTTTATAAATAGGCAAAAAAGATTTTACATTGGCCTTTACTCCAGACATTGAAAATACTAAATGACTAATTTGACACAAGTAACATTACAATGAGTGATAATATTGCTACTTTGTAAATACATTGGTAAGTGCTGAGCAATCTCTATATATAGTCTTGCCAATTTTCTATTTGTACACTTTTCTGCATGGGACACGCCTTCAGGCTGTGTAACTGTCCATTTATGGAAAGGAATAGGATAGTACTATAGAGTCTGACCATTTATAATCACAATAGTGTTGTCTAGTGTTGGTAATGTACAGTGGGGATCGAAAGTTTGGGCACCCTAGGTAAAAATTTGTATTAATGTGTGTAACGAAGCCAAGGAAAGATGGAAAAGTCTCCAAAAGGCATCAATTTACAGATTAGACATTATTATAATATGTCAAAAAAAGTTAGATTTTATTTCCATCATTTACATTTTCAAAATTACAGAAAACAAAAAAATGGCGTCTGCAAAAGTTTGGGCACCCTGCAGAATTTATAGCATGCACTGCCCCCTCAAATCTGAGACCTGCCAGTGTCATGGATTGTTCTTAATCATCGTCTGGGAAGACCAGGTGATGTCAATCTCAAATGTTTTAAATGCCCAGACTCATCTGACCTTGCCCCAACAATCAGCACCATGGGTTCCTCTAAGCAGTTGTCTAGAAAACTGAAACTGAAAATAGTTGACGCTCACAAAGCTGGAGAAGGCTATAAGAAGATAGCAAAGCGTTTTCAGATGTCAATATCCTCTGTTCGGAATTTAATTAAGAAATGGCAGTCATCAGGAACAGTGGAAGTTAAATCAAGATCTGGAAGACCAAGAAAAATATCAGACAGAACAGCTTGCAGGATTGTAAAAAAGCAATTCAAAACCCACGTTTGACTGCACGATCCCTCCAGAAAGATCTGGCAGACACTGGAGTTGTGGTACACAAGAAAACCTCTTCTACGTCCTCACCACAAAAATCAGCGTTTGGACTTTGCAAATGAACATATAGACAAGCCTGGTGCATTTTGGAAACAAGTTCTGTGGACTGATGAGTATGAAATAGAACTTTTTGGCCGGAATGAGCAAAGGTACGTTTGGAGAAGAAAGGGCACAGAATTTAATGAAAAGAACCTCTGTCCAACTGTTAAGCATCAATCATGCTTTGGGGTTGTATTGCAGCCAGTGGCACAGGGAACATAGTAGAAGGAAAAATGGATTCAATTAAATTTCAGCAAATTTTGGATTGTTACTTGATGCCATCTGTGAAAAAACTGAAGTTAAAGAGAGGATGGATTCTACAAATAGATAATGATCCTAAACACACCTCAAAATCCACAGGGGAATACATCAAGAGGCGTAAACTGAAGGTTTTGCCATGGCCTTCACAATCTTTTCAACACAAGATTTTCAACATAATTGAAAATCTATAAATAGACCTTAAAAGAGCACAGTGCGTGACAGACAGCCCAGAAATCTCAAAGAACTGGAAGACTTTTGTAAGGAAGAATGGGCAAAGATACCTCAAACAAGAATTGAAAGACTCTTGGCTGGCTACAAAAAGTGTTTACAAGCTGTGATACTTGCCAAAGGGGGCAGTACAAGATATTAACTCTGCAGGGTGCCCAAACTTTTGCAGACACCATTTTTTTGTTTTCTGTAATTTTGAAAGTGTAAATTATGGAAATAAAATCTAACTTTTTTTGAAATATTATAAGAATGTCTAATCTGTAATTTGATGCCTTTTGGAGATTTTTTCATCTTTCCTTGGCTTCGTTATGCACATTAATACAAATTTTTACCTGGGGTGACCAAACTTTCGATCCCCACTGTATCATGTTGCTAAAACCATCCATGGTCGTGAATATTTTAATTTTCTTTATGAAGCTTCCGAATTAAAGCGGAACTAAACTCATTGATTTAACTGTTTCTTAAAAACGTTACATTCAAAGCATGCCATGATGATAACTGTCAGAAGAGCCTATGCTCTCGGTCAAACTGTCAAACTATCAAATTGTTGTTTTTATAAATGATCACATGTGCAGCATCATGCCAACTGCAGATCAAACAGAGACCAAAATGGCAGCTTCCTCGGCCATAAAGGATAGGAAGGTTTAGTTCTGATTTAAATCGGAACTTAACCCTCCTATCCTTTTCAGCCAAGCAAGCTGCCATGTTAGCCTTTTTTTTTATTTGCAAATGCCATGGTGCTGCGCATGTGATCATTTAAGTCACCAGCCATTTGATGGTTTGACAGTTTGGCTGAGAGCACAAGCAAATGTGACAGCTATATATACAAAAAGTTCAACGCTTATCCAAATAAGTGACAAATACATACAGTATTTCACAAAAGTGAGTACACCCCTCACATTTTTGTAAATATTTTATTATATCTTTTCATGTGACAACATTAACTGTTTCCCGACCGCCCACCGTCATATTACTGCGGGACAGTGGCTCTGTCTCGCGGGAGCACGTAGCTCTATGTCCTCTCCTTTTCGGCCACTAGGGGGCGCGCACACCCCCGAGTCCCGCACGCGTGCCCGTTACAGAGCGGGGAACGGGAGGTATGTGTGTAAACACATACCTCTCGTTCCTGTCAGCGGGGGAAACGCTGATTTTCTGTTCATACAATGTATGAACAGAAGATCAGTGATTTCCCCTAGTGAGTCCACCCCCCCATACAGTTAGAAAACAAATAGGAACACACTTAACCCCTTCCCTGCCCCCTAGTGTTAACCCCTTCACTGCCAATGGCATTTTTATAGTAATCCAATGCATTTTTATAGCATTGATCGCTATAAAAATGCCAATGGTCCCAAAAATGTGTCAAAAGTGTCCGATGTGTCCGCCATAATAGCGCAGTACCGGAAAAAAAAAAGCTGATCGCCGCCATTACTAGTAAAAAAAAAATATTAATAAAAATGCCATAAAACTACCCCCTTTTTTGTAAACGCTATAAATTTTGCGCTAACCAATCAATAAACGCTAATTGCGATTTTTTTTTTACGAAAAATATGTAGAAGAATACGTATCGGCCTAAACTGAGGAAAAAAAAGTTTTTTTATATCTTTTTTGGTGATATTTATTATAGCAAAATGTAAAAAATATTGCACCATGTGACATGTGACACACCATGGCCAAAGTTCTCCACCACAGTCTCTTTCCCATCCCTGATATATCCCACTACAGTCATCAGAAAACTTTTAAAGATGGCTAGACTCTGTCTGGTAAATAAAATCAGTGGTATAGACAGGAAAAATAAAGGGAGAGAGAACTGTCCCCTGTGGGACCCCAATATTGCTGATCACACAATCAGGTAGTCTACAATCCATGACACAAGGGAAACATCAACCTGTATCACTGATAGCTTCTCACCCAAGAGATCCTGCTGATAGTATCAAAAGCACTGGAGAAGTAAAAAAAACATGACCCTCACAGTGCTTGCAGGCTTATCCAGGTGTACCGACATGTGATTTAGCATGAAGATGATGATTCCTTTAAATTATTGGATCTTGTGACTTAGCTGAGAAGACTTTGCACTTCATTATTGCTTGTTTCTTATTACTGCTGTGAAAGTTTGTGAATACAAGGATTCATGTCTAACCCATAGCTACAAGTATAAAAGTTGTGCACACACGATCGATTTGTCCGCTGAAAAACGGTTTTATTTCAATTGGTGTAAAAAAAAATCCTATGGATAAAAAAACGATAGAAAAATCAGATCGTCTGTATGGAACTCCATCGGTCAAAAATCTGTGCATTCTCAGGTTTAAGTTGATGCATGCTTGGAAGCATTGAACTTCATTTTTTTCGTCTCGTCGTAGTGTTGTACGTCACCGCGTTTGGACACAATCAGATTTTTGACAGATGATGTGTAGGCAAGACTGATGAAAGTCAGCTTCATCGGATATCCGACGGAAAAATCCATCGGATTAGATTCCATCAGATATACAATCGTGTGTACAAGGCTTTAATCTCATCCCTAGTTATCCTACCTATACTTTACCTACAAATAAATCTTCACCTTATTACATGCACCAGTTTTGCGTCATATGTTTATACCATCAATTAATCCTTTTGGAGCCCTAGCAAAACTCTGATGAAATAAATATCTTGAATTTCTGTCTAGTCGGTGTACTTGGCTTCATCTGTGACTGTTCTAACTATGCAAGGTGCCATATGGCCCAGATCATTTAGTATTCTACAAAGGGATACTGCATTTTTTATTGGAGAGCTGAAATACTTTATTTGATCAATGAAATTGTGCCACTACAAATCAAAGCAATGTTGTCAGTTAGAGACCGACCATCTTATATTGGAGACCACCACTGGTGCATGTTGGCAATTAAGATAATTACTTACATTGTCATAGAAACAGACATAGCTGTATTTGCATAATTACATATTCCTCCTATTCAGAACAAATCAATTTTTATCATTACTTGAGTAATCACCATGTATTAGCTGAGATGCGCAGAGAGAGATTGCTTGGCAAGCAACCAAGAAAGACAGTAGATAATTAATCAGTGTCATTCTATTGCTGGGCAATGCATTTTCCTGCTTGATTATCCCCTAGTTTTTTTTTTGTTTTTTTTACAAATGAAGACATCTCTTGGCATTTTTAAATGCCATGTGGACCCCTTCTTGAATATGTATTTAAACCATATGGTATTCTTTTTCGAAATCTTAAAACTGGATATACAGTGCGGAAAATAAGTATTTGAACACCCTGCTATTTTTCAAGTTCTCCCACTTGGAAATCATGGAGGGGTCTGAAATTGTCATCGTAGGTGCATGTCCACTGTGAGAGACATAATCCAAAAAAAAAATTCCAGAACTCACAATTTATGATTTTTTAACTATTTATTTGTATGATACAGCTGCAAAGAAGTATTTGAACACCTGTCTATCAGCTAGAATTCTGACCCTCGAAGACCTGTTAGTCTGCCTTTAAAATGTCCACATCCACTCCATTTATTATCCTAAATTAGATGCACCTGTTTGAGGTCATTAGCTGCATAAAGACACCTGTCCACCCCATACAATCAGTAAGAATCCAACTACTAACATGGCCAAGACCAAAGAGCTGTCCAAAGACACTAGAGACAAAATTGTACACCTCCACAAGGCTGGAAAGGGCTACGGGGAAATTGCCAAGCAGCTTGGTGAAAAAAGGTCCACTGTTGGAGCAATCATTAGAAAATGGAAGAAGCTAAACATGACTGTCAATCTCCCTCGGACTGGGGCTCCATGCAAAATCTCACCTCGTGGGGTCTCAATGATCCTAAGAAAGGTGAGAAATCAGCCCAGGACTACACGGGAGGAGCTGGTCAATGACCTGAAAAGAGCTGGGACCACCGTTTCCAAGGTTACTGTTGGTAATACACTAAGACGTCATGGTTTGAAAACATGTATGGCACGGAAGGTTCCCCTGCTTAAACCAGCACATGTCAAGGCCCGTCTTAAGTTTGCCAATGACCATTTGGATGATCCAGAGGAGTCATGGGAGAAAGTCATGTGGTCAGATGAGACCAAAATAGAACTTTTTGGTCATAATTCCACTAACCGTGTTTGGAGGAAGAAGAATGATGAGTACCATCCCAAGAACACCATCCCTACTGTGAAGCATGGGGGTGGTAGCATCATGCTTTGGGGGTGTTTTTCTGCACATGGGACAGGGCGACTGCACTGTATTAAGGAGAGGATGACCGGGGCCATGTATTGCGAGATTTTGGGCAACAACCTCCTTCCCTCAGTTAGAGCTTTGAAGATGGGTTGAGGCTGGGTCTTCCAACATGACAATGACCCGAAGCACACAGCCAGGATAACCAAGGAGTGGCTCTGTAAGAAGCATATCAAGGTTCTGGCGTGGCCTAGCCAGTCTCCAGACCTAAACCCAATAGAGAATCTTTGGAGGGAGCTCAAACTCCGTGTTTCTCAGCGACAGCCCAGAAACCTGACTGATCTAGAGAAGATCTGTGTGGAGGAGTGGGCCAAAATCCCTCCTCCAGTGTGTGCAAACCTGGTGAAAAACTACAAGAAACGTTTGACCTCTGTAATTGCAAACAAAGGCTACTGTACCAAATATTAACATTGATTTTCTCAGGTGTTCAAATACTTCTTTGCAGCTGTATCATACAAATAAATAGTTAAAAAAATCATACATTGTGATTTCTGGATTATTTTTTTTTGATTATGTCTCTTACAGTGGACATGCACCTACGATGACAATTTCAGACCCCTCCATGATTTCCAAGTGGGAGAACTTACAAAATAGCAGGGTGTTCAAATACTTATTTTCCGCACTGTAGTCTGAACTGTGCCCCATTATTTGATGGGGTTACAATGGAATCGTTGTTTTTTGCTAGCTGTGTTGTGCCTATGTAAACCATGCTATCCTACAGATTTAATATAGTTCATAAACCATCAAAGCATTATGAAACCCAAAATAAAAAATATAATCCAATTCAGTTTACCAATCCTTAGATGCGGTGGCTGCATATTTTTATTTTATTTGGGTTTTTCTTTATTTTCGCCCAGTGATCCAGTCAGTAACACATTTCTTGTCTTATGCCTTGTACACATGATCGAAATTTCTGATGAAAAAAGCCAGATGTAATTTTTTCATCGAATATTCCGATTGTGTGTGTGCCCCATCTGAGTTTTTCCTTCAGAAATTTCGACGGATTTAGAAAGAGAACATGTTCTCTTTTTTTCCGCCTGAAAAAATTTCTAGCAGAAATTACGTTTGTCTGTATGGAACCCAGACGGAGAAAAAAAACACACGCATGCTCGGAAACAATTTGACGCATGGTCGGAAGAATTGAACTTCATTTTTCTAGGCTCGTCGTAATGTACCGCGTTTTTGACTGTCGGAATTTGGTGTGTCCATGTTTATGCAAGACAGCTTCAACAGAATTCCGTCTGAAAAACCTGTCGGAGTTTATTCCGACAGAAACTCTGATCGTGTGTACATGGGAATAGTGTGTCTACAGTAATATTTTTTTTCCTTTGGGAAAAGGCTAGGTTCACACTTGTGCAACCCTCGTTCTGCAAGTCGGCAGTCCATTTTTTTTAATGGGCTGCCCTACCCATAGAAAAGCAGGTTCTCTCCTCCCTCCTGCTCTTAGGCCAATAGGATCGCTTCTCCTTTTGGCCAATCAGGTAACGGACCAGTTTCCGGATAGCCCGGGAGGAGAATAGTGAATATTCATTTGCTATTGTCACACAACTGGGTGGGCTTGGGGGGGGGCACTGTGCCCTAAGCCCACCCTTTTTTTGAAGCCTATTAGAGGCTCTAATCACATCCTTCAAAAAATAAAAACGTATTGGAATCCTTGTTGGAAAAAATAGCTGTGCTGCGATAAAAGAAAACTTAAAGTGATATACACCAATGGTGATATGTAAAATCACATACACTAAAATAAATAAAAGTAATCAGTCACCTACACCCCGCTCACCATAAAGTAGGCAGAGTGTGTGAGATTAGGTGACTAAAACCATAAATTCAATAGGACAGCTGATCTGTCCGTTAGAACTTAATAAAACGCACTAACCCATAAATTGGGACTACCTAATCAATAAATGGTAACAGTGCATTGGAATCCCGGAAGGAGATTAGAAGGCCGGACACATGAATAGGGGGGCGAATCCCCTGCACCCTTAATGGAGCGGCTGCCACTAGTTAGAATCCACCCAGATGCCTGGACCGACAGCTGGCTCAGCCTCTCAGCAAGTCACTGGGAGACTTAGCCAGCTGCTCCCGCCCCCTCTACAAACCAGCGCACCAGTGAGTGCTGGAGGGGCAGAGCAGAGAGCCAGTGACTGACAGAAGCGCAGGGGAGAACTGAATGATCAATGGTGTTTGATCATTCAGTTCTCAGTGCAGAGGCGGTGGGGGATCAATGAAGCATCTTCCTAGATGAGTAGAATTTCTATCTTTTTTAAATCCCCATACTTCTCTTTTAATACTATCAATGTTGGTGCACTATCTTTCTTTCTAAAATTAAGGGTTAATTTGTAACTTAAACACCCAAATAAGCTGTGCTTTTGGAAAATAAATCAGAAAAAGCAGTTAACATTATATTGCGATATATATTACAATGTTCATTTTCTAGGAGCAGAAAAAAAATGTTGTTTTTTTTTTGCGTTTTTTTCGGGATCGATTTGCCAGCAGGAAAAAAAGCTCTTAAACACTGTTAACCACACCTAAGCATCGGTTTCCAACTTTTTTTTTTCTTAGCCAGTGACCCACCCGCACCCTTAACAACCATTGTATAACATCACTTTCTGTGTACCTTGTTCCATGTGAACAGGCTTACCAGAGAACATTAGCTCATGAAATGGTTATGGTCTTTCTATGGTCTGAAGTCCCAGTGCCTCTTTGATATAGTTCTTTGGTTACGGTGCTGTTTTGACTCTGCATTCTATTATATGGCTTTAATAGATACAATTGACAAGAGGCAATACCCCTATTGGAAGTTTAAGTACAGTTCAAGGACAGTGACTCTTTAGATGTTGAAAGGATTGTCCTTGAATAAATTCATGCTAAGTTGAACCATTACACTTTGAATTTGCTGCAGCATTTCTGTATAATCCTCGGTGGTTTAGCCACACAGGAGTTCTGGTCGATTTATGGCTATCATATATGCAGTTCAATTGGGTTGTGATTTATAGTTACTTGTGATTACATAGCACTAGAGTTGGGTGTGTCTGCAAGGTATTGACTCAAATGCTGATTCATGTAGCTGGATACAGCCGTATTATCGTTCCATAACATAGGTGACACTGGGAACATGTCATATCAGTGCTTGGATTAGAGCAGTTGTGTTTGCGTCAGAATGTCCTTTGAATGGTGTTTCATGCTCACATGACAGAGTACTGTATAGAACTGTTTATTCAATCTCAAAGTACATTGATTTTCTCAAGAAATGCTTTTTTTTATTGTATTACTTATGGTGTACAGTAAATATACAATAAAACGGCAAAACGGTAATAAACCCAAAGTCTAAAATGTAATAGTGGCTGTATTATGTATTCCTCATCTGGGGGAAGTTATGAGAAATGACCACTGACCCAAACAGGATAGTGCAGTAAACCTGCAGGTAAATAAGAGAACCAGAACCTTCGCCAAGTGGAAGAGTGGGTTTGATATTAACGTTTGCAGTGCCTCTAGTCAGGACAGAGCTTCTGGACTCAATTCAAGACTATCTCATGAGATAATTGAATCACGTGACACATTGTTTACAATTATCTCATGAGATGCTGAGATCACTGTCACCTTATGAGTTATTTACCTCACAAACCAAAAACGTGAGGTAAATAATTTGGTGTAAATGTCAATTCACTAAGGGAAATAAATAAATACATGAAGTTAATATGTAGTGGTCCAGGCATGAGGTATTTAACCACTTTAAGCACCTTTATCCCCTTCCTGCCCAGGCCAATTTTCAGCTTTCAGCGCTGTCACACTTTGAATGACAATTGCGTGGTCTTGCAAATACATTTTTTACATGAATAGAGCTTTCTTTTGCCAGTTTTTAATCACCACTGGGTTTTTTTATTTATTACTAAACATTACTTAGTTTCTGTTATAAAATTTTGCAAACAGGTAATTTTTCTCCTTCACTATAGGCCACACTGGTGGGCACTGATGAGGAGCACTGGTGGACACTGATAGGTGCCTTAATGGGCACTAGGGATGGGCCAAAAACCTGGTTCAGTTCGCACCAGAGCATGCGAATAGGCAAAAAGTTCCAGCAAACATGCGAACCCTATTAAAGTCTATGGGACACGAACAAACATGAAAATAAAAAATGCTAATTCTAATGGCTTATATGCAAATTATTGCTATAAAAAGTGTATGGGGACCCGTGGACAGGTATCAATGCAAAAAAACTTTTTTTAAAACTTTTTTTCAGGAGCAGTGATTTTAATAATGCTTAAAGTGAAACAATATAAATTAAATATTCCTTTAAATATTGTGCCTGGGGGGTCCCCTTAGTCTGCCTGTAAGGTGGCGCATCTGTGTGATGTAATTTAAACTTGCTCCAACCAGACCCAAAGGTATGGATTTTAAGGGAACTCCACGACAAACTTTAAAAAAAAATCAGACCCTTATCCAAGCATGCAGCCTGGAGGTCAGAATAGGGGGGACAAGTGGGTTCCCCCTCCTGAGTCATACCAGGCCACATACCCTCAACATGGGGAGGGTGCTTTGGGGTGCCATGTTGATGGGGACAAGAATCTCTTCCCAACAACCCTGGCCATTGGTTGTTGGGATCTGTGGGCAGGGAGCTTATCAGAATCTGGAAGCCCCCTTTAACAAGGGCACCCAGAGCCCACCCCCTATGTGAATGGGTATCGGGTACATTGTACCCCTACCCATTCACCAAAAAAGTGTAAAAAAAATAAAAAACCACAATAGACAGTGTCTGACAAAAATACTAAAATGAGAATAAAACTAAAATGCCATTTTAGTCAAAAGACTAAGACAAATTGAAATTTACGTCACCGGCAGTCTCCGGGAGGCCTTTTATGGAGGTGGAGCTTTTTTTTCTTCTATTTTCCGGGTTCATTGGGCGGTGTGATTGAAGATGGATGGACATCGCTTGATCATTTTTTTTTTTATAAAGGATTTGTCTGTTGTGGTTTTTACTTTTTGACACTTTTTTTGGTGAATGGGTAGGGTACCCGATACCCATTCACATGGGGGGGGGGCGGTATCTGGGGGCCACCTTGTTTTTTGCAAGTATTCGCTGATACCGATTACTGATACTCTTTTTAATATCATGTGACAGTGGCACTAATATGCAGCACTGATGGGCACTGATGAGGCGGCACTGATGGGGTGGCACTGATAAGGAGGCACTAATATGCAGCACTGATGGGCACTGATGAGGCGGCACTGATAGGGTGGCACTGATAAGGAGGCACTAATATGCAGCACTGATAGGCACTGATAGGTGGCACTGATGAGACAGCACTAAAGGGCACTGATTAAGAGGCATTAATAGGCACTGATGAGACGTGGACTGTGTCAGTTGTATTTTATTTATTTATTTTACAATCTTTTTTTTATTTACAATACTTTTTTTTGGGGGGGGGGGCAGTGGATGGTGTCAGTGTTTTTTTCTTATATATTTTTATGAGTCAGGGGTAGGGGGACTGGAGGAGGACCCAGAGAGAGTGAGGACCATACAGGGGAGCTGGATGTGGACCAGGAGAGAGTAAGGACCATATGGGGGAGCTGGAGGGGGACCCGGAAAGAGTAAAGACCATATGGGGGAGCCGGAGGGGACCCGGAGAAAGCGAGGACCATACGGGGGAGCTGAAGGGGGACCCGGAGAGAGCGAGGACCATATGGGGGAAGTGTTAATTTCATTGACTAAAACCGACTAAAACATTTTAGTCGACTAAAATACGACTAAAACAATTGAGATGACTAAAATACAACTAAAATGGCATTTTAGTCCAACGACTAAAATGGGACTAAAACTTAAATGCCATTTTAGTCAAAAGACTTATGCCCTGGCCTGTACACACGATCGGTTAATCCGAAAAACAGTCTGATGGATTTTTTTCATCAGATATCCGATGAAGCTAAATTTCATCAGTCGTGCCTACACACCATCAGTTAAAAAACCGATCGTGTCAGAACGAAGTGACGTAAAACACAACAACGTGCTGAGAAAAATTAAGTTCAATGCTTCCGAACATGCGTCAATTTGATTCTGAGCATGCGCTGATTTTTAACCAATGGATTTCCCCACAGACGATCGTTTTTTTCTATTGTTTTTTTTAACCATCAGATAATTTTAAAACAAGTTCCTAGTTTTTTTACCGATGGATAAATAACCGATGGGGCCCACACACGATCGGTTCGTCTGATGAAAACAATCCATCAGACCGTTTTCATCAGACGAACCGATCATGTGTACGCGGCATAAGACTAAATTGAAATTTGATGTCAAATTAACTCTGGTCTGTAGTGCATGTTTATACATCAATACCATAAATAATAGCATATTCGATTTTTCCCTCCAGTAGTAAATAATAAGTTTGGAAATTGTAGAGAAATTCTTAAATAATGTATTACAATTTAACTACACCCATTCAATTTTAAAATTACTTTTAGTCGACTAAAATGATTTTAGCCAACTAAAATGTAATCGAGATTTTAGTCGACTAAAATGTCCTTGAGATTTAGTCGACTAAATAGGACTAAATTAAAATAATTGCAGAAGACTAAAATGGGACTAAAACTAAAATGCCAAAAGAGTAAAACTAAATCGAAATTTACTGCCAAAATTAACACTGTAAGGGTGAGTTGAAGGGGGAGCCAGAGTGAGCAAAGACCATATGGGGGAGCCAGAGAGAGCAAGGAGCACACGGGGGAGCCAGTGGGGGACTTGGAGAGCCAGGGGAGGAGGACACAGGTGACTATTGGTGTGGTGGTGGGGGAGCACCAATTTTCCCTGTGTGGCTTTCAATAAAGCATTTGACACCCCCGGGAGGAAGAGGAAAAGCGGCTGTCAGGTGCTTTATTGAAAGCCACATGGAGAGATTGGTGTTTGTACCTCCCCCACACCACTGCACCGATTACCTGTGAGGCTGCCCATCCCCCCTGCTGAGTTGAGGCTGCCTGCCTCAATACAACAGGTATCAGGCATCGGAGCATTTGCACGAGTACCAATACTCGTGCAAATGTTTGGTAGCCATGGTTGACCAAAAGCACCCGGCCTTTGGCTAATCATGGCGTTCACAGCAGATAGCGCTCTGATTGGCCAAAGCATGCAGGTCAGTTGCAGCCGTCAGTGCATTATGGGGCAATCTGCAGCTCTCAAATTTGCAGCGGCTCGTCTACGAACTCTGCCTTAGGAAAGTCCACTAAGGTTACTTTTCGGAAGCTTCTAACAAAACTTTTACCGTCAGATTTATTTGTGTTTTTTTAAGCTTTTTTGGGCTTGTGCATTTCTGTTTTAGCTTATAGAAAACTAGTTACTAGGGGTCGGAGACAGTTGTTAGGTGCTCCGACTGAAGTCTATTGAGGCCAAAAATACACAATCATTCTCCAAAGAATTTGATGGTAAATTTGGCTACAACGAGAAAGCAGTTTAAAGTTAGTTTCAAAAGGCAACACATTGGAAAATTTGACTTAGCTGTCTGACTTATTTTAGACAAGTCCTCCACTTCTAAACATTGCCCCAACTCCCCCTGCCATCTAGCTGATAGCTGGAAGAGTGAAAGATCGTGGTAGGTGAAGATCTCCCTTTGAATGAGAAAGCCACAAGGAAAGCCACGAGTGCTTAGATATCGGGAAGCCACAAGTGCTCAGAAGACGGATGATTGAAGCTCATTTGACCTGAAGATATTGGAAAATCTCAAACTTGAGTACACATGTAGTTTTTATTACGAAACGTGAAAGTATCCCTTAAAGGGGTTGTAAAGGAAACATTTTTTTTTCATAATAAGCATCCTTTACCTGCAGACATTCCTCTTTTCACTTCCTCATTGTTTGTTTTTGCTCAGAAGTTGCTCTATTTCTTCTCTGTTCTGTTCTCTTCCTGCTTGTCTGATTTTACTGACCACCGTGAAGGGAGACTTTACTGCGGTGGTCACTAACGTGCTTGCCCCCTCCTGGGAACTACATCTGTGCGACAGGACGGTTTCTACGTGTAAGGAGGTGTGAATTACTGGGCGTGCCGCAATGCATACTGGGAAATGTAGTTCTTACATGAACACGTGATGCAAACCAGGAAGTAAATAAGAGAACAGAAACTAGAATGCCGGAGGTGATATAGATGAAGGAATTTAATAGGTATTTACTCGTTTGTTAACAGAATCATTACACTATTCTGTCTGTCTACCTTGCAGACATTAATTTTAGGCAAAAAATGTTTTCCTTTACAACTCCTTTAAAAGTGGATGTAGAGGCTGAAGGGTTCTTACCTTCATACATTCTATGCAACCTCAGCCCCTCCTAAAACTTACCTGAGCCCAATCTCCATCTACAAATGTGCAAGAGAGCTTCTGCTGTCTTGGCTCTTTGCCTCCTCATTGGCTCAGAGACAATCGCTCTCGCTGCTGTCAATCACTGCCAGTGAGGAGGAATTGGGGTCAGAGCTGAGTTTCTCTCTGTGAGTCTTATGGACACAGATCAGGGCTCAGCAGCTAACACGCTTGAGTGCCCCCATAGCAAGCAGCTTGCTATAGGGGCATTCAGCAGGGGGGGAGCCAGGAATGCCAGCGGGGACTCGAGAAGAGGAGAAGCGGAGCTGCTCTGTGCAAAACTATTGCACAGAGCAGAAAAATAACATTGGAGCCTTTAGTATGAGGCCTTGTACACACGACCATTTTCCTCAACAGAATCCATCAAGAAACTTGGTGGCAGAGCTTTTTTGCAGAGGAAAACAGTCGTGTGTATGTTTTTCGTCGAGAAAACTGTCGTGGAACTCGACGAGAAAAAAAGAGAACAAGTTCTCTTTTTCCTCGTCGGGAGTCTCAATTTCCTCATCGTGTTTCTCGTCGGGCTGGTTTACGACGAGAAACACGTTTGTGTGTATGCTTAGAAACCCGCGCATGCTTAGAATAAAGTATGAGACGGGGGCGCACCTTCAGTAAAAGTAGCATTCGTAATGGAGATAGCACATTCGTCACGCTGTAACAGACTGAAAAGCGCGAATCGTCTCTTACCAAACTTTTACCTAACATGCAGTAACATGAGATTAGCAAAAGCAGCCCCAAGGGTTGTGCCAGTGGAATCGACCTTCCCCTTTATAGTGCCGTTGTACGTGTTGAACGTCACTGCGTTTGAGAACGACGAGATTTGGTTTTGACTGTGTGTACGCAAAGAAAGCTTGTCAAGATTCTCGACAAGCCTGACAAGGAACTCGTTGAGAAAAACGCTGTTTCATTTACGACGAGTTCCTCGGTCGTGTGTACGAGGCCTGACATTAAGAACATTTCTGTTATGTTTTGTTTTGACAGTTCAATTTCATTACAATGCTGATGAAAATTTTCTCTCTGGCTTTTATGCCAATTACATTTTAATATTATAGAAGTTTCTGTCTTTATTTGAGGAATAAGTTATTGTAATGTCACTTGCTTTATTCTTAGCTTTTCGTGATGGTGTTACATCACCGGCATTTGAAGAAAAACACCACTAAATATAATTCTAATTTTAGAAAAGAAAAGTTGTATAGAACTGGTTACAGTGCCGAATCAATCACTGACAGCTATTAATTAGTTTACTATATAAAGGTTATTTGCAGTTAATGTCACATTGCTTTGTACTTCCAATGTATTTTTTACATTCTGTTCTTGGTTCTTATAATACCTACATATGCAGTATAGATGATTTTACTCCAGTCATGCAGATTTTGGCAAGATTAGGTCACATTTTAGTTTCCTAGGTGTAATATATAACCTCAGCATGCCCTATCCCAACCTAAAATCTTTCTCAGGGAAAACCCAAGTTAATTGGTTGGATTCAACCTGCTGAATGTAACAATCAGTTTCTTGATTATAAGCGAAGAAGCTTATATGAGATGATTTTATCCTTACCAATAATGGGCACACATGTTTGGTCAATAACCATAAAGTCAAATGTGTTATGATTCATGAGACCTCTAGGTCACCAGGGTGAGGGCTACCTACAAAGCACGACCCTGCAGAGGTAGGTCTCCTCCAGAGCCACTAGTGGTGTGCATGCTATTCTTCTAATGGCCAGGGCATGATACCTAGATGATCCAGCCGTGACAGCTAACTGCCTGACAGGCCAAGCACAGTATCGAATCACTAGATAGAAAGGTGGTCAGACAGGCATATTGTCATGACAGACGACAGATAAAGTCAAGGTCAAAAACACAGTCCAAGGTCAAATTCCAGAAAGAAGTAGTATAAATGCAGTAAAACCGGGCAGGAAACAGATTAACGCTGTAGTAATGAAAAAAACTGAAGAATGGACATTTTTTGGCAAATAAATGAAAATGTAATGGTGAATGTGGTTTTCATTTGGGAAGAATCATAAATATTGTAAGGTGCATGTGCTATGCACAAAATAAACCTGTTAATTTGTCTAGGATTTCATTCAAGTTGTGTGTTTGGATGAAATTATAAGGACGGTTGAATTAAATTAACTAACTCAATGGTGGCAAGATTGAATTCTCTGACAAATGATTTTTCTGAATTTAATGCAAAACTTTAAACAAAATTCCACTGGTGTATGCCCAGCTTTAACAGTTGAGAGGGTGACAGAGTTCCATCTTATAAATAATTCACGAGGGTCAGGTGTGACTGTCTATAGATGGCAATGGAGAGCATATTCTAGTACAGTGATGGAAAACATTGGCAGCCCAGATGTTTTGGAACTACATTTCCCATGATGCTCACCTACATTACACAGTGCACGAGCATCATGGTAAATGTAGTTCCGAAACATCTGGGGCGCCAAGGTTCGCCATCACTGTTCTATTAACTTAAAATCTCCCACACTCACAAAGGGCCAGTTCTTACCAGAATGTGGTTCGGGAAACCCACATTCCATGGGTGTTTACCACGATGTGTTAAACATGCACTGGGTGCACACTTTGCTGGAGGTGTCGATATATATTTGTAATGACACCCCAAAACGCTTCCCTGCACCAGATCACATGGTACAGTAGTACCATGCAATTTGGCATGGTGCATTTTTGAAAAGTAGTTCATGTACTACTTTCTGTGCAATCCAGTACAATTTCAGCCCATTCAAATGAATGAGCTGAAAATCGCAGTTGCACTGAGCTGCACAGAAGCATGGACCACGTTCCTGTGTGATTTAGGTTTGAACCAGCCCTAAAGCTGGGTACATAAAGTTTATCTTTGTTAAACAGGTTCCTACATCCACACAAGTAAGGTCGATGCAGGAACCTTTTATATTGGTTTAAGGGCTTGTTTAAACCAAAATCCCTGCTTTCAGTGTGCAGTTCCACATATGGGATTACATTCATTTGTAATGCTGTTGCAGTGTGTTTTTTTTATTATTATTTTTTATTATTTAATTTGTGATTTTTTGTCTTTACTGAGTTGCATTGACATGCATTTGTGTGCTACATTCCTGTGTATTCCCAGTATTTTTAAGTGCAAAAAATTGCAGCATGCTGTATTTTTGTTAGATGCACATGAAAGCACCACAGTAGAGTAAACTAGGCTTATTGAAATATGTTCATTCTTCTTGCATTTGCATTTCTAAAAACAGGTTCTGGTGTGAATGTAATGGTTCTAATTCACTATTTTAAGTATGTATCATAGGTAATGCTGTTAATATTGGCAAAATGAACAGAATAATAATCCCATCGCATGCCCCTTCAAGAACGAGACGGGGCTACGTTTTGAAGGGTCAAGTAGACTAGCTTTAATGGTACATCTCTTGGTTTATATCTAGTTACAAGCTTGTGAGTAATCAAGGAACAACGGAACCCTCCGCCCCCTCCCTCCACAGGGGGGCCCCAAGGTAGACACCCTGGCACCAGGCCAAAGAAGCCACATTCCTTTATCAATAGAATTCAATCAACCCCCAGAACAAAACTCATTCACAGATAATCCCATCAGTAGCTAAACATTTCGGCACCGCACAGACTGACAAGTTCTTCTGAACATAATTGACATGCTATTTCAATACACCTGACCGGAGACTGCTAATTTGGAATACAATAAACCATCTCTTAAGGATAAACACAGGTCTTTCACACACACACACACAATAGTTCAATTAACCTTTGGGATAGACAGGTGAATTAGCATACCTAGGGAGAGGTTTTAGGAACCAGGCTGATTCAGTTCCAATCTACATCTAGACAGACAGAGAATCTTTACACCTCATAATATCCCACTGCATGATTTATTATAGATGTACAGGCAGAATACATAGTTCCGTTACAATTTCATTAGTTATTTCATGTTGGTTTTCTGGTATTTTTTGTGTGTATTCCCAGTATTTTTAAGTGCAAAAAATTGCAGCATGCTGTATTTTTGTTAGATGCACATGAAAGCACCACAGTAGAGTAAACTAGGCTTATTGAAATATGTTCATTCTTCTTGCATTTTCATTTCTTTTTTTTTATAAGAGATCTGTTTATTAATCAAAAAGAAGAAATAGTACATACAGGAGAAAATTGAGACAGTCAATGAGTGCATCTTACAGTATTTTCCAGACGACAATATACAATAACAGATCTTAACAGAACAAATAGGAGTTTAAGACAGCCTGTTCAGTGCCAAAAACATTCAGTAACCATGAGGTAGCGACAATACATAACTCTCGGGGTCCCACCTCTATCTGCTACACACAACTCCCCCCACCCAGGGGACAGAGCAAGAGAAATGGATCACTGCTCTTTTGACTATATACATGTATCCGCGGCTTTGAGCCACCTATCCCACACTTTTTCGAATTTAGTGGGACAACCCCTGTGAGAGTACATCAATTTTTTGTATGGTAAGACTGCGTTGACCTCCGCAATCCATTGCGAGATATCCGGAGGAGTAGGTCTCATCCACCTCCTGGCCACCACCTTTCACGCAGAGAAGAGTGTTTCATGTATAAATATTTTAGAGAACTTGTTAATGTCGGGGTTAGGGAAGATTCCTAGGAGACACATTTTTGGTTCAAGGGTGATGGGAGAACCCATTGTATCGTGTAGGAACCTTACGACTGAGGACCAGAAGGATTGTATCTTAGGGCATTGCCAAAGAAGGTGGTAAAAGGTGCCTAGTCCGTGACTGCACATTGGACAGGCAGCCGAGGAGTCATTTTGGTATTTTGAGATCCGTAACGGTGTAAGATAAGCTCTGTGCGTTATAAAAATCTGGGTCAGTCGATCAGACAACTTGGGAGAGGCCAATTTACACGTATCTAAGGCGTCGCTCCATTCATCATCTGCGATTGGGCCAATGTCTCCCTCCCACCTAGTTTTAAGGGAATACGCCGCCACGGTCGCTGTAGGGAGTGACAACATGCTGTAGAAGTTGGAAATCAGTTTCTTAGGGTCAGGGTATTTCACTGCCTCCATCAAGGGGTTGTTTTCTATGGGAGGGTTAGCTTGGGGGAATTGTGCACGAAATGTGTGACGAAGCTGTAGGTATCTAAAGTACATGTGGTCGGGGAGTGAGAATTCTGACTTTAGGCGTTCAAAGGTTTTTAATCTTCCATGTAGGGTGATATGGGATACATAGAATATGCCTCTCGAGCTCCACAGCCCGCTATCCGGAAGTACCTTAAATTCAGGAAGGGCTACATTGTGCCAAAGAGGGGTGAAGCTGTTCAAGGGGGGTATGTGTAGCTTAGTTGACGCTAGGGTCCACACCCTCCTATACTGATACAGGAGAGTCGTACGGTCTGTCTGTCCACCCGCTCTCCCCGTCCCCGCAGCCACCGCCACCATGGAGTCCAATGTTGGGCGAGACCAGTCTGGGCATAGGAAGCCCAGGAATCTGTCCCTGTCAGTCTTGTCTATGTGAAAGAGTTGTGAGAGTTGGGCAGCGAGGTAGTACAGGTTAAAGTCAGGGAGGGCCATCCCTGCGAGGTCAGTTGGGTTTTTAAGCCTATGCCACGGAAGTTTATGCCTATTATTGCCCCATACAAATGGTTTTAGAAGAGCCTCGATGGATTTGAACAGCCTAAGCACCAGATACACAGGAGAGTGCCAGAGCACGTATAACATTTTTGGCAACAAAATCATTTTAATAAGGCTTATGCGGCCCATGACACCCAGAGGCAAACGTGCCCATACCTGTGTCTTGTGCTTAAGCATGTCAAATAGTGGTGTTACATTTAGGGATATATAGTCAGCTGGATCCCTAGTGGCATAAATTCCAAGATACTTAATACAACTAACCCTTTTGCAGGGGAAGTAATGCCCTATCGCCAGGTGTTGGGAAACTGTCTATAGGAAGTATCTGGGACTTATTCCAGTTTATCTTCAATCCAGAGAAGGCGCCGAAACATTCAATTAGGGCTAGGGCCTGATGCATTTTCATTTCTAAAAACAGGTTCTGGTGTGAATGTAATGGTTCTAATTCACTATTTTAAGTATGTATCATAGGTAATGCTGTTAATATTGGCAAAACAAAACACAGGAAAGGCACATCTTGCAAGAAGTAAAAGAACATTGAATCCTGACCTAACTTTTGTCTGCCATAGAGGAAGAGATAAGCAGAAAGAATCGATGGAGTGACAGACAATTATTGTGACACAGTTACAGGAATGACATTGTGCTGTATTGACTTCATAGGCAGTGAAAAGGGTTGGTTCCCTAGGGCTATGGATTCAACAATGTCTGTCTTATCAGTAAAAAAGGGGTTTTTAATGAGAAAAGTTATGAGGTAATGAATGCGTCAATTGACTAAACAACAGCAGAATCCATGTAAACATTTTTTCCTTAGGCTTCGTACATTGTCGTACACATGACCGAGGAACTCGTCGGGTGAAACACATCATTTTCCTCGTCGAGTTCCTTGTTAGGCTTGTCGAGGAACTCGACAAGCTTGCTTTGCGTACACACGTTAAAGACCAAATCTCCTCGTTCTCAAACGCGGTGACTTCAACACATACAACGGCAGGGGCTGCTTTTGCTAATCTCATGTTACTGCGTGTTATGAAAAAGTTTGGTAAGAGACATTTGCACTTTTCAGTCTGTTACAGCGTGACAAATGTGCTATTTCCATTACAAAGCTACTTTTACCGAAGGTGTGCGGGTTTCTTAGCATACACACGCTCGAGTTTCTTGTCGAAAAGCAGCCCGACGAGGAACACGACGAGCCAATTTGGACTCCCGTCGAGGAAAAAGAGAACTTGCTCTCTTTTTTGCTCGTCGAGGTCCTCAAGAGTTTCCTCGACAAAAAAGCTCTCCCACCAAGTTTCTTGATGGATTCTGCCGAGGAAACCGGTCGTGTGTACGAGGCCTGACTGGATGAATCGGAGGTGCACCAGGTCTCCAGTCTTTACCTTATGCCAGGCAGTGTAGTGTGGCTGCAATTATCAGGCAATAGTCTGGGGTGTGACCAATGTTACTTGGGGCACATGACAGCTGGAATAACTGCAGGACATTTACAGAACGGTGCATATAAAGTGCTTATAGGAAAAGCCAAAATAACTAAGTCAGAAGTTATCTAAAGTCTATTAACACTTTTAGATTGTAAACTTGTAGTCCTCTTTTTGTATATACTGTATTTATCGGCATATAACATGCACAGGTGTACATCACACAACTTTATTTTAAGAGGGACGTTTCAGGAAAAAATAAAATAATTTTAAATAAAGAACTTTGAAGCAAAATACGGGTCAGTGCCCATCAATGCAGCCTGATCATTGCCCATCTGCAGCCTCAAAATTGCCCATTAATGAAGCTTGATCAATGCCCATCTGCAGCCTTATCATTGCCCATAAATGCAGTTTGATTAATGCCCATTTTCAGCCTCCCCATTGCAATTAATACAGCCTGATCAATGCTCATCTCAAAGAGGGGGGCAGGATGAGCGCTGTCAGATTACATACAGCAATAATCTCCTGTTTACTCTGTGGCCTCTTTAATACAAAGTCCCGCATCCGGCTTCTATGATAGACAGAACTCTGATCCAATGCCGGCCCAGGAGACGAGACTTCCTATTAGAGAGGCCGCTGAAGGAGATTCTCGCTGTATGGAATCTGTATGTAATCTGACGGCGCTCGTCCCGCCCCCCTCCCCATTCTCTCAGAGGCAGCCCAAATTTCAGTATCGGCGTATAACATGCACATACTATTTGCAACTGATTTGCAGGGTGAAAAGGTGAGTGTTATATGCCAATAAATACAGTATTTGTACTTTTACAGGAGATTACACTTTATATCTCTTTATTATTTGGGATTCAGCACTGCAAAACACTAGCCCTTCATAAAGGACAATAATAATAATAATAATAATAATAATACAATATAGAAAAGACAAATATAGGGGAGAGATATTAAAGTGGTTGTAAACCCCCCAAAACAATTTTTTTTTGATGTCACAATGTAGAGTATAAGATTTCCTATCATCTGTGCCCAGTCTTGCCATACAGAGTTAATCCAGATCTGAGGCCTCGTACACACGAGGCAATTCATTTGTTCAAATCGGTCGGACCGACCGATTTGAACAAATCTGTCTGCTTGGATTTTGGTTTGCTCGCGTGTACACACGAGCAAACCAAAATCCCCGCCAGCAGACAGCGCTCTGACGTGGCGGTGACCTGGCGGTGACGTTGACGCCGCCACGTCACCGCACCAGGAAGTAAAACACTTCCGCGCATGCGTCGAAACCATTCGGCGCGTGTGCGAGAAGACATGTCTGCTGGTTAGCGTACCAACCAGCAGACATGTCGGGCGGACGGGTTCCCAGCCGACAGATTGGTAAGCATGCTTTCAAATCTGTCGGCTGGCCAAATCCATCTGCTCGCCCGTACACACAATCGAATCTGTCTGCTGAAACGGTCTAGCAGACCGTTTCCAGCAGACAGATTTGGTCGTGTGTACGCGGCCTGAGAAATCCTCTTTTATGTTCAGTGAAAATGAACAGCCTTCCAGATGAATACCTGCCTAAAGCAAAAGTCAGTTTTCTCTCTTCTTGCTTTGAGTGAGAGGTTATTTACATATCTAGCTAGGACATGTTTATCATATGATATGTTTTGTTTATCATAACATGAGGTGATATAACATCATAACACATCCTAGTAATATACAATGAACTTTGGATCACCTCTTGTTATGATAAACATGTCCAAGCTAGATATGTAAATAACCTGTTACTGAAAGCAATAACAGAGAAACGGACTTTATAATTTGGCAGGTTTTTATCTGGAATTCTGTTAATTTGCACTAAACTTTAAAAGTGGATTACTCAACGCTGGATTAACTCTGTGTGGCAAGACTGGGCACAGATGATAGGAAATCTTATACTCTACATTGTGACATAAAAAAAAAAACGAGAACAAGTACCGATACTTTTTTCAGTTGCCGATACCGAATGCCAATACTTTTTTTTAAATGTGTCCCCAAATGCAGCCATGTCCCCCACATATACAGCCATGTCCCCGCAGCCAGGTCCCCCACATATGCAGCCATATCCCTCCAGCCATGTCCCTCCAGCCATGTCCCTCCAGCCATGTCCCTCACATATGCAGCCATGTCCCTCCAGCCATGTCCCTCCAGCCATGTCCCTTCAGCCATGTCCCTCACATATGCAGCCATGTCCCTTCAGCCATGTCCCTCTAGCCATGTCCCTCACATATGCAGCCATGTCCCTTCAGCCATGTCCCTCTAGCCATGTCCCTCACATATGCAGCCATGTCCCTTCAGCCATGTCCCTTCAGCCATGTCCCTCACATATGCAGCCATGTCCCTTCAGCCATGTCCCTCTAGCCATGTCCCTCACATATGCAGCCATGTCCCTTCAGCCATGTCCCTCTAGCCATGTCCCTCACATATGCAGCCATGTCCCTTCAGCCATGTCCCTCTAGCCGTGTCCCTCACATATGCAGCCATGTCCCTTCAGCCATGTCCCTCTAGCCATGTTCCTCACATATGCAGCCATGTTCCTCTAGCCATGTCCCTCACATATGCAGCCATGTCCCTTCAGCCATGTCCCTCACATATGCAGCCATGTCCCTTCAGCCATGTCCCTCACATATGCAGCCATGTCCCTTCAGCCATGTCCCTCTAGCCATGTCCCTCACATATGCAGCCATGTCCCTTCAGCCATGTCCCTCTAGCCATGTCCCTCACATATGCAGCCATGTCCCTTCAGCCATGTCCCATGTCCCTTCAGCCATGTCCCTCCAGCCATTTCCCCCATACCTTTGCCGCCGAAAGCCGCCGCGCCGCGGCATGGAGAAAATCACAGCATTCATTTAAATAGCCCGCACGTATAGACACTCCCCCTTGCTCGGGATTGGACAGATCACAATCATCCATCCAATCCCGGGCAAGGGGGAGTGTCTATACGCGCGGGAACACTACAGCTATTCAAATGAAAGCTGTAATGTTCCCGCACACCGTTTAACCCATGTGGCGGCTTTCGATGCGACGGCGCGATGCGGCGGCTTTCGATGCAGCGGCGGGGGGGAAGTATTCTATTTAAGTATCGGGGTATTTGCGGGAGTACAAGTACTCCCGCAAATACTCGGTATCGGTCCCGATACCGATACTGGTATCGGTATCGGCACAAACCTAATAATAATAATTAACTACACATGAAAAAAATGACAAGCACAAACAAATATTCCTCACAACAAACAAAAAAAAGCAACAGGATTGTGCGTAAACCTCTCTGTACTTATGTCACAATTCTTTTGAAAGCTGACCATACACAAGAAAGTCACGCTCAATCTCAGTTCTTACTGTTCCAACTGATCACCCCTCTAACTGATCTTCCAGATTATGTTGGAGATAAAGAAAAAAAAAACACAATATACCAGCATCTTGGGGGCATGTGTTGTGTGCTGTTTGATTGTCTATCCAGATTGGTCTCTAAAAAGATAATAAGTGAGCTCCAGAACCAGGCTGTCCCACAAACTTCGGTCAGTTGTAAGTGTAGTGTACAATTATGATGTTTTTGGAGTGCCTACATCCCATATGGGGAGTACCATCATCCCTATTATAGAGCCACAAGTAAATCTAGAGACTTTACCAGATACCGTTACAATTACAGCTACAGTGTCAGAAAGTTCATATGTTTATTTGTTGTAATACCATATTTCCATAAAACCTATACGGCTGTCATATACAACAAAATCCCTGGGCTGCCATAAACCCTTTATGCCCCGTACACACAATCCGAATATCGTCTGAAAAATGTCATCCGAGGAAGAATCGTAAGATAATTGGATCGTTAGTAAAGAGCTTTCCAGAGCCGATAATGACAGTTCATCCGATATTATTTTATCGGACATGCACGAACATTTTTCTCGTATGGTACCAGATCGTACGATTTTCATTTAGTCAGTACATTTGTCACCCGAAAATACAATACAAATACATTACAACACATGACATCACTTCCGATTTTTTTTTTCTGTCGTACGAGAATTTTCGCAACTTTAATAACCTATTTAATTTCTACTTGCAACTATTAAGTGAAAAAAGTCGTACGATCTGTACGTATGATCATACGGATATTAGGATCGTGTGTACAGGGCATTAAAGTTTGCCCCATCATATAATATTACATAAACCCTCCAGTTCCATGTTGGTCCATATCTCTTCAAGGTAAACATAAATCACGACAAGGTAAATGGGGACAAGGTCTCATTATGTTTCATAAGCATTTGTAGCCACTTTATCAAGAGACTAAGGCCACGTACACACGATCAGACCGGTCCGATGAAACTGGTCTGCAGACCAGTTTCATCGGACCAATTCGATGGTGTGTACGGCCTATCGGACCGTTGTCCGTCGGACCAAAGTTTTAAAACTTGCTTTAAAATCTGTCCGATGGACACCAGATTCGATGGTTAGTACGCCAAAGCATCGGACCAAAAACCCGCGCATGCTCAGAATCAAGTCGACGCATGCTTGGAAGCATTAAACTTCCTTTTTTCAGCACGTCGGTGTGTTCTACGTCACCGCGTTCTGGTCTGATCGGATTTTTGGTCCATCAGACCAGTTTCATCGGACCAGTCTGATCGTGTGTACGTGGCCTGAGAGAGCATACATTTATAAATAAACAGAAATGGTTACATACATACATCATACCCATCAATTTCACAATTGCTGTATGTCATTTATATTTTTTTTAAACACACCATAGGGATAACAGCGGACACATTAAAAATAAAATGATATCTGTCAAAGCTGTGCGCATCCAATCATTCAGGGCCGACAACCGAAGTCTCAAGGGACAACAGAGTGCCTATTTTTCAGAAAATCGGTTTAGACATGAACCACTATAGAGTCAGACTTTCATTTTTTTGTCCTTGTGGATATTACGCTATACAATCCTCATTACCATAATGGAAAACTTTTAATGCATTTCTCAAGACTCAAAAGAACCTTAAAGGTCTACATAGTATCTGTCAGACAAATACCTTCGCATCTTAGGCCGCGTACACACGATCAAATCTATCTATCGGCCCGACCGTCCCAGCAGACAGATTCGATCGTGTGTACAGGCGAGGAGACGGATTTGGCCAGCCGGCTGGGAATCCGTCCGCCCGATATGTCTGCTGGTTAGTACGCTATATGAATGGATTCGATGCCTGCGCAGAAGTAATTTACTTCCTGGTGCGGTGACGTGGCGGCGTCAACGTCACCGCCATGTCACTGCGCTGTCTGCTGGCGGGGATTTTGGTTTGATCGTGTGTACAGCGATCAAACCAAAACGGCCAGCAGACAGATTTTTTCAAATCGGTTGGTCCGACAGATTTGAACAAATCTATTTGCTTGTGTGTACGGGGCCTAAGACCTCACAGGCTGAGCCTACTGTCTTACATTAAGAATACCATTACTTTTTTTGCAGATCATAGATGGTCTGCATATATACCTAATGGAGCCTGGCTGGCCTCTGTGGAAGTGGAAGCACTCTATAGCAGCATACTGCATCACGAAAACATAGAATTAATCAATACCATTTCACAACAGAGTAGTCAGGCACACTGGAGCTGTAATGCTTTAATTTTGGAAGCACTGAGCTTTACTTTGTATCATAACGTGGGATGGTGATGGGCATATGTTGTGCCCTATCATATGCCAACCTGTACCTGGGGGTTGGGAAAGACACATCTTTTTAGATGATGCCTTGTTGATGCACCAGCACCATACAAATAGTACCAAAAGGACACCACAGTGTGCTGCAGCATAGATTGACCCCTCTTTTATTAGGTTCAATGTTTTAACCCTTGTAGAGGCGATTGGGACAACAGATTATTGCAATTGGAAATGCATTATTATTTGCTTGAATGACTTTACCAGTTATAACTCATTTACTTAATCCACTCTGTCACAGTGAGTTTGGATAGGTATAAGGTTAAGGATTTTGTAATGAAGGAATGTAAATAATAATGATGATTTTTGACAAGCTCAGAACATTTTTAATGTTTAATGTGAATGCAAATGATTTGTGTGAATTTACATATCTGTCAATTGTGTGTTATATGTCTGCCTGCTGTGCACCCAGTTGATCAATTAGTGGTGTAGATAGGGTCTCTGGGCATGCCACAGACCTCTACCGCTGATTGCCAGTGGGGCATATTATGGGTGGCTTTGCCTGCTCAGGAATTCCTGGATTTGGGTAAGGATTGCCCAATTGGCGCCAAAGCACATGTGTGATTATGTCATCAGCATGTCAACACCACATATGCCATTTGATGACATCACAAAGGCAGTGTGCTTGGGTTAGATGGATCAACATGGCACACATGGCTGTGGACATGAGGAGGGGGAACACCTCTCCCCATTTCTATGCCCCATTTCTACACCCACCAAGTTCTTCACATCTGGCAAACCCCCTTGATATTGTAACAACTAAATGCATTGGATTATCCAGTTACATAGTTAATCTGATGTTAAAAAGTTGGTTTGAACTTCAGCCTGAAGTTCAAACCAAGCATCAGAATAGTCTGTGATCATATCTGACTGCTTGTGATTGGTGGGGGATCGATTGGATACCGGAGAAATTACATCCAGTTGCATAGACCCCTAGGCTGGGTTATAAGCCATACGCCAACAGAAGATCTCTAGTTGGGATCTTCATCTTCGGTAAGAGGCAGTTATATAAGAAGGTGGAGGATCTCTTTCCTATCATATTACTTTTCCTTGGCTTGCTCTGGTTTGATGTCACCAACTTACCTGTAGGAGGACAGTATATCTTCAGCCTTTTTGACCATCATCTGATATGTTTTTTGAAAAATAGAACATTCATTTGCTAATTTTTCCACAGGGACTTATTAGAATGCTTTAAAAATAGGGCAACCTATTTGTTGTTTGTATTTCAAATATACTGATAGCATAATTATTCACTTATTTTTAATGCACATTGTTTTTTTTTTGGTTTGTTTTTTATATTTTCACGCCTATTATGCAGCTTGTTTTCTATGTATATATGATTGACTGCCTAATAAATATAGTGGGCTTCCTTTTTTTTTTAAATATAGCAGTTTTGGAGTTAGGAAGATCTTGTGACCCTTGTCAATAGTGTTAACAGCATTGAATCATGACCTCTATAGGGAGTTATAGGTAAATAGGAAACCCTTTATTTGAGTACTTAGAACTGTTTGGTGACTTACAGACCCTTTGGGACATGCACCACTATGAGGTTGTAGAAGAGCTGGTAACGGGATCGCAAGTAGGGTCTCGTTTGTACCCATAAATCTTTTCATTCATGACTTTTGGGTGGTATGACACCTTCATTTTGGTAGTTATTGTAACACTTTTGATAAAGTATATGCTAATTTGCAGTGTCTCAACTTATCTGTTGCATTAGACTCTGGAAACAAACAATTGCTTACCTGCTCCATGAGTGGATAATAGTAGAACATATTAAAACATAAGTCTGTTGCCTTGTCAGGAGGTCAGCCCCATCAAGTTTTATAGGTAGATTCATGGTACCCATACCTCACTGTGGAACATTTGCTCTCCTTCCTCTTCTCTAGTCTCAAATTTTCACCAGTATATTTCTATACATTTAATATCATAGTATGCAAAGTTCCCCCTTAAATCTAGCTTTTTTACATGAGCGATCGGAAATCTATCCTCTAGCGGTATTAGATGCGGGTCACTACAAATCTGCCATGTTGCATGCAAAGTAGGTCTTCAGTAAAGCGTGAATAATTGTGATATTTTGCTCATATGCTGTACTTCCCAGTTATATGTTAATGCAGTATTGGTTTAGCTGTCATGCCCTTGTGTATTTTACTCAACTTCAAACATTGCTTATCTTTACCATCTCATTTATATAGATTCCATGTTTCACTTATAGCCTCTAAATGATTAATTATCTGTGGAGATTTGCTTGTGGCTGCTGAAATTGTACTTTAATTTGCAAAGCGGAGCTACCATAGAAAGGCTTCTAAATAAGCAACTGATTTCCTTTCTGCATTAAATAATCATTAGCATTCCTACTTAAAGTACAAACTAGGGTTGTCCAGATACCGATACTAGTATCGGTATCGGGACCGATACCGAGTATTTTTGGGAGTACTTGTACTCGCGCAAATGCTCCCGATACCTAAATAGAATACTTTTTTTTGTATTTATCAACATGTTCTGTGAAAATTCTTTGAGTTTTTACTACTGCGTGACAAGAAAATAAAACATTTTTATTCATTTTTACTCATTTTTATTCTTTTATAATGTCTTGAGTTAGAGTTCTTCATAATTCTAAAGAAAATATCCTTAGTCTGTATTGTGGTTTGAAAACTGTCACATGACATTTAAAAAAAGTATCGGTATTCGGTATCCGCAAGTACATGAAAAAAAGTATCGGTACTTGTACTCGGTCCTAAAAAAGTGGTATCGGGACAACCCTAGTAGAAACTAAAGGTAAAACTTTTTTTTTTCATTTTAGATTAGATTAGAGTAATGGGAGGGGAAGTTATAAACTTTTTTTTTTTTATCGTTTTTTTGAGAAATCTCCTCAATGGATCGCATTAACCACTTCCATACAGGGCATTTTTACCCCCTTCCTGCCCAGACCAATTTTTAGTTTTCAGCGCTGTCGCACTTTTAATGACAATTGCCGTGCGACGTGGGTCCCAAACAAAATTGACACCCTTTTTTTCCCACAAATAGAACTTTCTTTTGGTGGCATTTGATCACCTCTGCAGTTTTTATTTTTTGCGCTATAAACAAACGAAGATCGACAATTTAAAAAAAAAAACACAATATCTTTTACTATTCGATTTAATAAATATCATAATTTTTTTTTAAAAAAACATTTTTTTCCTCAGTTTAGACCGATACGTATTCTTCTACATATTTTTGGTAAAAAAATTGCAATAAGCGTATTTGATCGGTTTGCGCAAAAGTTCTAGCGTCTACAAAATAGGAAATAGAATTATGGCATTTTTTTTTTTTGTGACCGTGACATTGCGGCAGACATATCGGTTACTTTTGACACATTTTTGGGGCCATTCACATTTACACAGCGATTAGTGCTATAAAACTGCACTAATTACTGTGTAAATGTGACTGGCAGGGAAGGGGTTAACACTAGGGGGTGCTGAAGGGGATAAATATGTTCCCTAAAGTGTGTTCTAACTGTTAGGGGGAGGGAGACTCACAAGGGGAGGAGATCAATGTGTGTTCCTCTGTACTGGGAACACACAGCAGTCTCCTCACCACTGACAGGACATGGATCTGTGTGTTTACACACACAGATCCATGGTCCTGCCATTATTGCAGGCAATCGCGAGTGCCCGGCAGTCATTCCGACTGCCGGGCACGTGCACCGGGTCCCGAGGAATGCAGCGGGGGCACGCACGCTGCCGCGCGCCCCCTAGCTGCCGGAAAACCAAGAACGTCATATGACGTCCAGTCTGAAGGACGAGAGGTCCCCACTGATGCCATTTTACTATGGCTCGGTGGGGGAGAGGTTAAGGAGATTTCCCTCTACTTTCTGTCCCATAGCCAAAACAGGAAGTGAGAGGAAATCCATCCAAAGTTAGGGAATCCCTAGTTGTGCCCGGAACTAGTGTCCACATTGGAATATGTCCCCTCTATTACTGTTTTGTTCTGGTGACAACCAAAATATGGTATTTTCTTACACTTTACACCCCTCATTGCAGTCTCTGTTTGCTCAAACAAGGAGGCTCAGCAACACATGTAGGCAAAAATATTTTCATACGCCAATAAATATGGTAACTTAAAGTATTTATATGTGTGTACACTAAATTACATTTCATGATTTTTAATAAACACATAATTATATGCATTGGTGTATTTTGAGTATCTACCTGTTGTTAAGATTCAAATATTTAAGTGGTATTATATATAAGGCAGTTTAGGTTTATTTGTCCTTTTGCTTGTATTTCTGCATCCTAAGTGGCAAAACATTCTCATTTCAGCTTCCTTGTTAGTAGCATGGGAACAAGAGCATTTTCCCATGACAGTATCTTCATACCTGATGAACAAGCTGAAGATGACCAGGAAGCTCAGGCCTCATCACAAGACTGTGTTGTAGGAAAAGTTAAATCTCTCCAGGTAAAATCAGATATTTTGTCTTAAGCTGTTGTCTTAATTTTCTGTAGATTCTTCTCCTTCAGATTTACCAAAACCATATAATATGCAAGCCTTAGGATTTTCAATTTGTAGGCAATCAGGCAGGCCCTTCCACTACATGGTTTTGGTAAATCTAAGTGAAAAACAGACAGCAAAAGTTGTATAGTGTGTATGGGGCCTAAAACTCTATCCAAAGACAAAACATTGGCCCAGATTCACATACAATTAGATTCGCGTAGAGTATCAGAAATACTCTACGCCGCCGTATTTCACCTGGCTCTACGTGGAATCCCGGTAGATTTTGTCCAGTAAACTACGGCGGCGTAGTGTATTTCTCCCGGCGCAAGCCATCTACGCGAGTAGGGGGCGTGAAGCATTTAAAATAGGTGCGTTCCCGCGGCGATCGAACTGCGCATGCTCCGTTCACAAATTTCCCGCGTGCATTGCGCGAAATCACGTTGTTACGTCATTCGTTGTTTGAGTAGCGTCGTTTAAGGACATTCCTATTCCCGAACGAGTTACGTAAAAAAAAAAAAAAAAATTAAATTCGACGCGGGAACGACGGCCATACTTAACATGGGCTACGCACCGTTAGACCAGCAAATAGCTGGTCTAACAGTACGTAGCAAAAAAATGACGTAAGCGATTGCGAAGACCACTCGTATCTTCGTGGATCGACGTAAAAATTAATTTGCATATCCCGACGCTGAAAACGACACGGAATCCTCCCAGCGGCTGCAAAAATATCGCAGCGTAGATCCGAAGGCTTACGAAGACGTAAGCCTCTCGGATCAAAGCCCGAAGCCGCCGTATCATGGTTTGAGGATTCAAACTAGTGATACGGCGCGCGAAATTTGAAATTACTCCTGTCTAACACCAGTTAGACAGGCGTAATCGCTCTGTGAATCTGGGCCATTGTTTTTAATGTTGGGTAGTGTGTAGAAGAATCTGCTGTCCAGATTTTATTGCTGTCTGGGACCCTTCTGGGTATCCGCACTAGTGACCAAAATTACTGGGACAGCAAATACCAATATAACAGATGTCACTAGAACAGAAATAGGGAGGAAATCTTCCAATAAGGACACCTGCTCCAGGTAAAACTGTCTAATCCAGAATTTTCCCTCCCATTTGACTGATTTCCTCTCACTTTCTGTTGAGTCTCCAAGATGGGAAGTGAAGGGAAAGCTTCCCATTGTAGAGCAAAAAAAAAATCGGACAATGGTTTTAATTATTTCCAAATCTATCCAAAATAAAATAAAAACAGTTGACATTAGTTTAGTGGTTCTCAACCTGGGGGTCGAGACTTGAGGATTTGCCAGGGGTCACCAAATCCTGAGCTGTTCCTGAAGCCCACACCGCTCTCCCAGCCTTCTTGCGGCTGCTTAACAGGGCTGTCTCTGGAGCCTGTGGCCACCCAGCTGAGCTGTTCCTGGAGCACACGGCCGCCCACTCAGCCTCTTTGCAGCCGCCCATTCAGTTCATGGCATGTCTTGGGGGGGGGGGGCAGAGACTAGATGTGCACTGACTGGTGAGGATTGTGAAGTGGGAGGGGCTGGAGGAGACCCTATTTCCTGATTTTCAGCATAGGTGTCACTGCTACAAGACACCACAAAGTCAGAGACACACTGGGTAACACTACCTGTGATTATAGTTGCCATTAAAAGTTCCCAATATAGTTCTCAGATCAGCAGGTGATCTTGATCAAGAGCACCTAAGTTGGCTGATCAGATGTCCCCCCAGCACTGCCACTCATTCCACCCCCCACCAAGGAGTAAGAGAAGGAATTAAAATAGAGAATACATGGAAGGGAGAGAAAAAGAGGTGGAGGAAGAAAGAAAAAGGGAGAGAAAGAATAAGAATAAGAAAGAATAAGAGAAAAAACAAGAATGATGGCTAAAGAGGGATGGGGGAGGGGAGACATTAGGATAGAGAGATACAAGGGAAAGAAAGGAGAACAAAGAGAAAGAGTGATACATCCTAAAATGTACCATAAGGGGTTTTAATATTGTATGAGTGGAAGGGACTCAGGAAGCACTAAATATCTGTGGGTTAGGGGCGCAAATTTCTTGTCTTGCCTTGAGTGCTGACAACCCACGCTAAGAAATTTTATTGTTAGGGGGTCCCCACAACTTCAGGAATTTTATCAAGGGGTCACAGCACTAAAAGGTTGAGAACCACTGCATTAGTTGCTTTACTTGAACTCTCAAATGCCAAAGAATGAAGTTCTGAATTTTGCAGCAAAGACCAACAAACACGCTTACACCACAAACCATAGTCAACAAAAGTAAAGAACTTTCTAGATATGGAAAAAGTACTGACAATTTTTATTTATGTGTTTGATTTTTTTAATTAATCTTATTAGAGAAATTCTTTTTGGCTTCATGAGCATTTGGATGTGTAATGCAGCAAGTATTACCAGATACTGGTAAGCTACTACATACAGCCTTAAAGGAAGCTGAGAGTCACGTGTGATTTTCAGGGAAGTGGTTCGGAACATGATTGAAGGCATTGTTTTACAGCTATTGAGTCAAATGTGACAAGTAGCAGTGACTGACATTAAATATACAGTAGTTTAAAAATATTATTTGTGGGAGGCTGGTGGCTGACATGAGGAGTATAAAAGGAGTTTGAGTCACATTTGGTTTAAAAATCACTATCTGAGGAAAAACATTTGTTTTTTATGAAGAGTTTTGTTTTGTATATATTTAAAGCCAAGTATTACTTGTAGTACTTCAGGGAAAATATACTATTTCATCCCTAAATAAAATGTATACCTTTTTTTATGTATATCAGCAACAACTGGGCAAAAACATCCGGTTTGGACAACCGCCCCCAACTGGTACACCGGTCAAGAAAATGCAAGATTTGGGAGCGGGCATAGAGAAAATGGAGGAAGCATACCTCAGCCCCATGGAGGCATCAGGGGAACGTGATATGGGCCTTATAACTGAGGGACCCAGGGTAAGACTGGCACATGTGAATCTGAGGAGATGGGAGGAGAAGTGTGTTAGATAAAATGAGAAGCTTGTGAAAAATGCAATGGACAAACTAAGACTATAAAAGACATGTAAGAACAACCTAACCACCTCACAATGAGGGAGATTTACTAAAACTGGTGCCCTCAGAATCTGGTGCAGCTGTGTATGGTAGCCAACCAGCATCTAACTTTAGCTTGTTCAGTTAAACTTTGGGAAAATAAACTAGAAGCTGTTTGGTTTCTATGGAGAGTTTTGTCAGATTTTGCACACTCCAACTTTAGTAAATAACCTCCAATGTCTTCTGTTAAATCTTCAGTTGTAAATATTTTGTTGGAACTAGAGACTGTTCCTGACCAGTAGAAGGTATATAGTTAATAGGTTATATTTGTAATTGGTATAAACACACTTGACACCCCCCACCTCCACCTCTACACAAACAACTAGATTAGGCACCAGAAGTAATCAACTGGTCCAGCCACTTATCTTCACTACTTTTTCAACACAGGGGGATTGCTCCTGGCATTTGTAGGCTGCTCCACACATTGACTCTCAAAGAGAAAGGGAAAATGCTTCCCAATAGAAAGTCTTAATATCAGTTTATTAAACTTTCCATTGCACAGACTGTGCCGCCTGGTAGACATGTGCATTCGTTTTTGTTAGAATGCATTTTCGTCCGAAAATCTGGTTTTTTCGTTATTGTTTTAACAACAGATAACGAAAGTGCAAGAAACGAAAACCGAAAGATCCGCCATAAAAAATGCTTTATTTTCATTTTCGTTGCGGTAAAAAATCGATATAGAGTGATTCGACATTATAGGGAAAAGATTCGACATCATAGAGAAACGATTCGACATTATAGAGAAAAGATTCGACACTATAGAAATAATAGATTCGACATTACAGAGATTAGATTTCGATTTATGAGAAAATAGATTTGACATTATAGAGAATAGATTCGACATTATTACTAGTCATACAACATTAGAATTCTTGCAGGCGGAATATTCGAACGGAAATGTACGATTCAACGTAAAGATTCGACGTTCCGTCGAATATTATTTTTTGACCATTCGACGTCAACCAAAAAGATTCAACGTTCCGTCGAATATTCTTTTGCCCATTTGACAGAAACCAAGTATTATTGGATTTTCGGACGAAAGCTATTCCCCAACGAAAAACAAAATAAATCAAAACGATTTCCGGGAGTAACTAAATAAATGTATTTTCCAAACGAAAACGAAAAAACAAAACAAAATATTCCAGTCTGCACATGTCTACCGCCTGGTATGGAGAGTCACTAAAGGCTCTCTCACACGGGCGGACCGTTTGTCCGCTTATTCATCCATCCGTGTACGAATGAAAAAGAGACATACATTGGTCCCTATAAGATTGCGGGTGTCAGCAGATGAACATCCGCTGACACCCGATCTCACCCAGTTCTGCAATCCTCCGATTCTGCAGATGGAGGAAAACCCTATTTTTCCATCCATTTGCGGATAGGATCGGTCAGACGGTCCGTGTTCATCCGATCCCCCCATAGAGGAGAGCGGAGAAAAGACAGGGCAGTCCCTGCACACTGTGCGGGGACCGCCCTGTTATCCGCCGGCTCAGTGGGGATCAGCGGAGCGATCTCCGCTGAGCAAGCGGAGGTTCACGGGGCGGATCCAATCAGAGTTTACTCATAGGGCACATTAGGCACCAGTGCTTATGCCTGCCAATAACCTTTCAACCTGTTGTTGAAAGGTGCCCAAAGCATCTCCAAAAATTGAGAGGGGGGGAGAAGCTCCTGTAGTATGCCGCTTGCTTGTTTGAGGTAGCCAGTGCCAAAGAACACTGAAGAAACACAAACCCAAAGTACAATATGGGCACCTTTCAACAAGATACTACTGCCCCATGTTGTACAATTGGTCTTGCATTGGTCTTACCTACTCTGCAAATTTCATTTTAGATGTTCCATTCTAGGGCGGCAACAGGTGTGCTTTAAGAATATGTTATATTCTGTTTGTTATACAGTATATCTTTTAAAATGTTAAGGGTAATGTGGGAAAAAATTGCATTCTATAAAATCTAATTATTCTGTCACTTACCATTTTACTTAAGTCATCGGAAACTTTTCACATGCACTATGGGTACATTATATCACTTGTGTGGTAGGTTCTAAGCACCGTGAGGTCTTCTGTGTGTTACCCAGTTAGCAAGCCAATATTTAAAAGTTAATTGTGAACAGGAACAATGGTGGTCCATTGCCAATGGTTTATTAGATATACATTGTGGTTAATGAGTGTCCGAAATTTTCAGGGCGCGTTTAGAAGAAGAATTTGGTTTGAAGCAACTTTTTTTCTTTTTTTTTATATTCTGCATTAGAAAGATTCTTTGATCATATCATTTTGAAAACTGTGTCACATATTGTGACAACCAATTCCAAGCTAAAGGAACAGACCATCTGGATTAACATTGGATGTAATAATTAAAGAATCTTTGGCATATGTCAGCACTTATTCTGAATTGTATTAACACACGTTGCCTGCTGGTAATAGAATTTTCTTTCCACTGTAATAATATAGCTGTGCTTGTTATAATATCACATTTATGGCGCTGGTTTGTTGGGATTTACAATAAATTATTGGTATTTGTAAAAAAAATTGTATTTTCAAATCACATATGGCATAGTTATAAAAGATTTATGGCACAATAAATTCTGGTTCATTTAGGTTTTTACATACAGTATTCATACCCTTTGAAATGTTCCACATTTTGTCATGTTACAACCAAAAACATAAATGTGTTTTATTGGGATTTTATGTGATGGACCAACACAAAGTAGCACATAATTGTGAGGTGGAAGGAAAATTATAAATGGTTTTAATTTTTTTTTTTTTTACAAATAAATATCTGTGGCATGCATTTGTATTCAGCCAATACTTTGTAGAACCACATTTTGCTGCAATTACAGCTTCAAGTCTTTTTGGGGATGTCTCTACAAGCTTTGCACATCTAGAGAGTGAAATGTTTGCCCATTCTTCTTTGCAGAATAGCTCAAGCTCTGTCAGATTGGTTGGAGAGTGTCTGTTAACAGCAATTTTCAGATCTTGCCACAGATTCTCAATTGGATTTAGCTTTGGACTGTGACTGGGCCTTTCTAACACATATATATGCTTTGATCTAAATCATTCCATTGTAGCTCTGGTTGTATGTTTAGGGTTGTTGTCCGGCTGGAAGGTGAACCTCCACCCATTCTCAAGTATTTTGCAGACTCTTAACAGGTTTTTTTCTAAGGTTGCCTTGTATTTGGCTCCATCCATCTTCCCATCAACTCTGACCAGCTTCCCTGTCCCTGCTGAAGAAAAGCATCCCCACAACATGATGCTGCCACCACCACTGCAAATGGGACTTCTTACAGCTTTCTGTCTACAATGGCTTTATTCTTGCCACTCTTCCATAAAGGCCAGATTTGTGGAGTGCACGACCAATACAATAGTTGTCCTGTAAACAGATTCTCCCACCTTAGCTGTGGATTTCTGTTGCTCCTTCAGAGTTACCATGGGCCTCTTGGCTGCTTCTCTGAATAATGCTTTTTGTCCGGCCTGTCAGTTTAGTCAAGTGGCCATGTCCTGGTAGGTTTGCAGTTGTGCCATACTCTTTCCATTTTCAGATGATGGATTGAACAGTGCTCTGTGAGATGTTCAAAGCTTGGGATATTTATTTATAACCTAAATCTGTTTAAACTTCTCCACAACTCTATCACTGACCTGTCTGGTGTGTTCCTTGTCCTTCATGATGCTATTTGTTCACAAAGGTTCTCTAACAAACCTTTGAGGGCTTCACAGAACAGCTGTATTTATATTGAGATTCAATTATACACAGGTAGACTGTACAAATTAGGTGACTTCTAAAGGCAAGTGATTCTAGTTAGATTTTAGTTAGGGGTATCAGAGTAAAGGGAGTTGAATACAAATGCACGCTACACTTTTCACATATTTATTTGTAAAAAAAAATTGAAAACCCTTTATAATTTTCCTTCCACTTCACAATTATGTGTCACTTTGTGTTGGTCTATCACAATCCCAATTAAATACATTTAAGTTTTTGGTTGTAACATGACAAAATGTGGAAAATCTCAAGGGGTATGAATACTTTTTCCAGGCACTGTAGGAAAAAATCCAAAGGTCGGGACATCTGCACATCCATCTTTATTGTAACTTATAAAAGCTCTCCAATACAGCAATATGGCACAGTGCGGAAAGAGGTCGATGGGTTTCGCAGCGCTTGATTGATTTGGTTGTAACGCCAGACTTACTTGGATTAGCAGCATATACTGTATTTATTGGCGTATAACACTCACTTTTTTACCCTGAAAATAGAGGGTAAACTGTGCCTGCGCGTTATACGCAGGGGGCTGTGGAAAGGTTTGGGTGCGTTTTATACCCCTGTGCGTGTTATACGCCGATAAATACGGTAATTCATTACACTAGGTTTTTACATATTTTGATGAAAGTAGCCACTGGTATTGGCACAACCCACCAAACAGGTGAAAATAAAAGGAAAAAAATGGATGCAGCCATCTCATCTATTAATTGGTAAGCTGCAATATAATACATTTTTGTTTTTGAGTTTAATATGGATTTGAAATTGACCACTATATATGATTCAGCCGTATCCATACAAGCTAAGCAGTCTACTGTGTCTGTTTTCTTAAGTGTTCAGTTATCCACAATAATTCTTTATTTTGTCATAGTGATGATGTCTATGTTTTTTTTCTAGGCAAGATCACTGAGCTCTCACAGCCCACGCAATGCTCCTGAACCAGAACATAAAACAGAGGAAAAGGTAAATGTCCTGTGTGTATCAATTGACCATAAAATCCTAAACACAGCTATTCTACTTCAGATGATTTGCTAATGTTTTTAAGGATGCCGAAAGCTATTCAGCCGAGCATGGGACAAAATAGCCAGAACATCTTTATTTGCACATTGAACCCACTGTTCAATGTGCAGATAAAGATTTTCTGTCTATTTTGTTTTATTTATTTATTTATATGTTGAACTCTATGGGGAACATAAATTGACCCTTGTAGTGCCCCCCAATGCTCGTTTGGTTGGGCTTCTACTATGGGTCAAAGGACTGCAATTCGTTTTGCACTTCTGTGACCCATTTTCAACAGAGAGCGGACTGGAGTCCACTCTCTGCTGACGTCACAGAAATCAGTCCAGGCACCGCGTCATCATGACAATTAAGGCCTGAGATGGGGGGGGGGGCAGAGTGGAAAGCTTCTAAATTGACAGTCATCAGCTCTCTGCTTAGGGAGCTGTGAGAACTGAGCCATTGGCGATGTTCGTGGCTCGGTTCTCAGTGTAGAGGTGCCGGGGGACAGATGCAGCATCGGACTGAAGTAAGTATGATTCTGGAAAAAAAAATATACTTCTCTTTTAAATACTTGGCTTTTGAACTCCTTAATGAACTATTTAAAGATATAAAGTCAAATCAGGATTTATTTTTCATGTGCACTTCAGTAAAAATGAACATAACAATAACAGAACTTTATTAACCAATTAAAGAAAGTGGTATGGTAACTTCCGTAACGTATTTGTATTGTAATGCTGATTTGTCTAATAAAACTCTTTTCTGTTAAAAAAAAAAAAGAAAGTGGTATGACCTGTATATCTAAGTTCACCTTTTGGAACATGTTACATGTTACACCCATATTTAGGATGTAACATGCTTCAGCTCAGTACCTTCACCCCCTGTGTCCCCTTCCCTGCAGCCACTGCCACATTTAAATTCAGCTCAAAGATCTCTGCATTAACAAAGTGCTAGTCCCATCTGCCAGCATGGATCAACGCACCCCTAGGCTGCGTACACACGAGGAGACATGTCCGCTAAAACTGGTTCAGCAGACCAGTTTCCGCGGACATGTCCGATCGTGTGTACGGCCTAGCAGACAGGTTTCCAGCGGACAAAAGTTTCTAAGCATGCTTAGAAACTTGTCTGCTGGAAACCTGTCCGTCAGACATGTCCGATGGTTAGTACGCCCAACCATCGGACCGAAATCCCGCGCATGCGTCGAATTGATTCGACGCATGCGTGGAAGCATTTTACTTCCTTGTTTGCGCACGTCGCCGCATCACCGTCACGTCACCGCGTTCTCTGTCCGCGGGGATTTTGGTCTGATGGTGTGTACACACATCAGACCAAAATATACCTGGAAACATGTCCGATGAAAACGGACCGTTTTCATCAGACATGTCTCCTCGTGTGTACAGGGCCTTTGTCATTTGACACTTCCTCTAGTTTTCTAACTGGAAGCCTGTACAGAGGTAGGCAGAATGATGGAGGGCATGTCTGCATCACACCTGTGATCCTACAGGCTCCTATGGGAAACAAAATGAATAAATGCACATTATTTTTCATGCAAAAATATGTGCATTTATTTTTTCTCATTCAGCCCAGATTCACATTAGTGTGATCACAGACATTGCATGTGTTCGCACCCGCATCTGCGTTAGAATCGCAGGAAAAAAAGTGCAGGGACTTTTTCCTCCCGCACTTAAATCGGACCACATGGGTGCAAGTTTTTTAGTTTGCATTGCGATCTGTGTACCGATCTGAGGGTGTCATTATCAAAGTAATGACACCCACAGCGGTTCGCAAAAGGCAGTGTGAACTGCCTGCAGGAGAGGAGTGATGCTGGATCCAGCTCTTTAATCGCGCTGGTTCCTGCATCACATTAGTGTGAACCTAGGCTCAAGGTGAACTTGTCAAACTGCAAATAGTTTGCTAGGGTTGCCACCTGGCTGATATTTTAGCAGATTGGCCAGTAAGTATTGCACTTGTAATTAAAAAGAATGAGATCATAGGGTCAGCATTGTTTTCCTTTAAATGGTATCAGCCTTTAACTTTGTATAGGATAATATGCCTTTCACGGCTAGTATGCAATATACGTATGTGCATTAGTTGGTGGGCCAGCACCAACAAGTTCTAGCAGCTCATAAACTAGTCTGACTGGTTAATTTGCATATCAATAGGGAAGGCATTGCTTTTAAAACAGCACATGGTCTTAAAATCTATCTCCATATTAGTGCTATAAAATCACTACAAATAGCCATGGCAACACAGGGCCATGCAGTTGCCAGTAGTGAGGTGTGCTGTGCATTGCCACTACGTGTGACTACAATTGAGATGTGATGACAGGCACCATTCATTAATTAGCATTGATAAATGCAGGCTGAATGAACATATTGATGTGCATCTTTTGCATCAGAAACTCAGAGGTGCTTCAGCAAAAATACATCCAATATCACTTGTAGAAACACTGTGGTATATCTAAAGATTTCAGCAGTTTCGTGTCCATAGGTCAAATTTATTTATGTGTGAGTAGATACAAAAGGACAAAAGTTGTCAAGGCCTTACTAGAAAGTGCTCATAAATGTCCAGACTCTATAGTCATAAAACAAATCAAATGTAAATACATTGTACTTCCAAAATTTCAGATACACAGTTTATACAGTACCAAGGACAGCAGGCTGAGTTTGAGAAAAGCTTACCTAAACACTTTGGGAGTACATTTCTGCTCCTTCTTCTCATCACTCTGACTCTGCAAAATGTGTGTAGGAAAGCCCTCCAGCTATGTAGGATGTAATCACTGCCATTCTGCTCCATTAATAACTCTTGCAACTATCAGCTTTAACTCTATAAGGAATTGCATTACTTTTTAAAAACAAAGATGGCCGCTTTAAATCCTTCAGAAGGCACAGAGCATATTCCAGTGAAGGAGATGAAGGAAAAAAGGACCAGACTTTGTTGAAAATGAAAAACCCATTTTATTTAAACAGAATTATATTTCTATAGCTGCAATTACATTTGAACCGTTTTCCTTTTTTTATGTGCAGGCAACTCCAGTGAAAACATCACGGCCAAAACGGCCATCGGGCACAATTGATTCCATAAATCTGGATGCCGTTCCTCGGTCTGTTGCACGACTAGATAACAGTGCTGCTAAACACAAACTTTCTGTCAAGCCAAAAAACCAGAGAGTGTCAAAGAAACATAGAGGCATGTCCCAGGTAGTATATTTTAGTTCAATTTTGTTATGTGTTTGTTTTAGATATGCATAATGCATGAAATTATGTAAAGTAAACCTATATATTTTTTTAATGTTAAAAAAATGATAATGTTAAATGATAAGGATAAAAAATTATAATGTTGGAAAAAAGGGTGAAGCCTTGCAATAATCTTCTTAAAAAGTAACTTTTGCCTTTACGGACCCGGAAGTCTGATAAGTGAACAGCAGGGGTTCTATTACAGAACCATCGTATATTATATTTTTCTGAAATGTAAAAAAATAAAAATTCCCAGATTTCACCATTAATCCTTCGATTTTGCTTTTAATGTCCTTATTTTTTCTGAAATCCTCACTTCCTGTTCTTCTGTCTGTAACTACACATAATAGGCTTTCTCCCTGGTGTATGGAATTGCCTAACACACAGCTCCTTTCTCTATCTGCTGTACTTGTCTGCTGCCATCTCCACACCAGGGAGAAAGCCTCCCTGTGTGTAGTACAGACAGAAGAACAGGAAGTGAGGCAGAATAAATATGCCAAAGAATGGAAACCTATAAAGGAAGCTATTTAGGGAATTTTTATTTTTTTATTCCCATAGCAACCACCTCTAACGGCGGCAATTGCTGAGTATTTATGTATATCCGTGACTGTAGATCGCGCCGTCTGACGGCGCGATACATAAACAGACCGGCGTCTACGCCGGTTCCTCCCTCCTCTCTTTGCAATGAGAGGGGGAGCGCGGTTGGCAGCACTGTGGATGGATCTGTGAACATGATCCATCCATGCAACCCCCCCAGCTCCGCATACCCCCCAGCATATACCCCCCCAGTATATGAAAAAAGCAATACTCACTGCAACTACCCCCCCAGTGGTCACAATTTACCCCGGCGCAATTGCTACCCCGGCGCATTTGTTAACCTTTACCCCGGCGCAAATGTACCCCGGCGCTTTAAAGGGCAATACTCTGCAATACTTGTAAAGGCAATACTCTAATTTTTACCCCTTCCCATAAATAGCAATTTGAACAATACTCTTACCCCGGCGCAATTTACAATACTTAGTGCAGCAATACTCTCCTCCTTCACTGCGCAATACCTCATCCTTCTAGAGGTGAGATGTGGGGTTTTTGCTTTTAAATGTCCTTATTTTTTCTTGTAATAGGAATGAGAAATGCTCACTTCCTGTTCTTCTACAGAAGCGAACGTCTGCCCACATATAACTACACACATGTGAGGTATCGTAATAGAGCGAGAGCAAGGCTTTCTCCCTAAAATGATGGTAAAAATATTTGTGGAGAAGTTTGGCGCCAACCTCTTGAGGGGGGTATCTATTTAGGGTAACTTCATCTTTCATATTATGACGATTAAGTTTTTTTTTTAAAAAGTGTCAGGATTGCTGTGCCCACTAACACACAGCTCCTTTAAAAAAGCTCTATCTGCAAATAAATGATGAAAGTAGGAGAGAAAGAGAGCCTCCTGACTTGTCTGCTCGCCCCCTCAAGAGGCTTTCTCCACATGGGGTACCAGGGAGAAAGCAGAATGTGTTTTGGGGTGTAATTTGTGGTCCCATTACTGTGTGTAGTTACAAAGAATTGTGGGAAAAAAGACAACTTCAAAAAACTCACAATGCCTCTTTCAGAAGTCTTCTTTCCATAAAAAGGAAGTGAGGATGAGAGAGGCCGTTCTCAGAATAAATAAGGACATTTAAAAGCAAAATCTAAAAAAAAATTGTTTTGAAGGATGTATACATTTTAGGTGAAGAAAAAACTTTTTTGTGTTATAAAGGAAGAAAAATTATTTTTTTTACAAAATTTTTGTTCTTTTTTCACTTAAAAACCGCAGAGGTAAAGGAAGCTATTTAGAAAAAAAGGACAAAAAATTTGGTTACAGTTTTTTTTTTTACAAAATGTGAGAGCACCGAAAGCTTAAAATTGGTCTGGTTATTAAGTGGGTTTAAGTGCCCAGTAGTCAAGTGGTTAATGATACAAATGTAAATTGCAAAAAATTAATTTAGTTTAGCTTTCACTTTTAATTTGTCCACAGGACTTCAACACCATAGAAGACAACGAAAATGAAATCACGTTGAATATGCAAAGATCCCTTGACAAAGCCATGTTCCACTCCATGGATATTCCTTCCCATAATATACTCATGTCTGATCATTTTGAACGAAAAATCCATGAATCCCAAGTATCTGAGCAATTTCGAACTTTGGTGACTAAGGGGGAAAAGAAAATCAATAAAGATCAAGAAGGCAAACAGTCAGATCCCAGTACCAGCAGACAAGTAGTACAAGAAACTAGGCAGCCTGATGAAGAGAAAAAGTCAGAAGCAGATAAACGGAAAGAAGAAGAAGAAAGAAAGAGACAGGAGATCATTAGAAACATAGACTTGGAAAGGCTCCAACAGAAAATAAAAGAACAAAATGAAAATGAACTGAAAGAACAGCGTCGACGTGAAGAAGAGAGAAAACAGAGAGCTGAACAAATTCTGAAAGAATTAGAAGAGCATAGAAGGCAAGAGGAGCAGAAGCAGCATGAGCTGGAGCAGAAGAAAACATTTCAATTGGCAGAGGAACAGAAGAAACGGGAGCTGGAGATACAGAGAGCACTTCAGATAGCAGAAGAACAAAGAAAACAGGAAATAGAAAAGCAGAGAGCTATTCAGTTGGCAGAGGAGCAGAAAAGACATGAACTAGAGCAGAGAGCCTTGAAGATAGTGCAGGAGCAGAGGAAATATGAACAGGAGAAACAGGAAGCCCTTCAGCTAGGAGAACAGAAAACAAGACAAACTTTTGAGGAACGAGGAGTACCTCCGAAAACAGAAGAGAAGAAACAACATAAAATAGATGTGCAAAGGGTTATCCAGGTTACAGAAGAGCAGAAAAAATGTGAACTTCAGCAGCAGAAAGACCTTCAGATGGCAGAAGAACAGAGACAACATCAGTTAGAGATAAAAAGAACTCTCCAGATCATGGAGGAACAGAAAAAGCAGGAACTGGAATTGCAGAAAGCAGCACAGCAACAAAAAACTGTTCAGATTGGGGAACAAAAAGGTCAGGGATTGTTGGAGAAGAAGTCTCCCCGGACAGCCGAGGAACAGCAATTACAGACACAAAAAAGCCAAAGTCAGCAAGTATCAGAAGAAATTATAGTCCAGCAGTGTATAAAAGAGGAAATGAGAACTGATAATCTAAATACAACTGATTGTCAGAAAAAAACAGACTTTCAAGAAAAAATTAAATCCCAAAAGAAAGAACAACAGATACCTGAGGACATCAAGGAGCTTCTCCCCGAACATCTTCCCCCTCTGTATACAGAAGCTGCCTTAGCAGAGGAAGATCTACCTGAAGAGCAAAAAATGGAGGTGGAAATTAAAGGAGACGAGGAAGAACTAAAACAGAGAAAACAAAGGGAAGCAGAGTCTCAAGAGCAGGGAAGGATTAATGAAGAAGTAAGGTGGCAGGAACTTGACCAAAAGCAGAGGCCATTTACATTCAAAGTCACATCAGGTGAAAAGCAAATTATATTTGAGAAAGTTAATTTAACTCCAGTTACAGTACCAAAAGAGCCAATAATATCCCCAGGTACACAAGATGCAAAAGAAAATAAGGGCACCATAAGTTCACACACTCTTTCATCTGCTCAGTGCATACCCCACACTGCCATTTTGGTAACAGGAGCACAGCTTTGTGGTACAGCTGTAAACCTACATCATATTAAGGATCCTGCTTGTAAGTCTTTACTGGGCCTCAGCGAAGAACGAAAATTAGATATGACAGAAAACAAAATGCAGAAAGATAAGGACAGTACTAAACAAGTCAGTAGTAAGACAAAGTATACATCAGAAGCATTAGACAATCAGTCATTCCTAGCAGAATGGGCTTCCATAAGGTCTAAAATACTAAACAAAGTTGAAAATGCAACTGATGAAAAGAACCAAAGTAGTCCTTTCGACTCTGGTGATGACAGAATGGCTAAAACCAGGGGTGATTCTCATAGCAGCTTACGGAAGACAATGTCAGCTATCCCTAAATTCTCAATAACACCCGCATGGCAGAAATTTCCAGAAACTGGAAGATCAACAGAAATAAGTATTGAGACCTCAATAAAATCTCCAAGTAAGGAAAATATAGCAGTTTTACCTGACAGCACACCTCAGGGCAGGACTGGAGAGAGGACAGTCATGGCCCCGGAAATGGTGACCAGAATTAAAAAGCAAGTTACAATTGATGGGAATGCAGAAGGATGGATATTTTCCAAAGATCTTCCATCTTTCTTAGTTCCTAACCCACCACAATCTCCTCGTCGGGGGAATTTGGAAGGGCAAATGTCCCTTGAAACGCAATTTAGTAATGGCACTCTGAAAACAGATAAATTATTGCAAAGTGCAGAAGACAAAAACTCTCCATTTGGAATCAAATTAAGAAGGACAAACTATTCATTAAGGTTTCATGCCGATCCACAGAATGAACAGAGAAGGAAAAAGCGATATAGTGCAGGAGACAGCTTCGAAGGGGTTCCTGCCCCATTAACTCCAACAGATGAAACAGAAATTAGGACTATAACCAGGAAAGAACTTTTAGGATCGCCTGTAAAGATGAAGAAAGATAACCTTACTAAAGATTTAGTGGATAACTTAAGCAATGTAACTGATAATGCCCAGCTTATAGCCCCTTCTATAGTGTCAGGATCAAGTCCCCATGTGTCATTTAATAATAAAGACAGAGCAGTCCCTAAATCACCAACTATACAAAAACCATTCCTTGCTCCAAAACCTGCCAGCCCAACGCCACCATCTTCTCCAATTTCACATCTGGGCAGAACAAATGTGACTGACCTATATGAACAACAGTTGGAAAAAAATGAAAAGGATAAAGAAACCATTGGAGAAATGAAATCTTCATTGTCTTCTCCAAGTCATGAGGAAGTTGTACAGCAAGATGCAAATGATAAAGCAGATCTGCCATCTATTTCTTGGAGAGAGAAGACGGACAAAAGGCCGGAGAGATTAGGAAAAGGTTAGTTCTAATATGTATACTTTAGACCCATACCTTATTTATTTCTGCTTTCCACTATAATTTACATTAGACACAGCATTCTATGCTTGCATTACCACCTCAAACACTACTTTCCAAAGAAACACTACTTTCATAAATATGTTTCACAATACACATTGGTCTAAATTGATGAAGAAATTTGATTTTTAAATTTTTTATTATTGGATATGTTTTATAGCAGAAACTCAAAATTGGTGCAAAAAATAAAATCTTCAAAGGTAAACAAATATCACCAAAACAAAGCTCTATTCATGGGAAAAAAAGGACATACATTTTATTTGGGTAAAGCGTCGTACAACTGCAAAATTGTCAGTTAAAGTAACACAGTGCCGTTTTGCACAAAATGGCCTGGTCATGAAGGGCCTTTACGGGCAGAATTTCCATTATCATTATAAATAGAAGCGTTTTCCAATGCCATTTCTGGCCAAGCCATCCCAATGTGATTTTCTCTCACTTACGTTATCCACGGGAGGTTTAACCACTTAAGGACCCCTTCACGCCGATATACGTCAGCAGAATGGCATGGCTGGGCACATCCACGTACCTGTACATGGCCCTTTAAGCCCAGCCGCGGGGACCCGATCGCTGCCGGTGTCCCGCGATTGGTCCTCCGGAGCTGAAGAACGGGGAGAGGTGTGTGTAAACACACCTTCCTCGTTCTTCACAGTGGCAGTGTCATTTGATCGTCTGTTCCCCGGTATAGGGAAAACACGATCAATGACGTCACACATCCAGCCCCGCCCCCCTACAGTTAGAAACACATATGAGGTCACACTTAACCCCTTCAGCGCCCCCTAGTGGTTAACTCCCAAACTGCAATTGTCATTTTCACAGTAAACAATGCATTATTATAGCACTTTTTGCTGTGAAAATGACAATGGTCCCAAAAATGTGTCAAAATTGTCCGATGTGTCTGCCATAATGTCGCGGTCACGAAAAAAATGCTGATCGCCACCAAAAAAATAATTATTAATAAATATGTTATAAAACTATCCCCTATTTTATAAATGCTATAAAAAATACCAAATATAGGTAGAAGAATACGTATCGGCCTAAACTGAGGAAAAAACGTTTTTTTATATATTTTTGGGGGATATTTATTATAGCAAAAAGTAAAAAATAATGATTTTTTTTCAAAATTGTCGTTCTATTGTTGTTTATACCACAAAAAAAAAAAAACAACACAGAGGTGATCAAATACCACCAAAAGAAAGCTCTATTTGTGGGGAAAAAGGACATCAATTTTGTTTGGGAGCCACCTCGCACGACCACGCAATTGTCAGTTAAAGCGACACAGTGCCGAATCGCAAAAAGGGGCAAGGTCCTTAACCTGCATATTGGTCCGGGTCTTAAGTGGTTAAAGTCTTGTCAGTATATTTGAATTTTTAAACATAGTTTCATATTCCATCACTTCCTCAGCATTCACTTCCTGTGAGGTCATTTATCATCAGCCATCACTTCCTTGTTACATCACAGAAGAGGGCGTGTTCTAGGGCTGCCACCTTTTCTTATAGTCAAACCCGAACACTTAAGCGGTGCACAGCAGTTTTTTTAATATACATACAGTATGTTTGTCTAAAAAATAACATTTCTAATTATATGAAGTTAATAACAAGAGTCCCTCTTTACATCAGAGTCCACAGTGTTTCCCTTTTGCATCTGAACTCACAGAGTTCCCTTTCACTATAAGGTCCCCCCGACTCTGCAGACTCTGATGTAAGGGAGAACTCTGGGGACTCTTAACATAAGATATGCTCTGGGAACCCTGATTGTAAATGGAAAAGCTAATGTAAGGGGTGCTCTGAGAACCCAGATTTACCTCTCATCCAGATGTACCTTAGGCTGATGGACTTCAAATTTCCAGCCCCACTTTCCTTTTCTGAGGCACAGTGCGGGGGATTTGAATGTGGGCAGACACAAAGGGGTAGGGGCAGGAGGAAGAGGTGCAGATCCAGCCCGCTTTCCTCTCCCGTCTGTGTGTGTGTGTGTGTGTGGGGGGATTGTTAGTGCTGGCTTTGGGCAGAATGAAAGAGTGTAAGGCAGCGTACACACGACCGTTTCCTCGGCAGAATTCAGCAAGAAACTCGATGGGAGACGTATTCTGCCGAGGAAACCGGTCGTGTGTACACTTTTCGCCGAGAAACCCGTCGAGGAACTCGTCGAGCCAAAAAGAGAGCATGTTCTCTATTTCCTCGCTGGGCAATGGGAAAATTTGGCTTGACGAGTTTTTGGACAGCCGAACAAGGAACTCGATGGGGAAAACGATGTGTTTCGCCCGTCGAGTTTCTCGGTCGTGTGTACACGGCCTAACAGACACTCTCAGCTTAGACAACTGCAGCCAACAACCCTGCTGGGAAGCCATAGTCCAGTCTGAAACCCGGACACATGATTCCAAACCCGAACTGTCCGGGTAAATCCCAGACAGGTGGCAACCCTAGCGTGTTCACCACTTTGGACCACACCTCCCTTAATGGAATACCACTTTCCACCTATACAATCTGATTGTACAATTTCCTTTAGATCTCCCATCAGCTATGTAGTACAAGGGTCTGTCTGATTTGATACAAATGTAATGGATTGTCCAAGTGTGTCCTCCTATTCCATAGCTCTTGTAAATCTAAAGGAAATTGTACAGAGATTGTACAATCAGATTGCATAGTAAAAAAGGTAAATACTTTAGTTTCACATATACAGGCGTAAAGGTGTTTGGTGGTGGCAAGTAAATGCAGAAACAAACTGGCACAGTGTGTAACCAGACATGCGATGCCACTCCAGCAGCTTTATGTTTGCCTTTGGCTTCTAGCTACTGACTTAAAACCATAAAATCCATCACTCCCCCTCTTTTATTCATTACTTTCATCCCATTCACTCACACACTTTTTGTGACCAGCATTTATGTAATCTTCTTTGATCTTTTGCTTATTACTCTGAAAAAGGAGGAACTATCCCCCAAGACATGTTGGCTTTCATGTGTACCCAGCCAAAAAAGTTTGGCAAGAAGGCAAAGTTTCTTTTATCCAGTTTCTTTCAGGTGGGCAGTCAGGGGCTTGTTCATTCCCACATTATATGACATTATATTACCTTTCCATTGGACACACAACTTACAAACTCCAATTCCCTGTACGTATTTTGGTATCCCCACATGATTCCCTGCATTTTATGTCATTGGACAATCTAGTGCCCTTCTAACTTTCTCTCTTTCCTTACTGAGGAGCTGGTCAGTCCTTACTTCTTAACACAAAAGTAGCCTAATATTATATTTTAATTTGTAATCATAAGAGGAAATCAATTTCAGTTCTTGCTAACATTTTTAATAACATAATGAGCCATACAATAGTCTTTCAAAGAAGGCCACACACTGATGGCATCAATCCACTAAAACAGCCGTCACCAACCAGTGGTCCGTTTACCATTGATGGTTCAGGAGAAAATGTTGATGGTCCCCAGGTGTTCTGCAACAAATCAACATCGTGGCAGATATATACCACGCAATGTTGTTTCCAGTGTTGTTCTAAATGCGCGCTGACAGTCAATACAGTAGTTCCGGCTTCTGTGAAGAGAGTGTAAAATAAAGAAGAAGGGGACTTCCAATGGCAGCACAGATCACAGAGCATGGAGATCAAGCACATGGCTGGATAAGGAGGCGCGATCTAATGATGAGTCTGTGTAAGGCAGCAGTGTCATGCAGAGTGTGGGGAGGGGGGGCAGAGAGCCGTAGCATTGGGTGTATAAGGCAGCAGTGTGGTCCAGGGGGAGGGGGGCAGAGAGCCGGAGCATTGTGTGTATAAAGCAGCAGTGTGATCCAGGGGGAGGGGGGCAGAGAGTCGGAGCATTGTGTGTATAAAGCAGCAGTGAGATCCAGGGGGAGGGGGGCAGAGAGCCGGAGCATTGTGTGTATAAGGCAGCAGTGAGATCCAGGGAAGGGGGGCAGAGAGCCGGAGGATTGTGTCTATAAGGCAGCAGTGTGATCCAGGGGGAGGGGGCAGAAAGCCAGAGCATTGTGTGTATAAAGCAGCGGTGTGATCCAGGAGGAGGGGGAAGAGAGCCAGAGCATTGTGTGTATAAGGTATATAAAATTTGTTGTTAGTGGACCAGGGAGAATAAATGGAGTTATCAGAGCAGCACTCTGTCTTGTGGAAGCCAGAAATAATTGGTCTTACATTTAAGGTTAAAATAATTGTCAACAGGAACCAATCAGTGCAGGTTTTATTCTTACTGGCTACTATGGGAAAAACCTTTTTCTGAGACATATTGATAAATAAGGTCCAATGTATTTTATATACTTTTCTGATCATGTAAACAAGCAAGCAATAATATACATTTATATCACCCCCCCCCCCCCCGCCACTCATGTATTGCGCCGCCGCTGCAGTACATTTGAATAGCTTATGTTCCCGCCTGTAAAACTCCCCCTTGCTCGTGAGTATTCATATCACTTGACAATCCTGTGGTTTTCTCCGTGCGGCTTTCAAAAAAAACTTAACTGTACTTTATTGGGATGGCTGGCTGCAGACTAGAGGGACAACATGGCTGGCTGCAAAGTGGCACATACTTGTGAAGTGGAAGGAAAATGATAAATGGTTTTCATATGTGAGTGAATTTTTTTTACAAATATGGCTGGCTGCAATATGTGGCGTGCATTGATATTCAGCCCCCATATGTGAGTGACCCCCCCATATGTGAGTGACCCCCCCGAGTCAATATGTCTGGCTGCTTTGTAGAACCGCCTTTCACTGCATATGTGAGAAAATAGAGGGACATACAGCTGCAAGTATTTAGAGGGACATTGGGGATGTCTCTACCATGGCTGGCTGTTGAGGGACATTGCACATGGCTGGCTCTAGAGAGTGAACTTTTTTGAGGGACATCTAGAGGGACCATTCTTCTTAGAGGGACATGCAAAATAGATCAAGCTCTGTCAGACTGGATGGAGAGCGTCTGTGAACAGCAATTTTCAAGTCTTACCACAGATTCTCAATTGGATTTATGTCCTGACTTTAACTTGGCCATTCTAACACATGACTATGCTTTGGTTTAAATCATTCCATTGTGGCTCTGGCTTTATATTTATGGTCATCATCCTAATGCCTTGTACACACAACCGGTTTTAACAACGAGAAAACTGAAATTTTTTATATTGGTTGTGAAAACCAGTTTTCCCTAGCAGTTTTCTTGACGAAAAAACTGCCCGCAATTTTTTTTAAACCAGCTCTCTTTTTTCTCAATTTTTTTTTTTCGTCAGTCTTTTTCTCGTCGCAAAAAACGTTGTCTGTATGCTTTTCCGAGGGGGAAAAAAACGTGCATGCTCAGAATCAAGTATGCAGCCCAAAGGATGGCGCCATTTGAAAGGAACTTCCCCTTTAGACCCCATTCACACCTGAGCGTTTTGTAGCTTGAAGCCTGAAGCTACAAGAAAAAATCAATTATTCAAAAACGCCTGAAGCTCAAGTAAGTTTTAGGCAGATTTGAGCGTTTTTCTGCTTTTAACATTGGTGACCCTAGACCTGTCCAAAATCGCGGCAAAACGCTACGCTCAGGTGTGAATGCAGCCTTATAGTCCCGTCGTACGTGTTGTATGTCACCGCAATTTGGTTCTTAAGTTTTTTTGCATGAACATGTGTATGCAAGTCAGGCTGGAGAGGAATCACGTCGGGAATTTTTTTTTTTTTTTTCCTGCCGAGAAAAATGGTTGTGTGTACGAGGCTTTAAACTTCTCCACATAACACTGCTTTATGCTGTTTGTTCAACTTCACAGAACAGCTTAAATTAAATTCACATTTTTATCCCTGACCTGTCTGGTGCAAAAAAAAATTAAAACCATTTATTATTTTCCTTCCACTTCACAATTATTCTTTGGCCTTCACAATGCTGTTTGTTCACTTAGCAAGGAAGTAGTATAAAAATATAATTTTAATATTCACAGAACAGCTTAAATTAAATTACACACAGGTGGACTCTATTTACTAATCATGTGACTTCTGAAGTCAATTCGTTTCACTAGATTTTAGTTAGGGGTATCAAAGTAAAGGGGGCTGAATGCAAATGCATGTCACACTTTTTAGATATTTATTTGCAAAAAAAAATTAAAACCTGTATATATATATTATTTATTATTTTCCTAATTTGTTTTATTCAATGATTATATTAAAATTATATTTTTTTATACACTTCCTTGGCCTCTTTATAATTATGTTTTTCCCCCTTTTTTTGCCACTTTGCATTTCCTTTGTTTCTTCTTATCCCTTACTTGGCTCCCTTCCCCTTACCACTTTATTTTCTATCAAAATGTGGCATAAAATCCCTGTAAATAAATAAAATACATTACGTGGAAAAAAATTTTGTTCACCTAAAATACATTTTTTAACATTGTTGTAACATGACATTTTTTTTTTTTAAAATGTGTTTTCTATATGAACCGCGGCTTCCATGTTCGGGGCTGGGCTCTTACGACGCCTTACGTTCGGCTTCTTTCGGCTAGGGGTATGAATATTTTCCAGCCCCCGAACATTCAAGGCATATAGAAAACTGTAAATATTTTTTTTGGCTTCTTTCGGCTTCTTTCGGCTACTCGTGACGATGTATCCCAAATGCCTGTCATCAAATGTTACCCGGAAGCCGCAAAACTAGAAAACGGTATGTACCAAGTATTTTTTTTTTAAACTGGTTTGAAAAAAATGCAGAACCTCCACTTTAATTGAGTTTTAACTCTGATTTTCTCCTGTCGGCGTTATCAATAAACCAATTTGCATGGGGACTAAAAACTGGAGCTAGCTATTATTTTTCTTGATGATATCTCTGGACTTTAAAGATTATTCTTCAAGAACATTTCCTCTTAGGTTAATTATTAACTAGACATTTAATGGTTTTGTACACTAAACTTGTGGATCTTTGGCAGTGAGTTATTTTATTTTTTTATTACAGTTATCGTTATTAGTCTTAGCAACAGATATAAAAAAGTGAAAAACTGAGGATCTACATTTCCTATCCAGAAAGACATAAACTGATATTAAAATTTGTACCGAGCAGTCATTATATTATGTAATTAGTTATATGAATGCACAGCATTTGCCAGATTTTTATCTTAGTGGAGACTCAAATACGTTATTAGGCCTTAGCAACAGTAAATAATACAAGAGTGCAAAAAAGAAAGTCTGTTAAGACAGATCTACGTTTCCTGAGGTCCAGAAAGCTGATCCAGGTTCACCATACTGATATTAAATCGTTGTAAGTTCTACCGAGTAGGGCCCTCTGATTCCTCTTGTATTGAATTGTATTGTAACTGTACTGTCTGCCTTTGTAAACAGTTAGAGAGTGAATACGGACTTTGCCTAAGAGTGACCTCCTTCCCCCCCGCTTCCGGGCCATACGGACTAATGACTTCCGGTTTCCCTCACCGTACACAGGTTCTCGCGACCACCTCGCTACACACGACCTCGGCCGGGACGGTCTCGGCGAGCTTCCCGTCGGGAACTGCGAGGAGAGCTTTTGGCTGGAAGAATGGCGGCCATTCCCGACGGGCGGTCGCCGATCGACGGCCGGCAGGGAACCCCGGCGGAACGATGTGTGTAATTCCCTGCTACGCGGCCCGAGATGGTGGCGGCAGCAGCACCCGAGAGCCGAAAAATCATCTCGGGAGAAGATGCCGCTGGATTGGACAGGTTTCCTAATATTAAAAGACGCTACAATATTCCCCTGTCAACAAGAAATTTGCTTAGTTCCCCCTCAACACAGACAGCCAAACCTACAGAGGTTTATTTACGGACACTTTGCTCTTTCAAAAAGTCGCTGTAGATCCGTGGGGGAACAAGGATAATAAAAAACAGCTCTCTTTTTCAGCAGGGCGTCCTGATCTTCCCCTCTGATCTACAGGATTCCCGTCTTGTAGTGAGAAGTGACTTTTTCCCATTGTGTCCTCCTCAGAAAACGGTGGGAGAACCGGCCGTGTAACAGCCGTAGATAATCACAAAAACCGGCCTAGGTTGATTTATCAACTTGGGTACATGCAGGAAAGAAATTAACTCCATCTATGACTGGCCTACATCTGTATGGCCTGCCTCTCTGCCCTACCAGAGTCACTGGGTGTTGTCTTTATTATCCTATATTATTCTGATTCCGTAGAAAAAAAGAGGGTGAAGATGAATTTCTGCAGAATGCCTAAATCTACAGGAGTGAATGAGAGCTCATTTTAAAGTACATTTAGTGCTATGTAAAAATATTTTAATCCACATAGTCTGGGCACAGGTTTACGCAAATTCTTGTCCCTATCCCACTCTATTTGGGTCTGTCCCTACTTGAATCTATGTATATGTTTATCTCTTAGTTTTTAAAGTGGTTGTAAAAGCTCAAGGCCTTTTTATCTTAATGCATTCTCTGCATTAAAGTAAAAAAACTTCTATGATCAGCTCCCCCAGCCCTCCCTAAATACTTACCTGAGTCCAACATTGATCACGCACTGTGACTGGGATCAGCAGCATTATTCATTCTCTCTTTTTTCTCACAGGACATGAAGGCAGCAGTGGAGGCCTTTTGCTCCTGCTGCTGTCAATTAAATCCTGTGAGGAAGGGGTGGGGCGGGGCAAGATACACTGTTTGTGTCTATAAATGCGCATAGCCCGGCTCGGGATTGATCCCACACCAGTGCCCCTAGAGCAAGCGGATTGCAGTGGGGGTTCACGGAAGGAAGGAGGAGCCGAGAACGCCAGTAAGGGACCCCAGAAAAGGAAGTTAGGGACCGCTCTGTGCAATAACATTGCACAGAGTAAGTAAGTATAAAATGTTTATTATTTTATTTAAAAAAAATTATAACTTTGCAATTGCCTAATGTATGTTTGTTCCTCTTGCTTTCCCACGCCCTTTGTTTGTCCATTCATCCTAAACATTTCTTGTTCCATGTCTTCCTATATCTGTTCCTGTTCTTATCTTAGTTCTGTTCTAATCTCAGCTGCTACTCTCCCTGCCTAAGGCTTTCTGTCCCTACCTGTATCTGAATGTTACTGTATAATTTCTGTCTTTATCTGCCCCCATTCCGGCCTCCCAATTGTGGCTTTGATTAAATGTTTGTGCTTACCTAAATGCCTCTATCACATTAAAAGTCATAATTACAATAAATTATGCTTTTTGATATTTGCATATATTTTTTAAATAGATTAAAAAAAATAATAATAATAATAATAATGCATGGAAAGCTGAACAAGTGTAAAATGACTTTGCATATTATTAAAGTATGTGCATATATTAATTCACTTAGGTTTAGTGATAATACAGTTTCCTAATAAAATAAAAGTTATAGCTCAGTGTCATGATTTCATTTGTTTAATACCACAAAAGAGAACTGAAAATGGGATCCATTTATCATACCTGACCCCTTACTAAAGCTAATGAATCTTTTTTGGGCTGCTGCTTTCATAATTATCTAAAATGAAACTGACAGCATTGAAATTTAAAAATTTAACTTATATAGAGGATATTTAAATGTTTGAAATCCACACAGGAATAGTAATAATTTAGTTTTTCTCTCATCCATTAAGGGAAATGGGATTCTGAACACAACTGAGTTGTTGGACATTGGAATACAGTATACCAGCCTGAATGGTTATATCTCTCAACTCTACTCAATTCAATTCTTTAGTGGGCTTTCTTTAATCAACCACTGCTGGTTGATCCCCAGCAAAAACCTTGCCGAACCTTGTCAGGTTTTTTGTAATCTAGAGTCCAATTATTTCTTATGCAGCATCCCTCAATAGAAAAGGATTTTAAAGTGGCTACAAAAATCTGATTTAGCACTTGTTTTCTTTTCTGCTGTATTAATGGGTATAGTGACCAGTGCAATAAACACTACCTGAGGTTAATTGAAGCTAAATGCATCTGAAAAAGTGCTCGGCATTTACATAGATTAAGTTCAAGTTAACTTAGAGTTGTGTACCTTCCCCAATGATGACAACAAGGAACAAAACATGGACAAGTTAAACAGCAAGAGCTGCTATAGGAAGATATTGACAAGTTAACTGCACATCAGTGGATATACAGTTTATAGATGAACATACTGCTTCCCACATAGGCTTCTCTAGTTATTATGAAGTGCTCCTTTAAACGAAATACGTTCTAGTTCATGTATCTTTATGAAAAATTACAATGAAGTTCAAATAGAAAAAAAAATGTCATCATAGCTCCCAACTGTCCCTGATTTCGAAAGTCTGTCCCTGATTTGGAACAAAGTCCCTCTGACCCTTTTCCCTCCTTCATTTTGGTCAGATCTATACAGTTGTACATAGCTTACAACTGTCCCTGATTTGGAGCAATGTCCCTCTGTCACTCTCCCCCCCCCCCTCATGTGTCCCTCATTTTGGTCTGATCCATATAGTTGTATATAAAATGCACTTTTTATATTTCAAAAAGTGTTCCCCAGTGGTAAACCTTTCATACAAATTCTAAATTGCTGCATTTGTAAAAAATTTAAGTCAATATAAAGGAATAGTAGTGGTAAAAAAAAAAAAAAAAAAAGCTCTTGTGGATTTAATTAACCTTTTGTTTTTTGGTTAATTCTCCTTTAAGGGGGTGTGACAGGGGACGTGTCCTATGCCTACATATGTTTGCTAGTAGGTGTCCCTCATTTCCATCTCAAAATGTTGGAAGGTATGGTTGGATATAAAGTGCACTATTTATCTTTCAAAAAGTGTTGCTGCATTTGTAAATTTGAAAAGCCAATATAAAGAAATAGTAGAGGTAAAAAAAAGCACTTGGGGTTTAATTAATCATTTCTTTTGTATAATTCTCCTTTAAGGGGGGCATCTTATGCCGACATACTTTTGCTAATAGGTGTCCCCCGTTCCCATCTCAAAAAGTTGGGATGTATGATGTCATATGTCTAATGAAGTCAAAGTTTCTATCTCTCTGAGCACCCTGTGAGCTCCAAAAACTTGTAGATTGGAGCTTCCAGTTTTGAAGTTGTTCTGTAAAGGCACATGCTACAGGAGAAGGTAGAACTCTTTTTGGAGCTAGAACTGAATATGTGCATACTGAGCACCCCACTTTCAGGGGCTCGGTAATTAAGATGCCTGTGTTCTGCCTAACTCTTTATGCCAACCGAGTACTTTAATTACATAACATAGAAAATGACAATAACCCAATGAAATATATTTAATGTTATTTCCTCTAACAGACAGGCCTGTTCTGCAGAGTCGACATTCTTTAGATGGCTCCAGGTTGATGGAGAAAGTTGAGCCTGCTCAGCCTCAATGGATTACACTCGCTCTACAGAAACAGAAAGGATTTCGGGAGCAGCAGGCAACCAGGGAAGAGAGGCGGCATACCAGAGAGGCTAAACAAGTGGACAAATTGGCAAAAGAAAATGTAAATGAATGCCCTTGGTTGAAAATATTTAGTATACAAAACTACAGCCATAAATAGTTTTATGTATATAAGAGAGTGGTTAGTACATCTGACATGAAGGGGATAGTTCTATGCACAGTTTGCAGTTCTGCAGCATCCTATGTTACCTGCATTGTTGTGAGTGAGTATTACCACACTGATGAGGTTCTCCTCCTCTACCTTTCTGTATGCTGCCTACACCCTCTCCACCACACTTCCTCTACTGCTTGAAACATGTTGATTAGTGCAACGGCGCAAAGCAATGGAGGTTGACGTTGTGTGGTGCATCACCCCAGTCTGTCGGATAAAAGGGTGCTAATAGGCTTAAATCGTTTGTTACCCCAACATTTCATATTTCTGAAATGTGCCTGCTGTACCATGTACTTTTATGAAAATGTGTCCTGTTTTCTTTGTATTAGAAAAGAAAAAGGGGGGGTTCCCCTGGATGAACTTTTACGGCACTAATAGTATTCCAAAATATACAGGATATTGAGAGTAAGAAAATAGTTTTATTCACAATTGTACATATTTATCAAAAAAATGAAATATTAAATTAAAATATACAGTTCCAATGATTGTCACCATATACATGAAGAACCTTCTTTACACCCAACGTGTTTCAGGGGTGTGTAGAGAAGGACAAGTAGTTCATGTATTATAAAGGATGATGAATATTTCATTGGATACAATTTTTTAAAAGAATTGAAAATATAAATGGCACGCTGGGTTCAATGAGGTTGCCAGTCAAACAAGAAATGGGTTTCAGGATATACAATTAATGCAAGTTTGAGACGAAGAATTATAAGGAACAAGAATAGCAGTGGGTTACAGCGCTCGGGGTGTCTGCACAGACAATCGATTATAGGGCAGGATTCTATATAATTAGTGGTGAGATAAAACCAAAATAGCAGCGTATATGGTCTAGAAGTTCATAAATTAAGTCCGTTAGGGATCAGTCCAAACAAAGTGCCATTATGGCTATTGTTGGTGGCTATATATAGCCAGTGTGGATGGTGACAGGTACTCAGGGCAGCTCTCCAGAAGCGAAGCCAGCTCAGAATATGCAAAGGAAAAAACAAGAGGAAAAGCACCTCTGAGTAAACAGCTGTTCCCTGACTCGCGCACGGTCTGAAACGCATCGTGGTCCTCCTCGGCCCCCGTCCAGCTGACGTCATACGCCAGCATATGAGACTCCAGTCCAGCAGTATTCCATCACCACTGATACAGTCCCCCCCCCCCTCTGGCACCGAGCGGCTGCTGACATCTGGTTAGACGATACCATCCCTCGATCCTGGCTTCACTGACCTCCTTTAAAGTTCTACACCAGCTTACCGGACTTCACGATTGTCTTATATGATGTAAGTGCTGGATACTTCTGTTTGCATATATTAAACACAGATTACTCAGAGGCGCTTTTCCTCTTGTTTTTTTCTATTTATAAGGAACAGGTGTTCATCCCATTAGGGGGAAATTATTCCAAAGATCGAGAAGTCGGTGGATCAACCAGAAGAGATATACTGGGACTGGGATGGAGGTCCCTGATTATATGAGATCTGCAACAGACTAATATTGTCTGCTGTCAAACAGTACACTGTATTATTGACAGGATCAACCTCACAGCTTGACAATCCAGCAAAGAATGCTCATTTTAAAATCGTATCCAATGAAATATTCATCATTCTTTATAATACATGAACTAATTGTCCTTCTCTACACACCCCTGAAGAAGGTTACCCTGAAACACATCGGGTGTAAAGAAGGTTCTTCATGTATTTACTTATATGATGACAATCATTGGAACTGTATATTTTAATTCAATATTTCATTTTTTGATAAATATGTACAATTGTGAATAAAACTATTTTATTACTCTCAATAGCCTGTATATTTTAGAATACTATTAGTGCCTTAAAAGTCCACCCAGGGGAACCTCCTTTTTATTTTCTCATATATACTGGATGTGGCACAAGCATACATTTGCCATTCACCCACCCTTTTGTTCTCTTTGTATTAAAATCCATGGTGTTCCTGACAGTCCTGATTTCCTTTAAAAAAACAAAACTGACCACACTAAGCAAGAGAACACACTGTGGTCAGTTATCTAGCTATGCTGGGAACTCGGTGTGCTCTCCTCCAATGATAAGACTTGTCCTGGCACACCCCGCTGCACAGCTATTCACTAGGAATCTCAGTGTGCTGCTGCTTTTCCTCCCCCAGCTTTTATGCAGCTGAGAACAGAGGGAATGTGATCATTTATAATAAAGGGAAAAAAGTTTTTTTATAATATCTACAAAAATATTTTGCCTTTCATTTCTATTTTAAACTGAATGGGTTGTATTACAAGGTGATTGTTTACAATCACTTTAATGGAGGAGGAAAGATCAGGTAACACAGGAACCTGCCAGTTCTGAATATTAGTGTGACTCTCTGGCTGTTGGATGTGTGAATGACAAGAATTACTATATTAAGTACGGGTTATACTAAAGCCTCGTACACACGATCGGATTTTCCTGATGGGAATTGTGTGATGAAATTCTGTTTTCGGAAAATCCAACTGTTGGTATGCTCCATCGGACAATTGTTGTCGGATTTTCCAACAACAAATGTTGGATAGCATGCTTTAAATTTTAAACAAATGTGTGCTGTCGGATTATCCGATCGAGTGTACAGAAGTCCTCCGGACAAAAATCAAAAGTACAAACACGCATGCTTGGAAGCAATGCTCAACATAACGCAACATTAGCAGAAGTCACCCAAAGGGTGGCACTAAAGAGCTGAAAAAACACGTAGTTTCATGTTTGTTGGCCGACAATTCTTTGCCGTTTGTGAGCAAGACAAGTTCATGGCCAAGGCCCTTCAGACAAAAGTCCTATGCTTTGTCAGCGGAAAATCTGATTGCGTGTACCAGACTTTAGAAGCAAGTAAGCAAGGCAAACTCTCAGAAGCAAGGCCGCAAAATGGCTTTAATTTGAGATCTATTCAAGGTTTGCTTTCCATCTGTTAAAGATTAATTCCCACTGACTTGTATGGAGGAATAAAAGCAAGGAGGTGCAAAGCATGGCAAACATAGCTAGAAATTCAGGTGAACACTGTTCTTATAAGATCCCATTCAAAATTCAAATACCGCATTTGAGATCTCTTGGAATAGTTTAATCAATTTAATTGTTCGACATTAGTTCTGTCTTTAAGCCCAATTCCAGGATTTTTTTAATTTAATAAGGTGCCCAGCCATAGGTGTGCACAGCCTATTGCATTAATAGCTCAAACACACATGCATGTGTGTGTGTTTACATATATATGGCCTCTGCAGATTGATCTCCCTGCTGGCACAGTGAAAGAGAAGTACTTCTCTTATGGCTAAGCCGATAAGAGAGAGATCTTTCCCATCTCCCAGTCTTCACGCAGAATGATAATGCTAATGTGTACAAGGTGATTAGGGTGTATCCAGGCACACCAGGCACACCCTGTGAGCATGCCTATGTTCCCGGCACAATTAAATAAAAAAAAAACAGCTTTTGATGCAATATTCACCTTCTTTTTTTGGTCTGACCCCCACTAGTAACGTTCCCCTTCCAGGATGAATGATGCCATTCAACTCACTTCCTGTGGACCCAGATCATCATAGACACACCCTGGGCTCAAAATATTTCTGCACAGAACAGGATTCTGACTAAGTTCTTGTTCACATTGGAGCAATTTTTGACCTGTCAAATCCCACGACAAGTCGCAACCTATCACTGGCAATGACATTGTTCCAATCAGTGCGACTCTGACTTTGTGGCGCCACACAAGTAGTTCCTGCACTACTTTTGGCGACGTCATTAGACATCTGTGCATGAAGCCGCACAGATGTCTTTCAGGTCAGGCGGAAATTCACAATGAAATACGGCTTTGAATTTGTGCGATTTTAGATGAAGCCGCGCGAATTTAAAGCCACATTGATTGTGAACGAGGGCCAAAAGTGGAAAGACCAATGATGTTGAGCAACTGTCCAAAAGTTCCATTTAAATTACGTATAAAGGAGGAAAGACCAATGATGACGAGCAACTGTCCAAAAGCTCCATTTAAATTACGTATAAAGGAGGAAAGAGCAATGACGACGAGCAACTGTCCAAAAGCTCAATTTAAATTATGTATAAAGGGATTTTCTTTAAACATAGGTTAAGGGAGCTTTAGGGAGAGATGGTGGTCTCATAAGCTAAAGTTGGGTTTTAAGGGCTAATGGTGTTTGTGGGCTGCATCTGACATTCAATAATAATAATAATAATAATCTGACATTCGTTCCTGAAGAAAACTACAAATGTACAGTTATAAGAAAAGCTTGTTGTTTGAAAAGTAGGGTTGAAGTAACGTTCCTAAAATGAAACACAAGCATCATTGTCATTGACATTGTCATGAACTGGAAGCCATTGTAGTATCATATGTCCTAGTAATGTAATTAATTTCTTCTGAATTGAATGATATTACTGTCAACTTCCAAACAAATATTATGTTCAGGCACAAAATAGCTTCTTCCAGTACACTGATGACATGTATACTTTTTAATTTATTGTTTGTATGCATCTTTTAATGGCAGCCATCCACTGTTCACACTGGAGAATACCGGGGCAGAAGTGGCTCACTCCAAAAACCACTACCACAGGAAGAGAAGAAAGGTGACACAGTGGTGACCAGACTACAGCGCAGAGAACAGCTGCAGAAATCCAACACTCTTCCAACATCTGTCACAGGTACTACTCAGGGAAGACAGACGCAGGGAATGGAGAGGCAACTCCAGCATTACCCAAAGAGTTATTTCTGCTGATGAAAAATATGCAGTGTATAGAGAGTTTGGCATTTACATGTTTTGTAGTTACATCCTGGAATGAAAGTAGATTGCATTTTTCACCACTTGATTTACACAGCACATTATTGTCAGCTGTTTTCTCTTTCTGTGTCCCAATTGGAAATATTTGTCCTCACTTCTTATTGTGTCACCAAGACAGGAAGCAATGAGATTCTCCTGATTAGACAAAGTGTACGAAAGGGCTAGAACCTCTCAGGCTTTTATTGCTGTCTGTATCCCCACTGAGATTTCATAGTTTAATAGTTACATAGTTAGTCAGGTTGAGAAATAGACACAAGTTCATCTAGTTCAGGGGTCTCCAAACTTTTTAGGCCGAGGGCCACATTGTAGATTTTACAAATATTCGTGGGCCGAATTTTTTTTTGGTTATTTATAAATAAATGCATAAAATGTAAATAATCTCATCATAGCCTTTCCACATGTCTGTGTCCCCCTCCGAGTCTCCTTGCACATTGTGTCCATATCAGAGCCTTTCCACATGTCTGTGACCCCACCAGACCCCTCCACACATGTGTCCTCATTAGAGCCTTTTCCCACCTCTGTGTCCCCATCAGAGTCTCCCCCAATACTGTGTCCCCCATATCTATGTCCTCCATCCATCAGAGTCTCCCCATCAGCAATGTCCCCATCAGCAGTGTCCCCAGTATCAGCAATGTCCCCATCATTAGTGTCCTCAGCAGCAATGTCCCCATCATCAGCGTCCCCATCAGCAGTGTCCCCAAAAGCAATGTCCCCATCATCAGCAATGTCCCCAGCAGCAATGTCACCATCAGAGTCCCCAGCAGCAATGTCACCATCAGAGTCCCCAGCAGAAATGTCACCATCAGAGTCCCCAGCAGCAATGTCACCATCAGGGTCCCCAGCAGCAATGTCACCATCAGGGTCCCCAGCAGCAATGTCACCATCAGAGTCCCCAGCAGCAATGTCACCATCAGAGTCCCCAGCAGCAATGTCACCATCAGTCCCCAGCAGCAGTGTCACCATCAGAGTCCCCAGCAGCAATGTCACCATCAGGGTCCCCAGCAGCAATGTCACCATCAGGGTCCCCAGCAGCAATGTCACCATCAGGGTCCCCAGCAGCAATGTCACCATCAGGGTCCCCAGTAGCAATGTCACCATCAGGGTCCCCAGCAGCAATGTCACCATCAGAGTCCCCAGCAGCAGTGTCACCATCAGAGTCCCCAGCAGCAGTGTCATCATCATCAGAGTCCCCAGCAGCAGTGTCACCATCATCAGAGTCCCCAGCAGCAGTGTCACCATCATCAGAGTCCCCAGCAGCAGTGTCACCATCATTAAAGTCCCCAGCAGCAGTGTCACCATCATCAGAGTCCCCAGCAGCAGTGTCACCATCATCAGAGTCCCCAGCAGCAGTGTCACCATCATCAGAGTCCCCAGCAGCAGTGTCACCATCATCAATGGCCCCAGCAGCAATGTCCCCATCATCAATGGCCCCAGCAACAATGTCCCCATCATCAATGGCCCCAGCAGCAATGTCACCATCATCAGAGTCCCCAGCAGAGTGTCCAAATCATCAGAGTCCCCAGCAGTAATGTCCCCAGCATTAGAGTCCCCAGCAGCAATGTCCCCAGCATTAGAGTCCCCAGCAGCAATGTCATTATCATCAGTGTCCCCAACAGAGTGTCCAAATCATCAGTGTCCCCATTAGCAATGTCCCCAGCATCAGAGTCCCCAGCAGAAATGTCCCCATCATCAGAGTCCCCAGCCGCAATGTCCTCATCATCAATGTCCCCACAGAGTGTCCAAATCATCATCAGAGTCCCCAGCATTTACCTGCACATTTTACATTTGGCCTCTTGCCTCGAGGCAGCTCTCCTGCACCTCCCGCCTCCTGACTCCAGCCCGCTGCGATACACGTGGAAGGATCTCTAATACAAACAGCGGGCGGGATGCCGGGAGATGCCGCGCTGATGACGTCATTGGTTGCTAGGACAGGCGGTCCCAGTAGCCAATCCTCAGCACAGTGTGGCAGCATGGGAGGGTGTGGGGGAGCGGCTTTGCATGATGGACCTGGCAGTCATACTGCCAATTTGCTGCTGCTAACCCTAGGCAGCAGATCGGCAATGCTTTAAGTCTGGATGAGCCGCGGGCCAGGGAAAAGGCACACGAGGGCCGGATGTGGCCCGCGGGCCTGGGTTTGGAGACCCCTGATCTAGTTCAACCAAAAAAAAATATATAACACAATCCCATATACACAATTCTATAACCACAGTTGATCCAGAGGAATGTGAAAAACCCCAGCAGAGCATGATCCAATTAGCTACAGCAGGGGAAGAAAATCCATTCCGATCCCCCGAGAGACAATTGGATTTTACTTGGATCAACTTTATCTATAAATGTTAATACCCAGTTATGTTATGTACATTTAGGAAATAATCCAGGCCTTTTTAAAGCAATCTACTGAGCTTGCCAGCACCACCTCTGGAGGGAGTCTATGCCACATTTTCACAGCTTTTACTGTAAAGAAATCTTTTTTCATCTAGACGTAAGGAGTGCCCCCTTGTCCTCTGTGATGACCTTAAAGTGAATAACTCAACACTAAGTTCACTATATGGACCACTTATGTATTTGTACATGTTGATCATATCCCCCCTTATTCTCCTCTTCTCAAGAGTGAATAAATTCAGTTCCTCTAATCTTTCCTCACAGCTGAGCTCCTCCATGCCTCTTATCAATGTTCTCCAGTTCCCCAATATCCTTTTTGAGAACTGGTGCCCAAAACTGAACTGTATATTCCAGATGAGGTCTTACTAATGATTTGTACAGGAGCAAAAATTATATCTCTCTCTCTCTGGAGTCCATACCTCTCTTAATACAAGAAAGGACTTTGCTTGCTTTGGAAACTGCAGCTTTGCATTGTAAGTTTTTATTGAGCTTGTGATCTACCAAATCCCCAGATCCTTCTCCACCATTGATTCCTCCAGTTGTACCCCCTAGTATGTATGATGCATGCATATTCTTAGTCCCCAAGTGCATAACTTTACATTTATCAACATTAAACTTCAGTAGCCCAATTAGACAGTGCATTGAGGTCGGCTTGTAAACTGGAAACATCCTGTAAGAACGTTATTCCACTGCATAGCTTGGTGTCATCTGCAAAGACAGAAATGTTTCTTTCTTTCTGTTTTGCAACCAGGAATATAACTGAAAGGAAACACTGGCAAATTAGGACATATAAAGCAATAAAAATAATGACTACAAAAAATAAGTTCTGTCCCTTATCTTCTCCATCTAAAATACAGAAGGCTAGCATAGAGTCAGATTGTTTTGAAAAATTGTGACAATTGAAGTCCTACCTTGGATGGCATGAAACAACAGAAACTTACTGCAACTCATTAGTGTTCCATTTTCATTCTTCTTAAATTTGTGATAGCATTGTAGCCGTGACATTTTAACAAAGCTATCATTTCATATTTGTGGAGGGGGCCTTGTTAGGTAGGCTATATGGGGCCCCGTAATTTTTTCCAACAGCCCTGATAACCGTTATCATCAGATAACAAACAGGTTGTGCAGATGTCTCCAAAAAAAGCTCTATTGCCCTCCTGAACAACCCTATGTTGAAGAATACTTACCTCTTATCAGTCAATCCCCAGGTCCCAATAGTCTCACCTACTGCCATGTTAGTTGCTTTTTGTTCATGAAGCTTCTGTATTGCACATCTGATGTTATACTATAGACTTATTTGAAGAGTGGTGGTACACTGCAACATGGGGATCCGTGTATTGGCTGTTCAAAGTAACCTTTCTGCTAAGGCTGCTCAGGAGGGGACAGGCTGGTCTTTGGGCAAGAGGGAGCATGGAGGTGCACCTGTCCTTAAAACTGTATAGAATAAAAAAAAGTACTGTAGGTGACTCTTGCTTATTTATGTACAAATCTAATAAATGTTAACTAATTGTATTATTCTCTTCAATAGTTGAGATTACAGAAACCGTCCCTGTAACTCTTGCGAAGGACCTCCCAAAGAGATTCTCCACTCCTGATGCCTCTCCAGTGTCCTCTGAGCCAGCATGGTTGGCACTAGCCAAGAGGAAATCAAAAGCATGGAGTGACTGTCCACAAATTATCAAGTAGATCACCTGTACTAGATGCATAGACTCTTAGATGTCTTTATATTTTCTCTGTGTTCCACTATATGGTTGATAGAGATACACATTGATGGAAGTTCTTTGAAGTCTTACTCAAGAACTAGTAATATAGTATTTATTATTTTGGTTAAAACGTGAACAAGCAAATAACCCAGGGCTGAGTTTATGATATACCGGTAGGTAGGTGGAGAAAGTTATCTTCAATAGGGCTATGAAATAATATCCTGAGCAAATAACCTTATTTGTTCTTTGAAATCAATGAACAGATCTCACTATGCTTCTGACTCCACACAGAAATATACTGCCTTTTGGCTTGTGTATATTGCTGAATATAGGAAAATGATACAGATTAGTTTGTATCATTGCTTGAAAAATAGGTGTAAACAACTGCACAAAATGAAAATGTCTTCTATGGACCAATATGGCCAATACAGTTTTGCACTTTTTCTTTATATTTTGCACAGAATGGTTTTATGTGCCTCTCCTACATTGCTGTTGACTATATGGTGGGTTTATAATATTGTTTCCAGTCACTGTTTGACTGACCATTAAACCTACCAAACAATGTGGGCTTAACCCTAAGAGAACCCTTCAGCATGTCTGACACCATTGAAAGAGAAATCCAGATTTCAATGTCAAGTAATACTAATTAATGCATTTGTAAATAATACACGATTATGTATGTGTAATGTTAATTTATTTTGCAAAACACAATTATATTTTAATCTTCTTTGGGCCACCGGGTCTATGGCTATACTTAAGTTTTGAGCTAATTAGATGAAGATGCAAATTAGCACTTCTCTAGAAAGAGACAATTCCATTTCTTGAGCAAAACAAAATCCTTATAATAAACCTGTTAGGATAGAAATATGGGATCCACCATTGCTCTCTTTCACACCCTGGCTTTGCTACTTAGTTAGCCCTAGACCTGGAACTGGTTGGGCCTTTTCAGACTTCCATGACAGTGTGCTTGTTTCAGGTAAGTGACACACTATTTCTCACTAGTTGTTGATGTCAGGAAGAAGATGACAGCCCCACATCTTTCACCATTTAAAAGCAGGTCAGAATGGCAGCTCCAGTTAACTTTTACATTAATGCATACCCTAGATATGCAGCAAAGATATGCAGCAATATTGGGTTGTATGAACCGTCTGCATGAACAAACCAATGGCATGAGTACTTTCCTTTTTCCATTTATCTGGGGTATGCACTAACATGAGACTGATTTAAAGCGTTAACTGCTGTTGGGATTTCCATAATGAAAAACAAGAGTGGTAGTCATATGCTATTATATTTAGAGAGTATTTTGTATACAAGTGCGTGTGTAAAATGGCTGTTGGTTTTACAGGTGTGCCTTCGGTCTGGCTGTTCAAGGCAGTCATATAGCAGGGCTATCTTTAATTTCTCAGGATAATAGAAGTGACTGTACAGTCCCAGCACAGAACACAAGAAAGAGCTACTGCATTCTGTTTCAGTGTAATAATAGTTGATTGGATAAACCTCTTGTCCAGTCATTTTTTAGCTTCACTGTAAATAAGTCTGGCTGAAATATGTAACACAATGCTTAATGGCCTCAGAAATCAAGGATATGCATAGTAACAAAACATGGCTGTATCATATTATATACAATGGAACTAAATACCCCAGTTTTTAGGTGCTCCCCCAACTTCAAAATTATTTTTTAAATTAGGAAATTACACTAAGGTACCTTTGTGAATACAATGGTACTACTTTAAAAGCATGCTAATAAAATGAATCGCATTCAGTAGTTATTTATAATGAAAACAAATATAGGTGACATTTTAGGAATATATTTCTGTGGTTTCTGATACAGTTACTATATGAATCAGGATCCCAGAACTCACTAATCCCATTGTCCTCCATTGCTCCTTGGATGTATTAGAGCAGTGGTTCTGAAGCCTATCCTCAAGTACCCCCAATAAGCCATGTTTTCCTTTATCTTGCACATGTGCTTTAAATCAAAGTCAATGGCTTGGTACTTTGGACAGTTATTTTATTTAAAAGAAATTCCCAAAACATGGCCTGTTGGATGTACTTGAGCACAGGGTTGAGAACCACTATATTAAAGTACCAGAACAGTACTGTTTTCCCATCATTAAGCCTTATGCTCTCAGTGTATGCTAAAATCACACTGAGAACTCACAGAATGCAATAAAAGAGCAGACAGCAGATGTTCCAATCCTTCAGTGGTTTACTTTTAACGTCGTCAGGCAGAGACAGGTATGAACAGTGAGACTAATCCCTACAACAACTAATGCCTAATTTGAGGTACCCAGCTTGTTTACTTAGAACTTTGAAGTTGATATTTTTATAATAAATCTGGAAATTAACACAGAACATGTAAGTTTAATGAATGGTACACTTTGTACTCCCATGTGCTTTGTTTTTATCTAAGCAGTGTCCTACATTAGAATGAAGTTACTGTATATACATTTTGTAGATATGTGACCATCTCATCTATAGAAGCTTGTTGCCTCTCCTACCGCCTTTCAATTCAAAGTAAAGCTGGCTATAGATTGATCTTCTTTTTTTTTTTCAACCAGCAGTTTAAATGAAAAAAAATTAAATGGATAGAGGAATCCTCCCCGCTAAGACATTTTATTCTGACAATGGCGACTCTCTGCTGTCAGAATTCACTGGCTGCAGCTGCTGAGTGTGAATTTTCTTCCAACGGGCCCATTTGACAGAAGTTGATCATTGGATTGACTTCTGTCTAGCAGGAGTGATCATGCATGGAGCAAAAATTGGCTGGTCCCTGCTGAACTGGAAGGATTTCCAAACATCTATGGCCAGCTTAGGAGAGGGTGTCTTTATTTCTTCCTTGGCTCCATTCATATTCTCCCACTAAGGGAGGACTTCCTTACACTCTAAACTGCCTGATCTGGTGAGTAGGTTTCATGGAGTGGGGGGAGCTGCACTGGAGGGAAATGTGTACTAGTGCATTATGCAATCCTGTCCCCTGTGCTCTGGTTGTTAGGCACTGCACATTATTCACACCTAACCCCTATGCTCTGTGCACTCCTAAATCCTGTGCTGTGTATGTTATGCACCCCTGATTCCTACAATCTATTCCTATACACTATGCTGTGTATTCATACTCCTAACCACTGCATTCTTTATATTATACAAGCTTTATTGATGAAGTTCTTCTTTAAGGTAGGCTGTGTGCAGAAAACCATACGTACTAGCAATGTTCGTTTTTTTTAATGCACCTGGTTTTGGAATAGGATGTCCAACAAGCTCAAATACATGTGATGGTCAGGTGTCCACAATCTTTTATTCATATAATATACTGTACCTATGAAGCAGAATGCACCAATACAGCAAACACATTGACACCACTGAAGTGAACAGGCCTTCATTTTAATTTTTTTGGATGAGAACAGCAGCAAAAATACATAATATGGATCTTCGTGCACAAGAAGATACATGCATTAAAATATGAACAAAAAGAAAAACTGAAATTAGATTAACAATGAAAAGCATGAATCCAGCCTTACCGAAGAAGCACTATAGCTCCAAATCTCAGGTTTGGTAAAAGTATAAATATTTTTGCATCAAGAGTGATAACAGTAGCCTATGTCTAGAAAACAGCTTTATACTTTTTGCAGTTTCTTTTTTTTATTTTCAGGATTTTCAAAAAAAAAATTAAAATTTACCTAGCATGGTATGAAATGAAAAGGGTAGATTTTGCAATTCAAACAAGCACCCAGTAACTGTAAAATAAATGCTACTTTACATTAGACATGTGCATTTGTTTTCATTCGAATGCATTTCCGTCCGAATTTCAGGTATTTTCGTTATCATTTTGACAAACGATAACGAAAAGCACAGAACACGAAAACCGAAAGATCCGACATAAACAAATGCTTTATTTTCGTTGCAGTCGAATGTGCCTAACCTTAACTCTATTAGTCCAATATTATTCTACATAAAGAGAAAAGATTCAACATTATAGAGACATGAAGAAGATTCAACATAGAGAGACATGAAGATTCGACATAGAGAGACAGTTTCGTTGCTCCATCAAATCTTTTTTTTTTATTAGAACATTCGACAGACACCATAAGCCTTCAATGACAGATTTGACCTAAATTTATTTGGATTTTCGGACGAATGCATTTTTATTTAATGAAAAACTAAATAAATAAAAACAAATTTTGGGAGTAACTAAATAAATTTATTTTTCGGACGAAAACGAAATTACGAAACAAAATATTTCAGTGTGCACATGTCTAGTTTACATTAAGAATTGTGAAAAAATAAAGAAAATTTGAGTAAAGATTTGCAATACTGATGGAGAATTTGAAACATCTGCCATGGTCTAAATATTTGCTGTTTAGATAACTATAACCTACAATTGTGGTAGAAGACATTTCAGGCCATAACTAGGCTGGCCGCTGTATTTTGCAGTGTGGTATAGTGCAAGAAGGCAGATGCGTAGAGGGAAATCTCTCCCTGCAGAGGCAAATTCTTATCCAAGTTCTGATTTAAATCCAGAAGTGTTAAGCTTTAGGTGTGTAAATGCTTTAATAGCTCTTTTCTGTGGTTTTTGAACCTTTAACATGTATTCCAATAGTATGTTTTAAGCCATGTTAATAATCATTCAGCATGGCAAACAGTGTACAAAGGGGAGTAACTGTTAACAACCAATTACAAACCATATTTCATTATTTTGACCAATCAGTATTCATCATTTTCATTTGATGGAAGGTGGCATCCAATTGACTGTTATGGTTGCTGTATTGAGCGCACCATCATTAATCTTTGCACATCTTGATAATAAAGGTTGAGTTTTCTATGTCCTAGTAGAAGGCAGTGGAGTCACCATTTCGTCTGTCTACAGAGGTATCATACACATAAAACAGATACAATGAATGATAATTGTTAACAAAATGTGTTTCCCTAAAAGTAACAGTAAACGTAGAGGTTATATTTGTTAAGCTTTCTGTATGTAACTAGGATATTTAACACTGTATTGTAAATATTAATTGGTGTAAATACATGACAGTTTTAGAGATAGATTGACCCTAAAATGAGAAATGTTTTTATATAGAGACCCCAGGATAACAAAATGCTTCCACATATGTGCAAGGGTTTTTTTGGGTTTTCTTTTTTGTTTTTTAATATCTATTTGTGATTTTATATTTCTGTGACCTTTTACGATATACTTTTTTTTTTTTTTTTTTTTTTTTTTAAGAACTGTGGTGCCCAGGGCAACCAGATTCTCATTTGCTTATTTCACAACTTGGCAGTAGGAACCCAACTGGTTCCCAGAGGCAACACAGATCTGACACTGATAAACAAGGCCAATGTTGTGGTTCTCTAGTCCAGCAAATGTCGCTCATCAACTTCTATTAGTCTCTCTGGAGAGAACAAGCCAAGGCTGCCCACAATCCTTTTAAATAATATTGTAATTGCATAAAACAAATCTACATGCAATGAAGAATGATGTTTCACTTGTGGTTTCTACTGTAGAATGACACTGGTTGGTTTTATTTATTGATCAAAGCCTATAAAATTATATAAAATGCCACTTTCTTTGTTTACCAATGTTTTATTTGTATTATAGAAACTGTTATGGACAAATGTTTGTTGAGTTTTGTAAGTAATAAAGATTAGTGTATTCAACCCGAGTAGACGCCCATCTAAACATTGTCCCCAGTATCAAATTCACTGTGTCAGGATTATTAAAAAGCTGCATGGAGTATGTATGTTGTCTCTGTTGTTTGTGTGAGTTTAGATTTGGTGCTTAGCTGTTTTCCAGCAATATAAATTGCTGGTAGATTGCCTAAGTGTTTGTGTGCTTGTGTTCGTGCTATTAGATTGTAAGCTCAGCTAAAGCAATTCACATTTCCACTCTCTCTGCATGTACATTAACCACTTGCATACTGGGCACTTACACCCCCCTCCTGCCCAGGTAAAATTTCAGCTTGCGGCACTGCGTCGCTTTAACTGACAATTGCGCGGTCGTGCGACGTGGCTCCCAAACAAAATGTACGTCCTTTTTTCCCCACAAGTAGAGCTTTCTTTTGGTGGTATTTGATCGCCTGTGCGATTTTTACTTTCTGCGCTATAAACAAAAAAGAGCGACAATTTTGAAGAAAAATACAATATTTTTTACTTGTTGCTATAATAAATATCCCAATTAAAAAAAAAACACATTTTTTTTCTCAGTTTAGGGCGATACGTTTTCTTCTACATATTTTTGGTAAAAAAAAAAAAAAAAAATCGCAATAAGCGACTGGTTTGCTCAAAAGTTATAGCGCTTACAAAATAGGGGAGAGAATTATTATTTTTTATTATTTTTTTTTTTACTAGAAATGGCGGCGATCTGCGATTTTTATTGGTACTGCGACGTTATGGCGGACACATCGGACACTTTTGACACATTTTTGGCGCCATTCACATTTATACAGCGATCAGTGCTATAAATATGCACTAATTACAGTATAAATGTGACTGGCATTGAAGGGGTTAACACTAGGGGGTGAGGAAAGGGTTAAATGTGTATGCTAGGTGTGTTCTAACTGTGGGGGGAGGGGGGGGGGTGACCGATCTGTGTCCCTATGTAAGAAGGAACACAGATCGGGCTCCTTCCCTCCAGAGACAGGACATTGTCTCTGTGTAACACGGCAATGAGAGATGATCTATGAGAGATCATCTCTCATTGGCCCACAGATCGCATCGCAAACGGCCACTCTGATTGGCCGTTCGCCGCGATCTGTGATTGGCCGTGTCCAAGGGACACGGACAACACAGGGCTTCCCCGCAGCGCGCTCTACAGCGCGCGCTGGGAACGCCAGAATGACATGCCGTCAAATGACGGCATGTTGGATATTCAGGCCCGCGCTGTTGCCGTCATCCGACGGTAGCGCGGGCCTCAAGTGGTTAAACATATTTCGTTTTTTACCAAACATGACATCTCTCCTAAGATCTTCATTTAATTTGTTTACTTGCACTACAGCAATCTGGCATCTACTGCCCCAGTTCCAAAAAAGTTGAGACACTGTGTAAAATCTACATAAAACATACTGCAATAATATGCAAATCTCATGAACCAATATTTTATTGACAACAGAAAGTAGAAACATATCAAATGTTTAAACAATTTTTTTTTATAAATTTAAGAAAAAATAAGGTTGTTTTAAAATTGATAGCAACGAAACATCTTGAAAAAGTTGAGGGAGGGCCATGTTTAGCACGGTGTAGTATCACCCCCTTTTTTTTAACACAACTCTGTAAACATCTGGGAACTGAGGAGACCAGTTGTTGGAGTTTAGGGAGAGGAATGTTGTCCGATTCTTGCCTGATATAAGTTTCTAACTGCTCAACTGCAATGGGTCATCTTCTTCATATTTTTCATTTCAAGATACACCAAATACATTTCAATTGGTGAAAGGTCTGGACTGCAGGTAGGCCAGTTAACCACCCAGGAAACTTCTACTACAAAGCCATGCTGTTGTCATAGATGCAGTATGCGGTTAAGCACTGTCCAGTTGAAATATGCAAAGTCTTCTGTAGAGCATAAGCTGCTCTAAAACCTGAAAATATATTTCAGCATTAATGGTGTCTTTCCAGATGTGCAAGCTGCCTATTCCATACGCATTAGTGCAGTGTTTTTCAACTCCAGTCCTCAAGGCACACCAACAGGTCAAGTTTTCACGATTTCCCTCAGATGAAATGGCTGTGGTGATTACTAAGGCAGTGAAACTGATCAAATCACCTGTGCAAAATAATGGAAAGCCTGAAAACATGACCTGTTGGTGTGCCTTGAGGACTGGAGTTGAAAAACACTGCATTAGTGCACCGCCATACCATACAATATGTAGGCTTTTGAACTGATTGATTGATAGCAAGCCAGAAGGTCGTTCTCCACTCTTTAGTCCGGAGAACATTTCAACTTTCTCATCTGACCACAAAACAGTTTTCCACTTTGCAACAGACCATTTTGGCAAGCTTTGGCCCAGAGAAGACGACAGCATTTCTAGATGTTCAGAAACTGGTTCTTTGCATGATAGAGCTTTACCTTGCATTTTTGGATGAAATGCAAAACTGTGTTCACAGACAGTGATTTTAGGAATTCCTGAGCCCATGCAGTGAAGTCCATCACATATTCATGCCTGTTTTTATTGCAGTGCCATCTGGGGGCCTAAAGTTCAGAGGCATCCAATATTGCATCCAATATTGCATTGCAGCCTTGTCCTTTGCACGCAAAGATTTCTCCAGCGTCTCTGAATCTTTTACTGATATTATGTACTGTAGATGATAATAAATTTAAATTCTACAATTTTATTTATGCTTCATAAGCAGCACTTAATTAGTGAGAAACTAATGGTTAATAAATGAAAAGACCACATATAAAAAAAAAAAGTAATGTGTCTCATAAAGTCCATATTCAGACATATTCAAAAAACATCACACAAAGCAAAAAAAGTGATAGTCCGATTAACCCATAATCTCATTTGTAAAAACCAAGTGAGTCTCTATTAGAACAGTAGAGACTTACTTTCCTTTCTTCTCTACTAGAATCTCGTCTGAGATACACTGGCTCCAATGGATTAAGAGATAGCTGTCACGTCCACCTCCACAAGTGAGTCGCGCTCCCTTTGAAATAAACACATAGGGGGTTATTTACGAAAGGCAAATCCACTTTGCACTACAAGTACACTTGAAATTGCAATCGCTGTAGATCGGAGGAAAGCTCTGCTGATTTTATCATCCAATCGTGTGCAAGCTAAAATGCTATTCTTTATTTTCCTTGCATGTCCCCCTCGGATCTACAGTGACTGCACTTGCAGTGCAAAGTGGATTTGCCTTTATCAGTATCAGATCAAGTTAAGCATAAAGCATAAACAAAAGATGATATCCTGGAGACTCTTCACGGGGCAGGTTTCTCCTTATACTCGGGTATTCACCTCACACGCTATTCCCTTCGCTCATAAATAAAGCGAGGCACATTTTTTTTTAATTGATGTTGAATGGTTTATAGGTCGCATTAAAAAGTGGAAAAAGTTCTGAGATGATTTAACTTTGTCTAACTTTTTTACATCACAGAAACCTTACATTTTAACAGGGATGTGTAGACTTTTTATATCCACTGTACATACTCTCAATTACTTTAAATGGCAGCACTAACATGTAACCCTTTATCATATATATATGATTCACAATAATGTGTAATTTTTAAAGAAAATACATCTAAAAAGTTCATCCAAATTCATAAAATCTTAATGCAATACTCTTTTCTTATATTGCTATTATATATTCTAAGAAAATACACTTTATAGACAGGTAAAGTGCATAGTGGAATTATTACAAATGTTCAAATCTTTTGTTCAAAATTAAGAATAACACTAAAATAATAATCAATTAAAATGTATTATACTTTTTCTTTGATCGATATTGTCCAATCAGGTAAAATTACATGTTCTCATTAATAATCACTGATAAAAGTAATTTATGTCCAGTTCTACATTCATTCCCCACCTAGGTGTTGGTGTATTTGTTAAAAATATCCATTTTGTTTCTCTTAGATAATTTCCTTATGCTGCGTACAGACACGATCGGTTGGACCGTTTTCATCAGACGAACCGATCGTGTGGGGGCCCCATTGGTTTTTTATCCATCATGTAAAAAAAAAAAGGAACTTGTTTTAAAATTATCTGATGGTTAAAAAACCGATAGAAAAAAAAACCGATCGTCTGTGGGCACATCCATCTGTCAAAAATCCACGCATGCTCAGAATCAAGTCGACGCATGCTCGGAAGCATTGAACTTCCTTTTTCTCAGCACGTCGTTGTGTTTTATGTCACCGCGTTCTGACACAATCGTTTTTTTTTTTTAACGGAAGGTGTGTAGGCACGACTGATGAAAGTCAGCTTCATTGGATATCTGATGAAAAAATCGATCAGACCGTTTTCATCGGATGAACCGATCGTGTGTCAATCCCCCCCCTCTCCTCCCGCCGCTGCTGACATCTACTTACTATGCGCTGAGGGAACACAACAGCTGTCATTTGCATTTGAATAGCTGTGTTTCCCCGCCGCGCCGACAAGTATAGCCCCTCCCCCTTGCCCGGGCACTTTGATAGACAGACGGACGGGTGATCGGACGACCGTCGGACGGGTGATCTGTCTATCAAAGTTTCTGGTAAGTAGATGTCAGCAGCGGCGGGAGGAGGTGGGGGGGGTTGACTTGGTTTTGTCTTAGGGGACCATGGCTAAACTCAGGGGGACAATGGCTGAACAGAGGGACAATGGCTGAACTCAGAGGGACAATGGCTGAACTCAGAGGGACAATGGCTGAACTCAGAGGGACAATGGCTGAACTCAGAGGGACATGGCTGAACTTAGAGGGACATGGCTGAACTTAGAGGGACATGGCTAATCAGAGGGACATGGCTAATCAGAGGGACATGGCTGAACTTAGAGGGACCATGGCTGAACTCAGAGGGACATGGCTGAACTCAGAGGGACCATGGCTGAACTCAGAGGGACCATGGCTGAACTCAGAGGGACCATGGCTGAACTCAGAGGGACCATGGCTGAACTCAGAGGGACCATGGCTGAACTTAGAGGGACATGGCTGAACTTAGAGGGACATGGCTGAACTTAGAGGGACATGGCTGAACTTAGAGGGACCATGGCTGAACTTAGAGGGACCATGGCTGAACTTAGAGGGACCATGGCTGAACTTAGTGGCTGAACTTAGAGGGACCATGGCTGAACTTAGAGGGACCATGGCTGAACTTAGAGGGACCATGGCTGAACTTAGAGGGACCATGGCTGAACTTGGACATGGCTAATCAGAGGGACATGGCTAATCAGAGGGACATGGCTAATCAGAGGGACATGGCTGCATTTGGGGACACAAGGCTGCATTTGGGGACACGTGGCTGCATGGGGACACGTGGCTGCATTTAAAAAAAAGTATCGGTATTCGGTATCGGCGAGTACATGAAAAAAAGTATCGGTACCCGGTCCGAAAAAAGTGGTTTTGGGACAACCCTAGTGCAAATCATAAAAAAATGATCACATCTGATCACACCTGATGTACTGAAGGCCTATCTCATTTCTTGAGACCCTAACAAGCCAGGAAAGTGATTGACTGCGGCACAGGTAGGCACTAATGAGGTGGGCACTGATGAGGTGGCACAGGTGGGCACTGAGGTGGCACAGGCGGGCACGAATTTCAGATGTGCTATGAGGTGGCAGATGGGCACTGGGCACAGGTGGGCACTGATGGGCATGGTGGTACTGGTGGCACAGATGGGTACTGATGGGCACGGTGGTACTGGTGGGCACGGTGGTACTGGTGGGCGCACGGTGGTACTGGTGGGCATAGTGGTACTGGTGGGCGCAGGTGGGCACACAGTGGTACTGGTGGGCACACAGTGGTACTGGTGGGCATGCGGTGGTACTGCTGGGCACAGTGGTACTGGGGGGCACTATAGTACTGGGGGGCACTGTGGTACTGTGGGGGGCATAGGTAGTCCTGGGGGCACTGGTTAGTCACTTTTATTTTTTGTTTTTTAGCGCGGACACTTAGTTCTCTCCCCCTTCTCACACGCGCGCTGTCTGTGTGAGGAGGGGAGAGTCGGCAATGAGAGATGATCTCATATGTTTACATATGAGATCATCTCTCATTGGTCGCACAGATCGCGCTGTAAATAGCAGCTGTGATTGGCTATTTACCACGATCTGTGTTTGGCTGTGTCCAGGGGAACGCCAAAATGGGTGGCCGTAAAAACATGGCCTGTTAGGAATTCAGGGCTGCGCTGCGGCCGTACAAAGTAGTACGGCCGTCAGCAAGTAGTTAAAAACGAAAGTGAAACTAGAGGCACATTATATGATTGATTTTTATATATATTTAAAAGGAATCAGTTAACTTTTATGTCTCTATACCCTGTAAACAGTCATTTCAGCAAAAAATGTTTCCTTTAGTGACCCTTTAAGGGCTTTGTCTATGCGAAGGACATGCCAATGCCTTCGTCCCTATATTGTAAGTGAAAATTTGAAATGAATCGCCACTATTGTTCTCTCTAACCTCATGTAAATGTTGTGCTTTATTTTTCTTGTGAAAAAAAAAAAATGTTGTGCTTTATAGCCTTTTTGGACAAATCTCTCTAATTGTCTGTGATTGGGAGGTAAAATCTGATTTAGAAGTGCAATTCCTCCTTACCCTAACGATTTAGGCCCAGATTCACAGAGCAATTACGCCTGTCTAACTGGTGTTAGACAGGAGTAATTTCAAATTTCGCGTGCCGTATCACTAGTTTGAATCCTCAAACCATGATACGGCGGCTTCGGGCTTCGATCCGAGAGGCTTACGTCCTCGTAAGCCTTCGGATCTACACTGCGATATTTTTGCGGCCGCTGGGAGGAGTTCGCGTCGTTTTCATGCGTCGGGATATGCAAATGACTTTTTACGGCGATCCACGAAGGTACGAGTGTCCCTCGCAATCGCCTACGTCATTTTTTGGCTACGTAATGTTAGAGGAGCTTTTTGCTGGTCTAACAGTGCGTAACCCATGTAAAGTATGGCCGTCGTTCCCACGTCAATTTGAAAATATTTTTTTTTTTTTAACGTAACTCGTTCGGGAATAGGAATGTACGTAAACGACGCTACTACGACGTGACGACGTGTTTTCGCGCAATGCACGGCGGGAAATTTGCGAACGGAGCATGCGCAGTTCGATCGCCACGGGAACGCGCCTATTTTAAATGCTTCACGCCCCCTACTCGCGCAGATGGATTGCGACGGGAGAAATACACTACGCCGCCGTCGTTTACTGGACAAAATCTACCTGGATTCCACGTAGAGCCAGGTAAAAAACGGCAGCGTAGTGTATTTCTAATACTCTACGATAATCTAATTCTCTCTGAATCTGCCCCTTAGTCTTTAGGATTTTTTTTTTTGCAGTTTTACGCTGAGGAACTTTATTCTGAAATTGTTCAACAATTTTTAGATGCAGCTTTTCACAGATTGGTGAACCTTTGCCCATCTTTGCCCATCTTTACTTGCCAATTTTCTCAGTTTAAAACATTTTATATGAGATTTTCAAATCATTGCATTTTGTGGTTTACGTAGATTTTTTGCAGCCTCCCGACTTTTGGAATTAGGGTTGTAAGAACATTCTTGAGGGCAATTTTACCACATCAAAATAGGTACAGCATACAATCAGGTAAGAACCTTGCTCTGTTGTGGGGCCCCCAACTTTTATAAACTCAATACTATGTTTTACATGAAATGTTATTTTGTGTCTTGAAGCACTATTAGAACCTGATAATTAGGATCTTATTATGCAAAAATTAGGACGGCGCTGCCAAATATTCTTGTAAAAGTATAAATGTACACACACACACACACACGTAAATGCTTAATATTTTAAGTATACAGATTTAATCAAAGTTATACATATTTAAAGTCTCTTTAATTAAAATCTTAGTAATGTACAGTAATGCCTCTTCTGAAGTGCAATACCTCATACAGCCTGTAGGATGCTGTACGTACATATATTGCTATTAGCAACATCTTCAGCTTTGTTTACGTGTAAAAAAAAAAGCCTCAAAAATCAGATAGCATTGATATAAAGGGTAAATTATCACCAAAAAAAGGTCTATAAGAGAACTACTAAACAATACACCCAGCAATTAGGCCCCTTTCACACCTGCAGACCGCTTTTTTTTTTTCAATTCTTTATCTTGAATATTTTATTTTTCCACAAAAATCTTTACGAATAAACCATCTTATACATGTATTCTACTTATATAACTCTTACACACTTTTAAAATATTCCTATCCCAAGTTTATCTTTAAGCTTATATTATTTTGATACTTTCCTTGATTGTTTCTTTGTGGTTTAGCTATCCCTCTGACCCTTCCACTACATACTCCCCTCCCCCAAAGAAATAAATAAACCGAGAATGTCGGTTTAATCTTAGAATAGTTTAACACAAAACAAAAAAATCTCTTTCCTCCCTTTTTTTCCTTTCCTATTGGTTCATTCCTTCACCCTCTCTCCTCCCTTCACCCCTCCCGCTCCCTGTATATGACATAAGGAGCCCAGATCTGCCGATGCTGGTCTTCCTGCTCTTTCATACTCATAATGAGATTTTACATTAATTGGACTTCTGATATTTTTGCCATCCATTGTGCTTTACTTGGAGACACATTACTTTTCCAGAGAGCTGGAATGCATGATTTTGCCGTCGTCAGCAGATGTCTCAGCAGTGAATTTTTATATTTTTCCGTCGTCGTGCTTCTGATAAAGGGACCCCCATCTCTCTCTCCCATGCCTGTATGAAACCAAGGTTCTGTGAGGCCTTCAACTCGATCACCATGGCACACAATATTGATATTGCATGTCTAACTGGCTCTCCTTTTAGGCATAGATTTTCAAACTTAGCTATTTCTCTTGTTCGCATCGAGATTGACCTGAAAAATTCATTTTTTTTTTTTAAGTGTATTTTGTGCGTGAACTCAAGAGAGAGGAGCCGGACTGCAAAATTTGGTAGTAGGCAGACCCTCCCCCCGGAGGCAATCTGCCATCCTTCTCCATGCCCCCGGTGGCAATGGCGGGTGTGAGGGGGGGGCCTCCCACTCACCCTGCCCTACCTGCTCCAACGAGGCAAAGGGACTCCCCCTATGAGGGAGTGAGGGGGTCTAGCCCACCCAGCCAGCCCCGTAGGTCCTTCGCCTCTCTTTTTTTTTTTTTTAGGAGACCGCATGGCCAAAGTGCGTGCGTGTTAAACCAATTTCGTGTGCGTGCAAGTGTGGTGGTTTTTGTGGGGGGGGGGGGGGTGGGCATACTAAGCACAGGCGTACCTTGCATTGCACACCCACCGGGAGTCGGGCTGAGACCACCAAACTCCATTCACATGTAGCCAAGACCGGGATCTGAACCCTTGGCTGCAGAGGTGAATGGCTCGTCGGCGCAGTGCCAATCACGTTGAGCCACCACAGCTCCCCCTGAAAAATGCATTTAACTGCATTCTCCTGAAAAAATCTAAACTTTCTCCAAACTCTGAGTCCAACTCTTCTCTACAGTGCAGAAAATAAGTATTTGAACACCCTGCTATTTTGCAAGTTTTCCCACTTGGAAATCATGGAGGGGTCTTAAATTGTTATCGTAGGTGCATGTCCACTGTGAGAGACATAATCAAAAAAAAAAATTCCAGAAATCACAATGTATGATTTTTTTAACTATTTATTTGTATGATACAGCTGCAAATAAGTATTTGAACACCTGAGAAAATCAATGTTAATATTTGGTACAGTAGCCTTTGTTTGCAATTACAGAGGTCAAACGTTTCTTGTAGTTTTTCACCAGGTTTGCACACACTGGAGGAGGGATTTTGGCCCACTCCTCCACACAGATCTTCGCTAGATCAGTCAGGTTTCTGGGCTGTCGCTGAGAAACACGGAGTTTGAGCTCCCTCCAAAGATTCTCTATTGGGTTTAGGTCTGGAGACTGGCTAGGCCACGCCAGAACCTTGATATGCTTCTTACAGAGCCACTCCTTGGTTATCCTGGCTGTGTGCTTCGGGTCATTGTCATGTTGGAAGACCCAGCCTCGACCCATCTTCAAAGCTCTAACTGAGGGAAGGAGGTTGTTGCCCAAAATCTCGCAATACATGGCCCCGGTCATCCTCTCCTTAATACAGTGCAGTCGCCCTGTCCCATGTGCAGAAAAACACCCCTAAAGCATGATGCTACCACCCCATGCTTCACAGTAGGGATGGTGTTCTTGGGATGGTACTCATCATTCTTCTTCCTCCAAACACGGTTAGTGGAATTATGACCAAAAACTTCTATTTTGGTCTCATCTGACCACATGACTTTCTCCCATGACTCCTCTGGATCATCCAAATGGTCATTGGCAAACTTAAGACGGGCCTTGACATGTGCTGGTTTAAGCAGGGGAACCTTCTGTGCCATGCATGATTTCAAACCATGACGTCTTAGTGTATTACCAACAGTAACCTTGGAAACGGTGGTCCCAGCTCTTTTCAGGTCATTGACCAGCTCCTCCCGTGTAGTCCTGGGCTGATTTCTCACCTTTCTTAGGATCATTGAGACCCCACGAGGTGAGATTTTGCATGGAGCCCCAGTCCGAGGGAGATTGACAGTCATGTTTAGCTTCTTCCATTTTCTAATGATTGCTCCAACAGTGGACCTTTTTTCACCAAGCTGCTTGGCAATTTCCCCATAGCCCTTTCCAGCCTTGTGGAGGTGTACAATTTTGTCTCTAGTGTCTTTGGACAGCTCTTTGGTCTTGGCCATGTTAGTAGTTGGATTCTTACTGATTGTATGGGGTGGACAAGGTGTCTTTATGCAGCTAATGACCTCAAACAGGTGCATCTAATTTAGGATAATAAATGGAGTGGAGGTGGACATTTTAAAGGCAGACTAACAGGTCTTTGAGGGTCAGAATTCTAGCTGATAGACAGGTGTTCAAATACTTCTTTGCAGCTGTATCATACAAATAAATAGTTAAAAAATCATAAATTGTGATTTCTGGATTTTTTTTTTTTGATTATGTCTCTCACAGTGGACATGCACCTACGATGACAATTTCAGACCCCTCCATGATTTCCAAGTGGGAGAACTTGCAAAATAGCAGGGTGTTCAAATACTTTTTTTCCGCACTGTATATATTACTTGATTGTCAACCATGAAATATACAAGTCTACTTTTACCCTGTTGTTTTAGAGTCATAAATCTTTTTCGTTTAGGGATAAAAAAGGGACATACATGTATCCCTATTGGATAGTGGGTCTGCTGACACCCGATCTCTTCCGGGTCCGCAATGCTCCGATTCTGCAGACAAAGGAAATCATATTTTTCCATCAGTCTGCGGGTTAAAGATCAACACAGACAGACGGTCCGTGTTTATCCGATCCCCCCATTGGGGAGAGCGGTGATCTGACAGGGTGGTCTCTGCACAGTGTGCAGGGACTGCCCTGTCATCTGCCGGCTCAGCACAGATCAGCGGAGCGATCCCCACTGAGGATTCGGAGGTTCACAGGGCGGATCATCACAGATCCGTTCCGTGTGAAAGGCCCTTAAAAAAACATTGATTTTATATGTACAAAACACAGCCTGTAGGCAGTAATTTTGTCCAATAAATTCACCAAAACACAAAGCTGTAAATGGATAACAGCATACAGCCATTAAAGCTGATCTCTAGGCAGATAAAAAAAAAAAGATTAATTCATGCAGGTATGTGTTTATCAAAGTCATCATTATTATCAAAAGAAGTGGTGTAAGTACCTAATTTTACCTTGGAATCAGCCTATTGCAGAACTCAGACAGAGAGGGCACAGTGACAGACGTGATCATCAGTCTGCTGCTTCACATTTGCTGTTCATTTACACCTCCAGTATGAAAGGGAAAAAATTCCGGACAGCGGTGTGTTGACGGATTTTCCGATCGTGTGTACACAAGTACAAACACACATGCTCGGAATCAATGCTCACCAAAACACAACATTTGCAGAAGGTGCCCAAAGGGTTGCACTCAAGAGCTGAAATTCCACGTAGTATGTAACTACGTTTGCATTTGTTGGCCGACAATTGCATGCTGTTTATACGCAAGACAAGTTTTTGGCCAACGCCCTTCAGGTAAAAGTCAGACGCTTTGTCTGCGGAAAGATATGCGGAAGATCGCGTGTACGAGGCTTTAATCTAACAGCTCATGTACACAGACCTCTGTATGTACAAATAAAGCAAACAGAGAAAACTGCCCATAAAAGTATGTTATTCCACTTATTACCAAACAAAATAGTATAAATTTGACTTAGCCATTCTAACACCTGGATCTGTTTATTTGTGAACCATTCCATTGTAGATTTTGCTTTATGTTTTGGATCATTGTCTTGTTGGAAGACAAATCTCTGTCCCAGTCTCAGGTCTTTTGCAGACTCCATCAGGTTTTCTTCCAGAATGGTCCTGTATTTGGCTCCATCCATCTTCCCATCAATTTTAACCATCTTCCCTGTCCCTGCTGAAGAAAAGCAGGCCAAACCATGATGCTGCCACCACCATGTTTCACAGTGGGAATGGTGTGTTCAGGGTGATGAGCTGTGTTGCTTTTACGCCAAACATAACGTTTTGCATTGTTGCCAAAAAGTTCGATTTTGGTTTCATCTGACCAGAGCACCTTCTTCCACATGTTTGGTGTGTCTCCCAGGTGGCTTGTGGCAAACTTTAAACAACACTTTTTCTGGATATCTTTAAGAAATGACTTTCTTCTTGCCACTCTTCCATAAAGGCCAGATTTGTGCAGTATACGACTGATTGTTGTCCTATTGACAGAGTCTCCCACCTCAGCTGTAGATCTCTGCAGTTCATCCAGAGTGATCATGGGCCTCTTGGCTGCATCTCTGATCAGTCTTCTCCTTGTATGAGCTGAAAGTTTAGAGGGACGGCCAGGTCTTCATAGATTTGCAGTGGGCTGATACTCCTTCCATTTCAATATTATCGCTTGCACAGTGCTCCTTGGGATGTTTAATGAATGAATGAATGAATGAATGAATGAATGAATGAAAACTTGTATAGCGCGGCACATGCGAACTGAATCGCCTCTGGGCGCTTGTTGTTCCTGTCTCCTTTGATATCAAAAGAGAAAAGTCTTGACCTTTTTCCTAAATGCTAGGTGGCTCTCCTCCAACCGAATGCTGGTTGGTAAAGCGTTCCATAGTCTTGGACCCTGGACCGCGAATCTTCTTTCTCCTTTGGACTTGAAGTTGGCTTTCGGAACCTGGAGCAGGTTCTGATTCGTGGATCGCAGAGCGCGATTGGGATTATGCGTTTTTATTATTTCGCATAAATAAAGGGGGGCATTCCCATGGACACATCTAAGAGTAAGACAGAGAGCTTTGAAAGCAATTCTGTCTTTAACTGGCAGCCAATGAAGGGCTCTCAGTGAAGGTGAGATGGATTCCCAGGGTTTTTTCCCAGTCACAAGTCTGGCGGCCGTATTCTGAACGACTTGCAGACGAGCGATTTGGTACTTGGGGAGGCCGAGGTAAAGGGCATTTGCATAATCCAGTCTGGAGTTTACAATAGCTCCCACCACGACCGCTAAATCTTCTTTAGGGATGAATGGAGTGAGTCTGCGTAGTAGGCGCAGTAGATGGTGAGATCCACTGACTACTGACCCTATTTGTGCGTCCATTGTCATAAAGGAGTCAAAAATGACCCCTAGGCTTTTGACTTTGGCGCTAGGGGTGATGAGCTTGCCCAGAATGGGCGAGGGGGTCCACGCTGTTGAAGGTTGATTCCTACGCTTGGCGTGAAACAGGAGAAGTTCTGTTTTCGCTCCATTGAGTTTAAGATGACTCTTTGTCATCCAATCCTCTATCAAGGAGAGGCAAGTCTCTAGATTGAGGTGGTGATCCTGTCTATTGCAGATGCGGAAATACAATTGTGTGTCGTCTGCGTATGAGTGATAGAGCAGTTTTTTGCTGCTGATAATCTCAAAAAGAGGACGAAGATAGATGTTAAACAGCACTGGTGACAGAGGCGATCCTTGAGGGACTCCGCATGTTACTGTGCGTTTTTCTGACGTAAAAGGTCCTAACTTTACTGTTTGCGATCGGTTTTCCAGAAAAGAGGAGAACCAAGATAAATCGCCTTCTGCGACTCTGGCTACTTCAGCAAGCCGAGTCAGTAACAGTTTGTGGTCTACAGTGTCAAAAGCTGTACTTAGGTCCAACAGAACTAGAAGACAAGATTCTCCTTCGTCTGCGGCCTTGAGAACATCGTCCCATACTTTCAGCAATGCTGTTTCCGTCCCGTGTCCGGGGCGGAAGCCTGATTGTAATGGGTCAAGTAGCTTGTAGGTATCTAGATGCTGTTGCAGCTGTTGTACCACTACTTTCTCCATTATCTTGGAAAGTACATTGAGGGTTGTTATGGGACGGCGGTGGAGTGGGTTCTTGGGGTCCAGGGAGGGTTTCTTCAGGATGGGTTGGATTATACCCTCTTTCAACTGTGTGGGCACTTTGCCCTCCAGAAAAGACTGGTTGATAAACTGCGTGATGGGAGGAGCCAGGATGTCGGCGCATTCCTTCAGCAGTTTTGTGGGGATAATGTCATTCGGCGCTGTGCTATTTCGCAGAGTACAAATGACATTCTTAGTGGTCTCGATGGAGATGGGTTCTAGGGTAAACTTACCTGATATAGGAGAATTACTATGGGTGCTGTGTGAGAGGCTGCAGGGGGGGCTGAGGGGGGAATTGTTTTGCTGAATGCTTTCACGGATTGCCTCGATTTTATTAATGAAGTAATCCGATAGTTCATTGCAAAATTCTTGTGTATCCGAACTGGGGGCTTTGATGCATTCTGGATCCATGGTCTGGGTGACCATCTTGAAGAGTTCGCGGGGGCGGTTAATGGCACCGTTGATAGCCTCCGAAAAATAATTTTTCTTGGCTTGGAAAATTCCTTTGTGGTATTTTCTTGTCGCTGCCTTGTAGATGGATAGGTTTAGGTCTGAGGAACATCTTTTCCAGGCAGATTCTGCCCTTCTGCGTTCTTGCTTCAGTAACGACAGCTGGTTGTTAAACCAACTGCGGTTGTTTTTCCGGATGCGGGTTCTTCGTTTCGGCGCTACCAAGTCAGCTGACTGTAGCATAGCCGAGTTAATGGCTTCCAGAGTTTCAACGGCCGTTTGATGCGGCTGAGTTGTTTCTATTTTTTTCCTTAAAGTCGTTTTGAAGAGTTCCGAGTGGAGCTTCTTCTGGCATCTAGTCCAGTGTGTTGTCACTGGATTTGATGTTTTTGTTGCGGGGGGATGGTGGAAATACTGAATATAATTGCATGGTGGTCTGTCCATGGCAACTTTTCATTTTCCCAAATCTTTATTTCCAGAGTTTGTCTGAAAATAAGATCGAGTGTGTGACCTGAAGTATGTGTGGGCCCACATACTAGTTGCTGCAATCCTAATCCTTCCAGGTGGTCAATACAGGCGTCGGCAATGGGGTCTAGTGAGGAGTTGGCCCAGAGATTGAAATCCCCGAGCAGCAAAAGATGTTTGCTGTTGAGGGTATAAGTGGAGAAGAAATCTGTCCATGATGATAGCAGCTGCGATTTTGGGCCTGGCGGCCTATAGCAGAGCAGAATGTGGATGGTCTCCTTTGTGTTTGCTTGCAGTTGCAGAGTAAGGGTTTCCATGAATGGAAGAGGGTTTTGGCGGACTGGTTTGGTGATCGTAAGATGAGTCTTGTGGATCACCGCCAGGCCGCCTCCTCTTTGCCCTATTCTGTTTTCCGTTATAATACGGTAATTTTCTGGCACCAATTCACCTAGAATGGTGTTACAGTCGGCTGTGAGCCAGCTCTCTGTAATAAAAAGGCAGTCTAGATCCTTTTGTTGAATAAAGTCGCGGATTTCTAGTCGGTGTTTTACTGCCGATCTTGTGTTGATCAGAGCACATGATATGTGCTTGGGTTGGGGTAAATGGCTGAAGTGTCTGACCGTCGATCTATGATCGATTCTCAATAATCGCTCAGTTCTTAGGGCCTTTTTGGTGATGGCTGGAAGTATTGCGGCGCATTGCCTCAAACTCCAAATGGTATCGGCAGAATATTGCCGACTTACCATGATCGCCACTACACCGGGGAGGGGGGGGTTTGGGGCAGTGGGGAGAGGAATTTACTGGCTCCTCTCTCCTGGCTTGGTCCAGAGGAAGGCAAAAAACCCTTTCAGAGCTCGGCCAATATGCTCCGGTAGGGAAAAAATTCCTTCCTGACCCCTGTAAGAGGCGATCGGTTGACCCCTGGATCAAGCTACTGTGAGTTGGGACGACGAGGGGGCTAGGGCTGAGAGGGAGAAACTTGTTGCTGGCCTGGTGGCTGCCTGTTCAGGGATGAGGGCTGACAGGGGGAGCTGAATGATCTGGGCTGAATGGGTGAAGGGTGAGCAACAGGGCAGGGTAACTGTCCTACAAGGATAAGGGGGAGGTTTGCCTGGGAGCAGGGTGAGGACCCTGAAAACGTGGGGAGCGGCGCGCCGTTAGGCCGCGAGTGAAGCCGCGGTCTTTCCTAGACCGCGGCCCCGCGATTCAGAACGGCCTGGCGCGGTGCTCCCGAATGAGCCCCGGAACGGCGGAAATAACCGCAAGGTGGTGGCGGGGGGAGGGGGCCCTTGTCTGCCTCCTGGGATCGAGTGCTGCGGCTTGTCCTGAGAAGGACGGCCGCCCACAGTGCCAGGGAGACAGGTAGCGCTTACCTTCCAAAGGAGGGGAGGAATGCTGGAGAGAGGCTAGAACTGGAAGCTGGAAGCTGGAGGGGAGGCAAGGTACAGAAGCAGGCTGGAGCTGGAGCAAGGGGAGGGCTGGGCTAGGAAGAACCCTGCCTGTCTGACTACCTGCTACGCCTGCCTGGAGCTATGACTCACCCGTTCCTACTCCTAGGAACGAGCGCCGCTTGTAACTCCTGCTGCTAGTCCTCCTACCTCACTCACTGACTGTAAATGGTTAATGGCAGGGCTGGGATGCAGTGGCTTGGCTGGGATCAGGAGATCTGACCATGCCTGCAGCACAGGTTGAACAAAGGCTGGTTCACACACACCTTGTTTAATCAAAGACTGCACTGAACTAAAAGCTTGGGAAATCTTTTTGTATCCAAATCTGGCTATAAACTTCTCCACAACAGTATCTCGGACCTGCCTGGTGTGTTCCTTGTTCTTCATGATGCTCTCTGCGCTTTAAACGGACCTCTAAGGCGGCGTACACACGACCGAGGTTCTCGCTGGAAACGAGCGAGAACCTCGCTGGAAGCTGCATTCCAGCGAGGACCTCGGCCGTGTGTACGCTCTCGGCGAGCTTCCCGTCGGGAAGCCCGTCGAGCAGAAATAGAGAGCACGCTCTCTATTTGCTCGACGGCCCGCCTGGAAGAATGGCTGTTTGCCATTCCCGACGGGCGGGTCGCCGATTTCGACGGCCGGCAGGGAACCTCGACGGGCGGAACGATGTGTTCTGCCCGTCGAGGTTCTCTGCCGTGTGTACACGGCCTGAGACTATCACAGTGCAGGTGCATTTATACGGAGACTTGATTACACACAGGTGGATTCTATTTATCATCATTAGTCATTTAGGTCAACATTGGATCATTCAAAGATCCTCACTGAACTTCTGGAGAGAGTTTGCTGCACTGAAAGTAAAGGGGCTGAATAATTTTGCACGCCCAATTTTTCAAGTTTTTTATTTGGTAAAAAAGTTTGAAATATCCAATACATTTCGTTCCACTTCATGATTGTGTCCCACTTGTTGTTGATTCTTCACAAACAATTACAGTTTTATATCTTTATGTTTAAAGCCTGAAATGTGGCAAAAGGTTGCAAAGTTCAAGGGAGCCGAATACTTTCGCAAGGTACTGTATACTATTTATTTTTATATAAATGGAATACCAACAAGGTTAGTTTGCTCAGGTTTTTTTTTTGCTTTATTTGAATCACTGCTGAGTCACATTTCAGTCTAAAGCAAAGATCCAACACTGGGGGAGATGCCAGTGGTGCTCTTCAACCTTTGAGTAGGTGTTGGCCAGATAGAGTTGGTTACTATAACTGGAGACCTTGAAAAAAGTTTGAGAAGGGGTTCTCCATTCTCCATTCAACTGGCTGCCTTAGGCCGCATACACACGAGGAGACATGTCCGCTGAAACTGGTCCGTAGACCAGTTTCCGGACATGTTCGAACGGGTGTACGGCCTAGCGGACAGGTTTCCAGCGTACAAAAGTTTCTAAACTTGCTTAGAAACTTGTCCGTCGGACATGTTCGATGGTTAGTACGCCCAACCATCGGACCGAAATCCCGCGCATGCGTCAAATTAATTCGACGCATGCGTGGAAGCATTGAACTTCCTTGTTTGAGCACGTCGGGGTCTTCTACGTCACCGCGTTCTCTGTCCACGGGGATTTTGGTCTGATGGTGTGTACACACATCAGACCAAAATATCCCTTCAGACATGTCTGATGAAAACGGTCCGTCGGACCTGTTTCATCGGACATGTCTCCTCGTGTGTACGCGGCCTTAGAGTCGTTGGAGTGCCACGAGGTCCATCGGAGTGTCCACTGGAGATCTTGGATTTCTTCCATCATCCTGGCCACATATCGATCTGGCTAAGTTCTAAGGGTACCCATTCTTACTACATTTGAGAGGATTTATGTCTTCAGCAGATGTTTTGTCCATCAGCCTATTGTGACTACCACTAGAAAAGCAATATTTGATTTGTATGCTTTCTTTGGATTTGATTGAAGTCCATGGACCAGACTAGCCTTCGCAACTTTGTTTAGGACTTTTTTTTTTTATTATTTTTTATTCATTTTATGCATACCATTATGTGGGACTTTTTCATTTAGTTCTGAACGTCCATTACATCTATTGTTTAAATTGTTTATTTCATATCACATTAGGGTTAGCGCTACATTTTACTCACCTTGTATAAAAAGGAGCCTCTTCCAGTAACGAAAACACACCTGAATGATTGTCTTGAGGGCATGCAACAGAAGCCATAGACTTCCAATCAGGCACTTGGATTTGGAGTCAGAGTACTGTACAATAAATCTCATTTTGCAGTGGAATATTCTATTTGTGTAGGGACATTTCATTATTAATATTATTGTGTAGAAATCTATGACCATGTAAAATTGTGGAGTTTTTGGGTTACTGTATTTTTTTTACTGTAATATTACAAGTAAATGTATATATTTAGTGTCACTGGCCATCTCTGGAGCTTAGGTTTAGAGCACTTTCTCACTCAAGTGTCGGATGTTGGCGGTGAAGCACCACGATTTTTAGCCGCGCTTTACTGTAGTTTTTGCTAGGCTTCTCGCCTGCTAGCAGGGCACTATTAACCCCCGCTAATGGCTGGAAAAGGAATAAAAGTGCCCACAAAGCGCCGCTGTAGCATCACTTTGCCGGCACTGCCCATTTGACAGGGGCTCTTTAGGAACAGTGTATACAGCGCCCCAAAGATGCTGCTTGCAGAACCTTTTTTTAGAATCCTGCCAGCACACCGCTCCAGTGTGAAAGCACTCAGGTTTTCACACTGGAGTGAGAGGAGAGACGCTTTACAGGTACCATTTTTAGTGCTATAGCGCCTGTAAAGCACCTCAGTGTGAAAGTGCCCTTACTCTCAAAATCGTGTTTTTTTTTTTGTTTTTTTTTTATATGCAAAAAAAAACACTTAAGTAAAATGTACTTTTCACATTTTTGGTGGTTAATTAATATTAAAGCATTACATATTGAATATAAACAAAAGGGCAGCACAGGATACCCCGAACGGTCTTGTCAGCATCCCGCACCGACGGGGGATTGGGGTTCCCTGACCTGCTTAAGTACTACCAGGCAGCCCAACTTCGTGCCGTTGCCTCCTGGTTCCCCCAGCGCTCCTACAACAAATGGACTGAAATCGAGAAGCTGTGGCTGGCCCCCGTGCACCCGAATAGCCTGCTGTGGAACGCGAGTGCGGAGGTGGATTCGGGACGACTTTTAGGGCCCATGCTCCATCTCAGGACGCTCTGGCGTAGACTGTCCCGGGCTCATAATCTGAGCTCGGAGAAATCCCTCCTGACCTCTTTTCTGTTCAACCCCAGGATGCCTGACGGTCTGACTCATCAGATGTCCTCGCCTTGGGCGACGCGTGACCTCTTCCATTTTGGCCATCTGGTGGACCCTATGACTCGAAAACTGCTCTCATTCTCTGATCTACAAAAAAAGTTTAACTTGCCTCGCCAGGTGTTCTATGGGTATCTGCAGATAAGACACTATGCACAATCATTTGCCCCAAAGCTCCAATTCTCAGCGCCTGCGCCTTTCGAAAAACTGGTATTGGAGGGCTCTGCTCGCCGCGGGCTGATATCAGATATATATCAGTTGCTGAACTCTCGATCCTTCTCCACCCAGGGTAAGCATGCATACATGCTTCGCTGGGAGAAGGCACTCGGGGAGGAGATCCCGGAGGCGACGTGGCAGACGATCTGGTCTCAGGCAGCTAAGAGCTCTCTCTGTACACTGTACAAGGAGAATGCCTATAAAATATTATATTTTTGGTATATGACACCGGATGTTCTCCATGCCATCTACCCATCCAGTTCAGACAGGTGCTGGCGCTGCCAGGGAGCCAAGGGAACCTTGTATCATATTTACTGGACCTGCCCCAAGATAGTTCCGTTTTGGACGGAAACCCAGCAACTGTTATCTAGTCTCCTGGGGGTGCCGGTTCCCTGGTCCCCGAAACTATTTTTACTAGGGGTATCGCCCCTGCAGATTCCCAAAACTTCCAAAAAACTGATGAGACATGTACTGACGGCCGCGAGGTGTCTAGTTGCCCTTCATTGGAAGCGCCTGTCCCCCCCCTCTCAAACTGACCTGTATGCCAGGATCAAAGATGTTGAGCTCATGGAAAAAATGACAGCCAGGCTGCAGGATAGATTGGACATGCACGACGAGATCTGGGAGGAGTGGCGCCGTCATGAGGATCCGCCCTGAGCCATGGGTCGAGTCCCCCCCTCTTACCCCTCCCCCTCTCCCCTTATCCCCCTGCCTATGCAGACCCCCCCCCCCCTTTCTCTCTCTTTTCTCCTTTTTTCTTGATCTTTCTTCACTTTTTTTTTTTTTTTCTTTTTCCTCTGACCCCTTCCTCTCTTCTTACTCTTGCTGTGTTGTATGTCCCTGCTACGCAGGAGTTTCTTATACGAGTGCTATGCTCTAACATATGTAACGTGCTGAAATATGTTATGCACTGTGTTTTCTGCTGTCCTGCTGAAGTTTTTGTACAACTCTCTCTGCGGCACGGGGGTTACCCTGTGTCTAATAAAAACTGTTATTTGAAAAAAAAAAAAAAAAGAATATAAACAAAAAACAAATGACAATTTAAAATAAAAATTAAAAAAATACTTCCTTTATTACAGTAAGTTTCGGCATTAGAGTATTTTACTTGAAGAATTTGAAACAAAAGTGCATGCTCAAATTAACATAGGAACGTTGTGTCAGGCTCCACAGCCTTCTATATAATCCTGCACATGCACTGAGTGTAGAATAATGAATAACAGTTTCTGTTAATTGCTTGCTTGCTGTTCAAAATAGGGACTTGGCAGGGCTAGGACTGCATTAAGCTTTACAGTGCCAAGTCCTTGGGCTTCACTTTTTCCTATCCATCCACATGTCTCTGGAAGGACTGAACTCCATAGATTATTCTCTATATGTACTGCAACAGAGGGTCTTCTAATCTTCTAGAGCAGGGGGTCTCAAAACTTTCTAAACAAATAGGGCCCATTTACCGTCCTCCAGACTTAAAGGAGAAGTACAGCCAAAGCTTGTTTGGGCCCCATTGTTGGTATCATTGGGCGGGATTGTATCCCATCATTGGTGCCATCCAGAGGAATTCTGCCTCTTCATTGGTGTCATTGGGGGGGAAATCATGTCCCATTGTTAGCATCAGTGGGTGAAAAAGGTGCCATAAGGGGGCGGATAATAAAGTGTTCGCAGTTTGGAGACCACTGTTCTAGAGGAAATGTTAAAACCTCTTTAACTTGGTGGACAGCGGTCATATATAAAGCAGCTTCCAGGGGGGCAAGCCAAGCACTTGGAGGGCAGTTTCAGCTATAACCAGCATTAGATTTACTTACAATTACCTACAATCCAATTAAGAGCACCAAGTGTCATTTCTGTCTGCTGCTTTGTACCTCCGCTATCAGCATGAATCACTACTTCTCACAAGTTTTCCTGACACCAAGAGAAAAAAGGTGAAGGGAGAGATCTCCAGCTGATTGAAAAAAAAAAAAAAAGACAGACATTTTGTTTGGGTACAGGCAATTGCGTCCTCTTGCTGGCTTGGTATGGAGACAAGTCAAAAAGACCTCAGATATCATATTTACATTAAAATGCAATAAAAAAAAAGTATATATTTTTATATATATATATATATATATATATATATATATATATATATATATATATATATATATATATGTATTAGGGCTGTGCAAATTAACTTTTAATTAATCGATTAATCTTTAATCTTTTTGATCGATTAAAATTCTTTTGATTGGTACTCACCTCTCTGCCGGCTTCTGGGCCTTCAGGGAGTTCCGTCGGAGATCCGGTGACGTCACGGACACCGGCGGGGCTTTTGCCATGTCCATCTGAAGGGCTCCTTTGCTGTGCCTTCATATCTGCATGCTGGCGGGACCTTACTATCTGCCACACGCAAGGGCTGTTACACTTCCCTCTATCATTTTTACTATATCAATCTGGGATTCTACAGCCACCCACTGGGAGTTGCGATAGTTCCCTTCATGGGACATCTACATGCCGACAGACTGATGTTAACCTCTCCTCATCTGGATTCAGCAGTGGTATTGTTGTACACATTTTAATACCAGTATCATACTTAGCTACATGTTTTTATGACTGCTTTTGGTACCGTTTGGTATTACTCGCACCATTTTTACAGTTTATGTAGCTACATCGATTTTATCTCCAGTGCAATATTTATTTTGTTACCTACTTGAAGACTATAAAAGTTGTAATGCTATTCCCATCGAGCGCTGCCTTTGTGTGTTTTTTGTATCCTGCTATCCATTTTTCCAGTGGTTGGTAGCTGCACTGGGAATCAGCCTGCAAGGAGATCAGCTAAAAATAGTTGGATCTGTATGTGCGTTAAAAATAATCGAAATTAGTCGATTAATCGATTAAAATAAAAAACGATTAATCGAACACAAAAATTTTGATCAGTAACAGCCCTAATTATATATATATATAGTGTTCATTAGTGTTCAAAGCACACATGTGAAGTATCGCCGCGATTGTTAGAGCGAGAGCAATATTTCTAGCCCTGTAACTCAAAACATGCAACCTGTAGAATTTTTTTTAAACGTCGCCTATGGAGATTTTTAAGGGTAAAAGTTTGTCGCCATTCCATCTTTAGCGCAACTTTGAAACAAGACATTGTTGGGTATCAATTTACTCGCCGTAACATTATCTTTCACAATATATTAAAAAAGAAATTGGGCTAACTTTACCGTCTTATTTTTTTTTATTTAAAAAAAAGTGCGCTTGAAAGGCCACTGCGCAAATACGGTGTGACAGAAAGTATTGCAACAACCGTCACTTTATTCTCTAGGATGTTTTTTTATAATTATGTATGTATGTATGTATGTATGTATGTATGTATGTACACAGCAATATACTCACACACAGTGTATGTGTAATATAATTGTTTGGGGGTTTTAAGTAATTTTCTAGAAAAAAATAACCGTTTTGAACTTGTGAACACCAAATCTCAGAAAGAGGCTTGGTCCTTAAGTGGGTAAACAAACACTCCTTCACACCCACAAATCTGGATCTTATATCTTTAACAGACCTGGTCATTGGATCCTTCAGTGCCTGACAACCAGATCTGGATACAGAGGGGGCTGGGTGGGAACCTTTGACCATCCGATGGAGTTAATGTATGAACAAGTGTTCTGTCACACCCAGTCTATATTGAAGACTCTTTTGTGATTTTCACCTATTTAGGCTTCCTAAACAATGTAATTAATCTTCTATGGGCACCTTAAGTAACACTGCTAGAAGTCGTGGCTAATAATTCTATATCTCCATTTTGTTTCATACTACTTATCAGATCAAAGCAATACACAAAGTTGTCTCTGCAGCCTACGACCAGCTGGTCCAGGCACACCACCGGAGAAGAGAATATCTCCCCCTCCAACGTACATTGACTGATCAGAAGTCCGGAGTGAGCATCCAGTATACACAAGCTTCCATCTGTAGAGGCAGCTGCCAGCAGCTCTGTGTTCTCACTGTGTGGGTTGGGAAACACAAATGGTGTGGCGTAGACTCGTGAATTGGCTTTATATTTCCAGAGTAATTCCCCCTCCGTGCTGCAGCAATAAATGAAGCCATCATGCGAGCCAAACATGACATGCCTGGACACAGTGGAGACACACGGGGAAGAAAAAATGGGCCCCTCCGTGGAAAACTGCCACAACTATGAAAAAGAAAAATGGAATTATTTTGATAGTAAAGAATCATTTTAGAATGAAACATTGCTTTTCTAACATGCATTATACAAATGTTGGATTGCATTGTTCCTTTTGCAAAGCAAATATCTTAAGCAGTGCTAATGGACGATGCTAAACATAATAATACAATAGGGGCAAGCGCTACAACTAAGGTATTCAGCTCTAAAGCTCTTTTTTTGGCTAGAACATGGATTGGCAGAAACACTTAATGGCTGCTTTTACTAGACACTAAATTTTAAGAATTTGGTTGGTCTGCATAATTGTGTTTATATCTGTAAATATTAGACGGACACCTTCATCCTCATTAAAGCTACGCCACAGTAGATGACGACTTGGGAGTACACAGGGGGTGCAGCCCAGTTAGTGCTTCAGCTTTTTATCCAGATATTGCTGTAGTACATCTACCTTCTTTCTCTGTAATCTGAAGAGATTTTTGCTTACCCATTTGTTATAGGGTTGCCACCTGTCCGGGATTCACCCAGACAGTCCAGGTTTTGAATCATGTGTCTGGGTTTCAGGCAGACTGAAACCTGGACACATTATTTTGACTGGGCTGTGGCTCCCCAAGATACAAGTCTAGTCCCACACAAATCTGTTGCTATCCAGTAACTGTGGGCAGCTGTCCAGGGGCAGGTTCGGCATCACTGGGGTGCAAGGTGATGTCGGCAAAAGCAATTTGGTCACACCCACTTTTTGTTGCGGCGCTCTATGCACACCACATTACTACTCTCCTTGGAGCACCCAAAGGCGTCCCAGGCCGCTAAAGTGTTCGGGTTGGCTTGAAGAAAAGGTGGCAACCCTAATTTGTAATGCTAGTGGCATATTGAGAAAAAGACAGCCACTAGACGCCTTGCCGTCTCTCTCAGACAGGAGTCAAAAGTATCAAAACTCTTATCCATAAAGGGTTTTGTTCAACCACCAAATTCACACCAGCCTTGGAAGTCTGAATCTCATTGGGGACACATCAAGCGGAGACAAATTTGCACAGCACTGGCTATGTGACGTTATAAGCTCTGTAAAGTCTTGTTGCAGTGGATTACATAGAACTCTAATTAAAAGGCAGTGTCCACCTTTTGCAAAATAATTAAATAAGAGAATGCATCACAAATTTAACATTTAAAAAATAATAATAATCAGTGCATCATAGGTGCAATGCGCAGGTTTCTTTGTGGTTTTCATTCCAGCCCCAGGTCCATATAGGGCAGTGGTTCTCAACCTGGGGGTCGGGACCCCCTTGGAGGGTCGCATGATGATTTGCCAGGGGTCACCCAATCCTGGGGTGTTCCTGAAGACTGCACCACTCTCCCAGTCTTTGTCCTGGAGCCCACAGCCACCCACTCAGCCACTTTGTAGCCGCCCATTGAGTTCACGGCATGGCTGGGGGGGGTTAGAGACTAGGGGCTGCTATAGCCACTGGCAGTGATTGGAGGAAAAACACCAAAAAAAAAAAAAACAGGCTGAATGTACTGAAGTTGATCGATGGATCGACTTTAGTACATCCAGCCTGCTTATAGATGGATCGAAATTCGACCGATTCCTGCTGAACCAGCTGAATCTCAAATCAGTCTATGGCTGGCCTAAGTGTCAAAACAAGTGCGAGACCCATCTCTATACTGTACTGGGTTAGTGACTCAGAAAACATTGAAGCAGACTTGATGCATTATATTATATTATAACTCACTGGAGTGTTCCTCACCTTTTCTCCCCAGTGACTGAGACAATAAAATGTTGCATCCACGCAGCCAAAGAACAGATGCTTGTCGCTGCACCGCAGTGAGGAAAACACAGGTTTCCCAATGTCATTCTTCCACAGAGGCTTTCCTGTGCTCTAAAGTGATAAGAAATAGAATTCACATACTGCATGGAGAAAAGTGAAAAAATGCTGGTTCACTACAGTACTGCTTTATAAATCCATGGCACACACACACACACACACACACACAAAGACTACATGGCAGAGGACTATTATTTTAACCACTACTCCACCGCCCAAATGATGGCGGGACGATGAACCTATTGTTCTGGGCGGATGTCATATGACGTTGCGACTTCCCAAGTCACTAGGGTGCGCGCCCACCGCGTCACTGGGAACCCGATGCACGTGCCTGGCGGCCGCGATGTCCGCCGGGCACCCGCGATTGCCCAATAACTGAGCAGGGCCGTTGATCTGGGTGTGTAAACACCCAGATCCATGTCTTGTCAGGGAGAGGAGACCAATGCTGTGTCCCTTGTACATAGGGACAACCATCGGTCACCTCCCCCAGTCAGTCCCCTCCCCCCACAGTAAGAATCACTCCCCAAGGAACACATTAACCCCTTGATCTCCCCCTAGTGTTAACCCCTTTCCTGCCAGTCATATTTATACAGCAATCAATGCATTTTCATAGCGCGGATCGCTGTATAAATGTGAATAGTCCCAAAAATGTATCAAAAGTGTCCGCCACAATATCGCAGTTATAAAAAAAAAAAAAACTGATTAGTAAAAAAAAAAAAAGAAATATATAATAAAAATGCTATAAATCTATCCCCTATTTTGTAGACGCTATAAATTTTGCGCAAACCAATCGATAAACACTTATTGTGATTTTTTTTACCAAAAATAGAGAAGAATACGTATCATCCTAAACTGAGGAAAAAATTTGCTTAAAAAACAATACAATTAAAAATTGGGATATTTATTATAGCAAAAAGTAAAAAATATTGTGTTTTTTTTTCCAAACTTGTCGTTGTTCTTTTGTTTATAGTGCAATAAATAAAAACCGCAGAGGTGATCAAATACCCCCAAAAGAAAGCTATTTGTGGGGAAAAAATTATAACATTTTATTTGGGTACAGTGTTGCATGTCCGTGAAATTGTCATTCAAAATGCAACAATCGCTGAAAGCTGAAAAATGGCTTGGGCAGGAAGGGGGTGAAAGTACCCGGTATTGAAGTGGTTAAACTATTACAGCAACCATTACTTTCGGCTGTGGCAGACATCCTCATACACACAATTGTACTTACTGGATTGATGGCCAGCACCACACCTCCCAAGGTGGCAACATACAAATGATGAGGGTCAAGGTTTATACAAGGAGAAGAAAACACAGCAGAAGCCCGACAGTGAGACTTCCAGACACACTGCTTTCCCTGCAAGAAGATGACATAACTACACTTAAAGAGGAACTGCAGTCTGCTCACATAATTTGTAGTAAAAACCTCTTTGCCATTCTGAAGCTTCCTTCCAACCACTTTGCATATTATTTTATACAGGGCTTTTTTTCAGGGGGAACTTGGGGGAACTCAGTTCCACCACCTCTGGCTCAGATCCTTTGGTGCCTGCTAACCACAATCACTTGTAAACACAGAAGTCCGGTTTCTGTGTTTACAAGTCACAGCTCTGTACTCTGTGTGTAACCCCTCTGAACTATGCACTCTGTATGTAATGTAATCCTGGTATTTAATGCCCCTTTAAGACCCTTCTACTGTTTGCGAAATCTGAACGGGTCGTGGTCGAGTTCCTGCACCTATTTTCTGAGAAAAAAAGCTCTGATTTTATATATATTGTGATTCTTGCCAAATACGCTGCAGAAATATGCCTCCACTGAGTCTGGCTGCAGCCATTTTAACTGTGGGCAGCTGAAGCTGCTGCCCCCTCACTTCCTAGATTTAAAAAGACAAACAGAGACACACCTCCAGCTTTCGTTGGCCCATTATAAGCCTAGGCTAATGATCAGACCAGAAACAGGAGGTGGGCTTTATAAAGTATTTACTGTCAGAAATTTTTTTTTTTACTATACAAAAGTAAAAAAAACAAGAGCAAAAAACTACTTACTAAAGGTCCACTTTAAGCTTATTCAGCAAGTGAGTAGAAGGAGTAAGGATCAAATGCAACAGATATAAAAAGAAACATATTCAGATTATGGAACTCAAATTAATGAAAGATGATGATTAGATGCACGGATTTAAGAAAACCTTAAAGTGGATGTAAACCCACTCTCATCTTTTCTAAACTACTGCCATAGTGCTGATCAATAAGGATATAGATGCCTCCTGCCTACATCCTTACGTGTCAAATGTCTCCTCTCTGTCTGTTATAAAAACTGAAAAACTGCAGATTCTTTGGGTGGATCTGTTGTCTGGAGCTTGGTGGGTGGGTGGAGTCGTGATGTCAGTAGACTCCCCGCCCTCCTCTACACTCCCCTTGTCAACATGCATTTTTTCCTGTGTATTCTTTACACTAAATTCTGCTATGATCCCCAACATCCAGTCAAAACCCAGAAAAGGAGTGGGGGTGGGAATTAAAAAATAATGCCTGTCTCAGGCTAGTGCATAAGATATGTAAATAACCTGTCATTCACAGCAAGGGGGAAGAATGGACAAAAGTTTTCTCCCGTTTGTCCATTTATCTCACTGAAAAAATAAAAAAGAGGATTGCTCAGAGCTGGATTAACTCTTTGTGGCAAGACTGGGCACAGATGATAGGAAATCTTATACTCTACACTGTGACAGCAAAAAAAAAAAATGCATCACATTTGATTGCGTTTTTTTTTTTTACGTTTTTGCATTGCGAAAGGCAGTCAGTGCATCATAGGTGCAATGCACACGCTCCTTCGCCGTTTAAATTCCAGCCCCAGGTCTACATAGGAGGAACGGACCTTATGGGGCTGAAGGAAGAAAACACTTGACTAAACTGCACTTGTAAGCTGCACTGCTGTGGAAATATGGAGGCTGTCACAGATCTTTAATTTGGAAAATTTCTAGTTTTCTTGCTTTCATGCGGATGTCAAACTAATATGCAGATTAGGAGCTCTGTGTTCATTTTAGCTTTCCTGACCTGCATGCTTGATCCAAATCAGTGTCTTAGAGTAGGGTTTCTCAACCCCAGTCCTCAAGGTGCACCAACAGGTCATGTTTTCCATTATTTTTCACAGGTGATTTGATCAGTTTCACTGTTTTAGAATTACCACAGCTGTATCATATGAGGGAAATCCTGAAAACATGACCTGTTGGGGCGCCTTGAGGACTGGAGTTGAGAAACACTGTCTTTAGCCCTGTACACACAATTTGATTTTCTGACGGGAAACGTGTGCAAGGCCGGCTTTAGGTGTTCAGGCACCCTGTGCAAGCCAATCCTGTGGCGCCCCCCAGACCACTACACAATAAACTACCCACAGACCGCTACACAAACTACCCACAGACCGCTACACAAACTACCCACAGACCGCTACACAAACCGCTACACAAACTACCCACAGACCACTACACAAACTACCCACAGACCACTACACAATAAACTACCCACAGACCACTACACAATAAACTACCCACAGACCACTACACAAACTACCCACAGACCACTACACAAACTACCCACAGACCACTACACAAACTACCCACAGACCACTACACAAACTACCCACAGACCACTACACAAACTACCCACAGACCACTACACAAACTACCCACAGACCACTACACAAACTACCCACAGACCACTACACAAACTACCCACAGACCACTACACAAACTATCCACAGACCACTACACAAACTACCCACAGACCACTACACAAACTACCCACAGACCACTACACAAACTACCCACAGACCACTACACAAACTACCCACAGACCACTACACAAACTACCCACAGACCACTACACAAACTACCCACAGACCACTACACAAACTACCCACAGACCGCTACACAATAAACTACCCACAGACCACTACACAATAAACTACCCACTGACCACTACACAATAAACTACCCACTGACCACTACACAATAAACTACCCACTGACCACTACACAATAAACTACCCACTGACCGCTACACAATAAACTACCCACTGACCACTACACAATACACACTGGACCGCTACACAAACTACCCACAGACCACTACACAATAAACTACCCACAGACCACTACACAATACACACAGACACTACAGCATTAGTGCTTTTTACTATAGAGGCATTGGTGGACTACAGCATTTTACTATAGAGGCATTGGTGGACTACAAGGCTCAGCATTTTACTATAGGGGGCTCGGGTGGACTACAATGACCAGCATTTTAGTCCCACCAATGCCTCCTATAGTAAAATGCTGGGCCTTGTAGTCCACCAGAGCCCCCTATAGTAAAATTCTGGACCTTGTAGAGCACCAATGCCTCCTATAGTAAAATTCTGGGACTTGTAGTCCACCAATGCCTCCTATAGTAAAATGCTGGGCCTTGTAGTACACCAATGCCTCCTATAGTAAAATGCTGGGCCTTGTAGTACACCAATGCCTCCTATAGTAAAATGCTGGGCCTTGTAGTACACCAATGCCTCCTATAGTAAAGGGCCCAGCATTTCACTATGGGGGCATCACACGTTACACACTTTCTGGATGCTCCCTCCCTCTCCCTAGACCAATATCTACTCCCCCGGGGGGTTGCACAAAGGAGGGGGGGTAAGCTGACCTGGCAGATGAGCCCTCAGGAGACACACATTGGGAGGAAGGACTCCGGGAGCAAGCAGGCACGATCATCGAATCCACACATGACCAGCACCAGCTCAGCATGGCCATTCACAGACCCCCATGTCTGCTTCCCGGCATGCCCCGCCCATCGCATATGGTACATTCGGCCAATCACAGAGCATCCACTGGCTCAAAGCACATCGCATATCGTGACAGCGATAGCAAGTGGAGAAATCCGGCTGCTACTGGCCACAGGACTCAACAGGCACGGCGCCCTGTTGCTCATGGCGCCTTGTGCAGGCGCACGACTCGCACACCCCTAAGGCCGGCCCTGATTATGTGATGGCAGGATGTCGTCATATAAACCGACCATTTGTATGCTCCAGCGGACAATTGTTGTGCTTTAAAATTTTCAGACAACAAATGGGTGCGGTCGGATTATCCGATCGTGTGTCCAGAAAAATACAGAGTACAAACACGCATGCTCAGAAGCAATGCTAACCATAACACCATTAGCAGAAGTTGTCCAAAGAAATCAGTTTTAAGGCTTTGTAGTGAATGAATAGCTACATATTATAATGCAAGCAAGTGCCAATTAAATGTGCGCTTATTGGGGGCCTGGACTGATTCATAAGGACAGAGGAATTAGAAATTCACCAATTATCTAGGAAACCAGGTTATGGATTATTCTTCAGCTCACATTTTTTCTTCCAAGGAGGCTGTTGGAACAATGCAATGTGTGTGCAATGAAAGACACGATTCACAATAAGATAAGAGCACGTACTTCAATGTCTAAAGCATATAAATGCTGGTCATGTGACCCAACATATACAAGACCGCACACAGGATCAACGGCAGGAGAACTCTTTACAGCATCCCCAGTACTGAAAACCCAGTGTGTTGCCCCATCACTTCTCTTCAGTACATAAACACCGCCATCATAGCAACCTGCAAAACAAAAAAACAGCAATTAGCATTATTTCTTCCACTTTCTGGAATAGGATAACCACTGTTCTGCAGATAGGATAACCACTGTTCTGCAGTGACAAGTCTTTTCTGCCTGATGTATAGTCAACAAAATTCAGAAGAAAATGTAGCATGTGTGAGAGCAGAGCACCGATGTGCACAAACAAGATTGTGATGAATTTATTGGCTTATAACAGGCAATGCACTATGGTCATTGGCTTTTAATCTCATAATCTGTGTCAACCCCAGTGGTCAAATGCCAGCGGCAATTAGCACACCTACAATAATCATTGGAGGGTGGTGAGATGTGTGAAAATGATACTCCATTCTGCCGGTTCACACCAAGTACCAAAAATAAAACCCACTCAGGTTGTGTGCATATCGTTTCCTTCTCTGGCTTTGATACAGGGAAGTGTACAATAGAGGAACAGCTCTCAATAAAACTGTCAAGCATTCAAATGGCTGGTGATCCTTTGTGCAGCACAATGGCAACTGCAGATAGACAGAGGCAAAGATAACTGTTCCACTTAAATTTCCAACTTACTATAGACAAAGCTTAAAAGGGGTTGTAAAGGTAATTTTCTTTCCCTAAATAGCTTCCTTTACCTTAGTGCAGTCATCCTTCACTTACCTCATCCTTCCATTTTGCTTTCAAAATGTCATTATTTCTTCTGAGAAATCCTCACTTCCTGTTCTTCTGTCTGTAACTCCACACAGTAATGCGAGGCCTTCTTCCTGGTGTGGAGTGTCATGCTCACCTCTTCCCTTGAACTACAGAAGAGTCAGGACGCTCTCTACATTGCAGATAGTGAAAGGAGCTGTGTGTTTGTGGGCATCTTGACTCTCTTGTAGTCCAAGGGAGGGGGGGGGGGCAAGCACGACACTCCACACCAGAGAGAAAGCGTTCTATTACTGTGTGGAGTTACAGACAGAAGAACAGGAAGTGAGGATTTCTCAGAAGAAATAAGGACATTTAAAAGCAAAAATCGAAGGATGAGGTAAGTGAAGGAGGACTGCACTAAGGTAAAGGAAGCTATTTAGGGAAACATTTTTTACCTTTACAACCCCTTTAAAGTCAGGTACACATGTAACATTACATGCTAAAATTTTGCAGACTTCTATCCATCCAGTTCGGGGAGATTTAGTTCCTTTTCACACACTGGGCTATTTCAGCTTTAAGGATCACTAAAGGAATTTTTTTTTGTAGCTAAATAGCTTCCTTTACCTTACTGCAGTCCTGGTTTCATGTCCTCATTGTTCGTTTTTGCTTTGAAGTTGCTGTAATTCTGCTCTGATCGCCACACTTCCTGCTTGTCTGGCTCCTTATGAAAAATCTCATGGCAGATTTTCACTGTAGTCCAAGCTGTCATTACTGTGTGTCTAAAACTCCTCAGAACCAGATTAATTTATTTTAAAAACAAAACACTGCCCTGTATTTGTTTTTTTTTGTTCTGTGTGTCTCTTTACATCACATAAACCAGTTTAAAGGTGAAACTAAACTGCAGGCACATTATACGATTGATTTTTATCTATTTTTAAAAGGAATCAGTTAGCTATTATGTCTCTATACCCTGTAAACAGTCATTTCAGCAAAAAAAAAAAAACATTTTTTCCTTTAGTGACCCTTTAGGCTGTATTGGATGGTGCCCGTTTTATCAGCTACAATAAGTCAGCACTACTTACCTTTTTAGAGGGCTCAGTAACAAATTTTAAATCAAAAAGCTGTAAACACAAGCTTCTCTGCTATGCCATTTAAAGGTTCACCTTTGGACCAGAAACTGGGCAATGCAGACAAGGGACCCCAGTATTTTAGAGTGTACTGTGCTGTTTGGAAATATAGGCCCAGATTCACAGAGAATTAGATTCTCGTAGAGTATCAGAAATACACTACGCTGCCGTTTTTTTAACTGGCTCTACGTGGAATCCAGGTAGATTTTGTCCAGTAAACGACGGTGGCGTAGTGTATTTCTCCCGTCGCAATCCATCTGCGCGAGTAGGGGGCGTGAAGCATTTAAAATAGGCGCGTACCCACGGCGATCGAACTGCGCATGCTCCGTTCGCAAATTTCCCGCCGTGCATTGCGCGTAAACACGTCGTCACGTCGTAGTAGCGTCGTTTACGTACATTCCTATTCCCGAACGAGTTACGTTAAAAAAAAAAAAATATTTTAAAATCGACGCAGGAACGACGGCCATACTTTACATGGGTTACGCACTGTTAGACCAGCAAAAAGCTCCTCTAACATTACGTAGCCAAAAAATGACGTAGGTGATTGCGAGGGACACTCGTACCTTCGTGGATCGACGTAAAAAGTAATTTGCATATCCCGACGCATGAAAACGACGCAAACTCCTCCCAGCGGCCGCAAAAATATCGCAGCGTAGATCCGAAGGCTTACGAGGACGTAAGCCTCTCGGATCGAAGCCCGGAGCCGCCGTATCATGGTTTGAGGATTCAAACTAGTGATACGGCACGCGAAATTTGAAATTACTCCTGTCTAACACCAGTTAGACAGGCGTAATTGCTTTGTGAATCTGGGCCATAATGTTTAATGCAAATTCCTTACACATAAGGCCCTTTCTGTCACCCCTGAAGCCTGTCTGAAATACTAAAACTTAACATATGTCACGACCCATTTCCAGGACATGTCAGACATCGCGGTTGATTTACTAAAACTGGAGACGCTCTGCATAGAAACCAATCAGCTTCCATTTTTCTTTTTGTCAAAGCTTAATAATTGCACAAGCTGAAAGGTAGAAGCTGACTACCATGCACAATTTTGTATCTCCAGTTTTAGTAAATCAACCTCAATGGGCACTTACCCCACATTACAGGTGCAAGCGTGCTTCCAGATTGGATAGCTGCTCCTGCGAATGCACTCACTTCTCCACATATCCCAACAACACTGAGCTTAGCTACTGCCTAGATTGGAGGAAAGAACTGCGCATGAGCAGCATTCTAATGAATGAATGAACGACTTGTATAGCGTTACGCATGCGAACTGAATCGCCTCTGGGCGAAGCACTGTGATGCTGGAGTGAGCAACCTACATCTGCTGTGTTTACTAAAGACATGTGGCTGAATACATTTTGGCCTAAATGTTTGACTAAAATGTAGTTTATTCGATTTTTATAACAAAAAGTAAAATATATTGATTTTCAAAAATGTTGCTCTATTTTTGTTTATAGCGCAAAAAATAAAAAATAAATCGCAATCAAATACCATCAAAATAAAGTTCTATTTGTGGGAAGAAAAGGACGCAAATTTTGTTTGGGAGCCACGACCACGCAATTGTCTGTTAAAGCGATGCAGTGCCGAATTGTAAAAACGCCTTTGGGCATTTAGCAGCATATTGGGCTTAAGTGGTTAAACAATATTTTCACACAGCAAAGCACATTTTAAAAATCCTGGGGCCTCCTGTCTGCATGTGCCAGTTTTAATAGAGGGTGGACTTGGCCATTAACCAATAATGTTTTGGAGATATATTGCATAATATAATTGAATGCATGGCAAAGTAAGTAACAGGTGCAAAACCATTATAGGTTCCATCAAAATCCCATAATTCTGTTAAAACAGAGAAATGCCGTTATTACCAACAATAATATAGTTTCCACATGCAGATAGTGCAGCAGAGGATTCAATACGATCTCCCAGTATTCTTTCCCATTTGACTGTCCCAGTGAGCAGATCTAAAGCTTGCATTCTGTGTGAGTGGGACCCAACGTATACAGTCACTGTGGAGTCTTCATCGGATGACAAGACGAGGAGAGGAGATGCATCAACACATTTACTTGTATCAGATGCCCATCGTTGCTTCAGAGACAATGTCCATGTACTGGATAGGAAGGCCTTTGACTGTTTGTGGGCTGGACTGAAGAATAAAGCTAGGTCCTGAATGGGTACCGATATTACCTGACACTGCTGTCCAGCTGGTCCAGTGTATGAACATTTGTGTTTAAAGCACTGGCTACCTTTGCTCAGTGATAGGAGAGAAGTCAAGTCTGCTGGTGAAGTGCTGAGAAAATCTGCTTTTCTTTTTCTGTGGTACTTGGTGCTTGTATCCCCAATAACATCACTGCTCTTCATCTCGGTTACATGTACCTTGGATTTATCCTCATCGGTTTCTGGGCATTTAGATCCAATGACATGCCTGCAAACAGCCACAATGGTATCATTGAGTATTACTTCTAGAAGTCCTGGCACAGGTTTACCAACCAAATCCTCCACATTTTCATGAAATTTTATGGCCTTTAAAGAGTCTCCACCACTGAGCAGAAACAAAGAGTCTTCAGCAACATCTGGAACATCTTCAGGAAATCCCAGACTGGCCTACAAAGACCAAGAGAGGCTATTTACTACAAAGAACCAAAACCCCCGACTGGAGAAACTGAAACCATACAAACCAAATCCTACCTTCCACAGAGTCTGCAAGCTCTTCCAGAAATCATGTCCTGTTCGGGATTTGAGTTTACTCCCATTTTCCGTCGGGTGATCATCATACAATAGACTTAAACGTGAGTGGTCCAATTTACCTTAGGAAAATGTAAACAATGTAAGTGTTCTGGTTTTTTTCCCCCCACATCAAAAAGGTACAAATGAGCTGATATTAGCAGCTCATCAGCCAAAATTCACATACAGTCTAAGGCTGGATTCACACCTATGCAGTTTTAGTGTTTTTTGCATTTTGCAGATTTGCACTACAGTCTATTTACCATGGTTTCCTATGGAACACGTTCTGTAGTACAAATCTGCAAAATGCAAAAAGCACATACGTGTGAATCCAGCCTTAGTGTCCATGCACACTGGCTTAAAAAAAACAAACAACACTGCTTCTAGAGGACATATAAGATTATAAGGCTTTTTTATTGAATACTTATTTGTTTAAAAAAATATATATCCGCTCTGTTTTTTATTATAGGCTGCAAAAAGCCAATAAAAAATAAATAAAAAAAAAAACACATATTGTTGAATTTTACTTAATGAATTGTTGAAACACAAATGTATCTTACAGCAGTGGTCGTCATCCCTGTCCTCAGGGCCCACTAACAGGCCAGATTTTATGTATTACCTTGGGGAGATGTAGACTAGATTGCTGCAATCACTGAGCAGCAAAAAAGGGATTTTTAAATACAGCTTACCTGTAAAATCCTTTTCTTGGAGTACATCACGGGACACAGAGCGGCATATTCATTACTATGTGGGTTATATGGAGTACCTTCAGGTGTGGACACTGGCAATCTTCAAACAGGAAGTCCCCTCCCTATATAACCCCCTCCCCTAGAGGGAGTCCCTCAGTTTTGTAGCAAGCAGTATGCCTCCCAAAATGGTCACCCAAAAGAGGGGTGGGAGCTCTGTGTCCCGTGATGTACTCCAAGAAAAGGATTTTACAGGTAAGCTGTATTTAAAAATCCCTTTTTCTTTCTCGTACATCACGGGACACAGAGCGGCATATTCATTACTATGTGGGATGTCCGAAAGCAATGCTTTAATGAGGGGAGGGAGACATCTTCCAAAGAAGGATTCAATTTAGAGATAAACTCAAATCATAATAATTCCAACTTAGTCAAGAAAAAACTTTTTTTTTTTTTTTTTTTTTATATCCAAGGGTGTTTTCTGATCCCGAGGATTTCAAACTGCAGCCTGTAGTACTGCCTGTCCAAAGGCAGAATCCGCATTCCTTCTCACGTCTAGTTGATAAAACCTTGTAAACGTGTGGACTGATGACCACGTTGCTGCCTTGCATATCTGAGCCATAGAGATCTGATGGTGTGCTGCCCAAGAGGCGCCCATGGCCCTGGAAGAATGGGCCTTCACCGACAACGGAGGAGGCAACCTCTTCAACCCGTAGGCTTGAATGATTAATTGTCTAATCCATCTTGAGATGGTGGATTTTGCAGCTGCCTGCCCCTTCTTGGGGCCATCTGGTAGAACGAATAACACATCTGTTTTCCGGATCTTTTCTGTAGCTTTAAGATAGGCCTTCATGGCCCGGACAATATCCAAGGTATGCAGCAACCCCTCCTTTCTAGATGTAGGTTTTGGAAAGAAGGATGGAAGTACCAAATCCTGATTTAAGTGAAATTTGGATATAACCTTTGGTAGAAAGGAAGGATGGGGCCGGAGAACTGCCCTGTCCTTATGCAGAACAAGATATGGTTCCTTACACGATAAGGCTGCTAATTCTGACACTCTCCTGGCCGAAACTATGGCGACCAAGAAAACCAATTTTCTTGTCAGTAAGAGTAAAGGAATCTCAGCCAGAGGCTCAAAAGGTTGTTTCTGTAGAGTGGACAGGACAAGATTTAAGTCCCAAGGACAAACTGGTGACTTGACAGGAGGATTAATACGCAAGACCCCCTGTAAGAAGGTCTTTACCAGCGAGTGGGTGGCCAGCGGCCTCTGAAACCACACTGACAGAGCTGAGATCTGTCCTTTGATTGTGCTTAGTGCCAGGCCTTTATCCACTCCTAGCTGGAGAAAACTTAACACCCTATCAATAGTATATTTGCGGCAATTCCATCTTTTGGATTCACACCAGCCTATATAATTCCTCCACACCCTGTAATAAATTACCCTGGAGCCCGGCTTTCTAGCCTTAATCAGGGTAGGGATTACCTGCCTAGACAGACCCCTACCCCTGAGAATCAGGGATTCAGCCTCCAGGCCGTCAAATTTAGACGCTGTAATGTAGGGTGGAGGATCGGACCTTGTGAGAGTAGGTCTGGTTGTAGAGGAAGAGTCCAAGGGTCTCCCACTGCCATATTCAGGACTAGCGAGTACCAAGCCCTCCGGGGCCAAGCTGGAGCTATTAGAATGACTGGCTTGTGCTCCACTCTGATCCTGCGCAACAGGCGGGGGAGTAACTGTAGTGGAGGAAATGCATATAGAAGTTTGAATTGATGCCAAGGGCACACCAACGCATCGGTTCCGCAGGCCATCGGATCCCTCGCTCGCGACACGAACCTGTCTAGTTTCTTGTTGAACCTGGATGCCATTATATCTACGTCTGGCGTTCCCCACCTCTGGCAGATTGTCTGAAAGACCTGGGGATGCAGAGACCACTCCCCTGGCAACAGACTCTGGCGACTTAAGAAGTCTGCCTGCAGGTTGTCCACTCCTGGAATGAATATCGCTGAAATGCAGGGTACATGAGCCTCTGCCCATTGAAAAATCAAGTTCACTTCCCTTTGAGCGGCCTGGCTCCTGGTTCCCCCTTGGTGGTTTATGTATGCCACCGCCGTGGCATTGTCTGACTGGATTCTCACCGGGAACCCCTTTAATCTGGAGGTCCACGCCAACAGGGCTAGGCGAGCCGCTCTGATTTCCAAGATATTGATGGAGAGCTGCCTCTCTGCTTTCACCCAAGTTCCCTGGCGGGAGAACCCCTCGAAGACCGCCCCCCAGCCTGCCAGGCTGGCGTCTGTGGTAACTACCTTCCAGACAACAGGGCTGAAGGATCTTCCCTTTAGAAGGTTCTGAGGGTTCAACCACCAGGCCAGGCTTTGTCGGACCCTTGATGATAGCGTCAAAGGGGACTCTAAGGCATGTGCCCTCTTGCCCCAGGTTGCTAAAATGGCTGCCTGTAGGACGCGAGTGTGGATCTGAGCGTATAGTACTGCCTCGAATGTGGCCACTAGCTTGCCTAGTAATCGCATACACAGGCGAATAGTTGGTCTTCTCTTGTTTATAACCAACTGAACCAACCCCTTGATCGCCTTGATCTTTACAAGGGGCAGGAACACCTTTTGACGTTCCGTGTCTAACCTCATGCCGAGGTATTCCAACTGCTTTGTAGGCTGGAATGCTGACTTTCCCTGGTTTAGGACCCAGCCGAATTCTTCGAGGTACCGAACCGTGAGGTTTACTGCCTTCTGCAGACCCGTCCGTGAATGATCTATAATTAAAAGGTCGTCCAAGTATGCTAGGACTGTGACTCCTTGGATTCTTAAATTGGCCAGAACTGGGGCTAGGATCTTCGTGAATACCCGGGGGGCCGTGGCCAGCCCGAAAGGGAGCGCCCTGAATTGGAAGTGTCGCTGCCCGACCGCGAAGCGTAAAAACCTTTGATGCGACTGACAGATTGGTACATGAAGGTAAGCATCTTTTATGTCTATGGAGGCCAGAAAATCGTTCTTCTGAAGCGCGGCGGCTGCTGACCGGATGGATTCCATCCGGAAGGACCGCACCCTTAGATAACCGTTTAACCTCTTTAGGTCCAAAATTGGCCTGACATCGCCGTTGGGCTTTGGTATGACAAAGAGATTGGAATAGAAACCTAGGCCTTGCTCTTGGGCTGGCACTTCTAAAATTACGTCCTGGCAAAGCAGGTGATCCAAGGCTGCCAGCATTGAGGCCTTCCTTGCTGGATCCCTTGGTAGCCTTGATTCTTGAAAATGAGGCGGAGGATACCTCAGAAATTCCAGTCTGTAACCTGTGGTTACAGATGCCCGGACCCATTTGTCGGGGATCTTGGCTTCCCAAACTTCTGAGAAGAGACGAAGCCTTCCCCCCACCCGTGAGAGTGGGGGCGCCCCTTCATAAGGCAGACTTAGGGGCTGCCTTTGACGGCTTGCGATACCACGGCTTCTTACCCCCCGGGGTTTGTCCCTGCGATCTACTGTTACCGTTGGATCGCGCAGGCGGCCGTCGATACTGCCTGGAATTAGAGGGCCCCGAGACAGGAAAAAGCTGCCTTTTAAATGTAGGAGCCCGGAATGTCTTTTTGACCGGTAAAAGGGTACTCTTGCCATTTGAAATAGTCTGAATATATTTATCCAGATCCTCTCCGAAGAGTCGCCCTCCATGGAAGGGAAATCCTGCCAGAAGCTTTTTGCATGGGGGTTCTGCCGCCCAGTTCTTCAACCATAAGAGCCTTCTCATGTGTACCAAACATAGTGATAAACGAGAAGCCTGCTGGATGGAATCTTTTATAGCATCTACCGCAAAACACAGAACTCTGGGAATGTCAGCAAACTCTTCTGCTTGTTGGGTAGGCATGTCTTTTAACATCTCTTTTGTCTGGTCTTTTAATGCCTGACAAACTCCAATTGCAGCTACCGCTGGCTGCACCACTGCTCCTGCCGTAGCAAAGGATGCTTTTAAAAGTGTTTCTAATCTTTTATCAACCGGATCTCTAAACATATGTATATTTTCCACCGGGCAAGTTAGTGATTTATTCACACATGAGATGGCTGCATCCACTACTGGGAGCTTCCATCTCTTGGAGAATTTTTCCTCCATGGGATAAATGACCGCAAATCTTTTCGGTGGCAGAAAAACCCTGTCCGGCCGTACCCAATCCCGAAAGATCAATTCCTCCAAGAGAGGATGGACCGGAAAAACTGCGTTGCTTAACGGGGCTCTCAAAGAGCCCAGAGAGGATACCGGAGGAACCTGAGGTTCTGGTAATGGCAAACTAAATGCCGAGCGGACCATGTCCGTCAAAGACTGTACCCACAGTCTTTCCGTCTGGGAGTCTGAAAATGGTTCCTCAGAGGTAGACCCCTCAATCCCTGAACCCTCTCGGTTCAGGTCCAGTTGATCCTCCTGTGATTCTAATTCCTCCGGAGAGAGAATCTCAGCATCTGAGGATACACTCCCTGGTGATGGGGATCTAACCCGTTTCTTACCAGGAATAGCTCTAGCGATCAATGCTGCTATTCTCTCTTCTAGCCCCCCTAGGGATACGGCTAGCATCTCCTCTGTGATAAACACAGGGCTGGGCTGATCTGGGCCAGCCTCCGCACCAGATCCCCCTAATGGCTCATCCAAGGCGCTTCTTAAATTAATAAGCTGCGGGGAAAGAATCGGCATATCAGAATCAGAAAGGGAACCCTTTTGTTTTTTGGTCTTTTTTGTACCCTATGACCCCGAACCCTTGGAAGCCATAATACAAAATCGAGGGACTCCGCCCACACAACAGACTGTAGTGGCCAGGAGTACAATTCCAGAGTTTAGGGGAAAGTAGATTACTAGTGTCCCCACAAACTGATGGGCCCGTATGTTGGTCTCTTTTTTTTTTTTTTTTTTAAATAATTATATATTTTCTATGACCATACACAATGCCCCTAACTTAAGTTTGCCAGCCTCCAACCTGCTGTCAAATAAGGGGGATTCTTTGGCTTAACAATAGACATTGGGACAAAGTCCACATGTACTACCCCTTTTCCGCCACCGGGAGTCACTGTTCTGCCGCCCTGCGTCCTCTCTTGAAACAATCAGCCACAGACTGAGCCCTGACAAGGCCTGCTGTCTATAACAGCAGAAGGGCGCGCCCCTGTATGACGCCGCAGGCCCGCCCCCCCCCGCCCTCCTGTCTGGATGGCGCGAAAATTCGTCAATAAGACGCGCGCGTGCACGCGCGCGCGCGCGTACCCGGAAACAGGAAGAACATGGAGGAGCCGCGCTGCTGGAGATCCATGGCGCAGAAACGGCGGCAGATTCAAAACTCCCGGCCAGGTAGGACTCTTTTAAGGCCCCTAAGGATCCTTTACTAGCCTCTAGGAAGCAACAGCAGGTTAGCTAGCAACACACTTTAGACAGGGGGGCCTAGTGATGGGGGGAGAAAGGGTGTCATCCTGTCTCTAAGACATAGTGATCACAGTTGCCCATGCAGAGCATACTCAGGCTATCCCCCCTTTTAGGTTACCCCGGGGAGCCTGCTGTCGAACCAAGTCCCGCAGGCTCCCCCTTACCTGCTCCATGCTGCAGGATGTTTGACCAGCAAACTGATCCAGTCTTCTCCCATCTCCGTGGGTAGCGTAGTAGACCTTCAGGCCCTGGGGTCCTATGAAGGTACCCACTGTCCTGGACCTATATAGCACCCTGGCAAAACAGGAACCTTATGGTTTTTGCAAACTCCAAGTCCTGGGCCCAGGGTCCAGCCCTCCAAAGAGGAGCATTATAGGCAAAACCCCACGGTTTGGGGCCCGGGTACTGTCCACTTTGGCACTGCGGCTCCTTGGACAGATCCGGTTAGCCCGCCCTTAATCCCAAAGGATGTGGAGCAAAGCTATTCCGTGACCAACACCTAAGACACTGGCGAAAAAACTGAGGGACTCCCTCTAGGGGAGGGGGTTATATAGGGAGGGGACTTCCTGTTTGAAGATTGCCAGTGTCCACACCTGAAGGTACTCCATATAACCCACATAGTAATGAATATGCCGCTCTGTGTCCCGTGATGTACGAGAAAGAAATGATAGCACCTGCAATGTATTTCAGTTATCTTGCAAACCTGGCCTGTTAGTTGGCCCTGAGGACGGGGTTGATGATCACTGTCTTACAGCATTAACGTTGAACTCTGGACAGATATACTATGATATATGTATACAGATGCCTCCCACCTGTGAGAAACCCAGCATTTGGTGTTCAGTGAAAAGTATTCCGTCCCTCCCATATTCTGTTCACAAGACGTGTGGTTGCCATGTGCTCTATCCTCTTGGACAATCCCCACTGTGGTTCTTTGTCAGGCAGTGGAGACGTAATCAGGTTGCTGCATGCTCCAGTGGGTGGACCCAGGAGTCTTAAGCCTCGTACTCACGATTGGATATTCTGAAAACAATTGTGTGATGGAAGGGTTGTGGTTGGATAATCCGACCGTCTGTATGCTCAGTCGGACAATTGTTGTCGGAATTTCCAACAACAAATGTTGGATAGCCATGCTCTCAAATTGTCCGACAAATGTGTTCCGTCGGATTATCAGATTGTGTGTACACAAGTCTGTCAGACTAAATACAAAAACACACATGCTCCGAACCAGTGCTAACCATCAAACATTAGCAGAAGTTGCCCAAAGGGTGCCCCAAAAGAGCTGAGAAAAAAAAAAACATGTAGTTTTGTGTATGTTGGCTGAAAAAGTTCTGCCGTCTGTATGCAGAACAAGTTCACGGCCAACGCACTTCGGACAAAATTCAACAGATATGTCCGATGGAAATCCGATCGCGTGTACAAGGCTTAAGACTCTCGTTCCGACAGGGGGGGGGGGAATAGGATGACCAGAAAACTGTCTGCTTCAGGATTAAGAGAACTATTTCTTTCTATTATAGAGCTGCCTAATGTCTGTATATGGCTCTCTCATAAGCAACTTTGAAACAGCAAAGTATTTTCACAGAGCAGGGTCTTTACATAAACTCTTTAGTTTCTCCTGGAGAACCAATGAGGCCATGTTAGATGAACTCTTTATATGCTTGCCAGCAAAAATACCAGCTGACATTGATGCAAATTATAAGGTAACTTTTTTTTTTACCATGTTTTGTAAGAGGTAGTGTGTCTATCAGAATGAGGTCATCAGGCACTGCATGGCTAAGAAGATTTGACTCCACTGCTCTCCATAGGGCTTTCTTGTCTACAGACCCTCTTGGTATAATGAAAAGGATAAGTTGTTCAGCTTTAGACCACATGACTGCACACGCCTCCACTGGTTCAAGTTCTTCTACTACCTGCAAAAGAAATGGTGAAAATCAATTGCAATTTGCTTCCCATAAAAAAAAAAAAAGATACTAATTTTCAATATGCTATGACCAACTTAGAGGAAGCAAGATTAATTCTTCCAAAGCAGGCTCAGTTATCAGGCATTAAAGGAAAACCTGCAGATATAAGAACTAACCCTGAACTGATCAGAAACAGCCAGAATAAAACAAAAGGGTTCTCTAAACTCTGTAGGCACATTTAGATACATATGTGAAGGTTAACTGAAGCAGAACCAGAAGCACAGTAGTAATTATTATGGTACTGCTTTGGGCTTCTACGACATTCATTCAGAGATCTTGGCAATCCCCAAATGCTTTGACTTTAAAGCGGAGCTCCACCCTTTTTTTTTTTTTTTTTTTAATCTAGAATTTTTTAAAAAAAAAAATGAAATGGAAAAAAAAAAATACTCACCCTAAATAGGCTGTTGCTATGCGGAAGTCCCGAATCTGCCCTCATGATCCGCGGTGCGGTTTTCTTCCTCCTCCTCTTCTCTGTGTCTTCTTGTGAATGGGCCGCGCTGCATTCTGGGAACTGTGTGTATCCCAGAAAGCAGCCGGACCATTCACAAAGCGCCGCGTCTCTCGCACATGCGCAGTAGGAAACGGGCAGTGAAGCCGCACGGCTTCACTGCCTGTTTCCCTGACTGTGGATGGCGGTGCCGGGATCGAGGATCGGCATTGGCGGGGGCCGTCAGCGCGGGCGCCTAGGACAGGTAAGTGTCCTTATTCAAAGTCAGCAGCTACACTGTTAGTAGCTGCCGACTTTGAAAAAAAAAAAAAAAATGCGGGTGGAGCTCCGCTTTAACTACATAAACATCAATTAATTTTGAACCTCTTAAGTAGACCAATAGTCATAAATTTAGAACAGTACCATCATCCAAAGTCTAATAAGATAGCAAAAAGGGCTCAGGGAACCCCAAAGACCCAAGAGAACCACAGAATGGAGTGGGCAGGGAGGACTATTTGGGTACAGGATAAGTGGGTGAACTCAGGAAAGAGCAGTTATATCAAAAAATAGATCAATTTATTAATATAGTAACAAACAAGAAACAAAAATAAAAAACATCAGACATAAAGGACAATTGAAACCTTACACATATCGTGACAACCGATAAAGTCACCGAAGGTGCAGTCCCCTGGCGGGGGGGGTCCAGGTGAGTGTTGGAGTCACGGTAAGGGGGGGGGGGGGGTCTCTCTACTAGTTTCGCAATATAAAAAAATCGCTTTGTCAGGAGAAAATCTGGAAGTTGATATACAAACATCAAACATAAATACATTGAAAACATAAAAACGGAAACAGGTATTTACAATACATATTGGGGATTAGGAGTCGTGTCGCCTATGTATTTATGTTTGAGGTTTGTATATCAACTTCCATATTTTTTCCTGACGAATCAATTTTATATTGCGAAACTAGTAGAGAGACCCCCCCGTACCATGACTCCAACACTCACCTGGACCCCCCAACAGGGGACTGCACCTTCGATGACTTGATCGATTGTCACGATATGTGTACGGTTTTAATTCTCCTTTATGTCTGATGTTTTTTTTATTTTTGTTCCTTACTATATTAATAAATTGATCTATTTTTTGATATAACTGCTCTTTCCTGAGTTCACCCACTCATCCTGTACCGAAATAGTCCTCCCCGCCCACTCCGTTCTGTGGTTCTCTTGGGTCCTTGGGGTTCCCCAAGTCCTCTTGCTATCCTACATAAACATCAAATATATACATAGGAAAAGATAAAAGTCCAACAATCACCATTGATTGGCATGTCCAATATAGAAGAAAAAAAAAAACCCACTTTCAGCCAACAGTCACTGAATTCACTTTTTGAATACCTTGAGGAAGTTCAATAAGTATGTGAAATTACTTTTCTTGGAGGCAACTAAAGTTGATGTACATTTACTTCATACAGGTCGAGAGTCTAACCTGAACACAGCACAAGGAAGCATGAGATGGCCTGGATTTGTTAATGGGATTATAAAAAAATGAGAAGTTTATCACTACTATTTGGCACCTCTCATACCTGCTGTATATACTCAGTATTAAGCCTCTTGCCATGCCGCTTGAACTGGTTGTCCTTTCGTCCTATATAGTACATGTGCCCATCTTGTAACCTCACCCAGTCCCCAGTACTTCGCATCGTCCCACAGGGCAGAATACATTCATCGTCTATAAAGCAGACCCTCTGGCTCCCTCCTACAAGACCAAGAACAACAATATAAAATATTAACATCAGCCTTACTAAAGGAAAACCATTGTATGATGCATTATAAGCAAGTCATCAAGTAGGCTAAAGAAAAACTCATGAATGTAGTAGAAGCAACAAAGGAAAGTCAACATTTCCATTCATGGACACAAACAGAAGACCTGCTTATCCATAGGACTGAACCAAACACTTAAAATGAACAATTAAAACAAAAGACAACATTTTTTTTTTTTTCTGTTTTGGATAGAGTGCAAATGGATTAAAACAACTGTCAGTTTTTATTGCCATCTGTGACCCTGCTAAGGACATTCACCCTCTTTATACATCCTGATACCATCATCACTGAAAGTAAAAGAAAATCCCACATTTTGGGTTGTCCCCAGAAATGTAATGGAAGGAAAATCTTCCAATGGGGACACTAGTTCTGGTGACCTGGTGGTCCCCAAGGAATTTCCCTAATTTGCAGGGATTTATTCTCACTTCCTGTTTGGCTATGTGACAGGAAGTGAAGGTAAATCTCCACAATGGGACACTGGGGGGGGGGGGGGGGAATAAAAATCTGACAGGAGCTATAACCCCCCCCCAGCTTATATCACTAGCGAACAAAGAGCTCATGCACACAAGGCACCATCTCCTGCATTCCCAGTATTAGGATTATTATACAGGATTTATATAGCGTCAACAGTTTGCTCAGCGCTTTACAATGTAGAAAGGGAACCAGTACAATTACGATACAGAAAAGTCTTATAGCGTAGTTCCACCCAAAAATGGAACTTCCGCTTTTCGCAACCCTCCCCCCTCTGGTGTCGCATTTGGCACCTTTCATGGGGGAGGGAGGTGCAGATACCTTTATAATACAGGTATTTGCACCCACTTCCCAGGGAGACACTCCCATGGGAGTCACTCCACTTCCTGTCGTCCCCCCTGCTGCCTTCTGGGAAACACACTGGTCCCAGGAGACAGCGGAGACCACTGGGAAGGCGCCGCGCTACTTGTGCATGCGCAGTAGGGTACCAGGGCAGTGAAGCCACAAGGCTTCACTTCCTGATTCCCTCACCGAGGATGGTGGCGGGGGCAGCAGAGAGACAAGCGATTTCTTGTCTTCTGCTGCTGACATCGCAGGCACGCTGGACAGGTAAGTGTCCATTTATTAAAAGTCAGCAGCTGCAGTATTTGTAGCCTCAGGCTTTTAATATATTATTTTCGCGGGACATTCGCTTTAAGCTGACCATATGTGGATCGAAAACCGTCCAGGACAGGGATCGACTGCACAACCAGCCTGTTGGCTTTTTCCCAAACAATCAGTGCTGCCGGTTCCAATAGGAAACATTGATCATCGTATTATAGTGAACAAGAAGAGAACTCCTGATTAAAGATATTATCAGACGGAAAAATATTTTCCCTTCACCTAGGAAAACTTGCCCTTCCCCTTGTTCAATCCTGTTGTTATCCTCATTTCGGACTTCTACAATTGTTTCACATAGTGACCTGCCCAAAGGTACTGGTGTATCACTTCTAAGAAAAAAAAGAAAAAGGGATGGGTAGACAAACTCAAATTAGTTTAAATACTTGGTATTTCATGGTCAAACCTATATACACTGACAAGCTCTGTGCAGCAGGATATGAAAGGCTATGACAAGTAAGCTAGAGCTACAGAATTTCTCAAGTAGTAAGCCTACCCAACTGATCTAAATGTTATTTTTAGGATTCTGCATTTTCGTTAGGGAGGTTTTTATTCTAGCAAGTTTTTCTTTTGAAAATGGGTCACAGGAGTGCAAAACTAACTGCACTCCTGTGATCCATAGAAGTACAACCAAACAAGCTCTGGCTGTACTTTTGGAAAAAAAGTACTGCTCCAAGCATTGCGACCTATGCTGTGCTCCCGCGCCCAGTAGCACTGACAGGTGGAGACTCTGCGCTGATCCGTGGAAAAAAAAATAATCCTGGACTGCCGCACTCTGATAGGCGATTTATTGAAACAAAATAAACAAAGGATAAAATCCAGAGCTGTATAACATCCAAAAATTCATGCAACACTGCAATCAATGGTAGAAAGTGGACGCATGGGAAAAAAAGGCTAACATGTTTCCCATCATGAATAGATTGCTTAATCATACCTGGGTTGTGTGAGGATCTGAAAGGATTTAAAATGGAAAACTTTGAACGCATCCAAACCAATTAGAGCTGGTCTGCACAGCATTAGAAAATTAGATACTTGATTGAAACTGACACAACCCATGACCAGAACAGCATTTGCACAATTAAAAACGCACACGTGTAGTTTTTGCACACTTGCATATCAATAATTCATTGTTATGTTTTATTTCCAACACAGATTCGCACCGAATTCATGAACAATTTCACATTTTACTAGTATGATATTATATTAGTTTTTATTTATATTCATCTATTAGCACTTTATTTACCGGTGTGTATATATATATATATATATATATATATATATATATATATATATATATATATATATATATATATATATATACACACACACACACACATATATACACACACACACACAGTGCCTTGCAAAAGTATTCAGCCCCCTTGAACTTTGCGACCTTTTGCCACATTTCAGGCTTCAAACACAAAGATATAAAACTGTAATTTTTTGTGAAGAAACAACAACAAGTGGGACACAATCATTAACCACTTAAGACCCGGACCAATACGCTGGTAAATGACCCAAGGTGTTTTTGCGATCTTTAACAGACAATTGCGCGGTCGTGCGACGTGGCTCCCAAACAAAATTTGCGTCCTTTTCTTCCCACAAATAGAGCTTTCTTTCGGTGGTATTTGATCGCCTCTGCGATTTTTATTTTTTGCGCTATAAACTAAAATAGAGCCACAATTTTGAAAAAAAACACAATTTTTTTACTTTTTGTTATAAAAAAAATCAAATAAACTAAATTTTAGTAAAACATTTAGGCCAAAATTAATTCAGCCACATGTCTTTAGTAAAAAAAAAAAAAAAAAAAAAAATCGCAATAAAAAAAAATAGCTACCTAGCGGGAACAGCCACACTAATACAGCGATCAGAAAAATGATCGCTTAGTGACGCTGGCAATAGGGAGTGAAAGGGTTAACTAGGGCGGTGATCAGGGGGTTAAAACTTTATTAGGGGGGGTGGGGGGGCTATCCTGAACCTAACACTAACTGTTTTTTACACTGCCTGTCACACTGACACTAAATGCAGTGATTAGATCACTGCATTCAGTGACACTGTGACAGGGGGGTGGGGGGGGGCGATCACAAGGGGTTAATGTGCCTATGTGAGTGTGTGTCAGTGTTGTGTTGGTGCACACTTACTTGTGATGTCTTCTCTCATCAGCAGCGCTGGGAAACAGCGCTGCGATGAGAGATTACATCATTTCCTCCTTCCTGTGTAAACACAGGAGGAGGAACTGACACGATGGGAGCGCGCTCCCATTGGCTGGTAGCGATCGCGGGGGGGGGCGGAAATCACGGACATCCGCCCGCTCGTCGGCGATCGCTCCCAGAGGCAGGGGGACCCCCGCACGCCGCGGAGGGGGTCCCGATGGGACCCCCGAACCGCACGAAGGCGGGGACGTAAATTTACGCCCTTGTGCCTGTACGAGCCATTCTGTGGCCGTATATGTGCGTGCGGGGGTCCTTGAGTGGTTAAGTGGAACGAAATTTATTGGATATTTCAAACTTTTTTAACAAATAAAAAAACTGAAAAATTGGGCGTGCAAAATTATTCAGCCCCCTTAAGTTAATACTTTGTAGCGCCATCTTTTGTTACGATTACAGCTGTAAGTCGCTTGGGGTATGTCTCTATCTGTTTTGCAAATCAAGAGACTGACATTTTTGCCCATTCCTCCTTGCAAAACAGTTCGAGCTCAGTGAGGTTGGATGCAAGTGTGCAAAAACTACACGTGTGCGTTTTCGTTTTTGATTGTGCAGATGCTGTTCTACTCATGGGTTGTGTCAGTTTCAATCAGGTATCTAATTTTCTAATGCTGTGCAGACCAGCTCTAATTGGTTTGGATGCGTACAAAGTTTTTCATTTAAATCCTTTTTTACGAAAAAAATGAAGAATACGTATCGGCCTAAACTGAGGAAAATATATTTTTTTATACAATTTTAGCAAAAAGTAAAAAAATAAATTTTTCCTCAAAATTGTCGCTCTATTTCCGTTTATAGCGCAAAAAACTAAAATCCGCACAGGTGATCGAATACCACCAAAATAAAGCTCTATTTGTGAAAAAAAAAAAATATCTTGTTTGGGAACCACGTCTCACGACCGTGCAATGGTCAGTTAAAGCGACGCAGTGCCGAATCGGAAAAAGTGGCCCGGTTATTGACCAGCAATATGGTCCGGGGCTTACGTGCTTAACTATGTAACCATGTATCAAAAAGTACATTGTATATCACTTCAGAAATAAAAAAAATAAAAACATTTCACATACCGTGCATTTGAGTTAAGAAGAGATTCTGGAACCTCATAGCAAGTGGCCCAGCTAGACACTTCTGTTATGCCATAAAGGTTGAAGAGACGTGTCCTATTTCCAGGCTCCATCCAATGTCTCAGGACGCTGACAGGTGGGAACTGCTCCCCTCCAAGAGCCAACACTCTAAGAGATGTTTCTTTGGATAACACCAAGGACTGAGTAGAGTCACAGCTAAATCTTCTCAATAAGGTTGGTGTCACCTGAAAAGGAATAAAAGTAGCCAACTATAATCATAATGTGGTCCATTCCTCAAATATGAACTTAAAAAAAGTATGTTAGTCTCCCTGTGACATGTAAATTTACATTGAAAAAAATAAATAAAAAAATAAAAAAAACACTGCAGGCCCAATACTCAGATGATTGCACATTCAGGTTACATGATATCCTTTGAAAAAGGATACTCAGAATCCAGACTATTATGTGAGATCATGAAACTAAATGCCTATATAAAGGGGCCCAAAGTGTGCCAAGAAAATATCCCCCACACCATTACACGGTATTCTGCATACCTTGGTTGTAATGAGTATTTAAAAATATTGATTGTATCAACACAGAGTGGTCCTGTGGATACAAGAGGGTAAACAGTGCCATGTCCTAATATATTGAAGGAAAAATCATTTTGGAGATAGGCCTTGGACTTTAGGCACAACCAACCAATTATACAAAAATAAGTTTCTATTGTAAACATAAAAACAAAACAAAACAAAAAAAAACACAACACACATTCATATTCTTTTAAAATCCACATTCATATATCAAAAAAAATATTTAAAGTGCTGCTACTGTACATAACCATAGAACAACTACATGGAAACTTGGAGATGAATAACAGTCATTCCATTGTATTTGGATCCAGGCGTATGGTTAAGTTACAGGAGCGCGGTGGAAGGATGTTCAAGGCATGCTCTACACGTTATGCGCGCATTGCGCTTCTTCAGATTTGAACTGATAAATAGTGTGGAATGCAAGGAAAAAAATGCAACTTAACCACTTAAGACCCAGACAATTATGCAGGTAAAGGACCAGGCCCCTTTTTGCGATTTGGCACTGCGTCGCTTTAACTGACAATTGCACGGTCGTGCGACATGGCTCCAAACAAAATTGCCGTCCTTTTTTTCTCAGAAATAGAGCTTTCTTTTGGTGGTATTTGATCACCTCTGCGGTTTTTATTTTTTGCGCTATAAACAAAAATAGAGCAACAATTTTGAAAAAAAAATTCAATATTTTTTACTTTTTGCTAAAATAAATACCCCCAAAAAATATATAACATTTTATTTTTATTTCTCAGTTTAGGACGATATGTATTTACTAATAATGGTAGCAAACAGTGACTTTTTTCATGACTGCGACATTACGACGGACACTTTTGACACATTTTTGGGATCATTGTCATTTGCACAGCGAAAAAGGCTATAAAAATGCACGGATTACTGTGAAAATGACACTGGCAGTGAAGGGGTTAACCAGGAGGGGGCGCTATAGGGGTTATGTGTGCCCTAAGTTTTCTTACCTAACAACAAATTAAGCCAGCCATACACGGTTCGAATTTCAAAAGAATTTTCTTTCGAAAATTGTATCAAAGAATTTTCGTATTAATTTCTCAGAGTTAGTGGGCTGCAGCAACAGCCAATTTTTAAATTTGAGGAGTCGCATCTGCTGGGAATTTTTTGAAAAATTAAAAAAGAAGATTTTCTAATCAATAATGGGAGTCATCGGATCACAAAAAAACAAACAAACGAACACAAACTTTCTGATTTTGAAAGGAAAATTTGTTCGAAATTTGACCGTGTATGGCCTTCTTTAGGGTGCAGTAGGAGGACACCAGGCAGCTGTTGGGGGAGTATATTTAGTAATAATCCTGTGTAACGCAAGCATGCAAAATACCAATATCATGAATAGTTCTCAAAACAAGAAGGAAAGGGAGAAATCACAAAGTCAAAAGAGTGATAGGATCTGTCCCCGATAGGGGGCAATAGATAAGCGGGTCGGTCATCAATGCAAAACAGTTGAGGCCATTGACTTCTATAGGACCATGCATGTGGTAATCACCAATACATCCAGATAGTAGATAGGTCAGTAACCAACCTTGGCGTAGGAGGCCCCCCGCGTGTAGCAGCCAACACCATACTGGCAACCACAATAAGGTGTAGCCGAGTAGTTAATTGAGGTTGCCTTTTTATCATCTCAAATCAGTCTGCCCATTCCCCTCTGAAATCAACAAGGCATTTTCATTCACACAGCTGCCGCTCACTGGATATTTTCTCTTTTTTGGACCATTCTCAGTAAACCATAGAGGTTGTTGTGCGTAAAAAATCCCAGTAGATTAGCAGTTTTTGAAACACTCAGACTTGCTCATCTGGCACCAACATCCATGCCACTTCAAAGTCACTTAAATCTCCTTTCTTTCCCATTCTGATGCTTGGTTTGAACTTAGGGCTCTTTCACACGGAGCGGTCCGTTTTTCGGTCCGCTCCGTGTGTCCGTCGGCTCAGCGGGGGGTCTCCGCTGAGCTGTCGGGCGGACAGGGCGGTCCCCGCACACTGTGCAGGGACCGCCCTGTCTCTCCTCCGCTATCCCCTATGGGGAATCGGATGGAAACGGACCGTCTGTCCGTTTGCATCCGATCCGTTCGGCCGGACGGAAGAAAAATAGGACATTCTTCTGTCCAAAAGAACGGATGTGGATCTGGCGGACGTTAGCGGATGCATCATCCGCTAACGGATCCGCTACCATAGGGAAGCATTGAGGTCCGTTAACGGACGTCCAAAAAATGGACGAACGGAACGGACGTGTGAAAGAGCCCTAAAGCAGGTTGTCTTCACCACATCTAGATGCCTAAATGCATCGAGTTGCTGCCATGTGGTTGACTGATTCGCAATTTGTTTTAACAGGTGTACCTAATAAAGTGGCCGGTGAGTGTATATATTTTACCTAAGGCTGGCCATACATTATACAATTTTTCTTTAGATTTATCAAAACCATATAATATGAGGTCAAAGCTAAACTCTTTTAATTTGTATGCAATCAGGCAGGCCCTTGCACTACATATAGTTGAAGGTAAATCTAGGAAATTGAACAAGAAAATTGTATAGTGTATGGCCAGCTAAACAGTAGTGAACATTTAAAGGAACACTAAAGTCAGGTTTTTTTTTTTTTTTAAATAACAAACATGTGATACTTACCCCCACTGTGCAGTTCGTTTTGCACAGAGTGGCCCGGAAAGCTGTCTTCTGGGGTCCCTCGGCGGCTGTCTGGGTTCCTCCTCGCAAAAGCTTTCCATCTTCATGCGAGGGCGCTCGCACGGTGGAAAGCTTTTGCGAGCGCGCTCCCGTGATACATTGGCGGGCATAGCCGCCGACTGTATCACTCGGCCCCGCCCCCGACGTGCCGCGTCAGCCGCTGTGATTGACAGCAGCGCCAGCCAATGGCTGCGCTGCCATCAATCCGCCCAGCCTAGCCAATCAACGGCCAGGCTGGGAACCGAAGAAGATAACGTGGACGCGCCCGGGAGTTTCGAACGATAAGGTAAGTAAAACGGGGACTTGGGGGGCGGTGCTGCGAGATGTTTTTTTACCTTAATGCATAGGATGCATTAAGGTAAAAAAAACTTTTACCTTTACAACCCCTTTAAGCTCTCACTCATCTCTGTAGCTGCAGGCACTCTGAAACAATCAACCTTTAAAGTTAACAGCAGAAGCACTGAAGTTATTTAGGCGATTTTATTAGGACCTTAGTTCCCCCTTCCCAGCAGTGATTTGGCATTCTAATGTAAACACAAGTGTTTCTAAATCCAATTAAAATAACACGTTATACTCACCTGCTCTGTGCAATTGTATTGCTCAAAGCTGCCCCCCTTCCTCCTCTTCTGGTGCTCTCAGTGCCTTCTCTGCGTTTGCCCCCAAAAATGACGTTTGTTATTTAATTTTTTTTTTTTATAATATATATATATATATATATATATTTACACACACACACATCTCTCCAAACTTCTTAAACAAAAAAGGCCACTTTATTGTCCTTCAGGCTTTAGGAGGGCAGGATTGTGGCCAGCAGGGGCAGAAAAGGTCACGGGCCAGACATCAGTGAGAATAAATATAGTCTCAGGGTTGGTGGTCAATAGGAGGAGGAGGAGTATTCCCCTGTCATTGGTATCAGTGGAAGATATAGTGCCCCATTGTTGGTGTCAGTGGGTGGAATTGTGCCCCAATGGCCGGATAAAGGCTAGCAAAGAGCCACATCTGGCCCTCGGGGCGCAGTTTGGAGACCCCTACTTTAAGGCTTTAACAAAACTGCACCTGCCGCTTATTACAGAATACTAAATTCTTAGTTCAAGTTAAAGCCCATCATTGCATGTCAGGGGGCACTCCAAAAATGTAACAGTTCACTGGGTTTCACTCACTATGATTCAAAACCGAGATAGTTAGGTTAAAGCTTGAACAGGTACGCCAGCGCAAAAACATACAGAAGCAAAGCTGCAATGGTGAATTTATTGTACATTTGTTACACAATTTGGTGACATTTCTAGATAGATAGAGGCTCTGTCACAAAGGTAACTGGACACCTTTCATCTACCTTTACAAAGTTGTATATACACCTTACCTGGAGTACTGTAACTCTATGCTGCTGGAACAATATATGGAAGAGTTTTCTGGGCATCATTTTAAGATGCTCTGGCACAATTAGGAGACAGGCTCCAGAGGACAATGCAAGAAACATTTCGATAACAGATGGGTCAAAGGTCAGAGGCGAAGCAAGAAACACAAGATCATCTGGTGACATACTGAAGATGGATCTAAAAACATTAAAGAAGGTTCAATTCAAGATTTAAGTGGAGCTTCAGGCAAATCTAAACATTGTGTCAAATATTATTGATTTAAAATAAATCTATTAATCAATTGGCACTCATGGCCATCATTCATGCTGTATATTTAGGTTCCATGCACATTGGGCTTAAAAAAAACGTCTGTTTTTGGAGTAAAAAAACGTCCATAGAGAGAATTTTTTGTACAAAGTTTAGACAAATTAAGGAGAGTTTTACGTTTTTTCTGCCAGTGAGCTCCAATCAGAAACGCCAATGAGAAGGTTTTTTTTCCTGCCTCTAAACGTTGTTCTCAAAAATATGCCTCTGCCTCTCCTAGGCACCTTTGCGGGTGCCTAGGACAGACGAATGTACTTATTAAAAGTCAGCAGCTACATAAAGAAAAATAAATAAAATCGCAAGTGGAACCCCGCTTTAAGGCTTCATTCAGATGAGGCGGATCCATGGCTACGGAGTCCGCCAGCTCCCACCAGCTCAGCGGGAGAACTCTGCCGGCGGATGACAGGTCCCTCAATGCACACTGAGTGGGAAAGGGCTTGCCCAGCGCCACTGTCTCCTATGGAGAGATCGGACAGCATGTCTGTTTTCATCAGATCTCACCCGATCCGATATGGATGGATGGATTATTATTAAAAATAAATTGGAAAAAAAAAAAAGTTTTTTTTTTAAAGTATATGTACATCTAATCACTAAAAATGTGTTTTACCATGTTAATTTAAATCCAAAAATAATTTTTCACTATTTTTAAAACTGCAGCTTTCATAAAAACAATACCCAGGGTTTTCGGTGTAACCTGCCTGGCTAAGCAGTGTGACAGGAAGGTGTAAATCACAAAAGTATTTCATCTGTAAAGTTACAAAATGTTCCTGCTCTAGAGCTTTTAAACCTATGAAATAAGTTTGATAATAAAGCACTATGAGGCATTTTAATGCTTCTGTATTGACAGCGCCACAGAAATCATGGCAAGGAAATAAAAGTTTTTCTTCGGTTGCTATGAAACCAGCCCACATACTCACTCAGATTTCAGATGCGCCAAATGTTCGCTCAGAAACATGGTCACGACTCGAAGGTTTTTGTAATATAAAAAAAATAATAAAATACAGAGGAAAAAAAAATAAAAAATTCTCCTACTTACACACAACAGCAAGACATTGTTATTTTTAGATTGTAAGCTCTAATGAGCAGGGCCCTCCGATTCCTCCTTACCAAATTGTAATGTAACTGTACTGTCTGCCTTTATTTTGCGAAGCGCTGCGCAAACTGTTGGCGCTATATAAAACCTGTATAATTATAATAATAATCTCAAATTGAACTTGGAGTGAAAACCCCAAAAAGGGCTGCATTTGTATGCAAAAACAGCCATTAAAAATAACTACAAAAAAATACTGCAGCCCCTTATTTAAAGGGGTTGTAAAAGTACTACAGGAGAGTCAGGACGCTCTCTGCGTTGCAGATAGAGAAAGGAGCTGTGCGTTAGTGGGCGTCATGACTCTCCTGTAGTCCAATGGAGGGGGCGAGCACGACACTCCACACCAGAAAGAAAACCTTGCGTGGAGTTACAGACAGAAGAACAGGAAGAGGACATTTAAAAGCAAAATCGAAGGATGAGGTAAGTGAAGAAGGACTGCACTACGGTAAAGGAAGATATTTAGGGGGAACAAAATATATGTTTAACTTTACAACCCCTTTAACCACTTAAATACCGCACGCCGTCATATGACGTCCACAAAGGGGATCTCTTATCCCGGGTGGACGTCATGACGTTCTGTACTTTGTGCAGGGATATCTGAATGATGCCTGCACCTAGAGGCAATATTCAGATATCCTTTTCTTCTGGCAGCGATCCTGCGCACCATAGGAACGATCATGGCAGCGATTCCGCCGCTTGATCTTTCTTATAGGTGGTGGGAGGGGACATCCCCCCTTTCCGCCGCCATCCGGTGCTTCTCCAAGCTCTCCCGTCCCATCGGGGGCCCGGAGAGATGATCGCCGGCCGCCGGATGGGAAGCATAGAGATGAGTGGTGACCAGATGGTCACCAGTAATCTCTTTGACCGTCAGAGGCCCGGGCGCAATGTGATGACATCACGCCCGGGTTCCCCGTAAGTAAACAAACCGCAATTGCGGCAAGTAAGAATGAGATCTGTGAATTTTTCTTCACAATCTCATTCTTTCCAGCCTGGAAGAGAGATGTGGGGTCTTATTGATCCCGCATCTCTCCTTAAAGAGGACCTGTCACACACTATTCCTATTACAAGGGAATAGGAATAAAAACAATCGGGAAAAAAAAAAAAGTAAAAAAAAAAAAGTGTAAAAAAATATGTAAAATAAAATAAATAATTCAAAAAAAATAAAAAATAAACGCCCCTGTAGCTCATCCTCAGAAGCAAAAACGCACACGCAAGTCCCACCCACGTATGTAAAGGTCGCTCAAACCACACATGTGAGGTGTCGCCGCATGCGTTAGAGCGTGTGCAACAATTCTAGCACTAGACCTTCTCTGTAACTGTAAACTGATAACCTGTAAAAAAAAAAAAATATATATCAAAGCGTCGCCTATGGAGAATTTTAAAGTAACGAAGTTTGGCGCCATTGCACGAGTGCCGAATTTTAAAGCATGACATGTTAGGTATCTATTTACTTGGCATAACATCATCTTTCATATTTTACCAAAAAATTGGGCTGACTTTACTGTTTTGTTATTTTTTAATTCATGAAACCATTTTTTTTTTTTCAAAATAATAATAATAAAAAAAAACTGATTGCGCAAATACCGTGCAAGATAAAAAAGTTGCAATGACCGCCATTTTATTCCCTAAGGTGTCTGCTAAGGTGTCTGCTAAAAAAATATATAATGTTTGGGGATTCTGAGTAATTTTCTAGCAAAAGAATGACGATTTGTACATGAAGGAAAGAAATGCCAGAATAGGCCCGGTATGGATGTGGGTTTTAAAGCCCGGTATTGAAGTGGTTAAAGTTATTTATGGTGTTCCAATGACTTTAACTAACGAAAATATGAATATTAGCTCCTATGCTTGAGGCCACTTTTCTGCATATCATACCTGATCAATATATTATATATATTTTTTTTGTTCCATAAACCAATATATTAGATATTAGCTTGCTTTTATTTATTACATGTATTAGGAGAATGCTAACAAGTTTATGCCGTGCTTTATATTCCCACCAATCCTTGCCCTCAAAGAGCTTACAATCTAAGATCACCTATCTCACATGTATACGTACAGATATTAGCAAAGAAAGGCGACACAAATTGTGGATTATAGTGCTGCACACCCCCGAATGTATGTGTTGTGGATTGGAGTGTGGGAGAACATTGGAAACCATGGAACAAACTCACACAAGCACAGGGAGAACGTGCAAACTCCATGCAGACAGTGTGCTCTTCACAATGCGTTGTGCTGTATGGGAGTGACATGCAAGTGTTAGGTCCAAGAAGGCTTCTCTGGCTTTCTCAGACTTATGTAGAAATTGGGGTCAACCTTACTGATGAGCAGAGAAGTTTTTCTAAAATTGGCATGTGCCCATACTGCAAAGAGGGAAGAATGATTTCCAAGTAACAAAAAAGGAGTAATGGGAGGAGCCTTAAATACAATATGGGGTTGATTTACTAAAACTGTAGAGTGCAAAATCAATTAGCTTCCAGGTTTTATTGTCAAAGCTTAATTGAACCAGTTGAAGTTAGAAGCGGATTGGCTACCATGTACAGCTGCACCAGATTTTGCACTCTCCAGTATTCGTAAATAAACCCCCCTAAATTTTAATTTCTAAAACCTTACACACAGTGGCTGGGTGGTTGCCGTCAGCCCCATTTACTTCAATGGACTGCATTTGGCACCAGTACTGGCCGCTAAATGTGCAGGGCTTTTTTCTCAAACTAGGAGCAGGTACTCCCCTTTTGAGTCACCCCCTTGTCCCCGCCCCCTACCCACCTCTGTGCACTGTCCATTGGTTCAATCTCCTACCCACCTCCCTGGACTGACCCTTTTCAAGAGTAAAGAACCAAGTATCATGTTGTGGTTCTAGGTAAATTTGTATGGAATTTGTTAACACGAAAAGCAGCAAGATAGATCCCCTGTTAACAGCAACAGTAGACAGTAGATCCCGCGCAACAATAGATCCTCCACTGCAAAGGTAGAAAAAGCATTAACCCCCCCCCCCGTTCAGCAACAATAGACCTCCCCAACAACAGACCCCTGGCAGCAATAATCCCCCTGCGATAACAGGTCCCCCAGCGAACAGTATCAATAAGCCTTTCCAGCAAACCACAGCACCCCTTGCCATTAACATCCATTCAGTGCTGGAGGTGCCAGAACTGCTTTCCCCACGTTCCCGCTGACAAAAAAAAAAAAAAAAGCGCTGGATATGGGGTATAACTTTTTCCACGCCTGCTACTTGTGCATTACCCCATTCAGTCACCATGTTCGGTTAAAGTGTTGTTTTGTTTTTTTTGGGGGGGGGGGGGGAACAAACACAGTTCCTGTTCCTTTTAACTGCACAGGGCTTGTGCTGTGTAATTTGGACACTTCTATCACCTGAAATACCTGGCTGACCCTGCCTGGCTATGCATTCCCCCCTGTAAAATTTCCCCCACGGTTTATCATGGCTGCTGAGCCCTGGTCAGTTTACGTGCCTCCGTCAGCCACAGCTCTCCTCTCCCCTCCCCTCCCCTCCTGTCACTTCTGTCCACTCCTCAGCCCCCCCCCCCCTTGCTGCAATCATAACTACCAATAAAAACATACCATCCCCTCTGTAAAACAACATTATGTGCCACAGTGTCTGTTATATAAAAAAGATGCAGATCTGCACCTTATATCAGAGAAACTCCCGACGCGCACAGACTCCTTGGCTCTTTCCTCGCCGTCTAACATCAGCGGGAGTTCTTGGTCCCTCCCGCTATAGCTGTCAGCCAGGGAGAGAAGAAAGCCGAGGAGTCATGTGAACAACAGGAAACGCTCGGATATAAAAAGGTACAGATCGGCATCTTTTTTTATATAGCACAAACACTGGGGCACATACTGTTATTTTACAGAGGGGATTGTATGTTTTTATTGTAGTGGCTTGGCAAACTGAAGACTCGTTTTTTTTTTTGGTTTTTGCTCCTCCTCCCCTGGCCGCAAGTATAAAACAAGGCCTACCTAAAAAGCCAACCAAAAACATATTTTAGCCCACTTTACTAGTTGCTGACATACTGATGTCGTCCACATGATATATAATAGTACAAAAATAACAGGATGCGGGTAACAGATTGAATAAAGAAAAAAAAAAAAAAAACATAGTGATTATGACTTACCCAAGATGCTGAATGTTTGGTACAATGCAGCAGTGAGGTACACTGACTATTTTAGGGTTGCCGGTGGTTCCAGAGGTGTGCAAAACATATGCCAGCCAAAATCGCTCTCTGTCCAAGTACTTATCACACAGCTGTCTCGGAGGAGGGTGCAGGGCACTGGAAGTCTGACCATGGTCATCTTCAATTTTTGTATCTTTATCATTTACTTTCTGCAGAGCCTCAAAAATTGTGATGTTCAGATGCTGAACTTTTGAGGAATCTCTTTCGAGCCCATTCGGGAACAGTTGTCTAAAGACCTGGATAACAAGGAGGAGCATCATTGAGTTGGCAATCTAGCTGAACCCTGGACTAAACATATATTTTTTTTATAAAAACAAAAAACCACATACACATTTAAAGGGTTGTAAAGGTTTGTTTTTTTATTTTCTAAATAGGTTCCTTTAAGCTAGAGCATGGTTAGTTCACTTACCTTTTCCTTCGATTTCCCTTTTAAGTGTTTTTTTTTGTTTTCTTTGTCTGAATTTCTCACTTCCTGTTCCTCCTCAGTAAGCTGTTCTGGCTGACTAAGCCCCATGGATGAAGGGGGCAAGCTTACTGGAGGAGAAACAGGAAGTGAGAAAATTCAGACAAAAGAAAAAAAAAACATTTAGAAGGGAAATCAAAGGAAAAAGGTGAACACACAACACACTAGCTTAAAAGGAACCTATTTAGAAAATAAAAAATGAACCTTTACAACCCCTTTAAAGATAAATGTTGGAGTCTTGTGCATTTCTTCTAGACCGATGTAGTAATTCAGCACAAAACAAGTTCTGCACCTGTAATAAGGACCAGTCACTGCTGCTCTCTCTCCTTGTGCAGAGTGTCTTGCATATGCCCCCCTTTTAGTTTTCTGCAGGCAGCCTTTAGAGACAGGACCTGCTGAGACCCACCCTCAGCCCTCAACACAGCAATAATGAGGTAATCTCTTTTTACAAGGCAATATCTGAGTTTTCAAAGGCATTGCGGAACACATTTGAATTAAAGTCTTTATCAGGGGTGTCCAAACTTTTTTCAACGAGGGCCAGATTTGATCAAGTGAACATGCGCGAGGGCCGACCATTTTGCCTGACATTCTTTGAACCATTAAAACTTGGTCTAAGTGTGTTCGTCTGAGCACTAATACACGGCCCAACAAGAATTCTCTTGCCTTTGTGGCTGTGTGTGGTGAAGACATGAGCTTGGGCATGTTATTTGGATATACTGTACTTATTTCTTTTGTGGCCCCAACGAATCCCAGAGTGCTGCTTAGGACTAAGGATGAGCTTGGGCATGTGGAATTATATACATAACAAAAAAGTGTGAAACAACTGAAAATATAGGTCATATTCTAGGTTCTTCAAAGTAGCCACCTTTTGCAGCAGACACATCTCTAGAACAACTGGAGACTGTGTGAATGAGGCCTTCATGGTAGAATATCTGCTAGGAAACCACTGCTAAAGAAAGGCAACAAGCAGAAGAGACTTGTTTGGGCTAAAGAACACAAGGGATGGACATTAGACCAGTGGAAATCTGTGCTTTGGTCTGATGAGTCCAAACTTGAGATCTTTGGTTCCAACCACAGTGTCTTTGTGCGACGCAGAAAAGGTGAACGGATGGACTCTACATGCCTGGTTCCCACCGTGAAGCATGGAGGAGGAGGTGTGGGGGTGCTTTGCTGGTGACACTGTTGGGGATTTATTCAAAATAGAAGGCATACTGAACCAGCATGGCTACCACAGCATCTTGCAGCGGCATGCTATTCCATCCGGTTTGCGTTTAGTTGGACCATCATTTATTTTTCAACAGTACAATGACCCCAAACACACCTCCAGGCTGTGTAAGGGCTATTTGATCAAGAAGGAGAGTGATGGGTGCTGCGCCAGATGACCTGGTCTCCACAGTCATCGGACCTGAACCCAATCCAGATGGTTTGGGGTGACCCGGACCACAGAGTGAAGGCAAAAGGGCCAACAAGTGCTAAGCATCTCCGGGAACTCAGATGACTACCTCTTGAACCTCATCAAGAGAATGGCAAGAGTGTGCAAAGCAGTAATCAAAGCAAAAGGTGGCTACTTTGAAGAATCTAGAATATGACATATTTTCAGTCGTTTCACACTTTTTTGTTATGTATATAATTCCACATGTGTTAATTCATAGTTTTGATGCCTTCAGTGTGAATCTACAATTTTCATAGTCATGAAAATAAACAAAACCCTTGGAATGAGAAGGTGTGTCCAAACTTTTGGTCTGTACTGAGAGATATAATTATATATATATATATATATATATATATATTATATATATATTATATATATATATATATATATATTATATATATATATATATATATATATATATATATAATATAAATATAATATAAATATAATAAAAGGTGCCCATTGCTGAAATTGATAAAACAAAGCAATACAAATGCATTTTGTTTCCAGTTTGTCTCCCAATGATGCATACAACAGGGCACTGTTCCTCTCTCCGACGCCAACAATGGGACACATTTCCTCCCACTGAAGCCATTGGTTGGGGATTATTTTCTCCAACACAAGGATGAGCATGCTTTCCACTGAAGATGGGTCATTGTTTATTCTCACTGACCGACAGCATTTTCTACTGCCAGCCATCAACAGTCATGCCCTTCTAAAGTCTGATGAATGATAAACATGCCCTTTGTTTAAAAAGTTTGAGGACTTCTGCTTAAAACCATCAATGCATGTGCAATTTTGGGAGTTGTACAGGATAAAAGCACATCACAAATGAAGCCGCTGAAAAGTTTTATGATACTATAATTTTATGCTTACTTCAGCTTTGTTGTTTTCCACCAGCATGTAGCGAATTTTACATCGTTCTGTGAGTGAAGATATGAAATTGGATGGGGCACCAGGGTCTACAGGACAATAGGCAGCCGGGACCTGGAGAATCCTACACAAAGTGAAAAACAACTCAACTTAAATTATAAACCATAAAAAAATTGGATCATTAAAGTGCATCTGTGTCCAGACTATGGATATTAAGATATTTACATGTTTTAAATAAGCAGCAAAAGTACATTGAAACAACATATAAACCAACAGGAAATGAAGGTACCCCTACTCATATGCTGCTTAGTATACCTAAGAGGGTACCGCCGTAGCCAAAAATGTACATGCAAAAAAGTGGGTTGTATCACTCAGGGAAACTCTAAAGAGCAGAGAGTTCCCGGGGATATAAGGGGCTACTATAGGCAGTAACGGACAATAATCAGGAGTGTGTGTATATATATATATATATATATATATATATATATATATATATATATACACACACAGTGCGGAAAATAAGTATTTGAACACCCTGCTATTTTGCAAGTTCTCCCACTTGGAAATCATGGAGGGGTCTGAAATTGTCATCGTAGGTGCATGTCCACTGTGAGAGACATAATCAAAAAAAAAAAAAATCCAGAAATCACAATGTATGATTTTTTTAAACTATTTATTTGTATGATACAGCTGCAAAGAAGTATTTGAACACCTGAGAAAATCAATGTTAATATTTGATACAGTAGCCTTTGTTTGCAATTACAGAGGTCAAACGTTTCTTGTAGTTTTTCACCAGGTTTGCACACACTGGAGGAGGGATTTTGGCCCACTCCTCCACACAGATCTTCTCTAGATCAGTCAGGTTTCTGGGCTGTCGCTGAGAAACACGGAGTTTGAGCTCCCTCCAAAGATTCTCTATTGGGTTTAGGTCTGGAACTGGCTAGGCCACGCCAGAACCTTGATATGCTTCTTACAGAGCCACTCCTTGGTTATCCTGGCTGTGTGCTTCGGGTCATTGTCATGTTGGAAGACCCAGCCTCGACCCATCTTCAAAGCTCTAACTGAGGGAAGGAGGTTGTTGCCCAAAATCTCGCAATACATGGCCCCGGTCATCCTCTCCTTAATACAGTGCAGTCGCCCTGTCCCATGTGCAGAAAAACACCCCCAAAGCATGATGCTACCACCCCCATGCTTCACAGTAGGGATGGTGTTCTTGGGAAGGTACTCATCATTCTTCTTCCTCCAAACACGGTTAGTGGAATTATGACCAAAAACTTCTATTTTGGTCTCATCTGACCACATGACTTTCTCCCATGACTCCTCTGGATCATCCAAATGGTCATTGGCAAAGTTAAGACGGGCCTTGACATATGCTGGTTTAAGCAGGGGAACCTTCGGTGCCATGCATGATTTCAAACCATGACGTCTTAGTGTATTACCAACAGTAACCTTGGAAACGGTGGTCCCAGCTCTTTTCATGTCATTGACCAGCTCCTCCCGTGTAGTCCTGGGCTGATTTCTCACCTTTCTTAGGATCATTGAGACCCCACAAGGTGAGATTTTGCATGGAGCCCCAGTCCGAGGGAGATTGACAGTCATGTTTAGCTTCTTCCATTTTCTAATGATTGCTCCAACAGTGGACCTTTTTTCACCAAGCTGCTTGGCAATTTCCCCGTAGCCCTTTCCAGCCTTGTGGAGGTGTACAATTTTGTCTCTAGTGTCTTTGGACAGCTCTTTTGTCTTGGCCATGTTAGTAGTTGGATTCTTACTGATTGTATGGGGTGGACAGGTGTCTTTATGCAGCTAATGACCTCAAACAGGTGCATCTAATTTAGGATAATAAATGGAGTGGAGGTGGACATTTTAAAAGGCAGACTTAGGGCCCTTTTACACTAGCGGACCGTTCGTCCGCTCATTACAAGTCCGTTTACGGACTTGTAATGGGCCCCTATGGGAGCGGATCTGTTAGCGGATGATGCATTCGCTAACGTCCGCTAGATCCGCATCCGTTTTTGCGGACGGAAGAATGTCCTATTTTTCTTCCGTCCGGTCAAACGGATCGGATGCAAACGGACAGACGGTCCGTTTCCATCCGACTCCCCATAGGGGAGAGCGGAGGAGAGACGGGGCGGTCCCTGCCACAGTGTGCGGGGACCGCCCCGTCCGCCGACAGCTGAGCGGAGACCCCCCCCGCTGAGCTGACGGGCACACGGAGCGGACCGAAAAACGGTCCACTCCGTGTGAAAGGACCCTAACAGGTCTTTGAGGGTCAGAATTCTAGCTGATAGACAGGTGTTCAAATACTTCTTTGCAGCTGTATCATACAAATAAATAGTTAAATCATAAATTGTGATTTCTGGATTATTTTTTTTTGGATTATGTCTCTCACAGTGGACATGCACCTACGATGACAATTTCAGACCCCTCCATGATTTCCAAGTGGGAGAACTTGCAAAATAGCAGGGTGTTCAAATACTTATTTTCCACACTAATATATATATATATATATATATATATATATATATATATATATATATATATATATATATTATATATATATATATATAGAGAGAGAGCGATTACTCGGTAGCGGGTGTGTGCGACTCCCTGGATGGGTTCACTACACGCTGAACAATACAGAAAGGCAGTTGAGGATGGTTGAAAACAAACATTATGGTTTATTCTTCCATATTGCTGGATACAAGTGCAAGCATCAAAACAGCATAAACAAAACGTAAAATAAACCCTTGCCACTTGGGGCATCTATCTTCACAACACAGTAACCTACCTATGGAGTCTGGCACATCCTACTGCTGGGTAGACACTGCTGGTCCTACAGCAGAAAACAAAAAGTCTCTTTGATATTTATTACACAGAAATACTGATACGACCTCACCTTCAGAAGTCTCTCAGCCCACTGCCAGGGCCGGTGCTAGGCAATTTGGCGCCCTAGGCAAGACCAGCTGTGTGCGCCCCCCCCCAAAAAAGAAGAATGTCCCTCCTTGGTGTCACTGAAATAAAAAAGTCCCTTCATTTGTGGTTTCACTGGAAGGACAAACGTCCTTCTGTCTGTGTTAATAAGAGAAAAATTGTCCCTGCGTTCAACATATGTTTTGTGCACCAGAAAATTTAATGGGGTGGGGTGGTAGTAAGCTGGCAGGGAGAATGAAGATTACAGGGGTGGGTGGTAGGAAGCTGACATGAGTGGGTTGTAGGGAGGTGACAGGGAGGATGGAAATGACAGGGGTGGGTGGTAGGGAGATGACAGGAAGGATGGAGATGACAGGGGTGGGTGGTAGGGAGATGACAGGGAGGATGGAGATGACATGGCTGGGTGGTATGGAGGTGACAGGGAGGATGGAGATGCATGGCTGGGTGGTATGGAGGTGACAGGGAGGATGGAGATGACATGGCTGGGTGGTATGGAGGTGACATGGAGGATGGACATGACAGGGAGGATGGACATGACAGGGAGGATGGAGATGACAGGGGTGGGTTGTAGGGAGATGACAGGAATGATGGAGATGACAGGGGTGGGTTGTAGGGAGATGACAGGAATGATGGAGATGACAGGAAGGATGGAGATGACAGGGGTGGGTTGTAGGGAGGAGATGACAGGAAGAATAGAGATGACAGGGAGGATAGAGATGACAGGGAGGATAGAGATGACAGGGAGGATAGAGATGGCAGGGAGGATAGAGATGGCAGGGAGGATAGAGATGACAGGGAGGATAGAGATGACAGGGAGGATAGAGATGACAGGGAGGATAGAGATGACAGGGAGGATAGAGATGACAGGGAGGATAGAGATGACAGGGAGGATAGAGATGACAGGGGTGGGTTGTAGGGAGATGACAGGGAGGATAGAGATGACATGGCTGGGTGGTATGGAGGTGACAGGGAGGATAGAGATGACAGGGAGGATAGAGATGACAGGGAGGATAGAGATGACAGGGAGGATAGAGATGACAGGGAGGATAGAGATGACAGGGAGGATAGAGATGACAGGGAGGATAGAGATGGCAGGGAGGATAGAGATGGCAGGGAGGATAGAGATGGCAGGGAGGATAGAGATGGCAGGGAGGATAGAGATGGCAGGGAGGATAGAGATGACAGGGAGGATAGAGATGACAGGGAGGATAGAGATGACAGGGAGGATAGAGATGGCAGGGAGGATAGAGATGGCAGGGAGGATAGAGATGGCAGGGAGGATAGAGATGGCAGGGAGGATAGAGATGGCAGGGAGGATAGAGATGGCAGGGAGGATAGAGATGACAGGGAGGATAGAGATGACAGGGAGGATAGAGATGACAGGGGTGGGTTGTAGGGAGATGACAGGGAGGATAGAGATGACAGGGAGGATAGAGATGACAGGGGTGGGTTGTAGGGAGATGACAGGGAGGATAGAGATGACAGGGGTGGGTTGTAGGGAGATGACAGGGAGGATAGAGATGACAGGGAGGATAGAGATGACAGGGAGGATAGAGATGACAGGGGTGGGTTGTAGGGAGATGGCAGGGAGGATGGAGATGGCAGGGAGGATGGAGATGGCAGGGAGGATGGAGATGGCAGGGAGGATGGAGATGGCAGGGAGGATAGAGATGGCAGGGAGGATAGAGATGACAGGGAGGATAGAGATGACAGGGGTGGGTTGTAGGGAGATGACAGGGAGGATGGAGATGGCAGGGAGGATGGAGATGGCAGGGAGGATGGAGATGGCAGGGAGGATGGAGATGGCAGGGAGGATGGAGATGGCAGGGAGGATAGAGATGGCAGGGAGGATAGAGATGGCAGGGAGGATAGAGATGACAGGGAGGATAGAGATGACAGGGGTGGGTTGTAGGGAGATGACAGGGAGGATGGAGATGACAGGGAGGATAGAGATGACAGGGAGGATAGAGATGACAGGGAGGATAGAGATGACAGGGAGGATAGAGATGACAGGGAGGATAGAGATGACAGGGAGGATAGAGATGACAGGGAGGATAGAGATGACAGGGAGGATAGAGATGACAGGGAGGATAGAGATGACAGGGAGGATAGAGATGACAGGGGTGGGTTGTAGGGAGATGACAGGAAGGATGGAGATGACAGGGGTGGGTGGTAGGGAGATGACAGGAAGGATGGAGATGACAGGGAGGATGGAGATGACAGGGGTGTGATAAAATGTATGACAGGCTTTAGAGGTACTGGTAGGGTGGTGGGATGCCAGGAACAGGGGGGTGACGAGGAGCATGATGATGACAGGGGACAGGAGGTCTGTGTGTGAGGTCACAGCAGGGATGTTCGGGGCACCCTCGATCAGGCAGTGACGTCACATGATGCTGTCAGTGTCGGGCAGCGAACTGTCATTCACAGTACCTCTCCGATGATCGCTGGCAGGTCTTCCAGACTTCCACACTACGGGCGGCCGTCCATCCGAGAGAGGGGGGTCAAGGAGCTGCTCAGCGGCGGCGGCAGTCATTATCCGTGCTCTGCACATGGTAGGAGATCCGCAGAGCGCGGGAAGAGGCGGGGGAGGGGGAGCACATGGATCCACCCACTGACTGGATCGAGGATTTGTTCAAGCTCCCAGCGCCTCCTTTCCCTCCACAGGGCTGCGCAGCGGTAAGGACTACTACTGTCAGTGTCACCAGTGGCTGTGGCTGCGCCTTAGGCAGCAGTGCGCTCTAAGCGGCTGCCTAATTCGCCTAGTGGTAGCGCCGGCCCTGCCCACTGCTCACCATAACTCTAAGGCCTCAGGATGCAGCAATCAGTAGTCATACTCTGGGTGACTTATAGAGGCCTTAATTGCCTCATACTGAGCAGCTGAAGTCTTCCAACACCCTAAACCTTTCTGGCTACCTCTGTAGCCGACACCCGATAATAGGGGTGAAACGGATCAAAAAACTCACGGATCGGATCGATCCTCGGATTAGGAGTCACGGATCGGATCAGCAAAAAAAAAAAAAATATGAAGAAAAAAAAAAAGTCGGATTCAAGTCTGGGCTCTAGCTGGGCCAATGGCTCTATATGTCATGTACACCATTGCCCCCCACTCGTCACTGTAATGTCCATCATTATCACCATCACTGTTCCAGTCAACATTGCCCCCACACTAGTAAACAGTAACACTGTAATAATAGCCATTTTTTCCCCACTAATAATAGTATAGCCAACATTGCCCCCACACTAGTAAACAGTAACAGTAACACACTGAAATAAAAGCCATTTTTTCCCACTATACTATGATGAATCCACTCACTGTTCTTCTACTACTCAGTCTCACTTCACTGTACTCGCATGCATGCAGACAGTACCGCACACTCTTGCAGAAGATCCACGTGCAGAGGGAGGGGCGATGACATCAGCGCGCACCGCCGCCGGGTGTACATAGATGGCCGACTGCTCCAGGGCTAGGCCGAAGCCGCGGCCTCTCCTAAGGCCGCCGCGGCGGTGGTGCGCTCCGCGGATCGCAGCCTGTGCCGATCCGAACAGGTCGGCCCATTCAGATCGCGGATCGGGCATGATCCGTTGCACCCCTACCCGATAGTAATTGGTGAATTGTCTAAACAAGGCAGAAATGTATCCCCCCGTCTGTGAGAGCACCCACAGATTTACCTGACTTCCTGTCACAATATATATATATATACACACACACACACACATTTTATTGTATGAAAATGCTTAGGTAGATAAAATTACAACATAATGCTACAAATAGCAAATCACAAAAACTAGCTACTAATTTGCCGGCAAGTGTAACACCAATAAACAGAGTTTACTGTGTATGTGCAGACAAACAACACATAAGGACATATACTAACATAAAAACAAATAAACAGAAGCAGTCCGGATGCCTAAATGTCCGCAATTATTGGGTTCCCAAACGGAAATACACTGTGTATCTTAATTAAATAATAGTGGTAATAGTATAGGGAACAACCAGCATGTGCGGCCCTGTGGGGGATAGTTGAGGAATAACGGCTATGTAGTAATGGAGCTAAATGCCAATGTCCAATTACTGATGGGTGTGACACTAAACAGGTATGACTGGAGCAACAATCTTGTGGTAGTCCTTATTCAATAATGCTGCAGATAGTCACAGTGATTGGACAGTCTTGTATAGAGATTTACCAATAGAATGTCCCTCTGTATATAGATAGCTCCAAATTCTCCAAAGACTGGCATCTAGGCAGCGAGTCACTGAAAAATCAGCGGCACTACTATGCAGGAGTAAGTGTCGTGACTAGGTAGGTATGCTGACTGCCATCGAGTGTCGCTACTAACAGCAGATACACTTCGGGTTAGTCCACTTGCCTGTTAGACTTGGATGTCTATTGAAAATCCTCGTAGCGATGCACTGAACAGTACATGAACACTCAAACATCAGCCTGATAACAGAAAATGCATTCCACCTTACCGCCTCTGTATGTCATAGGGGCTATGCTGTGCAGACTCATCCTCTACCTCCAAAGTGGCATGTGCCCCATGCACCGGGGTATATATTGTCTTGATACACTTCTGCTGGGGGGGTAGGTGCGTTAACGAGCGCTAGATAGTGTATCGCACTACTCTAATGACTTGCAATCCTTTCTCCCATATGCCAGGTACATATTGCCGTGTAGTGTCACAATAAAGCCGAACCTCTACGTCTCTCCCACTAAGCCGGGGAATAGCTTCAGCGGTGTCCTGGAACTGCATGACTTCAACGCGTTTTGCAAACGTGATCGCGTAGCTTCATCTGGACGGAGAGGAGGAGGCGTGAATTGCTCCCTTATATCCTATCAGTGCACGCCTACTCCTCATTACAATAAGTATTACAAACCAAATCAAGGAGTTACAGCGAATAGGTTTCTCCCTTATGTGGTGGTTGTCACGTTCCCTTGACAGATGAAATATCCGATACTACATAAAAAGTCATTCCTGCATATACTTCTCACGTATTGCTGGCACAAGAACAACCGCAGCAAAGAGTATAGAATGTTACCTTTTATTACACATCCTGTTTATTTGTTTTTATGTTAGTCTATGTCCTTATGTGTTGTTTGTCTGCACATACACAGTAAACTGTTTATTGGTGCAACACTTTCTGGCAATTAGTAGCTAGTTTTTGTGATTTGCTATTTGTAGCATTATGTTGTAATTTTATCTACCTAAGGATTTTCATACAATAAATGTAAAATATATATATATAAAAATTATTGTCGGTTACCGCCTATAGTAGCCCCTTATATCTCCGGGGAGTCTCTGCTACATTGAAACAACTCATTAATTGCCTCCCTAGCTCCTAATAATTTACGCTAAAGTTGTTTTTGTAGGTTTTATATTAATAAATACAATTATTATTCAGGATTTATATAGCACAAACAGCACACAGCACTTTCCAATATAAAAAGGGATACAATACAGTTAATACAAGAGGGTTAAGAGGGCCCTGCTCAAAAGAGCTTACAATCTAATAGGGTGGGGCACGAGCTGATGGAATTGGTAAAAGATTAGTTGAAGGTGCGATAGGCTTCCCTGAAGACATCGCCTGAAGGTAGCAAGAAAGGGGGATAGGTTGAGGTAGCGAGGCGCTGGAGAAATCCTGGAAATTAACATTGGAGGAGGAGGAAATGAGGGAGCTTGAGAGTAGGAGGTCTTGGGAAGAGTGGAGAGATTACGGTTTGACCGATGTAGCTTGGGGCAGAGTTGTGAATGGCTTTGTTGTGGTTAGTAGTTTGATTTTAATTCGCTGGGCGATTGGGAGCCAGTGTAGGCATTGGAGGAGAGGGTTGGCAGACGCTGAATGGTGGGTAAGGTGGATAAGTCTGGCAGCAGCATTCATGATAGACCGAAGAGGAGATAGCCTATGGAGAGGCAGGCCAATAAGAAGGGAGTTGCAATAGTCAAGGCAAGAGAGAACAAGAGAGTGAATGAGGAGCGTGGTGGTTTCATTTGTAAAAAGGGGTGAAATTTAGAGACGTTATGGGAGGTGAAGTCTACAAACTTTTGACAACGATTGGATTCAAGTCTGAAAGGACAAGTCAGAGTCTAGGATTACACCGAGTACCCTGACATGAGGGGAGGGACTGATGGTACAATTGTTGATTTTGATGGAAAAGTCGCAAGGGGGAGGGGGACATAGGCATAATAATAGCTCGGTTTTAGAAATATTTAGTTTCAGGAAGTTGTGCAACATCCATGCCGATATGTCTATTAGTAATACGAGGGGAGACTGAAGGAGTGAAGTGAGAAGTAGGCAGATAGATTTGAGTGTCATTGGGGTATAAGTGGTATTGGAAGCCATGGGCAGTTATCAAGTGACCAAGGGAGGAGGTGTAGATGGAGAAGAGAAGGGGTCCAAGAACAGCGCCTTAGGGGACCCCCACTGAAAGGGGCAATGGAGAGGAGTTTTTTTTTAACCTGAAAAGTGAAAATGAATGCAGTCACCACATCTAAGGACTGGTAAGCTTTTTTTTAGATACACCAAGTTTTTGTTTAAAAGAGCACTTTCAAGATGTCCTTTTATAATTTTTTACACTTGGCAATATATTTTGTGGTGTTTACCCAATTCAATTGCATAAGATGCTCACTGCTTGAATTCCTAAATAAGAACCTTCAGTAAAAATAAATCTGCTGTGAAAATTAAAACCCTTTAACGCTGCTGTGGTTTATTCAAAATCCAAGTATCACAGGGCATTAGGGACCTGTGCTATGCCCCCTACAATGCAGCGCTTGGGACCTAATGAGTGGACAATTACTAGGCCCCTGTATAATCACACAAGGGCCAGGGGGCATAACATTGTGTGCACAATTGTTTATTTTACCCAACATTTACATGTACCCTGTTCTCTTTGTATTGCATTCCTTTGTGCAAGATCCCTGGTTCCTGCCAGCCCTTCTGCTTTCCCATTCAAAACTGACCACACTAAGCAGGGGAGCACACTGTGGCCAGTTATCAAGCTACACTGGAACTCACCCTGCTCTCCTCCAATGATCAGGCTACCCCTGACAGCCCCCCCCCCCCTGAACAGCCATTTACTGGGAAGATCAGTGTAATGCTGTTTCTCCTCTTCTAGCTCTTATGCAGCTGGGAACAGATGGATTGTGATCATCCAAAAAAAAAAAAGTATTTATAATGTTTTTCTTTATATCTAGACACAAATGTTTTACCTTTCATTTAAATTTTAACTAAATGGGTTGTTTTACAAGGTGATACAAGCACTTGAACATTGTGATCAACTGTCAGGGACATTTTGCATGTGGCAGCGGGTATTAAGTGGTGGGTATTTAAAGTAGTTCTAAATCAAAATGTTATTTTTTTTTTCTTAATGCCTAGAGAATTAAGGTAAAAAAAGGCCACACCCCTAAACACTTACCTGGTTCCCTTTACCAATCCAGAGCGGTCCAGTCTACATCACTGCTCCTCCACTTCCTTTCCCCAAAAAGGTAAGCCAAGCGATTGGCACCTGATGCTGTCAGTCAAGCTCTGCGAGGAGGGAGTGAGGGGAAGGGTTACAAGCGCTGTGTGTCTATGGACAGACCGAGCCTAGACTGGGAACTTTCCCACACAGCTGCCCTTTTAGCACATAGCTTGCTGAGGGCGCACCCGTGGGAAGGAGGAACGGAAAGCGCCAGTGCAGCACTCCAGAAGAGGAGTTAGGATACAGCTCCATGCTATCTCATTGTGCAGAGCCACAGGTACATATAACATATTTTAAAGCAAAAAAAAAAGTTTATCTTTAGGCCCTTTCACATTTATACGATTGTCTCACGATTTTGTACTGCAAAATCGTATGACAAGACATTCTCCATGATTTTCAATGAACACCATTCATACTGGCACGACTTTAAGTAGTGCCGACTTCAAAGTAGTCCTTGCACTACTTTGGTCCGATTTTGATGCCACTTACACAGGCATTCATTGAAATCGCGGCAAGACCGCGAATCGTGGCAAAATCGCGCGACTTTAAAGTCCTACAAGTGTGAAAGGGACCTTAGTATCACTTTAAGGCACAGGTGTCAAACACAAGGCCCGCGGGCCGAATCCGGCCCTCCAGGCCATTTTATGTGGCCCTTGCACTTCTCCTGCAGCTGCCGGAGAGCTCCAGCCCTCCTCTGGTCCTCCCCCAGACCCTTACTTTCTGCTTTAAAGCAAAGCATCCAGTTTGTTCCCAGCAGTAGAATAAAGTAAGGAGGGGTGCACTGTGACGTAAGGGAGAGTGGGGGACTCAACTTCTCAAGCAGGGGTGGCTCTTGACATCTGATGTAGGGGGGGGTTGGGGAATGTGCTGGACATCTAATCTCACAGATACAATCATAATGCTGATTCGGCCCATGATGAAATTGAGTTTGACACCCTTGCTTTAAAGGTAAGTTAGACACTAAAGGGTATCTTTTATGACAGGTTTGCTTTAACTGAAGAGTTTTCACCTCAACTTGAAGCTCAACTCCAGGCACAAGAAAGAAAATACCACTCCCCCCCACCCCCCCCATACACACACACCCTCCCTCAATCTGTGTGACTGGTTCCCCTGCAGTCTCTATTGTGCTCCCTGCATCAGTCATACGCTTGCCTTCTGCACATACAATGCAGGACTAATAGTCCAATATTGTACGCGAAGACACAAAAGTAACCACCCTCCAATAACAACTGTAGCTCAAAAATGCCAGAGGTAAACTCACCCTAAAATCCATGATGGCAGCTGTATACCTGGTTGACAGAAGAGCCCAATCACACAATTTTGCGAACCATTAAGCAGGGATTTAAGGAAACAAGTAAGCTCTTCTGCTAGCTGCATCATCTCCCCATAGGTGTAGAATGTAGGTGGCCCATCATACGTTTGGAAACATACAGCTTTTCTGTTCTTATAAACAGCCGCCGCTGTTATCACCATCTTATGCAGCGTGTCTTCCATTTAAGTGTCAGAGCTGAAGAACCTAGCGAAAAGGAAAAAAAGATACAGTATTTATTATCGATACTGGAAAACTGACGCTTACACTGTATGTTTAGATTGAGGACAAAAACGAAGTCATAAGACGCAACGCAGAATTAAAGTGGGAACAAGTTTGAGGAGTGAGGATATATGTGTATTAGTCTGTCATTGGCGGAGGCGTCCACACTCCGAGTGATGACACCTGTATAGAGTGATTTTAACTGTGCACGTGGAGAAGACATGAATGTTTTTCTTTTTTTTTTTATGTTTCAATACGTTTTACTTTTCCTTGTTAAAATATGTTTTATTGGATGACATGAGCATACAGGAATCCTTCTGCAAACAGAAGACATTACATCTAAAGTTATGACATTACAGCCTAACCCCCCCCCCCTTTTTTTTACCCTCCCTCCTTTTCTTTACCCGCCCACTCCCCCCCACATGTTAACATTGCAATCTATTTCAAGGTATAAGGTCAAGAAAATCATCCTGTATCCTCAGACACCCCATCTGGGAACAAGTAGTGTCGTGAGGGGAGGACGATTCATTTAACATTCAATTACCGATTCAATATATTGTTATTAAAGATCGAATAACATCAGTCTGGATATAAGTGAAATTTTAATAAAAAAATAAATAAATTACATTTCCTTTATATATTTTCAGTCCATAAGGCTAGCCTCCCTTTTCCGCCCCAGGGGGATCACCCGTTTAGGGTGTCTCAATTGCTGCCGTTTGTTGCCTATTAGGGCCTTCATTGGTGAGTCACGCTGGCTTTTCCTAATACTCTAAAGAATATATGCTATTGGTAGTTTGTGACATTATTGTAATACAATACAATTCCTTACATTATAACTATGGAAATTGTATTCTCCTTTAGATGTACTTGGTTGACGCCTCCTGAAGAAGCGGCATTGCCCGCGAAACATGTAGAGGACCACGTGTATACCTACAGCACTGCGCTACTACATATCTGTGGGGCCCTTTTGCTTGTAAGTGTGAACCCAATGAGATTTGTTGCAACAGTTTCATTGTTGCTTTTGTATTTTTGTATCATTTGTAATAAATGTAATTAATTTTGCTTAATTTCTGAGTACAGAGATAGTCCTTACCATCATTGGCATTTTAGGGTAATACTTGGAGTAGCCCTTGACAAATTACTTTCCCTCTCTGCAAAAGAGCTTACACTCTAAAAGGTGAAGGGATTATAAAAAAAAAAAAAAATGCAAGGAGAGATTTGTCATCTATGGACCCGAATGCAAAAATCATTATCCTATCCAGGTAGAAAATAGGGAACAAACGAAAATCTCAGACAGGCATTGGTCCCATGCTGCATCTACCCACACACACAGAAAACTGAGCGATAAAGGACCGCAGATCACTCTGGTTTTGGTCTTCTGGTGATCTGTGCTCTGCCCCTCCAGTGCTCACTGGAGCACCAGGCTGGGGAGGAGGTGAGAGCGCCAGGCTCAGCCTCTCACATACGAGCCGAGAGGTTAAGACAGCTACTGCTCAGGCATTTGGGTGGATCCCAAACAGTAAAGCCGCAATCTTTCCAGAGCCTAGACCAGCTGAGTGACATCAGCCGACAGCATACTTTAGCCCACTGTCAGCTGAATCTGGGTCACAAGAGTGCAGAATGAACTGAACTCCTGTGATCAACAGAAGAAAAGATCTTTGGCTCTACTTCTCCTTTAAAAACTGCTTCTTACCTTTTTACATGTTTAAAAACCCTAGCCAATGTTCCTCTACTACATAATATTAAAGTGAACCTATACCCACCTCCACTCCAGGAATGCAGTCCTTTGCCACCCACTGACGTGTTCAGTCCTTCTTCCGGGTTCTAAACTTTGGCTGTTTTGATTGGCAGTGTCGGGATGAGGTCACTTCATTGCATGTGCAGGAATTCATTCATCTTGACAGATGCCGAAATTGTTCACCGAGAACAAGCAGGTAGAAATCCTTTAATGCAGAATAGACATAGCATAGTAAGTAATGAGACAGAATGCAGTGCTGTAAAGCATTGCATCCATGATCAGCAGACTCTAGGTGACTTATACCCATTGATTTCAATGGAAGTTGCCTCAGAAGTCGGATCACTGTCTTAACTGAAGCAACAATACAGGAAGAGAATATACATTTCTCAGGCAAACCCCTCCCTCTCACAGAGCTGATTGTTGTTTAATTGGCCACTGAAAAACCTCCTGTCCTGGAGGCGACTTGAAGTTGCCCTTGTAAGTTGCCCGATTCATACTCAAGTCGTGTCCAAGTTGCCTCCCAAAGTCGTGTTGCCCCAGTGTGAATGGGCTCTTACTGCATTATCACAGGCAGTGAGGCACTTCCCAGCTCGCAGCTGCACATATACACGGCACGCCCTGACTAGGCTGCTCATGATTGGCAGTGACAGCTTCCAGGCGGGATTGCTCAGGTGGGTTGGGACTAGTATTCAAACATGCCTGAGCCCATATTAATCAGAGATAGTGGTGGAAAAGGTGGAGCTGGGATTTCATGTATTGGGGGTTGAATGGCGAAAACGCCAGAAATTTAAGGTGGACACGGAGGGAGGATTTATAGTTCTCTAGTGATAATTGGTAACGTGACATACTCCAGCAGACATAGGTTCTTCTCCCCAGTGACATCAGACATAGGTTCTTCTCCCCACACCAACTGCCACATATAAAAAACAGTGTGTCTGTGTGGGGGCTCCACCCGCACAGCCATATCATTCATTCACAGGAATCTGCCACCGCAGACGATGGACTTGTAGTTTCAGTGGGCTGCAGGGGTGCTGACGATCTCCCTCACAGTCCACTGTCATGTCCTCCAGTTTTCAAAACAGAAAGCCTGTACAGAAGGACATGTCTGCAGGAGCCCACCACCCACTGATCGCAGGTGCAACGTTCTACAGGATCCAATGCAAGAAACAATAAATACACTTTTTTCCCCCCTGAAAAAAAATGAGCATTCACACATTTTTTGCAGAAAGGTGAACTTATCCTTTAAATACAACAGATACAAGTTTACAAACTGCAAGCAGACTCTACTCCTAGATGTTTGAGCCTTTTATGTTACCTTCTCTGCAAGAGGCACTCCAATTGTAATATTTCCAAGCACCATTCCATTATAGTTCAACACTTAGGTACACCTCTACTTTCCATACTTCTCGGTAGTAGCGCACACACACAGACATGCATTGAACGCATGCGCAGTCACTTCACTTCCTGCCTTTGACACGCACATGGACCGGAAATAAGCCCTCTCTGCAGAACGCTGCTTTGCTTCTATGGTAACCAAGTGTTTCTCCCAATCGCCGTGCGCGCGTATTGATGATGTCAGGGCCAAAGCGGAAGCTGTACCCACATTGTCACTGTGCACTGCAACCTATTTAAACTGACACTTCACCAGCAGCAATGTCTAACATGAATTTCCAAAGCACGACCCACACAGCGCAGGAAATCTACCTTCAATTCCTGCACATAATAATCGCAGGAGCTTTTCTGGTCCTCAAGTCCACTCAGCAATACGAGTTATACAATCTCCACATAACCTCTTCACTTTCCTGTGCCTCTATAGAAGCCAAGCCTCGTTCTGAAATCCTGCCCCAGTTCACACGATGGCTGCACTTCCTTGTTCCGCTACAGTACCAAGCCTCATTCTGAGATCCAATCCAGGGTGACCAGGACCACTGATCTTTGTAAATGAGCATAGCTCCCAACTGTCCCTGATTTGGAACAAACTCCCTCTGTTCCTCTTACCTCCTCATTTGTCCCTTATTTTTGTCTGATCTATATAGTTGTATATAAAATACACTACTTATCGATCAAATAGTGTTCCCCAGTGCTAAACCTTTCATGTAAACTCTAAATTGCTGCATTTGTACATTTCAAAAGTCAATACTGTATAAGGAATAGTAGTGGTAAAAAAAAAGCATGTGTGGGTTCAGCCAATCATTTTTGTTTTGTACATTTCTCATTAAGGAGGAGTGTGTCCTAATAATACATTCATGCCTCAAAAAGGTATGCATTAGGGGTGCTCAACTTTTTGAAGAGCGCGGGCCACTTCAGTGATTTGGTAACTGGTCGAAGGCCACAACTAAATTAAATAGTTCAGATTTTAGAATTGTTTATTTTGAATAGCATAATCAAGATTTTTAACTACTTGCTGCCCACGCTATAGCCAAAAGATGGCTACAGCACAGGCCTTAATTGCCGGGAGGGCATCCATGGACGTCTTCCTGAGCCAGCGCTGTCTGCGCGTCCTTTTGTGTCTAGCGCAGTGCGCTCTGTGATCACCGAGTCTATGAGACTCGGCTTATCACAGATCCGATTCTTTTGGGGGAGAAATCACTGATTGTGTGTTCACAGAATGTATGAACAGCGATCTGTCGTTTCCCCTAGTAAGTCCCATCCCCCTTCAGTTAGAACGCAGAGGGAACACAATTAACCCCTTGATCGTCCCCTAGTGTTAACCCCTTCCATGCCAGTGACATTTTTACGGTAATCAATGCATTTTTATAGCACTGATCGCTGTAAAATTGTCAATGGTCCCAAAAATGTGTCAAGTGTCCAATCTGTCTGCCATAATGTCGCAGTCCCGATAAAAATCGCAGGTCGTCGCCGTTACTAGTAAAAAAAAAAAAAAATCAAATAAGAATGCCATAATTGTATCCCCTTTTGTGTAATTGGGATATTTATTATAGCAAAAAGTAAAATATATTGTGGTTTATTTAATTAAACACTTCCCACCTGGTCAATAGCAAATTGACTTTCGGGAAGTGATTTTGTTATCCTGACTGGACATCCACATCGCAGCGATCGGTGGTGCGGTGTGTCAGTCTGACGGAGGCCCTTTACTACGTGATCAGCCATGTCCAATCACAGCTGATCACATTGTAAACAGGAAGAGCCGCTGATCGGCTTTTTTCCTCACTCTCGTCTGACAGACGTGAGTAGAGAGCCGATCCGCTGCTCTCCTACCAGGGGGGTCTGTGCAGAAGTTTATTAGTGCAGCCCCCCTCGGATCCCCGCCCAGGACCACCAGGGATGGGCATCCACACTGGACCACCAGGTATTCCCCCTAGACTATCAGGGAAATGTAAATCTGTGCCAAGGCAGCTGCCAATGAATGCGCAGGCAGCTGCCAACCAGTGCCCATCCAAAATCCCTGCCAGTGCCACCAGGGATAAGCATCAGTGCCAAATATCAGTGCCATGTATCAATGCCCAACATTGCTGCCTATCAGTGCCACCCATAATTACCCATAATTGCAGCCTTTCAGTGCCACCCATGAGTGCCACCTATCAATGCCCATCAGTGCTGCATATTAGTGTCACCCATCAGTTCCGTCTACCAGTGCCCATCGTCAGTGCCACCTCATTGGTGCTACCTCATCGGTCCCACCTTATCAGTGCCCATCAGTGGCGCCTTATTAGTGTCCATCAGTGAATGCGCAGTAGGGAACCGGGAAGTAAAGGCGCAACGCTTCATTTCCTGATCCCCTCACCGAGGATGGCGGCGGGGGCAGCCGAGGCCGAGCGATTGCTCGGCCTCGGCTGCCAACATTGCAGGCACCATGGACAGGTAAGTGTCCATATATTAAAAGTCAGCAGCTGCTGTATTTGTACCTGCTATCTTTTATTTTTTTAAGTGGTAATATACTCTATAGTTATACTACCACTTTTACTTAAAGGTAAGCCTATAATAAGGCTCACCTGTAAGTATAAAGAATATCTCCTAAACCTGTACGGTTTAGGAGATATTCCCCTCGCTATGCGCTGCTGACTGCAGCGGCGCATGCGCAGCGGGCATCTTCAGCTAAAGGCCCGGCAGCCGCTGGACCTTGCCGGTCAGAAATCTCCCACGCGGGATTGACGTCATCGTCACTCCAGCCAATCACAGCGCTGGAGTGGCAATACCCATTATGGCTTTTGCCTTTCAGGTGAAAAAAAATAATTGCGGGTATACAACCGCTTTAAGTGGGACCTCCGCTTTAATGATCTGCCATTGCTGATAGACACTTGCTGTGGTTTTTTCTGAAAAACAAATAGCCGAGATATGTATGGTGCATTGCTACCATCATGTGGCTGAGGGAGAATTGCACAGATCTGTCCTTGTATTGCAAACACTCTTGTATACGCAACTGTGTGTTCTTTGGGTTTGTGGTCCTGGAAGTGTTTTACTGACAAAATCAACAGGTAAAAAAAAAAAGAAGCTTGAAACGAGAAAATGAATGCAGCCCCCTCTTCTAAGGACAAGTAGTTTTTAGGTTAAAGCGGACCTTTACATTTATCGAAGAGTGATAATGTACATATTTACATAACTAAACATTATGGAGATTTGTCCCTAAGACCCCTTTCACACTGGAGCTGTTTGCAGTTAAATTGCGCTAAAAATAGTGGGCCAGATTCAGATACACTTAATTTTGCGCTGCATAATCGAAATACTCTACGCTGCCGTATTTTACCAGGCTCTAAATGGAATTCTGGTAGATTTTTGCCCGTACGCTACGGCAGCGTAGTCTATTTCTCGCCGCGTAATCGAAATACGCGATTAGGGGGCGTGAAGCATTTAAATTAAGCGCGACCCCGCGGCGATCGAACTGCGCATGCTGGTATAGTGTTACGCAAAAAAAAGATGACTAAAGGTCCCGTAAGAGATTGCGATTGAAGATCGTAATTTCTGGGATCGCCGGCAAAAGCTCATTAGCATACCCCGACGCGGAAAACTACGGGAAGTCCACCCAGTGGCCGCAATTTTATTGCAGCGTAGATCCGAAGGCATACGAACACGTAATCCAGACGAATTGAAGCCCGCAGCCGTCTATTCGTGGTTTGAGGTTTTCGACTAGCTAGAAAACGCGCGTAATTTGAAATTACTCCAGTCTAACACCAGTTCTCTGAATCTGGCCCAGTGTCTGCAAACCGACCCTAAACAGCCACTGCTGTCTCTCCAGTGTGAAAGCCCGAGGGCTTTCACACTGGAGCAGTGCACTAGCAGGACAGTAAAAAAAAAAGTCCTGCTAGCCGCATCTTTGGAGCGGTACGTATACCTCTCCTTCACTGCTCCTGCCCATTGAAATCAATAGGTGTACCTGTGGTCAGGGTGAGTTTGTTTTGGAAGCCTGTGGTCAGGGTGAATTTGGTTTGGCTGTGGTCAGGGTGAAGTGTGTGTGGGAAGGTTGGGTTGGCTGTGGGTGAGTTTGGTTTGGCAGCCTGTGGTCAGTGTGTGTGGGAAGGTTGGGTTGGCTGTGGTCAGGGTAAGTTTGGGTTGGCTGTGCTGTGGTCAGGGTAAAGTGTATGTGGGAAGGTTGGTTTGGCTGTGGTCAGGGTGAAGTGTGGGAAGGTTGCTTTGGCTGTGGTCAGGGTGAGTTTGGCTGTGGTCAGGGTAAAGTGTGTGTGGGAAGGTTGAAGTGTGGGAAGGTGGCTTTGGACGTGGTCAGGGTGAAGTGTGGGAAGGTGGCTTTGGACGTGGTCAGGGTGAAGTGTGGGAAGGTGGCTTTGGACGTGGTCAGGGTGAAGTGTGGGAAGGTTGCTTTGGCTGTGGTCAGGGTGAGTTTGGTTGTGGTCAGGGTGAAGTGTGGGAAGGTTGCTTTGGCTGTGGTCAGGGTGAAGTGTGTGGTCAGGGTAAAGTGTGTGTGGGAAGGTTGAAGTGTGGGAAGGTGGCTTTGGACGTGGTCAAGGTGAAGTGTGGGAAGGTGGCTTTGGACGTGGTCAGGGTGAGTTTGGTTGTGGTCAGGGTGAAGTGTGGGAAGGTTGCTTTGGCTGTGGTCAGGGTGAAGTGTGGGAAGGTGGCTTTGGCTGTGGTCAGGGTGAAGTGTGGGAAGGTTGCTTTGGCTGTGGTCAGGGTGAAGTGTGGGAAGGTTGCTTTGGCTGTGGTCAGGGTGAGTTTGGTTGTGGTCAGGGTGAAGTGTGGGAAGGTGGCTTTGGACGTGGTCAGGGTGAAGTGTGGGAAGGTGCTTTGGACGTGGTCAGGGTGAAGTGTGGGAAGGTGGCTTTGGACGTGGTCAGGGTGAGTTTGGCTGTGGTCAGGGTGAAGTGTGGGAAGGTGGCTTTGGCTGTGGTCAGGGTGAGTTTGGCTGTGGTCAGGGTGAAGTGTGGGAAGGTTGCTTTGGACGTGGTCAGGGTGAAGTGTGGGAAGGTGGCTTTGGACGTGGTCAGGGTGAAGTGTGGGAAGGTGGCTTTGGACGTGGTCAGGGTGAAGTGTGGGAAGGTGGCTTTGGACGTGGTCAGGGTGAAGTGTGGGAAGGTGGCTTTGGACGTGGTCAGGGTGAAGTGTGGGAAGGTGGCTTTGGACGTGGTCAGGGTGAGTTTGGCTGTGGTCAGGGTGAAGTGTGGGAAGGTTGCTTTGGACGTGGTCAGGGTGAAGTGTGGGAAGGTGGCTTTGGACGTGGTCAGGGTGAAGTGTGGGAAGGTGGCTTTGGACGTGGTCAGGGTGAAGTGTGGGAAGGTGGCTTTGGACGTGGTCAGGGTGGGTTTTGTTGTGGTCAGGGTGAAGTGTGGGAAGGTGGCTTTGGACGTGGTCAGGGTGGGTTTTGTTGTGGTCAGGGTGAAGTGTGGGAAGGTGGCTTTGGACGTGGTCAGGGTGGGTTTTGTTGTGGTCAGGGTGAAGTGTGGGAAGGTGGCTTTGGCTGTGGTCAGGGTGAAGTGTGGGAAGGTTGCTTTGGCTGTGGTCAGGGTGAGTTTGGTTGTGGTCAGGGTGAGTTTGGTTGTGGTCAGGGTGAGTTTGGTTGTGGTCAGGGTGAGTTTGGCTGTGGTCAGGGTGAAGTGTGGGAAGGTTGCTTTGGACGTGGTCAGGGTGAAGTGTGGGAAGGTGGCTTTGGACGTGGTCAGGGTGAGTTTGGTTGTGGTCAGGGTGAAGTGTGGGAAGGTGGCTTTGGACGTGGTCAGGGTGGGTTTTGTTGTGGTCAGGGTGAAGTGTGGGAAGGTGGCTTTGGACGTGGTCAGGGTGAAGTGTGGGAAGGTGGCTTTGGACGTGGTCAGGGTGAAGTGTGGGAAGGTGGCTTTGGGCGTGGTCAGGGTGGGTTTTGTTGAGGTCAGGGTGAAGTGTGGGAAGGTGGCTTTGGACGTGGTCAGGGTGAAGTGTGGGAAGGTTGCTTTGGACGTGGTCAGGGTGAAGTGTGGGAAGGTGGCTTTGGCTGTGGTCAGGGTGAAGTGTGGGAAGGTTGCTTTGGCTGTGGTCAGGGTGAGTTTGGCTGTGGTCAGGGTGAAGTGTGGGAAGGTTGCTTTGGACGTGGTCAGGGTGAAGTGTGGGAAGGTGGCTTTGGACGTGGTCAGGGTGAAGTGTGGGAAGGTGGCTTTGGACGTGGTCAGGGTGAAGTGTGGGAAGGTGGCTTTGGACGTGGTCAGGGTGAAGTGTGGGAAGGTGGCTTTGGACGTGGTCAGGGTGAAGTGTGGGAAGGTGGCTTTGGACGTGGTCAGGGTGAGTTTGGTTGTGGTCAGGGTGAAGTGTGGGAAGGTTGCTTTGGACGTGGTCAGGGTGAAGTGTGGGAAGGTGGCTTTGGACGTGGTCAGGGTGAAGTGTGGGAAGGTGGCTTTGGCTGTGGTCAGGGTGAGTTTGGTTGAGGTCAGGGTGAAGTGTGGGAAGGTTGCTTTGGACGTGGTCAGGGTGGGTTTTGTTGTGGGTCAGGGTGAAGTGTGGGAAGGTGCTTTGGACGTGGTCAGGGTGGGTTTTGTTGTGGTCAGGGTGAAGTGTGGGAAGGTGGCTTTGGACGTGGTCAGGGTGAGTTTGGTTGTGGTCAGGGTGAAGTGTGGGAAGGTGGCTTTGGCTGTGGTCAGGGTGAAGTGTGGGAAGGTTGCTTTGGCTGTGGTCAGGGTGAGTTTGGTTGTGGTCAGGGTGAGTTTGGTTGTGGTCAGGGTGAGTTTGGTTGTGGTCAGGGTGAGTTTGGCTGTGGTCAGGGTGAAGTGTGGGAAGGTTGCTTTGGACGTGGTCAGGGTGAAGTGTGGGAAGGTGGCTTTGGGCGTGGTCAGGGTGGGTTTTGTTGAGGTCAGGGTGAAGTGTGGGAAGGTGGCTTTGGACGTGGTCAGGGTGGGTTTTGTTGTGGTCAGGGTGAAGTGTGGGAAGGTGGCTTTGGACGTGGTCAGGGTGAAGTGTGGGAAGGTGGCTTTGGACGTGGTCAGGGTGAAGTGTGGGAAGGTGGCTTTGGACGTGGTCAGGGTGGGTTTTGTTGTGGTCAGGGTGAAGTGTGGGAAGGTTGCTTTTGGACGTGGTCAGGGTGGGTTTGGTTGTGGTCAGGGTGAAGTGTGGGAAGGTGGCTTTGGATGTGGTCAGGGTGAGTTTGGTTGTGGTCAGGGTGAAGTGAAGTGTGGGAAGGTTGCTTTGGCTGTGGTCAGGGTGAAGTGTGGGAAGGTTGCTTTGGCTGTGGTCAGGGTGAGTTTGGTTGTGGTCAGGGTGAGTTTGGTTGTGGTCAGGGTGAGTTTGGCTGTGGTCAGGGTGAAGTGTGGGAAGGTGGCTTTGGCTGTGGTCAGGGTGAGTTTGGCTGTGGTCAGGGTGAAGTGTGGGAAGGTGGCTTTGGCTGTGGTCAGGGTGAGTTTGGCTGTGGTCAGGGTGAAGTGTGGGAAGGTGGCTTTGGCTGTGGTCAGGGTGAGTTTGGCTGTGGTCAGGGTGAAGTGTGGGAAGGTTGCTTTGGCTGTGGTCAGGGTGAGTTTGGTTGTGGTCAGGGTGAGTTTGGTTGTGGTCAGGGTGAGTTTGGCTGTGGTCAGGGTGAAGTGTGGGAAGGTGGCTTTGGCTGTGGTCAGGGTGAGTTTGGCTGTGGTCAGGGTGAAGTGTGGGAAGGTGGCTTTGGCTGTGGTCAGGGTGAGTTTGGCTGTGGTCAGGGTGAAGTGTGGGAAGGTGGCTTTGCTGTGGTCAGGGTGAGTTTGGCTGTGGTCAGGGTGAAGTGTGGGAAGGTTGCTTTGGCTGTGGTCAGGGTGAGTTTGGCTGTGGTCAGGGTGAGTTTGGCTGTGGTCAGGGTGAAGTGTGGGAGGGTGACTTTGGTTGCAGTGTGAGGGAAGGCTGGGCTCCCATTCGTTATCAGCAGTCGGCTGGTTTCCCTGGTAACAGAGGCTGGCAGTATGGAGAGAGCGGCGCCATGGACGGAGCCGGAGGTGCGGGCTCTGATCGGGATCTGGTCGGAGGAGAGTATCAGGCGGCAGTTGCAGGGCACTCTGAGGAACAAGGGGCTCTTCATGTATATCGCCCTCCGTATGAGGCAGCTAGGCATCTACCGGGACTGGAAGCAGTGCCGCTCTAAGTACAAGAACCTGAAGTACGAGTACCGAGCCCTGCGGAGCAGCACCCGGGAGCCCGTCCATAAGATCCCTTTCTATGACGAGCTACACGCCATACTGGGCACGGAGAGCGCCCCACAGGGGGGCCCTGAGGCCGGGATGAAGGAGGAGGAGCCCGGGCCGGAGACACACACAGGTAGCGGAGCCAAACGATTCCTTCATTAAACCAGCTGGGTCTCCATGCACAACACGGCCTGCCGCTCACTACCACGACATCTAGTGGCCGCTGGCGGGAAGTGCAGGCACATCTCTCCCCATTCATCACTATCAGGGTCATTCCTTCCATTCATTTCTATGATCTTATCAGGCATATTCCACACTGGAAAACAACAAGATAAAAGCACGTACCATAATTGTATCATTTCCTGTGAACTAGGAGAAGTGTGCAGAATAAGTAAGGTTGGGATATAAAAAGCGATGCTGAAGACATATGAATAAGAAGTAGAGGCAATTTGTACAATGTTGTGGTGAAGAGATACATTTACATTTTCTAGAAGCAGGAGAGAAGTAGTGCTAAAGGAGGTGACTATAGACAGTATGCACAGGAGAGAATTGCCAAAAGGTATGACAACGGGCGATATATGCGGGAGAGGAGTGCAGAGGGTATGACAAGGGTCAGGAGAGGAGTGCAGAGGGTATGACAAGGGTCAGGAGAGGAGTGCAGAGGGTATGACAAGGGTCAGGAGAGGAGTGCGGAGGGTATGACAAGGGTCAGGAGAGGAGTGCAGAGGGTATGACAAGGGTCAGGAGAGGAGTGCAGAGGGTATGACAAGGGTCAGGAGAGGAGTGCAGAGGGTATGACAAGGGTCAGGAGAGGAGTGCAGCAGGTATGACAAGGGTCAGGAGAGGAGTGCGGAGGGTATGACAAGGGTCAGGAGAGGAGTGCAGCGGGTATGACAAGGGTCAGGAGAGGAGTGCAGAGGGTATGACAAGGGTCAGGAGAGGAGTGCGGAGGGTATGACAAGGGTCAGGAGAGGAGTGCAGCGGGTATGACAAGGGTCAGGAGAGGAGTGCAGAGGGTATGACAAGGGTCAGGAGAGGAGTGCAGAGTGTATGACAAGGGTCAGGAGAGGAGTGCAGAGGGTATGACAAGGGTCAGGAGAGGAGTGTGGAGGGTATGACAAGGTCAGGAGAGGAGTGCGGAGGTATATGACAAGGGTCAGGAGAGGAGTGTGGAGGGTATGACAAGGGTCAGGAGAGGAGTGCGGAGGGTATGACAAGGGTCAGGAGAGGAGTGCAGAGGGTATGACAAGGGTCAGGAGAGGAGTGCGGAGGGTTATGACAAGGGTCAGGAGAGGAGTGCAGAGGGTATATGACAAGGGTCAGGAGAGGAGTGCAGCAGGGTATGGACAAGGGTCAGGAGAGGAGTGCAGCGGGTATGACAAGGGTCAGGAGAGGAGTGCAGCGGGTATGACAAGGGTCAGGAGAGGTGAGAGGAGTGCAGCGGGTATGACAAGGGTCAGGAGTGGAGGTGAGGGAGAGGAGTGCAGCAGGTATGACAAGGGTCAGGAGAGGAGTGCAGAGGGTATGACAAGGGTCAGGAGAGGAGTGCAGAGGGTATGACAAGGGTCAGGAGAGGAGTGCAGAGTGTATGACAAGGGGGTCAGTGAGAGGAGTGCGCAGGAGGGTATGACAAGGGTCAGGAGAGGAGTGTGGAGGGTATGACAAGGGTCAGGAGAGGAGTGCGGAGGGTATGACAAGGGTCAGGAGAGGAGTGTGGAGGGTATGACAAGGGTCAGGAGAGGAGTGCAGAGGGTATGACAAGGGTCAGGAGAGGAGTGCAGAGGGTATGACAAGGGTCAGGAGAGGAGTGCGGGGGTATGACAAGGGTCAGGAGGAGAGGAGTGCAGAGGGTATGACAAGGGTCAGGAGAGGAGTGCAGCGGGTATGACAAGGGTCAGGAGAGGAGTGCAGCGGGTATGACAAGGGTCAGGAGAGGAGGCATGCGCGGGTATGACAAGGGTCAGGAGAGGAGTGCAGCGGGTATGACAAGGGTCAGGAGAGGAGTGCAGCAGGTATGACAAGGGTCAGGAGAGGAGTGCAGCGGGTATGACAAGGGTCAGGAGAGGAGTGCAGAGGGTATGACAAGGGTCAGGAGAGGAGTGCAGCGGGTATGACAAGGGTCAGGAGAGGAGTGCAGAGGGTATGACAAGGGTCAGGAGAGGAGTGCAGCGGGTATGACAAGGGTCAGGAGAGGAGTGCAGAGTGTATGACAAGGGTCAGGAGAGGAGTGCAGAGGGTATGACAAGGGTCAGGAGAGGAGTGCAGAGGGTATGACAAGGGTCAGGAGAGGAGTGCGAGGGGTATGACAAGGGTCAGGAGAGGAGTGCAGAGGGTATGACAAGGGTCAGGAGAGGAGTGCAGCAGGTATGACAAGGGTCAGGAGAGGAGTGCGAGAGGTTATGACAAGGGTCAGGAGAGGAGAGGAGTGCAGCGGGTATGACAAGGGTCAGGAGAGGAGTGCAGAGGGTATGACAAGGGTCAGGAGAGGAGTGCGGACGGAGGGTATGACAAGGGTCAGGAGAGGAGTGCAGCGGGTATGACAAGGGTCAGGAGAGGAGTGCAGAGGGTATGACAAGGGTCAGGAGAGGAGTGCAGAGGGTATGACAAGGGTCAGGAGAGGAGTGCAGAGTGTATGACAAGGGTCAGGAGAGGAGTGCAGAGGGTATGACAAGGGTCAGGAGAGGAGTGTGGAGGGTATGACAAGGGTCAGGAGAGGAGTGCGGAGGGTATGACAAGGGTCAGGAGAGGAATGTGGAGGGGTATGACAAGGGTCAGGAGAGGAGTGCAGAGGTATGACAAGGGTCAGGAGAGGAGTGCAGAGGGTATGACAAGGGTCAGGAGAGGAGTGCAGAGGGTATGACAAGGGTCAGGAGAGGAGTGCGGGGTATGACAAGGGTCAGGAGGAGGAGTGCAGAGGGTATGACAAGGGTCAGGAGAGGAGTGCAGCGGGTATGACAAGGGTCAGGAGCAGGAGAGGAGTGCAGCGGGTATGACAAGGGTCAGGAGAGGAGTGCAGCGGGTATGACAAGGGTCAGGAGAGGAGTGCAGGGGGTATGACAAGGGTCAGGAGAGGAGTGCAGCAGGTATGACAAGGGTCAGGAGAGGAGTGCAGCGGGTATGACAAGGGTCAGGAGAGGAGTGCAGAGGGTATGACAAGGGTCAGAGAGGAGTGCAGCGGGTATGACAAGGGTCAGGAGAGGAGTGCAGAGGGTATGACAAGGGTCAGGAGAGGAGTGCAGCGGGTATGACAAGGGTCAGGAGAGGAGTGCAGAGGGTATGACAAGGGTCGGACAGGAGAGGAGTGCAGCGGGTATGACAAGGGTCAGGAGAGGAGTGCAGAGGGTATGACAAGGGTCAGGAGAGGAGTGCAGCGGGTATGAACGGGTCAGGAGAGGGAGTGCAGAGGGTATGACAAGGGTCAGGAGAGGAGTGCAGCAGCGGGTATGACAAGGGTCAGGAGAGGGAGTGCAGAGGGTATGACAAGGGTCAGGAGAGGAGTGCAGAGTGTATGACAAGGGTCAGGAGAGGAGTGCAGGGAGGGTATGACAAGGGTCAGGAGAGGAGTGCAGAGAGTATGACAAGGGTCAGGAGAGGAGTGCAGGGAGTATGACAAGGGTCAGTCAGTGAGAGGTCAGAGGAGAGGAGTGCAGCAGGTATGCAAGGGCAGGGTCAGGAGAGGAGTGCAGCGGGTATGACAAGGGTCAGGAGAGGAGTGAGTGCAGAGGGTATGACAAGGGTCAGGAGAGGAGTGCAGAGTGTATAACAAGGGTCAGGAAAGGAGTGCAGAGTGTATGACAAGGGTCAGGAGAGGAGTGCAGCAGGTATGACAAGGGTCAGGAGAGGAGTGCAGCGGGTATGACAAGGGTCAGGAGAGGAGTGCAGAGGGTATGACAAGGGTCAGGAGAGGAGTGCAGATGGTATGACAAGGGTCAGGAGAGGAGTGCAGCGGGTATGACAAGGGTCAGGAGAGGAGTGCAGCGGGTATGACAAGGGTCAGGAGAGGAGTGCAGCAGGTATGACAAGGGTCAGGAGAGGAGTGCAGCAGGTATGACAAGGGTCAGGAGAGGAGTGCAGAGTGTATGACAAGGGTCAGGAGAGGAGTGCAGAGGGTATGACAAGGGTCAGGAGAGGAGTGCAGAGGGTATGACAAGGGTCAGGAGAGGAGTGCAGCAGGTATGACAAGGGTCAGGAGAGGAGTGCAGCAGGTATGACAAGGGTCAGGAGAGGAGTGCAGCAGGTATGACAAGGGTCAGGAGAGGAGTGCAGAGTGTATGACAAGGGTCAGGAGAGGAGTGCAGAGGGTATGACAAGGGTCAGGAGAGGAGTGCAGCGGGTATGACAAGGGTCAGGAGAGGAGTGCGGAGGGTATGACAAGGGTCAGGAGAGGAGTGCAGAGGGTATGACAAGGGTCAGGAGAGGAGTGCAGCGGGTATGACAAGGGTCAGGAGAGGAGTGCAGCGGGTATGACAAGGGTCAGGAGAGGAGTGCAGCGGGTATGACAAGGGTCAGGAGAGGAGTGCAGCGGGTATGACAAGGGTCAGGAGAGGAGTGCAGCAGGTATGACAAGGGTCAGGAGAGGAGTGCAGAGGGTATGACAAGGGTCAGGAGAGGAGTGCAGAGGTATGACAAGGGTCAGGAGAGGAGTGCAGCGGGTATGACAAGGGTCAGGAGAGGAGTGCAGAGGGTATGACAAGGGTCAGGAGAGGAGTGCAGCGGGTATGACAAGGGTCAGGAGAGGAGTGCAGAGGGTATGACAAGGGTCAGGAGAGGAGTGCAGCGGGTATGACAAGGGTCAGGAGAGGAGTGCAGAGGGTATGACAAGGGTCAGGAGAGGAGTGCAGCGGGTATGACAAGGGTCAGGAGAGGAGTGCAGAGGGTATGACAAGGGTCAGGAGAGGAGTGCAGCGGGTATGACAAGGGTCAGGAGAGGAGTGCAGAGGGTATGACAAGGGTCAGGAGAGGAGTGCAGAGTGTATGACAAGGGTCAGGAGAGGAGTGCGGAGGGTATGACAAGGGTCAGGAGAGGAGTGCAGAGTGTATGACAAGGGTCAGGAGAGGAGTGCAGAGAGTATGACAAGGGTCAGGAGAGGAGTGCAGCAGGTATGACAAGGGTCAGGAGAGGAGTGCAGCGGGTATGACAAGGGTCAGGAGAGGAGTGCAGAGGGTATGACAAGGGTCAGGAGAGGAGTGCAGAGTGTATGACAAGGGTCAGGAGAGGAGTGCAGAGTGTATGACAAGGGTCAGGAGAGGAGTGCAGCAGGTATGACAAGGGTCAGGAGAGGAGTGCAGCGGGTATGACAAGGGTCAGGAGAGGAGTGCAGAGGGTATGACAAGGGTCAGGAGAGGAGTGCAGAGGGTATGACAAGGGTCAGGAGAGGAGTGCAGATGTATGACAAGGGTCAGGAGAGGAGTGCAGCGGGTATGACAAGGGTCAGGAGAGGAGTGCAGCGGGTATGACAAGGGTCAGGAGAGGAGTGCAGCGGTATGACAAGGGTCAGGAGAGGAGTGCAGCAGGTATGACAAGGGTCAGGAGAGGAGTGCAGAGTGTATGACAAGGGTCAGGAGAGGAGTGCAGAGGGTATGACAAGGGTCAGAGAGAGGAGTGCAGAGGGTATGACAAGGGTCAGGAGAGGAGTGCAGCAGGTATGACAAGGGTCAGGAGAGGAGTGCAGCAGGTATGACAAGGGTCAGGAGAGGAGAGTGCAGCAGGTATGACAAGGGTCAGGAGAGGAGTGCAGAGTGTATGACAAGGGTCAGGAGAGGGAGTGCAGAGGGTATGACAAGGGTCAGGAGAGGAGTGCAGAGGGTATGACAAGGGTCAGGAGAGGAGTGCAGCAGGTATGACAAGGGTCAGGAGAGGAGTGCAGCAGGTATGACAAGGGTCAGGAGAGGAGTGCAGAGGGTATGACAAGGGTCAGGAGAAGAGTGCAGAGGGCATGACAAGGGTCAGGAGAGGAGTGCAGAGGGTATGACAAGGGTCAGGAGAGGAGTGCAGAGGGTATGACAAGGGTCAGGAGAGGAGTGCAGCAGGTATGACAAGGGTCAGGAGAGGAGTGCAGCAGGTATGACAAGGGTCAGGAGAGGAGTGCAGAGGGTATGACAAGGGTCAGGAGAGGAGTGCAGAGGGTATGACAAGGGTCAGGAGAGGAGTGCAGAGGGTATGACAAGGGTCAGGAGAGGAGTGCAGAGGGTATGACAAGGGTCAGGGGTCAGGGAGAGGAGTCAGGACACCAGGGGGTCAGGAGAGGAGTGCAGAGGGTATGACAAGGGTCAGGAGAGGAGTGCAGAGGGTATGACAAGGGTCAGGAGAGGAGTGCAGAGGGTATGACAAGGGTCAGGAGAGGAGTGCAGAGGGTATGACAGGGGTCAGGAGAGGAGTGCAGAGGGTATGACAAGGGTCAGGAGAGGAGTGCAGAGTGTATGACAAGGGTCAGGAGAGGAATGCAGAGGGTATGACAAGGGTCAGGAGAGGAGTGCAGAGGGTATGACAAGGGTCAGGAGAGGAGTGCAGAGGGTATGACAAGGGTCAGGAGAGGAGTGCAGAAGGTATGACAAGGGTCAGGAGAGGAGTGCAGAGTGTATGACAAGGGTCAGGAGAGGAATGCAGAGGGTATGACAAGGGTCAGGAGAGGAGTGCAGAGGGTATGACAAGGGTCAGGAGAGGAGTGCAGAGGGTATGACAAGGGTCAGGAGAGAAGTGCAGAGGGTATGACAAGGGTCAGGAGAGGAGTGCAGAGGGTATGACAAGGGTCAGGAGAGGAATGCAGAGGGTATGACAAGGGTCAGGAGAGAAGTGTAGAGGATATAAGAGTGGGCAGAATGTGCAGGAGAGGAGTGCAGAGGGTATAAAAGAGGGCATAATGTGCAGGAGAGGAGTGCAGAGGGTATGACAAGGGTCAGGAGAGGAGTGCAGCAGGTATGACAAGGGTCAGGAGGAGGAGTGCAGTGCAGCAGGTATGACAAGGGTCAGGAGAGGAGTGCAGAGGGTATGACAAGGGTCAGGAGAGGAGTGCAGAGGGTATGACAAGGGTCAGGAGAGGAGTGCAGCGGGTATGACAAGGGTCAGGAGAGGAGTGCAGCAGGTATGACAAGGGTCAGGAGAGGAGTGCAGAGTGTGTATGACAAGGGTCAGGAGAGGAGTGCGGAGGGTATAAAAGAGGGCATAATGTGCAGGAGAGGAGTGCAGAGGGTATGACAAGGGTCAGGAGAGGAGTGCAGCAGGTATGACAAGGGTCAGGAGAGGAGTGCAGCAGGTATGACAAGGGTCAGGAGAGGAGTGCAGCAGGTATGACAAGGGTCAGGAGAGGAGTGCAGAGTGTATGACAAGGGTCAGGAGAGGAGTGCAGAGTGTATGACAAGGGTCAGGAGAGGAGTGCAGAAGGTATGACAAGGGTCAGGAGAGGAGTGCAGAGGGTATGACAAGGGTCAGGAGAGGAGTGCAGAGGGTATGACAAAGGTCAGGAGAGAAGTGTAGAGCATATAAGAGTGGGCAGAATGTGCAGGAGAGGAGTGCAGAGGGTATAAAGTGGGCAGAATGTGCAGGAGAGGAGTTCAGAGGGTATAGGAGTGGGCAGAATGTGCAGGAGAGGAGTGCAGAGGGTATAAGAGTGGGCAGGAGAGGAATGCAGAGGGTATAAGAGTGGGCAGAATATGCAGGAGAGGAGTGCAGAGGGTATAAGAGTGGGCAGAATGTGCAGGAGAGGCAAACGGGCAGTATATATGAGGGAGAAGTGCCAGAGAGTATGATGTTGAGGAGTATGTGCAGGGGAGGGGTGTTAGAGGGTATAACTACAGGCAGTACATGGAGGAGAAAAGTGACAGAGGGTATGGTATGATAGTGAACAGAATGAGCAGTAGAGGAGTGCTGGAGGGTATGTCAGCAGACAGTGGACTCCATTCACAAAGTGGTATCTACAGCTTTAAGATCCACCGGAAAATACCTCTTAGCGTTTTTCCATTTTTTTTTCACTGTAACATTTTGAATGACAATTGTGCGGTCGTGCGACATTGTACCCAAATAAAACATTTTCCCCACAAATAGAGCTTTCTTTTGATGCTATTTGATCACCTCTGCGGTTTTTATTTTTTGCGCTATAAACAAAAAAAGACTGACAATTTTGAAAAAAACACAGTATTTCTATTTGCTATAATAAATATCCAAATTTTTTGAAAAAATAAAAAAAATGTTTCCCTTAGTTTAGGACGATATGAATTCTTTTATATATTTTTGGTCAAAAAATTGCAATAAGCGTATATTGATTGGATTGCGCAAAAAAGTTATAGCGTCTACAAAATAGGTTATTGATTTATGGCATTTTAGTGCCAATTGCGGTGGACACACTGGACACTTTTGACACTATTTTGGGACATTTATACAGAGACCAGTACTATAAAAATGCACTAATTACGGTGTAAATGTGACTGGCAAGGAAGGGGTTAACAGTAGGGGGCAACCAAGGGGTTAAATATGTTACCTAGGGAGTGATTCTAACTGTGGGGGGAGGGGACTGATCGGCGTTCCTCTGTACTGGAAACACACCATCGGTCTACTCTCCTATGACAGGACGTGGATCTGTGTGTTTACACCAGGCATGTCCAAAGTCCGGCCCGGGGGCCAAATGCGGCCCCCCTGTTGATTTAATATGGCCCCCCTGGGAATTTGGATATATATATTGTTTGTGGCCCCCAGGGCCACAAAAGATATATATACTGTATTTATTGGAGCTGCCTTGGAGGGGACAGGACGAGCGTCGTCAGATTACATGAAGAGAATGTCCTGTTTTCTCAGCAGCGTCTCTATTGGAAGTCCTGTCTCCTGGGATGCCATTGGATAACTGTTCTGTATATCATAGGAGGCGGGACTTTGTATTAAAAAGGCCACAGTGTAAACAAGAGATTCTCCTGTTTGTAATCTGTCAGCACTCGTCCTGCCCCCCTCCCTCTGCCCTCAGAGGCTGCAGATGGGCATCGTTCAGGCTGCACTGATGGCAATGGTAAGGCTGTGTAACGGAATGACCCGTGACAACCAACGACTTTGGAAGGATGAGAGATACTCCTGTGCCGGCGGCACTAATAACTCCTGGGTCTAAGTCCACCCTGTGCCCTTTTGGGTGTAGGGTGGCTAATAGGATCATAATTCATGTATTACATGAGATGGGACATTACTGATAAATCATGTATGGCAGGATACCTTGAAATATTAAAAGTTGTTGGCTTATTCTGAACCACAAACCGTCAATAAGAGTGCTCATTCCTCTGTGTAATAAGCTGTTGAAATGCTAAGTGAAGCCGGGCTTGTGAAATACCTTTCCATTGTGTTCTGCAGGTGAATAGATGTTGTCAGAGACGGAATGTCTCGGGGAGATAATTACCTAAATGTCTTTTAGACTGTGATTGAGGTTCATTGTATGTGTCAAGCTTTGCGGTGCCGAAATGTCTAGCTACTGATTAGATAATTAGCTCAACTGAATGTCATTAGCAAAGGAATGTGTGGGTGGAGAGTTCATTGTTCCTGTGATTAACTGTCACATGCTTGTACTACATAAAAACCTGAGAAGAAACCAATAAAGTATTCATACATTTTGACAACCAGAGAGAACATAGCGTGCGTCTCGTCTTTACTCTGGGAAATGGAATGGATCGTGTCTGCCGGAATGTGGAGTGTCGGAAGCTGTTGTGGGTGGATGGAAGGTTGTAAACGGTGGTGACCGTTACATTGGTGGCTAGCAGTGGGCTAATTCCATCGCCAGAAGAACAGCTACAAGGGCACAGGACAATGCAGACACCAGTCTCCATGGAAGAGGAATTCCAAAGAAGGTTACAAGAGATGCGGATACAGCACAGAGGACCAGTATCAGAGGAGGTCCTGCTGGGATGGTCGGATGTGATTTGTTGCCAACTCTGGAAGAAAGCGCTAGCTCTTGAGCAGCAACACCAGGTAAAGGTCCTCCCCTCCTTCTATGAAAGGTATTGGCCACAGTATGACGTACGAATGCCGTTGTTGGGGGAACAACCGAAGCAGCAGTGGACCGCTGAGTTAAGCAGGCTGATCCGGGCAGAGATGCAGCTGGACGAGAGCTACAGAGCCCTCCGGTGGTATGTAGCCCAAGAGTGCCCGTGGTCAGCAGATGACAGCCCCACGGAAGGCTATGACTATGATGGCCTGGGATTGTTGTATTGAAGGATGTCCAGTGATCCAGACTTCGGGGATGATTGGGAGTGGCGCTTGGAGGACATAATAGAGCACAGAGAGGGAAAATTGAATATCTCGGAAGGGCACTGGTTACAGGAAGATTTGGAATTTCTGGCCATTCAAGAATGGGAGCTGGAAATCGCCTACAGACAGCTGCTAGACTCGGCTCAGCAGCAGGGTGGGTCTCCCGTTGCCTGTGACTATGAGGAAATTTCAGATGACAACTGTGAACTCCTGGCTGATGAATCGGCAGTGGAAAATATGGAGATTGCCATCCCTAAAGCCGAAGCGGATGGTGTGGAGTTCCAATGAGCCGGGGCGGTTGGCCCCTCTCTCCAACAACAAGCTGAGGTTGTAAAGCTTTTACTCCCAGCTGAAGCACTGGTCATCGGACAGAGGGTTTAAGACCTCTGCCCAATCCCTGTGGCAGTTCCAGAGGCTCAGGGTGAGAAGGTGGCGACCACTCCCCAGCCACAGATTACAGAATGTCTGGACTGTTCAGAGGATGTTATGGATTATGCATACCCAGCGGAAGAGCTGGCAACAGAGCAGAGTGCCCCAGGTCTCTGCTCCCAACTAGCAGGAGAGGGAGTTCCTGTGGTAGTGGATGGGACTGTGGTCTCCACTCACAGCAACCCAACGATAGAGCTGGCCACAGAGCAGTGTCATGGGCCTCTGCTCCTCACTAACAGAAGAGGGGGACCCTGTGGTAGTGGATGGGACTGTGGTCTCCACTCACAGCAACCCAGCGGAAGAGCTGGCAACAGAGCAGAGTGCCCCGGGCCTCTGCTCCCAACTAACAGAAGAGGGGGTTCCTGGGGTAGTGGATGGGACTTCAGTCTCCACTGGCACAACCCCAGAAAATGGTGCGGCACTGAGACAGGAGGATGTCGGCTTTGCTTTGCAAGCACCGGGGGTTTTCACCTAGCACCAGTGGATGGGACTTCAGTCTCCACTGGTATACCCCAGGAAGGGGGGGCAGTTGGCCCAGACCCCCAACAGTATGATGGACTGAGCCCAGCCACCCTGCCTTCTCTCCAGCGGCTGAAAGGACTCCAGGGAGAAGGGCCAGTCCAGGCCTCTCCCCAGCGGCAGGCGTGTTCTCTGAGAGAGGCAGAGGTTGGCGGGGTGAGTAATGCTCAGTTTGGAGCCATTTATTTGGGGTACAGTATGGATACCAGCATTGGAGGACTGGAACTACTGACTGACTTCGGAGTCAACCCGTTTGGGGTTCCCTCCTGTGTCCGTCTTCCACCGAAAGGGGAGAGATGTAACGGAATGACCCGTGACAACCAAAGACTTTGGAAGGATGAGAGATACTCGGCACTAATAACTCCTGGGTCTAAGTTCACCCTGTGCCCTTTATGGGTGTAGGGTGGCTAATAGGATCATAATTCATGTATTACATGAGATGGGACATTACTGATAAATCATGTATGGCAGGATACCTTGAAATATTAAAAATTGTTGGCTTATTCTGAACCACAACCCGTCAATAAGAGTGCTCATTCCTCTGTGTAATAAGCTGTTGAAATGCTAAGTGAAGCCGGGCTTGTGAAATACCTTTCCATTGTGTTCTGCAGGTGAATAGATGTTGTCAGAGACGGAATGTCTCGGGGAGATAATTACCCAAATGTCTTTCAAGCCCCATACACACTATCAGTTTTCCTGACGGTTTTCTCTTCAGGTTTACCAAAACCATGTAGTACAAGGGCCGGCCTGATTGCATACAAATTGAAACTCTTGAGGTTTGACCTCATATTAGATGGTTTTGGTAAACCTGAAGAGAAAACCATCAGGAAAACTGATAGTGTGTATGGGGCTTTAGACTGTGATTGAGGTTCATTGTATGTGTCAAGCTTTGCGGTGCCGAAATGTCTAGCTACTGATTAGATAATTAGCTCAACTGAATGTCATTAGCAAAGGAATGTGTGGGTGAAGAGTTCATTGTTCCTGTGATTAACTGTCACATGCTTGTACTACATAAAAACCTGAGAAGAAACCAATAAAGTAGTTCACTTTCTCAACCCCTCCATTCCAAGGGGATGACGTGTGCTACGTGACGTGACGCACGCCGAGGGAGGGGCTGAACCGCGCCACGAGCCGACCAAGGCACCCAGGAGGACGCCGAGAGAACCAGGGCTCCAGGGAGCGATGGCGGCGCCGATGTGTAGGCAAGGTGGATCTGTTCCCAGGTCCCTAACAGGCGTGAGTGGCGATCAACATCCGACCTAACCTGGGGATGCTTTGCTGACCCTCCATCCGAGCCCCACGGAACCGTACGAAGGGATCATACAAATGGATGCCTCTGCGGGAACGCTAGCTGACCGAGGGTGGGCTTGATCCCCCCACACCCCCCGCCGTTGATGTCAAAGTCGCCGCGGCACTCACATTACTGTCAGCAGACAGACAACGGAGCGGCAGGAAGCAGGTAATATCTTCCTAGTGTATATCCCCACCATCCCTGCAACTCCAGAGCCTGGTAAGAGCTTTTTAAAACTGTATTGGCTATAAACATACTGTCAATTCTTGAGAGGTCTGGTGAAGAAGGCTGAGACTACTGTTAAAGTGGCCGGGGAAAAAAAAAGGGGACACTCTGAGATGCATATGACTGATGAGCGGCAGACTAAAATACTGCAAGGAGCGGGTAAGAAACCACTTTGGCAGACTTACCTTCTTAGGCTACAAACCGCGCAAAAGATGCTTGACATAAGATCGGTACAGCTGGTGTAGTACTCAACAAAATTACTGCCAAAGGACTATTCAGACGTGAGAAATAACTTTTTGGCATAGCAGATTTAATGTTGAATTACTTTCCTTGCTTTCTTCTCTGTATCATTATCATTTTTATATCCTTATCCCCTCTCCTGGTTGCCCCCCTGAAGCCATATAACACCCCTAAATAACTCTCTTTGAGCTATCAACAACCTACTCCCTAGCTCTGCCTTGTTTTTCCTCTTGCCACCCCCCAAGGGAGGAGGATATGGAGGGAGTCACCATCCCATTCTTTACAGCCATTCTCTGTACCTGCTGGGGTGTAGTGAGTGGCGGTACCGGGGAGGTTATAGTCTACTCAGAGCAAGTTGGAGACCTCTTCTTGAACCACCCATTTGGTGAGTAGGATTGTACCTTGCTGGTGGAGGAATACAGTTAAAACTGGGGAAACGGTTCCGGGTAAGGCGTAAATATAAAATGAGTAAGGTAACAAGGGGGCTAGCCCCAAAAGCTCCTAAGGATAACCCTGCAAACAGTACAATCAGACAATATATGACCCAAGATGGGACCCCCAAAAGACCAGGTAATACTAAAAAAAACGAGAAGACGGGGACTACAAAAAAGGGGGGAGGGGCTAGCAACGCTCAAACCCCGGACATATCCATGGAGGGTGAACAAGACCAGACCCTCAGTATGGAGGGAAGTAGGGACACCCATATACCAACCAAGGGGGAACTTGAAGCTATGCTGAGTAAATTAGAAGCCAGACTTTGAAAATCTATCAAAGACGAAATCAGTATCCTAAGAACAGACCTTGGCCACTTACTAACGCGGGTAGAAGAAACTGAGACCAGACTATCAAAACAGGAACTTGAACTCAGTCAATTGAAAGAGCAATATCTTGTCATCCAACAGAACCAAAGGATGTTAAAATACCGCTTGGAGGAGAATTTTTTTTAGGATTAAATCTATCCCAGAAGATAGAGGAGAAGACCTGAAGAAAATCCTGAATAGTCTGTTTATTCCCCTCCTTGATCAAGATACAGATGAACCCCTTAAAATTGAGCGAGTACACAGAATCGGAAGAGTTAACAATGGAGAGGGGGTTGGACTAGGGATACAATTGTTAGATTTAGGCACTACGAAGATAAAGCAGAAATTTGGTCGAGACTTAGGAAAAAAAAACCCTGTGTTATAAGGGGTCTGAGCTGCAGATCTTCCCTGATTTGGCCTGGGAGACCCTGGCCAGGAGAAGATATTTGAAACCCCTTCTGGAACAGATGCGGTCTCAGAATATCAAGTATCAATGGGGATTTCCAGCATGCCTCATAGGGCAGAAAGATGGGAGGTCAGCTAGACTTACCTTCCCGGAGGACTTACCAGGGTTCTGTGCTAAATTAGATATCCCGGTGTTGGAGTTGCCAGGATGGGTATATTAAAAATGTCAGCCTAATAAACAAGTTCAACCAATAATACGATGAACAGGGGGGGGGGTAGTGGGGGAGGAAGGGGAGGGGGGGAGACTGGTCTACAACGAGGCCCAGCGGTATCCCTCTTGTTAGGGATGGCGGCGAGCCGTGTGGACCCGTGGTCGGGGGAGGGTGAGGGGGGCCCCACCTCAGGGGAAAGTTCCGATGGATTTGAAGAGGGAGGAGATCTACGGTACTGAGGCCTCTAAGTGGCCAGGGAAGGGGGGGAGAGGGTAGGAGGGGGGTGGTTTCAAGGGGGGGGAGGTGGGGGGGGGAACGTGGCTCCCAGAGACTCCACAAGGGCGTCCTAATACAGCAGGGAAGTAGACATAACAATGGCAGAAGTCAAATTCTTGACATATAATGTTAAAGGTATAAACTCCTCTGTGAAAAGATTTAAGGTGATGGAAGAGATTAAACGCCATAGAGCAGATATTGTTTTTTTACAGGAGACCCACTTAACTTTGGACTCCAATATAAAGTTGTATTCTCCTACCTTTCCAAATTGGTTCTATGGTGATTCTATCTCCAAACGTGCGAGGGGAGTAACAATCGGCTTCTCAAGAGGAACCAGGTTCTTATTAGAGGCCAGATTAACGGACCCAGAGGGTAGATTTCTATTTTTGAAAGGAAAGGTAGGGGACATCCCTACCACGTTAGCCAATATCTACGCCCCTAATGCCCACCCAATCCAATATTTGAGTAGAACATTTTGCAGAGGGCTATATAGTGTTGATGGGGGATTTAAATTTTGTCATGAACCCTAGGGAGGATAGTACGTCCTGTGTGAGGGAGACAAAGAACGTGATGATGCAAAAAATAAAACAGAAGATGCACAGTTGTCAATTGGTGGATGTTTGGAGAGCTACCCACCCTAAAACATATGATTACACGTTCTTCTCTCCCCCACACGGAACGTACACAAGGATAGATTACATTCTGGTTGACCACAGACTATTGGAGAGGGTCACAGAGACGGATATTGGCATTATGACGGTATCGGATCATGCCCCTGTATCCATGAAAATCAAATTAGATACACACAAGACCAACCAGTCCGTTTGGCACCTGAATGACAATCTGATTCGTGAGGAAGAGGTGGCGGGCAGGGTGGAAGAGGAGCTTAAACAATTTTTTTAATAAATGACACTGAAGGGATCTCTAGTGCAACTCTCTGGGAGACGCATAAAGCGTATATTAGGGGAATTCTTATCTCAGAGGGAGCTAGGGCAACAAGAGAGAGAAATAGGAAGGCGGATATTTTGGTTAAAGAAATAACCAGCTTAGAGCATAAACAAAGAGCAACGAGCAAAAGAAACACTTCTTACACTAACCTCAAAAAGAAACGAGCTTAAGGAAATTAGGGATCAAGAAACAAGCAAACATTTTAACAATATCGCCAGAGAAAGATATCTATGGGGGAATAAATCAAGCAAACATTTAGCCAAAATGTCCCAAAAAAAGAAAGCCAGGAACTACATCGAAAAAATTAGAGGTAGAGATGGGGGATTGGTCTATAAAACTATAGAAATTGCAGATACCTTCAAAAACTATTATGAAGAGCTATATACGATTGATCAATCGAGGGGGCAAGTGGGGGACAGAGGGGCTAGATACAAGAGTTCTTAGACAAAGCTGGTCTTCCCAAAATAGAGGAGATAGAAAAGCTGAACATGGAGCGGCCCATAACTGAACAAGAAATTAAAAATGCCTTGCAAAACACAGCTGTGGGAAAAAGTCCCGGCCCTGACGGGTTCTCAGTATTTTATTATAAGAGATACAGTAAGATCTTAATCCCTAAACTAGTTAGGTATTTCAATGGTCTAGGCTCAGAATATGAAACTAGTAAGGAAGCGCTTGCCGCCTCGATTGCAATCATTTTAAAAGAAGGAAAAGATAGCTCACTCTGCTCAGGGTATAGACCAATCTCCCTTCTTAATAATGATATCAAACTCTTTTCGAAAATACTAGCACAACGTTTAAAAAGGATAATGCATACCCTGATACACCCTGATCAAGTTGGATTTGTCCCAAATCGAGAGGGCAAAGATAATAGTCTAAGGCCGCGTACACACGAGGGGATATGTCCGCTGAAAACGGTCCGATGGACCGTTTCAGCAGACATCTCCGCTCGTGTGTATGGGCTAGCGGACAGATTTCTCCACCCGACAGATTTCAAAGCAAGCTTTGAAATCTATCCGGTGGGAATCTGTCCGCCCGACATGTCTGCTGGTTAGTACACTTACCAGCAGACATGTCGGCCCCCACCGCCGCGCGCGCCGCTGCCGAATGGATTCGGCGCATGCGAGGAAGTGTTTTACTTCCTGGTGCGGTGACGTGGCGGTGACGCGGCGGCGTCAACGTCACCGCCACGTCACCGCGCCATCCGGCGGCGGGGAATTTGATCGATGGTGTGTACACGCCATCGGATCAAACTCCCGATCGGACATATCCGATGGAAATGGTCCGCGGACCGTTTTCATCGGATATGTCCGATCGTGTGTATGGGGCCTAAGAGCATTGCTCTTGCTCCAGAAGATTAAGTTGAGTAGATCCCCTGTCTATTCCTGTCGGTGGATGCCGAGAAAGCATTCGACAGGGAAGTATGACAGTAAATTGTCTCTATCTTATCCTCCCGGGTAGATGTGGGGTGGGAGGATATACCCTGTATACTTAGTTGGGAAGGAGACATATTCTGGAAATAAAGATATTTATTACCTTCAAAAAAAAAAAAAAAAAAGAAACCAATAAAGTATTCATACATTTTGACAACCTGAGAGAAGGTAGAGTGCGTCTCGTCTTTACTCTGGGAAATGGAATGGATCGTGTCTGCCGGAATGTGGAGTGTCGGAAGCTGTTGTGGGTGGATGGAAGGTCGTAAACGGTGGTGACCGTTACAGGCTGCATTCATGAAACATGTGAGGCTGCATTGGTTGCAGTGGTAAGGCTGCATTGATTGCAATTGTAAGGCTGCATTTATGGCACATGTGAGGCTGCATTGGTTGCAATGGTGAGGTTGTAATGGTAAGGCTGCATTGGTTGCAATAGTAAGGCTGCATTCATGGCAATGGTGAGGCTGCATTCGTGACACATGTGAGGCTGCATTCATGGCAATGGTAAGCCTGTTCGTGTTATACCCTGATTAATACGGTATATCCAAATAACATGCCCAAGATCATCCTTAGTCCTAAGCAGCACTCTGGGAATCATGGGGCCACAAAAGAAATAAATACAGTATATCCAAATAACAGGCCCATGCTCATGTCTTCACCACACACAGACACAAAGGCAAGAGAATTCTTGTTGGGCCATGTATTAGTGCTCAGACGAACACACTTAGACCAAGTTTTAATGGTTCAAAGAATGTCAGGCAAAATGGTCGGCCCTCACGCATGTTCACTTAATCAAATCTGGCCCTCTTTGAAAAAAGTTTGGACACCCCTGGTTTACACACACAGATCCACGGTCCTGCTGTGTTAATGGGCAATCGCGGGTGCCTGGCGGACATCGCGGCCGCCAAGCAATCGTGGGTGCTCGGCGGACATCGCGGCCGCCGTGCACGCGCATCAGGTACTGAGTGATGCGGCGAGCACGCACGCTCTCTACAATGCCGAGGACGTCGTATGATAGCGGCTCGCAGGGACGGAGGGTTCCTGTTGACATTATATGACAATGCCTCGGACAGCAAGTGGTTTTTAACTGGTTGTTAAGGAGCCAAGACTGCCATGTCCTTAACAACTATGACTCATTTTCTGTAGGTACCCCTACTCATTCACCAAAAATAATGTGCAAAGTAAAAAAAGAGACAGTCTTTGACAAGTCCTTTGTTCAACCCACTCACCAAAAAAAATAAAAAATAATGTCCTCCGAAATACATCCAATGATGAACGTCATCCCCTGGCAAAAGACTTACCAAACCAGTGCTTGGCTACAACCAAATACAGCTCCACCGCCTACTTGCCGCTAAATGAACCAAGATGAGGGACCACCCGATGACATCACCGTGTAACCTCTTCCCCTTATGACATTGACTGGGGCATGCCAGGTCGATGACAGCATAAGGGGGCAGGGTCACCCATACTGCATGCAATCTACTTCAGTGGATGGAGCCATT